>CM048652.1:30340747-31590747 GCA_026413185.1 Pueraria montana var. lobata | reverse complement strand
TATTTTTTCATCATCAATAATCTGGGCTTCATAGAGCTAAGTGCAAAACGGCGCGGATCAAGACCTCATTTTTACAACGGTTGGCTCCGGAAAATCGCAACGAAATTCCAGCAAAACCTTAAACTCTATCAGAGAACCTCGTGGAGTAAGATTCTGGACTTTTTGAAGCTGGACATTGATGAGTATGAGTCAGAGCCTAATGTTGCGGTCGAGTTAATGAAAAAAATGCTCCTTTGCTTCAACGAACACTTCGATAGGATATGCAACGCTCAGTCTACGTGGTTTGTCTGTAATAAGCAGTTAAGGGAACAAATAATAAAATCCATAGAAAACATCTTGTTGCCAGCATATGGAAACTTCATTGCGAGGTTGCAGGATTTTCTTGGCACTCACGCTTATGAGCACATTAAGTATGGAACGTTTGACGTTCTAGATAGACTCAACAATAATTTGTTTCTCGTAAGTGAGTAGATGAATCCGACGCCCAAAGAGAAGGAAAGGATAGAGGAGTTCCAAAGGATTTGTGCCATTATCCTATAAATATTTACCACTGTATGTCTTCACACAAATTCCAAAATGTGTTTTTCCTTTTTAATTTGTTTCTATGTTTAAGGTTGATTTGGCTCAAATCCAAGTTTTAGTAGATTTGAGTATATTCCAATACAAGCTTAACTCAAATTAAAGTCCACGTTGCAACTGTGAATTGATCTTTCTGTCAAAAAATTTGTCAGCAGCTGGTTTTGACTGCAAAGAAAGAAAATTATGCATCACTATCATAATAGGATTCCCAAGTATTCCAACCACTTGCTGTATGCTAATTTTCTTATTTTCAACTTATGAAGTTCCTTTCCATCTTGAACACCTCTCCGGCTTGCTGCATCCAAGTCTAACGAGTCAGTCCAAAGTAGGGATGACAACAAGGCGAAGCGGATACAGGTAGTTATCACCCGTTACTTAATCTAGAAAAATCTGTCCTCTGTCCATCCTCGTAAGAGTGTCCACGTATTGTTAAGCATATATATGCAAAATTTAACAATATTTATGGATTTCTGTAAATATTTATCAATATTTATTAAAAATAAAAATAGCTTAAAAATAGTTTAAAAACATTTTAACTATAATTTTTAATTATTTTGACAGTTTTTTAATAGGCTTAAATATATTTTTGGTTTCTAATAAATGACCAAATTTTTGTTTAGGTCCCCAATAAATTTTTTAATTTTGTTTGTCCCTAATACAAAGACATTGTCCTTTAAAAATTAAGGATTCATTTAGGGGATGCATATAATAGAATAATTGTCTTATCCTATTTGAAATTTTTTTTTTGGTATACTCCCTACCGTATATTCTATCCTATTAAGCTACTATAATTCTTATTCAGTGAAAAAAAATAAAGATAAAAATAACAAAATGTATATGTGTGTGTCTATTTATAGGGGAGAGATCCAATTACACCATTGTAACTCTAAAAGTGTTACACTCATTCTCATCCATTAATTTATTGTCATCTAACAACCTTAATAAAACCACTTTCATGAGTAATGTGTCTCATATTCTATATTTTCAACTTCCGTTTCACCCACCGCCCCTCTTTCCAATGTCAATCTCAACCTTTTATTTATTTCACCACCATTGTCGTCGTCATCACTTCCACCACTATCACCATCGTTGTCTTTGCATTGGTGGTGGTAGCGACAATCAATGTGATCTTTGTGGTGGTTAGGGGTTTAAATGAGTTGGATTTGGTCTATTTTAAAATCCAAATAATAAAACATTAACAGGTTAGGTTGGACCTGGTTTTTTTTTTTTTTTTGGTAAGAAACCCGGATTGAACTAGTCGGGTTGGTTATGGTTGGTAGTCAATTGCTAATTAAAATATTATTATGTTTTGAAAATTAAAAAAAAACTAGAAAATAAAAAAATAATCATCCTAAAAAAATACAATATGAAATATGAAGTCAAAGATGAAGTTTCATAGCTAAAACTAAAAAGAAAATGAGAATCCCTCTTCTTAAAAATGTTAAAATGTTAAATAGAAATATGTAAAAGACTATGTCACAAAGAGTCTTGAGTCACTTAGAATCCCATCCAAAGGCTTATCTGTTATGCAAGTTTTCATGTATCTTTAAGATATGATGGTCTAAAAAGTCAATACAAAAAAAATTACAAAAACATAATGCAACACACATAGGTGTGGGTGAGTATTTATGCAATACACACTAATATACTACCTCCGGTCCTATATATAAGAAACAAAATGTGCGGTTTTTTTTTTGTCCTTTTTATAAGAAACATTGACATGTTTTAAAATTTATTGAAGGTTAAATTACTTGTGTACCCTTAATTTACATGGTCCTATATTTATTGTTTACTCAATTTACACGGCAATCACTTATTTCCTATACAGAATACGTGCCTTATTTATGTCAAAAAAATACATGCCTAACTTTTTTACTGACGAGTAATCATTCCTTTTTGCATGAGGAAACGGAACAGACTCTTGGTGTGGGCAACTTTTTAATTTTTTTTAAATTTTAGTGGGAAATCAGGATTTTGAATAGGATTTTCAAATGTTTTAGGCCAAATTTTAGTGGGAAATTACAAATGATTACAAAAAGTTAATGATTGGTTCTACAGAAAAAGAAAGTTAATAACTGAATTATGAGTACTGTCATTTAAAGTGACTTAAGGGTATTTTCGGAATGAAATTTAAATTTATAGCAATAATAATTATTAATAACTAAATTAACCACTTTTATTGGTTTTGATGAATTAGTTACTTGTTTCTTATATATAGGACCGGAGGTAGTATAAGTTAAATTATAATAATAATTATTAATATTAAATGTAGGTTGGGTTAAATAATTAAAATAATATCCACTATGAAATTATATAAAATCTTTTTTAGTAATTTCACAAATAAAAGTTCTACCAGTTAATATTTAAATTATGAGATTATATTTTTATATAAAAAAAACCTAATTACTTAATATATTTACTATAAAATAATATTTTGACTCTATTTTTAATAACTTTATATATAAAAATATATTGATCAATATCTATATGACAACAACGTTGTGAAATTTTATATAGATAGATATTAAAGAATTTAATTCATAAAATATAATTTTATTGCAAAATAATTTTAAATTGTTTTTTTAATAGTATCATGAATAAAGTGTTTTTTAAACTCTTCATTACATAAATACACTCCAACAATATTTTTCATATTTACAATATAGGAGATATAAATCTTAAGGTTAAACCTCTTTTTGTCCCTATAAATATTAAAAAATTTGTTTTTAGCCTCTTTATTTTAAATCGTTGATTTTTAGTCATCCATTTTTTAAAATGTGTCACGGTTAAAAATGTCTCCATTTTTAACTTGGTGAGATAGAGTTAATGATGACTCAAATTTTGATGGTGAAAATCCGCTACAAAATGTAAATTATGGAATTTAAGGAGGTGGTGGTGACAATAAACCCATTTCTATTCCACCAATATTGTCATCTCCATTATTGGTCTCCCTTACACAAAACACCAGATCACAGTCCCTTTCCCAAGGCCAACCATTCCTTTTTTGATATTCATTTCGTTCTCATCCCAAACCCCATTGTCTTGACTTCCCTCCCAAACCCTAGTCTCGAGCTTGTCCTTGTCTTGATTCCGGCATTCGCTCTCCTGATTCTGCTGTTTCTCATGATTCCAACATTCATAGTGGCTTGCATAAGGTCTTTGGTGGCTTCCTCTGTCCTTATTTTGGCGCCTTCTCTCACGATTCCGACCTCTCCATTGTGTTTTGCGTGAGGTCTTTCATGGCTTGTCCTCTTGCAATTCCCGCGCCCACTGTTGCAAGGCCTTTCACCAACCCTTTGATGACGTCTTTGGTGGCTTGTTTGATGCCAGCTTTGACGACTTCAACGCCCCCTTTCACGACCAAATACAACAACTTCGACACTAGAGGAGTTGAACACCTCGTGCGTGATGTTGATGGTTTTGAGATCTTGGTGCAGAGTGCGTGGCAGAGCGAGATCTTGGTTTTTGATCTTTGTGTGTCGCTGAAAAACATAGGTTATTTATTTCACATATTTGATTATATTCCTGAGAATAATATTTCTGATAATGCTATTACTAGAATATTATTCCTACCAAAGATGTTTGAAAAATACTTAACATTTCTTAGAATATTTTTAAATTTATTTTAATATAAAAATAAAATTATTAAATAAATGAGATAGAATTAGAGCAAAGTGTGAAGTTATTTTAGAAAATAACTTCTATTTCCATGAGAATATAAGATTTCCACCATTTTACATGAGAATAGGAAGATGGAGAATCATGTGTAATATAGATTCCTAGGAATACTCAAGAATAATTTTTCAAAACTAGTAACAAATATGAAAATGTTACATTCCCATGTTAATATTCTCGAGAATGTACTTTTAATATGTGAAACAAACACATTTATAAGAGTGAACTTGACTGTCAATCTTTACTTGAAAACGCCACGCTTAAGTTAGAGTGCTAATGCTACTGTTGAAGGTTGCTCTCTCCCTCATGGCACTTTTGGTAGCTATTATAATTAATTTATGTATTCTAAGTTTTTAATTTAATCTTTTAATTTTTTGGGTCATGTATTTTATCCTCGAGAGCTACTCAGAATGTTGGAAAAAGATCACCCAGGGGTGTAAAAAAATCAGTTCTTTCAATGAAACCATTTGTCAAGAACAGACTGATTTTCTTGAGAGTGACAAGTTGTTGCTACTCACAACAATGTTCCGAAAATACATGAAGGGATTGGAGAATTGTTTTTGTGGCTATGGTTTGTATTGCTACATTTTTTTTTCTTTTTTTTTTCTTCTAGATGTAGTGTTTTGTGGGTGTATCGTGTGCGTTGATGATGGGAATGAAGGAGAAAGGGGGAAGTCAATTTATGTAACCTTATTTTGTGGCGGTTAAAAGCCGCTAATAAATCTTAATTTTAACCAATTTTGTTAATTCGGATATGGGGATTTCAAATTGTTGAAAATCACATTTTAAATTGCCATAAATTCAACCAAGTTAGCTATAACCAACAACGTTAATGATGGAGCTCTATTGTGCAATTTTTTAAAAAGGGAGGACCAAAGTCGATGATTTAAAATAGAAGGACTAAAACGAACTTTTCCATAGTTATAGGGACCAAAAAGATGTTTAAACTTAAATTTTACATAGAAACATAATTACTTTTATGCATCAATGGAGAAAAATTTTAAGATAAATTTTTTTGACATTTCACAAGATATCCCTATAAGCATAATTAAGAAACTAATTCATGAGTTAATTAATTTTTTTAATTAAGTCTTAAAACTAAAAAAGTAGGTCCTTGGGGTTAGTTTTTGGTGTTCTAAAACTGCAAAAGATGACAACTTATGGCGATTTTAAAAAACCTAGAAATTCAATTAAAAATTATTTACAAGATGAATGATCCATTTTAAAAAAAAAAATACTTGAGGGAACTATTTGAAAATTCTCAACTAGTTTAGAGACCTACTTAGTAATTTAACCATTTAGATACTACCTTTGGTCCTATATATAAGAAAGAAATACCTAATTCATCAAGACCAATAAAAATAGTTAAATTAGTTAATTTAAATTAGGCTAACAAAAAATTTTGGTCCCCCTATTTTACTCAATCTACAATTTTGGTCGCCTTATTAAAAAATAAAGACATTCAGTCGTCCCCCATGTTTTTCAAAATCGAGGATTTTGGTCCAACCATCAAATTCATTTGGTTGACCATTATGTATATAGTGTTGATTGCTAACTGATTGACGTGACACTATAATGTTTGTTTTTTAATTAATATATTGATTAGTATACCATTTAATTTAATAAAAATTAAATTAAAAATTATTAAAAACATATCTTTAAATCACCAAAACCCTGTAGGTATCATGAAGACTTAGAACCCTAACCCTTAACCTTTATCTTCCCTTCCTTTTCATCCCCCCCTAAGGTTGATATTCCTTTAAGCTTCAAATTCCCCAAAACTCCATGCTCCCCTAAGTTTCATCTTGTAATAAGTTTCATCTTTCTCAAACTCTCTCAAATTAATCCCAAATCTTCATCTTAAACCCATTCAAATTAATCCCAAATCTTCAATTCTCTAAATCATCTCGTTCTCTCTTAAACTCCCTCTCTAGAATGAAGCAATGTGATGTGCCAGGAAAAAGAGGAAGATATGATGTGGTGCGACAAGGAAGAAGAGGAAGACGTTGACATGTCCATCTAAGAAGCCCTCCACTACTTTCGATTCTTGGTACCCATGCCTTAGGCCCTGTGGAGGCCCACATTGTTCAAATCCATCTTGATGTCACCAAGCTTGTCGCCAGGGAAAGTTGGCCCTTACACTTTGCCTTGGATGACCTTGACTTCAATGTGTGGAGAATTTGCCCTCCTAAATCCATGTGGTCGGAGCTCGCCACCATCGTCATGGTTGCTGAGGAAATCGTTGTGATGGCACCTCAAAGTTAGGATGTGTGGGGTGATGTCAATAGATTCATGGGTGCTACTACTACACTTGTGCTAGTTCGATTGTTCAATGGTTCATGCTAGTTGTGGTGCGGTTCGACTGTTCATACTAGTTGCAGTGCGATTTTTGATTGATCATTTTCTTCTTTTTCAATTTGGGTTTGGTTTTTGGATTAATTGTTGAATTTGGGTTTTAATTTCATTCAATTTGAGTCCCATATGAAGTTAAGGGGAAGATCTAGCTTAAGGGGAGAAGTGGGTTAGAGGAAGATGAAGCTTATGGCTACACGACAATCACACTTAATTTAACCTCATTTTTTTTCTATTTTGATTTTTATTAAGTGTTTGTAAAATTAAATTATATACTGATTAATATATATAAATTAAAAAAAAAAACAAAAACTACAGTGCCACGTCACTAACTTAACGGTCAACGAAGATACTTAATGGTCAACCAATTGAATTTGATGAAGATGCAGTAGACACATGCATGAGAAGCATAAAAGAAAAGGAAGAAAACACACATAAATTTATATTGGTCCACCCATAAACCTTGGGCTACATCCAATACCTACAACTGTAGGATTTCCACTAACACAAGCACCAAATACAAGGTATTGTTTCTCCTCAAGCCTCCTCATGTTGCACTAGTATTCTAAACCTCTACAGGTTCCACTTAGTATTCTCTAAGCTTCTGCATGCTCTTCACTAGTATTCTCCTAGCTTCTACAAACCCTTCACCAGTACTCTCTAAGCCTCTGTCGGCTCTCCTCTTGTATTCTCTAAGCCTCTGTAGGCTACACTACCGAAGTATTCTTTCACTAGTCTTTTCAGGCTAAAACCCCAATAACAACTGTTGTTGACGCCCACAAAAATTGTTTTATCACTTAAAATTCCAGAAGCAAAAATCCCCTAATTGTTCTTTTGAGTTTCTCCCTTTCCTAAGGAGTTCTGTTTAAGGACAAACACCTATTACACCTTTTGGGATGCTCTCTTTAGTGAGGCTCCTCGAGTGAAGGTATTTACAAACCCTCTATGAGATGAGAAGAATTTGGTTTTAATCCTAGAGTGTTTTGGTTAAGAAAGACTTGTATCAAAAGCTAGATATCTTTCTATTCAACTCAACTTCTTCTGATTTTACCCTCTCTATTCTATTTCCCTTCCTTACAATAAGCTTTATCAAGTCCAGGTCCTTTTATAAGTCTTGAGGTATCCATTTCTAGTTGTTAGAGAAGATTTAAGGCCAAGTCAGTTAAACTGTGTACTATCTCTTTCATACAACTAATTTTTGGTTGTCTCTGCTACTTTTCCTAATGCTTTTGAACTTTACATGCTAACACCTTTGCTTTCTTAATTAGTTTATGTACAACTTGCATAATTTGAATTTTGAAATTTTGACAATTGGTGCTTGTTGTTAGTGGTTCATGACATCTTCTTCTAATTGTCATTAGTTGCTACTATAGAAGATTGTATCTTTTGCAGAATTCTTTTGTGTTGTTGCTTTTGGTGATTAGATTACTGATGCAACAATCTTTTTTCCTTCTGGTTGCTTTGTTTTGATCAAAACTTGATGATCTCTGCAAGTTTTATGCTTTTGAACACCTGCAAGTCTTCTTTAGAGCGTACTGCTTTTGATTTAGTGCTTTAGAGCACTGCTACATGACTTTTGACATTGTTGCTCCTGGTGTATGCTTCTAAACAATGTAGACTTCAATGCCTTCATTCTCTAACTAGTCTTTGCATTTTCTAATTATACTTGAGCCATGTGTAGCCTCTGATATATATCCCTTGACTAAAGATATGTTCAGATCCTGCTTTTGATCTTACTACACTTTGATATGAGAAAGCAAAATCAGTCTTTTATGCTTCTGATCAACTCTCTTTCTAGTAGTCCTACTTCTAATAGTGTAGAATTTATGTCCAAAGTGTTGGCATATTGTAGACTAATACTTCACACCTTTTCCTCATGTGAAACACACTGTTTCACTAATATATATATATATATATATATATATATATACATACACACACACACATATGAGGAGGGATCCACTTACTCCAAGAGTTATTCCTCATCCACACCCTTCATTTTGTTAAGATCTAACAGTTGTAATGAGTAACTAATCTTAACCATTAGATTTCAAGAAAATCAATGGTGAGGATGAGGAGTAACTCTCTTAGAGTTACTTTTGGAGTAAGTGGATCCCTCCTATATATATATATAACTAAACCCCTCCCTCCCCTTTTGTTAAAACACCCGAGAGCTCCCCCATCCTCACTTCCCTGCATGGGGTTTTCATAAACCCCACCACCATCATCTCCATCTTCTCCCTCTCACTTTCTCCCACTCTTTTCCTCCATTGTTTTAAAGCCCATCAAGTTTCTTACACTTTTGTGGCACTCAAGCTTGGGAAGGTGATTGAAGTTAAGGGGAACAATACCCATCTCTTTAAAATTCTTTATTTGAAGCTTTTGAGGTAAACCCATGAACAACAAAGCTAGATAATTATTTTTTATGACATAGATTAGTAATGGGTTGTGTGTGAGGTGTTGGAAATTTAAATATTAGGATTATTGTGGTTTCCTCAAAATCCTAAGCATTATAAATTTGGGGATTTTGTCTAATCTTTTATTCTTTTGTTATTAATGCCTAGATTCTTTGGAAAATACGGTGGTTTCTCCTCCCTACGACATTGGAAGACATTGATTGGGTTCTCTTTGGTTCTGAGTAGCTAAATTTACCTAGTGGCTTTTTCATTGGTATTTTTAGGAGAAGCAAGTATATTTCAAAATACATTTTCTTAGTGATCTTAGTTCCTATGAGTACTTGAGAAGGAAAATAAGTATACTATTTATTTTACTTGGTTGGACTTGATTCTTTATGATTTTTGATAGTTTTGATAATATAATTTAAATGTAGAAATTGAGTTCTCATTGTGAGTTTTGGTGAATGATTACCGTTTGCTACAACGAAGAGATAATGCAGCTTATGAGTTGAATACTCATAGTATATATATGTTCCGTTTGCTACAACGACGAGATAATGTAGCCTATAGGTTGAATACCTATAGTTTATATATTTTCAGTTTGCTACAACGAAGAGATAATGTAGCTTATGGGTTAAATATCCATAGTTCCTATAGTTACCATTTGCCGCAACAAAGAGATAATGCAGCCTACGAGCTAAGTGTCATAGTTCTATAATTTCCGTTTGCCACAACGAAGAGATAATGTGGTCTATGTGTACATAGTAGAATTAAAGATTTATATAAAGTTTTTTATTTTTATTTATTTATGATCTTGATTATATTTCTAATGAGTTCTCAAAGGAGTAAATTTTAGTTTTACTAAAATGAGTTGTATTTATTTCACTTTAATGTAAATGTCATTTAAATTCTTTTTGGATGTATAAACTCGTGCTATGTTTGCTTTCCCCTTCCTGTCCACTTTGTATTTTATGCTCTCATTAAGTCTTTGTGACTTACCCTATTCTTTCCTTTTCCCTTCAGATTCACAAGTGGTTGAGTAGCAGATTTCCTGGGATTTGCTGATCTCCCCCAAGAATTTGTTCATCTTTTGGTAGGCCTCTATTGCATATGATGAGAGTATATTTTGGTGACACCAGTATAATGTAGCTATAGGGATATGGGGGCATAAATAAATATAGAGTAAATCTCTTTATTTTGAGTTGTAGGTGATACTCATGTGTGGACATGTTAATGATGTAATTATGATGTTTTGAGAAACTACGATGATTATGAGTTATATTATTACTAGTAGATGCATTTGAATATATTCATGTTAAGGGCTTATGATGTGATGTGTGGTCCTAATATCTGACTTTTGGATTTGAATATATATGATTTCACATGTGACTTTATATGTGGTTTGTCCTGTTTTTAGGGAGATTCTGCCGGATTTTTGGTAGCTCCACTTGTTTGTCTTTTTTGTGTGTCTTAGTGTGGTTTTACTCTCAGGTTAGCCAGGCTAAAGGACATGTAGTATGTGCGCCGGTCACGATCCAAAGATGGGTCATGACATCATGCTTCTTGATCAAGTCCTATCTTAAATTGAAGCACTCAAAGCAAACAATTAATAGCTTAAATCTAGAAGACTTAGAATTTGGTTCTCAAAATTTTGTTGTCACTAAAACATTTGATTCCAGAAAGGGTTTTGCTTCAATATATAGTTCATTCGCTATGTAAATTAAGTGTAAAGAAAGTTGAAAGTGGGATAGAGACCTGTAGCTTTAGGTTAGGGGTCAATTACTCTTTACAATATGTCATGAACTACATAACTCGCAATTGGGATAGTATTTTGATGTGGTAGGTTTTCCTATGACTTTTTTTATGGTTTAGGAAATATTCCCCATGAAAATTTTAGCAAAATATCACTTTTATCTCAATTTAGTCCCCTAAGTTGCAAAAAGAAGCCATTTTGACTTGAATAAGGAGTGACATGCAACAAATATAGTTTTGAGATGAGTTTAAATCCAATATCTTGTATGAAGTCTTAATACGGTAAAATGATCTTGATAGTGAAATATGAGGAAATACCAAGTCTATATTCAATTATACCCCTTGAGTTGTTTTAGGCCAAATAAGGGTCAAACCACGGTTATGCACATGAAATCCAATTTGTATGGAATTTTGGAATGATACCAGTTTACATAGATTCTAAATCACTAAAGTATGTTAAATGTTAATCATAGATGAATCTAAGGTTGTTCAACACATTGAGGTCAAATCCCCCATGAGAAGATGTTTCAATGATAACAAACTATTAAAAAGAAAATTTAAAGTCTTATAGACTTAATATTGCTAATGGTTTAGTTTGACATGTGTTTACAAGAATATAACTTGATTAAGAAGCATGCATCAAGCTTAAGAATCATCAATCTAAAGTAAGTCAACCTCTAGAAATAAGATTTGCTCATCATAAGTAGTCTTACTAGAAGGATAATTTATCAGAAGCATAGAACACTGACTCTGCATTAAGAAGATCAAAGTGAAACAAGATCAGAAGTTGAGTATGATCAAAAGCATAATCAAAAGATAAATTTGATCATGGGGTAGTCAAATATGAAATTACTAATGATCAGAAGGTTCATTAAAAGATGAAAGACTGAACAAAGAATGAGATATTGATATCGACATTGTTTAGAAGTAGCAACATCAAGAGAAGCATGCTCAAAACCAAACCGATGAGTGTTTAGAAGTAAAAACTTGTCTGGCCAATCAAATACTGATGCAAACAAAGCAACCAAAAGCAAAAGAGACTGTTACATAAGCACTATAGTAATCAGAAGCATGTTTAAGAAGCATTTTGCAAAACTAGTATTTAGAACCAACATTCCTGACTAAGTCCAAAAGTTGTTAGAGAATGACTTACTACATATCCAATTTATACCAACTGTCACAATTTCAAATTCAAATTGTGTTTGCTAATCTCGAGAAAAGAAAGCAAAAATCACATAGAAAAGATTCCAGAAGCAACATAAAAGTAGTTAATGGTTATCATGATTTATAATAAAAGCAAAAATCATAGTGGAAAGATTCTAGAAGCAACATAAAAGATAAGGAAAATGGTCAATTGTTATCATGATTTGTAATAAAAAAAATTATTTATTGATTTCTTAGAGCAATTTCCATGTAGTTGTTTATGTTTTTTTTTTTTTTTTTATTGTGAAAAGTTTAGGTGAGTTGAGTCCTGAGGGCTCACCAAGGTCACAGTAGGCCGCAAGGCTCACTAAACGCTTATAGAGGTACTTATAGATTACCCACCAATAAGGTCCTTACATTGGCAGCAGGAATCAAACCCACGTCCTTGTGGAATATAAGTTCGTTCCTTATCAACTAGACCAATGTAGTTGTTTATGTTGGATCTTATACTTAAGCAACTTGAAAATAATGAAGTAAAGGAGTTCTTATAGAAATTAATTATACAAGCAACTATATATAACTAAGGTTGCTTAACCGTTAAAAAAATACAAATTTTCAAGTCCAATGAGAGTTGTTGTGTGAGTGGAAAGATAAAATGAGACCCACTAAAAATAAGTTAAGAATTTAAGTTATGTTCTATTATTGAAGTGAAAATTAGAAAATATTCTTAAATCCTATATGGCAACTAGAGATTCACTAAAAAAGAGTTAAAAATCTAAATTGAATTCATGTATTAGATCTGTCAAAAAAAAAACTTGTATTAGAAATATTCTTAATCAGTGTCATAAGATACTAATGAGCAAGACTCTTATTTAATTTAATTGTTACAATCAAGGTTTTTTTTTTATATTTTTTTATAAATAATTAGGGATTTAGAACGGGTTTGACGAGACGAGAAATGATTTAAAAGACTTTCCAAAGTAATTATCGTGGGACATATAGCATATTAGCATCAAAATATAAAGAACGGTAAAAATGCTATATATAAAGAAAAAGAAGACGCTACATATAATGGCTATATATAATGGCTACACTTAACACCAAACCACGTTTGCCATATAAGAGACAGCTACAGCTGGTCCAGAAAACTAATTTTGTTTCTAAAACATATTTTTCCCTTTTCCAACATGAAATTTAATGATTCCTCTTGAGTATCCCCAAAGCATTTCCGGTAAAAACTTGCTGCCTGACACATGTACCTTTATTGCTTATATGAAGCAACACATGTACCTTTTACCTACACAATATATATATATATATATATATATATATATATATATGGTGATGGAAAAGGAAAAAAAAAATTTTTACAAGACTAGTTTCATTTTCCACTCTCTCTCTCTCTCTCTCTCTCTCTCTCTCTCTCTCTCTCTCTCTCTCTCTCTCTCTCTCTCTCTCTCTCTCTCTCTCTCTCTCTCTCTCTCTCTCTCTCTCTCTCTCTTCATCAGCCATCCTATCCATTTTTAATTTATCTTTGAGAGGGGTAATCACTCATTTTTTAACTGATCAGCCTTTCTGGAAAGGAGGTTGAGCCATAAAGCTCCAACTGCCAGAACTACTAGCTAGTGATTTGATTAAAGCTTATCATTTTTATAACAATTCAGTACCTCCTACAATCAAATCACCCACCAAAGGAAAAGAAAGTGCTACTTTCTAATCATTTGTGAGAACTCCAATCACTGATAATTCAGCCACATCTAAGCTGCCCAATCAAGAATTGAAACCTTAGCAAAGTGGCTATATCTATTACATCTCCAACTAACCTTTGTCTATTTATTTATTTATTTAATTTTTAACATTTTCTGATTATTACGGCAAGAGGGTGTCTGCTAAAAGCAGCTTAAAGCTGCTAGCAAATCTTCAGAATGGGAAATTTTTTTAAAAATCAGTTAATCATGTGCTTGACAGTAATGATGAGCATTAAATTTACCTATATCAATCATACTGGCCTTGTAACGTATGTAGGCCACTGGTATATAAATGACATCTAAGTTATTCTTTTATGGTATGTTTAAATAAATTTATCCAAAAATATTTTTAGAAGGAAAAAATAAGAAAAAAAAAATTAAATTAGCTTCTTTATAAACTAAAATTAACTTATATATAAGTTAAAAAGCATCTTTTAAAGAAATAATATGAGATAATTTCTACAAATTAGTTTATGTTTAAGTTAATTTTAGTTTATAAAAAACTCATTTCACTTTTTTCTTTTTATTTTCTTTTTCTAGAAGTGTTTCTAAAGAAATTTATCCAAACAAGTCTTATATGTCAACAAAATTCATCTACAGCATTTTGTGGTAGGAATTGAAGGTGATCATTTTCACATAAAGCAACTTTAGTGTCTTACCTTGTAACTAATATGGGAACAAACCTTCTCCTAATATCTATACTTTTTATAGCAAAAAAAAAAAAGGGTGGTTAAAGAATTAAGACTAGGCAATAGAAATGACTTAATTAGATCTATGAGCAAAATCTAGAGCTAGTGGATGGGGGCAAGAAAAGCCAAAAGCTGTGTCTAAAACGTGAGTTTAAAATTTAAACCCCATTTTTCCACCGACAGTGTTAATTTCTAGGACTTGATCACGGGTAGCATTTGGGTTGGTTGAGCTTGTTGAGCTAGCATAAACTTTAAGGAATACATGTTATAGTAAATATGCTATATATAGTGTACAGAGTGGCGCACACACATGTAGTGTGAGTGTCCAATCTTATCTTGGAAGTAGTATTTTGTTCAATTCTATCATCACCTTTGAAGATCCAAACACCCTTTCCTCTCAAGTGAAGTTTGCTCAAGTGATAGAGACTGAAAGATCCCAGTCACTTTAATATTGCAGGCACATAGATGAAGAAAGATACTACAAGTTTGCTATGTGCATGTTCTGTTTGTGGTACTCTGGACATACTGGTTAATATGCCCATCCACATCCTTTGAGGAGCTCAATAACTTTTCTAGGAAAACTATATGCTATATTATTATCTTATCTAAACTTTAACTCGCATCCATTTATTTTTGAAAAAGGGATAATATACTTGCACATGAACTTTTTACGAGTTTAATGATCATATATTGTCAGTGTAAAATAGTTTTACATGTTCATCAAATCTCAAATCACTATTGGTATAACTTTTAAGGTAGTTATTGTAAAAATCAACAAATTTATCATACAAGATAGTTTGTGATTGAATAACAGTATACAAATTAACAAACTTACCCTAAACTTACATTGTCGGTGTATAGCCTTTTTTTCTTATAAAAGAATTGATGAAATTTTAATAGCCAAATTTTAGTTTTGTAAAACAATTATCTGTGCATATAGCATTGTTCGTAGAAAATTTCTGGAGAATTATAATATGTTTACCAATTTATTTAACTGATTAATTTGACTTGTTGTTAACTGCTAGATATGACGAACGAATAGTTTGTAGCACTTTGTTTCATCCAACAACTATTCTTGAGTCTAGTTAAATTTTGTTAGAATTTTCGACTCAATAATTTGACATGCTTTATAACTTTTGGATAGATGAGTGGTCTCTATCACTTTATTCCATCCAACTTTTACGTTTGAATCTAGTTAAATTCTAACTTTTCTTTTCGTGAAGCATTAGTTGGAAGAAAATGGCAAATTAGTTGTCTTTATGAAAGAAAATTAAAGACTAACGCTACATAACTAAAAAATTAATAAAATTTTGACAGAATTCAACTAAATTCAATGGTGACTGTTTTATAAAATTAATGATAACTACTTATTTATCTAAAATTCAACGAATTTGGCAGATCATTTTGTAACAAGTTTAATTAAAAAAACCATATGGATTTTTAGCATTCTCTCCTTTTCATCCTTGGTTTGTTAGATCTGCATGAAATAATTAATTAAATCCACTAACATCGTACGTACCATTTGTTACAGCTTTATTATTTTTACTAACTTCTGCTCCATGAGTTACCTTGAGTACTACTATAACTGAATCAAGCTATATAGAACTGACTAGCACAATTTGAAGTTTTTCTTCCATGGTACATTTTTGTTTTCTAGTTTCTTGGTCCATTCTCATGGCACTTTTGAATGTATGCATCTCCAACTCCAACCAACCAACCAAACCACAACATTATTGGCGGTGGTATATATACTTATTAATATAACCAATTAGGCATATATAGAATGCTACACATATATTGGCTCAAAAATTTGTAGTGCACATTGAGTGAGCTAGCTGGTCGTGGATGCTAGGCATATCGCATATTATGCCCATGCACGTGTTCCCTAGTTAGAATATTAATTGGGGTGTCGAAAGGTCCAATTATACGATCCTTTGTTTTTGGCTCCAATCCCTTTGCATATTAAATTTCTTTCAATGTATCGTCCATTATATAACAACAACGGGGTAAGTAAAAAGGAAAGTGATAAACTATAGACAAATACAGCTAACGATTGTGCTCAGTTGCCGGCAAAAGGGGCTCAAATTCAATGAGTAATTACAGCAAAGTTGTTCGAGTTATATGTAACTTATATATAATACTAGTAGTTGATAAAACATTCACTTTATGGTTAGTGTAATGAACCTTAACTGGCCTTACCAATTAAAAATTGAAAATAGTGTAACATACCATTATTTCTTTTCCATCGGAGAATCTCGCTGACTATCTTTAGTTGGATCTTTCCTTTTAATCATATTTTTTTCATCCACAAGGCTTAAATATGAAACTTTATTTAAGGGAACGAATCCAGTAACATTCGGACCAACAACTTGTTGGTGTAAATTATATTTCATTTTCTCATAATTCATTTCAAAAATACTTTAGCATCCTATATAAAATTTGACACTTTACCCTTTAAAAATTTGTCTTAAAAAATACTTTGTTACAAAATCTATGAAACTTGAAATTTTACTTCTTAATAATTAGACTGAAAAACATTTTGCCTCGTGTGTCATGAAATTTGACATTTTATTTCATATAACCATCTTAGCATAATTTTATTCATTTTCTACTGATCGAGATACACATTGAAGCAGATGAATCACGCTATCGTAGTTAGCTGGAAAGCTCTAGTTATCATTATGAACTTTTACCACCTTTTTTTTTTTTTGTATTGTTACTATATGAATATATTTTTATCCATTTTTTAAGAAATGTATATTGAAATTGCAGGGTAAAAATGATTCTATAACTCAATTCATTCAATAATAAACTACAAAGGCAACCACTGAAACCAAAAAAAGGTAGTACTAGCCCCAAATTTACACTGGATGAATATTATGTTAAATAATCTCAATATTTTTTTAAAAAAAAACAATCGTTTTTATCATTAAACAATTTTTTTAAAAAAAATACTCAACTATTTTTTTAATTAGGAGAAGTAAAATTATAAAGCGGAGACAATTAAGAGAAAATTAAATAACTCTTGTTCATATACTATACTTTCAATTAATAGAGAAAATAGGCTATGTAGATAGTGTAAAATAGTTTTATATTGTCATCTAATCAGACCTCCTTCTCACGTATAATTAATTTATTGACTTTTATAATAATTACCTTAAAAGTCATATTCACAATAATTTTTTATGTGTAAAATTTTTTATACTATCAATACATAACCATTAAACTCAAATTAATTTATTAATCACAATCATAATTATAATCATAAATAATCTGTTTGGTAATAGAGAAAAATGGTAGAATCAAAATAGAAAGAAAGGGGGCAAAAATAGAATGAGAAGATTATTTTGTATTATTTATTATAAGAGAAAAATGAAAAGAAAATGTTATTTTTTTTACTTATTTAATTAGATAAAAATAAAGTGAGAAGTGAGAAAAATGTTGTTTCCTTTAAAGGATAAAAGTACCCCTGAAATTAAAAAAGACATTGTGCTATTCAACACCATGGTGCCATGAGCTACTATATGTAGAACCACTAGAACTGTAACCTAAGATAGTGTAATCTTCTTCATTCAATCACTTATCTTCATTGGGTCCATTAAGCTTAAATTGTTTTATCTTGCCCTCAGTATCCAAAACGATCAAATTTCCTGCATACATCTCACAGCTGCGTCAGAGGTTGCTAGCTATGTGCAGAGGTTGTGAAGGACGTACGAGATGGTGATATCAAATAGGCTTATATATATCATCAAGGAAGAAGAACTATAAACTCACTCTTTTTTTTTTAATTTCCTCTTGTTCTTTCCAAGCAGTGTTTTAAAAACCGGACCGGACCGGCCGGTCCAACCGGTCCTACCGGAATTCGGTGGTATAACCGGTTCGGTTTGATGATAGGATCAGATATGTATCTGACCCGGTACGACCCGGGTTGAACCGGCCGGTTTTTACAAAAAATCGGTGACCCGGTGGGTCTCTGGTTGAACCGGGTTGTAGTGTAATTTTTATTTTTTGAAAAAAAAGTGCTAAAATGATGTGTTTTTATTTTTTTTATTTTTTTTTGTATATGAAACTTATTTATGGACTTTTATTGTCATGATTATTGGTTGTTATTTCTTATTTGGATTATTAGGTACTTTATAATGATAATAATTTTAAATTTGGAGTGTTAAATGATTAAATTATGTTAGTTATATTATATTTTTAAATTTTTTTAATATATACCGAGTCAAACCGGTCCGACCAGTGACCCACCGATCCGACCAATGGCCCATTAACTCAGTACCTCGACCGGTTCGATGACCGGTCCGGTTCTTAAAACATTGTTTCCAAGGGAGATTTTGTTTTATCCTCTGCTTTTCTCTCTCCAAATCCTTTCTCTTTGTTTCCACTGCAGCTGGTGCCGAACAGTGGGAAAATGCAATTAAGAGAGTAAATCTATAGGATAAGAATCATGATTAAAGAATTATTACAATGATTCATATATGCTTGTTTTTGTCTTTTTTTTTTTTTTCAATTACATTCATGTCCTTTGAACCTAAGTGATATTATATTTCCTTTTTCTGTTAATCCTACACATACCTTGCCCAATTAATAAATTAGGGGTGATATGTGTTAATGATGATATCAATTGAAATATCGCTCAAGTTTAAAGGGTATACATATAATTTTTCATTTTTTATAATATTTTTTATTCTTATCTCAAACAATGTAAAGAAGTAAGAGTAAAAATTAGGTTGAGTGACCTATTAAAGACCTATGACTTGATCTGCCTAAGATATACCCTCACCTAACTTGTCTATTAAAAGGGTTAGGCTTGAACTTTTTAAAAATTTGTTTAAATAAAAAAATCATACCTTAAAAACTGTCGATTAAACTTTTTTTTAAAGGTAAAATAGCATCCAAAGACATCTTAAAAAGGATTGCAATCCCAATTAGGTTGGCACCCAACCATTATCTATCATTTGCAACACACTATGATATTATTAAAAAAAAGAAGAAGAAATACAAAACCATAGGAGGACATAAACCAAACCCATAAACAATTTATTTGAACCTAAAATATAGGAGACCATATCTATTTCAAAAAAAAAATAACTTCCCTTATGAAGTTAAGAATTGTATCCAACCAAACCAATCCATGAATACTAGTATCATGAGAGACTAGTACCGATCCAAAATTTTATCAAACAATTAAACTTTTTTTTTTTCATTAAGAAAGCTAAAAAAGATAGAAGCGACAAACTAAAGGAGACTAGTGTCTCCTAACAAAAGAAATAAATAATATAAGTGAATTAAACTTGATAGACCAATTTGTTTATATAAATAAATAATATAGCGTATATATATATATATATATATATATATATATATATATATATATATATATATTAGAGTTTTAAACAAATTTACATGTGAGATTATTTTTATGCAAAAAGGCTTACAACTAGTAAATAGGTCAAATTAAGGTTTTTTTATTTTATTTTTTATTTTAACGATGATTTATGCCCACTAAAGTTTGACCGGACTTGTTCCTAACTCTATAAATTAAGAATTCATTCAAATTGTAAAAAGAGGGAAGTAAATTAGCATTCCAAGACATCTATTATCACTTTTATTCAAATAGTTTTTTTTTTATAATTTTTCTTAAAATTATTAGTTTGATTAAGGAAGAAAAAGAAATGATTTTAGATAAAGAAAATAATTTGAGCAAGAGTTATACTAGACACTCCTTACAATGAAAACAAAGTAAGTACGTCTATTAGTGTAATTACCTTTCAATTATGATCATTATCTTAACTTTATTCCTCTAATAATTGCCTTTGATGATTATAAATATATCCCTTTGCAGCAGTACATGTACATATGTCTTTCAACTTACTTTTGCTCCATTCAATTTTACTCCTCCTAAAAAGTTTTTCAATATTCTTTTTTGTTTCATAACATATGGGACAAAGTACTTTTGAATTAAATTGTGAAGGATAAAATGTAATTTATCAATTTTAATGTGTATCATCGTTGAAAAATGAATAAAAATATAATATGGTGGCAGTATCAGGAAGTAACATGTCAAATTTTGTAATGCAAGAACAAAGTATTTTTCAGAACATGGTACAAAGGTATCTCAATTTTTAATATTGGATGAATATTATATATTTAGGTCTCATTAGAGGTGGTAAAGTAGGTCAAGTTAAGCGGATCCAATCCAACTTCCATATAATGAAATGTAGTGTTTAGACATTAGATTTTGAGGCAATTAAAGGCCAATTTTATAGTTTGATCCGATCATATCCTAATTTAAGTTTAGCTTGAAAAAACGAATTTTTGTCGAGCATGAACTTCATTTTAAAGGGATCAAATTCAATATGAATTTTTCTAGCCTAACGCATTATAGCTCAAAATTTGCATCTGACCGATCCATATTTAGGTTGAGTAGTTCATTTTTCACCTCTAAGTCTCATTAAGAAGGCTTAGTTTCATGAATTTTATTAAATAATAAAATTTAAAAATATATTAAATAATATAGTATTAACATTCTTCTAAAAGAATACATATAATATAACGAGCAAGTAGTGATATATATACTCTATGGTCATTAACATTGAAGTTACCAGTAATTTTTGTATTGAGAAAATTTTGGAGTATATATCTTCTATATAATAAAATAAAGTAAATATTTTTTAAATTATTAATTACTTTTAAAGCTTTTGTCAATTTTTTCTCTCTCAAATATCATGTTTCTCAAAATATTTTCTTTTTAATTTTTTATGTTCAAGTTTTCATTTCAAATCTTAGTTATTTATATTTAAAATTATTTTATTTTTAAAAAATAACTTTTTCTCCTAACTTAAAAGTTAAAACTACTTATGTTTTCTTGTTTATTTATTTAAATTATACATATTTCTGAAAATTTAAATATTTTAATTTATAGTTTAAAATTTTACTTAAATTAAAAAATACATGTATAATAAACAAGATGATTAGCAGTTATCGTTATAAGCTTACAATTTCCTATCTTTGGTAGTCATGTTGACTGCAGTGTTAGAATAACTTCTGCTATTATCTTCTTTTTTTTTTTTTACATAGAAAATTCTTATTATTTCATCTTATTCAACGATTCGGATATAATTAAATTTGATTTAAATTCTAATTAATATTTTTTACAAAACCTTTCTAGCCCTACTCATAAAAAATTGCCGGCATGGCCTCTTGAGTCTTGGCCATTTGAGTTTGCCACGCTGGCCAATCTGTGACGATATTTTAGTTAGTAATAAAGTAAGCATGAACCCAACGGCCTATGGATTATTTGTCATAAAACAAAGCAATTACTGATCGCAACGCTGGACAGCTTGTATTTATTATTTATATATTTTATATGGATGGATCAAGGAACTATAGTGATGCCTAATTTAAGAAGATACCTTTAATTAATTAATTTATCTTCTAATTAATCATATTGTTGCCCCTACTTTTGGATGTATTTCCTCAACTTTCTTTCTTGGAATGATTAGCTCAGGTAGACTGGAATAGTGTGCATGATGCTAATTTGTTAGTATCATAGTGAAATTTACTCTGATCCTAATTATAAGTAATATAGGACAAATTATCAATATTAAGAAAAATAATTAATACAACTTTTTATAATTAATTTTACCATAAATTTAATTTTTATTCCAAAAACACCAGTTGCTATAACTGTTGTCATAGGATTAACTGAATGCATAGTAAATAGAGTTAACAATAAAATAAAGATATAAAAGAAATTTAACCTTGAATAACTTTAAAAACTAGTGATTATTGCTTATAGTTAGAACTAAAGAAAAAGTCAATTTGTTGCTTATAATTAAGACCAGGGGTAGTATTATACTAATAATATGATATAATGATGATGTAAATTAATTTATTTTACTAATAAAATTATTTATTAGTATAAGATATCATATTATTCTTATGAGTTTATAATGTCTATATATTAATAGTGTGATTCTTATTAAACAAAATCTATACCAATCAAGAGAAGACTAATTCTCAATAACATATTTCCAATAATAGCAAAGTTAAAAATGTCTTTTAAGTACCTTTAAAGTGAGTACTATAATAGTCATAATAGATGTATCATTATTTGTTTATTTTAAAATAACGTTATTCATTTAAAACAATTAAACAAATATCAGATTTTTTTTTGCTTCAGAAATATCAGATTTAACATATATGCCACAGATTCCATCAATACTTAGAGATTAATTTCAGTGTGTGACTTTTACATGGAGCATGCTACAAAACTTCCCATGACAGAGAAAGAATCCAAGTGGTGAAAGAAAACAGGGGAAGATCCAGATCAACATCATTGGATTTAACATAATTCGGCCCAGAATTAGTAAATTACTTTGCTTCTCCACTAATTTAAACTCCAACGAAACATCTGCTTTATAACTTTCATCATTATAATAAACTACAATACCTTTACAAGGCACCAGAAGACAAAGAGTATCACAGCAACTTTGTTTGCAAGCAGTTAAAAAACTTAAAAGACAGCAAATAGGTAAGAGTTTAAAGTTGCTTAGAACTACTTTGATCCTTTTCATGAATTGAGGGTAACCAAAATTAGGGATCAAAGTGCCCAACTGGCCTTACTAGCAGGCATTAGCCAACATTCCTCTAATGGATAACCTCTCCATATTCTTGTTTGCATCCAATATCCAATTTTGGAGAATTTAGCTTTATAAATTGACCCTTGGGGCATTTACAATGTTGTACATAGACAATTCCAAAAAGTTTATTTTTACTATAGGAATCAAATTTAAGTATCAGAAAGTTTTACAATAATTTACATACATTTTTCAATCAACTAAGTTAGATCCCTTATTTCAAGAGGGTATTGAAACAAAAAAGAGATGAAAAGCACAGCATGGTGATACACTCTTGGACTCAAATAGATGTGCCAGATTTTAGTTGCATTACTTCACCAGCTCAGCTTGTACCTGGCTTATGTTTTGGTGGCATGGCTCAGTTCAGCTATAGGTGCAACTAAAAGAAATGGACCTTATATCCAAGGCTAAGAGCAACCAATATTTAAGAATAAGAACTTAAAACAAATAAAATAATATAGCAGGCAACCCCACTTGATAATGACCCACCAATCCAAATGTTTGAGAAATTTTACTTTACCAAATTGCCCTTGAAATGTGCCTTACTCATTCCCAGTGGAGAATCAAGAAAACAGTGGCATCAACAGACTTTGGTCAGAAGAGGAAGGTTTACACTACGCTTTGTAACACTCAGTTTATTAATATATTTTGTAGAGTAAATTATACGGATCTCCCATAAGGTTTGCCGTTATTACATCCTGCACCCCCTTCATTTTTGAACTTTATAGAAAATCCCTTAATTTTTGGACTTTTGTTATACCGACCTTCCCTCATAGACATAAATAATTACACTGACTCCCTTCTTAGGTTTAAAAAATATTACACTTACCTTCTTTTAGAGATGTTCAAAGTAATGTAAAAAAATAGAAGGGTACTAGGTATAATAAGAACAAAACTCAGAAGGATCTGTGTAATTTACTCTATTTTGTATTATTGAATAAAATTTTCGTTAATCTCGTTAAATGATACTAATGAAACTCTACATAGAGAATAAGACACATTATTTAATAAAGGTTAAATTATTCACTTCTTATAGTTGTCCTCGTTTTAAGTTTAATCCATACATAAGAGAACTATAAGTTTTAATGTCTTAAGTTTTGGTCATTATTGCTGTCAAAATAAAAAAGTTTTGGTCATTATTATTAACACAATGTAAAACTTTCTGACAACTACTAGTTTTCAGGAAGTGATAAATCATTAAAAAAAATTATGTAGGGACTAAAACTTATAATTTGATCGTACAGAAACTAAAACTTAAAATGAAAACAATTTTAAACATCAAGTGAATAATTTAACCATTAAGAAAGCATACATGAATTTTATTCAATAATAATAATAACAGTAACAGTCTTGCGGTTGGGTGGGTGGAATATGAGCAATTGGAACCTAGATGGTAAGCCTAAGCGAGGTAGGGGGACCCACACGAAAAATCTGTTGTAAATCCGACAAATAAAAAAACATATCAGTAATAGAAAGTCCAGAAGAATAACGGCCAGAGAGTGGAACCTTTCACTTGAAGTGTTTTATAGCATTAGTAGTACAAATATAGAGAGAGAGAGAGAAGGAAGCATTTCCTTAATAGCAAGACAAAGGAAGGAATAGTTTGGAATGCAGTTAGTTTCAGCAGGTTCCCTGAGCCAAATGATGCTGACGTGGACAAATCTGAGACCGTTGGATCAAGGGGTGGCGTAGGATCCTCAGTTGAGTACACGTGCTGTCCCTCTCTCTTTATTACCACTCTTTAATTTATTTATTTATTTTTTTTAATTTTTTTAATCTTTGCTTCCATGCATGGATTTCTCCTCCTAATATAGTCAAGTTTTAGAGAGAGAAAGAGAGAGAGAATTGGAGAAACAAACGCTCACTCACTCACTCACTCTTGTTTGTTCTTTTCTCCCTTGGCTTCCTCATCCATCATCGCTATCATTAGCAACAAAGGTAAATAACTCACACAACTCATTCTCTTCCTCCTCCTCCTCCACCTCTTCCAACTTTGATTTTTTCTTTCACAATTCAACTTCCCCAAAGGACACGAGCTACTACTAGTACTTAGTGGTAGTAGTATTATTCTCAAGAAAGCTTTTATAGTTTATATAGTTTGTGCTACTACTACACGTTCTCTTGTCCCTTTTTCTTTTCCTCTTTTTCTGGCTTAGATCTTGCACTCACCTTGGAAATTTTTTGTGTGAAACCAGACATGGGGTTCCTCTTCTTCTTCTTGTTCTTCTTTTTCTTCTCTCCAACCACTTCCAAGATGTGATGCTGATCTGGGGTCTTGCTATTTTCCTTCCCTTGTGATCGATTTTCTATTGTGTTGGTGGTGATCAAGAAGAAGTGTGGTTAATTTTGCTTTGTTTTGCTGATCCGTGTGTGTTCTTGATTCCAATGGAAGAAGATCAAGAAGTGAAACACGTGTGCAAGTTCTGCAGCAAGAGCTTCCCTTGTGGAAGATCCTTGGGAGGCCACATGAGGTCACATGTCACCAATGTTTCAACCGAGACAGAGAAGCTTTCATCTTTGAACAATGGTGGAGGAGACATAGGAACAATGGGTTCTGAAGGTGGAACAAACAATGGAAATGGAGGGTATGGTCTGAGAGAGAATCCTAAGAAGACTTGGAGGTTCGCGGATTCGAGTGAGGACAACAACAACACTACTTTGGTGTTGGACAAGTTGTGCAAGGAGTGTGGCAAAGGGTTTCACTCTTGGAAAGCTCTGTTTGGTCACATGAAGTGCCACTCCGAGAGAGTTTCCCAAAACAACAACAACAACAACAACAGCAGCAGCTTATTGGAGGATCAAGATTCGTGGACTGATAATGCTAGCCAGAAGATGGTGGTGATGGATGATAGCCACTCTGAGAATGAAGCCACTGCTCCGAATCGAAGGAGAAGATCCAAGAGGAGAAGGACAAGGTACATGGCCCCATCAACTTCTTCTGTGTCCCTTGTTTCTGAGGCTGAGCAGGAGCAGGAAGAGGTTGCAATGAGTTTGATGATGCTTAGTAGGGATGTGAGTCCTTGGTGTGGTCTCAATTCTGTCAACTCAATGCACTTTGAATCTCCTTCTTTGGTTCCAACTAATTTGGATTCTAAGGTTGAGGGCAAGAGGGTTATCTCCAATAATGGTTCTGAGAAAAAGGTTGCCAAACCAAGGGATATGAAATGGGAGTTTGGCAATTTGGATGGTTCAAATCTCAACTCCAAAGGGAAAATGAGTTCAGAACTTTTGGGTACTGAGAGTCAAGGAAGTGGATTTGGGGTCAGCAAGACCATGGTTTCTAATTCTGCATTTGAGGACAATGGAACAGATGATAATAGTAACAATAAGTACACTTCAATCAAGGCAAAGTTTATGGATTCTGAGTTGAAGTCAAGTTCTTTGAAGAGTTGGGGGAACAACAAGGCTCCAGAAGGTGAATTCAGCAAAAGCTCCAATAAGAGAGGGAAGTTTGAGTGTACTACTTGCAAGAAAATCTTCCACTCATACCAAGCACTTGGAGGCCACAGGGCCAGTCACAAGAAGATCAAGGGATGCTTTGCTTCAAGAAATGAGAGCAGTGAGAACAGCACTGAGCTGGAAGCAGACCTCTCCCCTGACCCAACAACAACAGAAAGTAAGCTCCTGAAGAATGAGTATGTGGAAGAACATGAAATGGTTACTACTGTTACTACTACTATTACTACTACTACTACTACTGGTTTTGACAATGAGGCAGAAACAGTGAGAGATTCCAAGAAGGGGAAAGGGCATGAGTGTCCAATTTGCCTCAGGGTATTCCCATCTGGCCAAGCCTTGGGTGGCCACAAGAGATCTCATCACTTGGCTGGTGGGTCTGAGAGTGCTACTAGAAACTGTCAAAGTCAAACAATTGTACTTGAGGAAGCAGCACCAGAAATTAGGGACTTTTTTGACCTTAATCTTCCTGCTTCTACAGAGGAAGAGGGTAATAGCCATGGCCATGCTGAGCCTTACAGACCATGGTGGGTAGTAGGAGGCAGCCACAAGCAGGAGGCACTGGTAGGCCTCATTTCTAACTGAAACTAAAACCTATCATAGTTCATTCCAGCAGAGGTTCAAACTTCAATTCAACTTCGGAGTGAAGATTTCAAACTGTATAGAAAAAGTTTATGCATTTATTTCATTAATTCTTTACAGGATTATTCATGTCTTCTTTGAGGTACTTCTGTTATTCTTCAAGTAGTTCATAAGGAACTTTTTTCATATGTTTCTCTTTTTTATTTTCTATATTTTTTTTTGGTGGGGGTGATATTTGTTGGTTACTTTGTTCATACTTCAAGGAATAAGTTCCTTGCTGCAAATTTTAAGCTCATGATTTTGGTTCTCCTTGAAACTAGAGGAACTTGTAACAGTTTTTTTAACACTTGTTGTGTTGTTTTCACACACTCCCCCCCTCTCCCCTGGCAAGTTGTATGAATATACAAATTGTTGTGTGAAATTCCAAAAGTGACATTTTGGTGGGTAATTATCTTTTCTTTGCATCAAAGAGAAATGAATGAGGTGTTGAAAAATTGGGATAGGTACTGGACGTCATAACACATGACATGAGGAGATAAAAAGGCAAGGTTTTTATAATACACATAAAGAAGGCATGTGAGCTGAAGGTGGTTGTTTAGTCACCTACCATAAAACCTGACCACCCATCTATCTCTATAGTTTTCCTTTCTCTCACTGGCCACACAATTGGTGTGTTATTAAATCCTTCTCACTAATTAATCACTAATGTACTCAGCAGCAAATATATCATCATAATAATAACAATAATAATTCACTAGGGAGGTGGGGCTGGACCACAACTATGCAATTTACTAATAATAACAACACACATAACTAGACACAAGGTGTTGTTGCTAGCTTAGTGACTATAATTGTGCTAAGTGATAAAAGATAACTTTTTAAATTTCACAATTTTTTTTTTCTTAACTTGGAAACCAATTTTGTTGTATTGATGATACTATGATGGAGTAGATCATGGAGTGCACTGTAGATGGGAATTTCAATTTCACCCATAGTGGGTTATAGGGAACAAAAGAAAAAGAGAACAAAAACTTAGATCCTAATTTAATCATTGTAGAAAGGGTGAGATTTAAGAATTGGGACCATTGGGCTTGGATGTGTCTATTAATGTGTCAGGGCAAACTACATGGTGCAGCTTACAAAACGGCACTTGTTGGCAAAGCTAGAGGGTTTGATCACTGGCACAGTATGGGGGAGGCTTTGATTTACTTAGCTGTAGTAGCTGGCATTGTTGCACTGCTTTGTCAACTAGCACAAGCAATTAACTGCATCTGAGAAAGGGTATTCTAATCTCTTGAGGCAACTGTTCTAAAGGGTATTCTAATCATAAAAATAATTATTGTTTTTTCTTAATTAAACTTATCTTCAAATTTGTGCAGGGTCATTGCATAAAGGCTAGAAAGAGATGGTTCGTCTGCTTGTTCAACACTATCTTTTTTCTATATGACCTTGCACTGAATTATATGTTTAACAAATAACTTGACAAGGATTTGGGCTACTAGAATAAGATTGTGCAAGTTAATAGTACTTTGTTTGAAAATTAAGGCACAAAGATTAAAATATAGAGTTTTCGCAAATTACCCAAAGTTTTGTTGCTAACTCACTTTTGATAATTAGTCTTTTGGGTAACGCACTCTTAATATACTTTTCTTTTACATTGTGACTTGTGTCTTTACTTAGTTACAGCAATGAAATTTATCTGATAAAAAAAAAAATCTGTGAATAATCTTTAGTATTATTATTTTTTTCATTTACATATCAGTCTTAAATCATGCTCTATCTTGTCTTAGGGAAATCTTAAAAAAAAAAAAAAAAAAGAGAAGAAAGAATGAAAGAAAGTTATCAAGAAGCTTCAGGCGGAACCAAGAAGAAAAAAAAACACCTCAAATAATAGGCAGTCTAGTCAACTTGTATAATTAAGCTCAATGGGATTCCTAAGTTTGGTTCCGAAAAATGTCATAGTGGGATGATTTAATAATAGCATTATAATATATTAAACTTTAAGAGTTAGTGGACTAATTGACGTGAATTGTTCTAATTTAATTAGCGATTTCAAATTCAAATCTTGAATATATGTAGTTACGTTAAATATTTGGAACGAAAATTTCGTTATCTATAGTAGTTTTATTCGACTTCAGTAAAATTACTTTTCATAAAAAATGCCTATGGTTTATAAAAAAAAAAAAATACTACTTTAGTCTCACGAGGGAGGGTTTATAGAAAAGGTTACGATAAAACTATGTAGTAACTTAAATATGAGTATGTAATTCTTATAAATATTAAGTATATGCAAAATATATTTGTGGTTAATATATATCAGCTGCACTCTTAATCACTATGTGATCTTTCAGGTCGTGTTATCTGTGCACTAAATTTTATGCATGACTTAATTCTTTTGCATTTAAAAATAAAAATAGAAAAGACTTTTATTAGTATGGGTATTTTTCTTATTTTATTAAATAAAAAGGAAAAAAATAAGGAAAATATTATTGGAAGTATATATTTGACATGTGGCAATTAGCCTGTTATAACTTATTTCATGATTGACGTGAAATAAACAACAAATGATTAGTTCAGCATTGGATTGGATCTTGACTTTTTCCATCTCTATCAAACTTATGAGGACCACTTCTTATCCGAAAATTTGAATATCTAAAGGGAAAGAGAAAATTATTTTCCCCTTCTATTATTGTGTTAATTACTTATGTTCTTTTTAGTTAGTTATTTTTAAAATAAAAATTTATTCTTATTTATATGTTTTTGTTAAAATTTTAAAGTAATATTAATTATGTTTTATTATACTTTTTTTCATAATTTTTAAATTTTTCATACATTTTTCATAAATAAAAGAGAAATGAATATAAAATGGCATATTAAAAACTTAAAAATATTTTTAATATAGGACAAATAAGAAAAGGAAAATGGTATTTTCATTTAACAATTTTATTTATCAATTGAATTTTGTTGATCTTCTTAAATGTAACTCTTGTAAATGTCTCCAAAGATATTATCATCACTTTTAAGGGTGGCTTAAAAGGTACAGAAGTTACTGAAGTGTCTTATGTACCGATACATTTTAGGGGGTAAAATATATTGAGAGATGCTAGCGATACTTACTCAAACATTCTTTATCGAACATGGTAGTTCTTACTTTTTATTTAAAGATTTTAAGACTCACTAAAATTGATAATTTTTAATAAATTTTAACCAATTATAATGAGAATATCGCTAGGATTCCTCACATCGAGAAATGCTAGTTTGACTGTGTATGTTACTCCACCCTTGTACTACAAGTTCGCAATTGTTAGAGACAAACATACAGGTTTTTTCTGCACTAATTAATACTATATAACTTTTTATTATATTAATCAAAATCTATTAATTTTCATTTTTCAAATATATAAATAATTCTCTAATTTTTATATTATTTAATAGAAAATATTAATAAGTATTCTTAAAATTGATTAAGAAGTTAGTGAACCTTTTTTATAAAACAAATATTACGAGTAAATTGTTTCTCGTAATTTCTAATGCAACCTCATTATGATTTTTAATAAAATTTCTATTTTTTTTTTGTTATTAGAGGCAAATGACTGATATTCCAAAATTTTGATGAATAACAAAGCATTAAATACTTAAATAAAATTTTCATTTAAAAGCTAGTATGTGGTTTTTTTTATTGGTAGGAATCGAAGACAGTACCAGGAAATTTACAATACTCACACACATTGCTCAATCAATTGAGCTAGTATGTGTTTTAGGTAACCATATAAAAATAAAATTTTGATAAAAAAAAAGTTTTCAGAAAGACTTTGAAACCAAGTGTGTCTTAAGTGAAGTACTAGATTTTAATCCCGTGCATTGTGCATATTTTTTTAAATTATAATTTTTATATTTGTATTTGGTATTTTTTTTTCAAATATATATATATATATATATATATATATATAATTTTTTATTTTTAAAATATTTAGTAACATATTAAATATAATTATATTAAAATTGAGGAAGATAATTAATTATATTTTTAATTGAACAAATATTGTCTTAAAAATATTAAGTCTATTGAAATTTATTATGATTTGTTTTTTCTCCAAGTATTAATAATGTTGTAATACACACACACACACATATAATTATTTAAACATGAGTGTTTATTTTTGTTATTGTAAATATTATGTTAACATGTATTTGATTTTTGTGTGTTTATAATTAATAATTTTTAAATGAATTTATAATATAAATTAAAATTTATTTTAAATTTGTTGAAGTGATGTGATTTTTTTTATTAAAAGATATTGTTGTTCATTATTTTAAAATGATGTTTTTAATATTAGTTTTAATCATGTTGAAGATATTAGTTTTAATTATGTAGTATCTCTGAAGTTTAGATCTAGTTAACTTCATTGCGAGAAAAATTGAACACTCTCTATTAATACAATGAGATTTGTCTATTGTCGTTGTTGTTGTTATTTCTTTATTTTAATTTCATTACTTGCTATATTTTACAATCCTAAATATTAACATAGAGTTTTCTATTTCTAAGTGGTATTAAAATTTACCCATTTAATTTAGATAGTAATACAATTTTTAGTAAAATTTATATTTCTCTATGAAATATTTACTTTTATAATTTAAATATTGATATGCTTGTCTATAAAGTACTTATCAATTGTATTTTAATTAAATTTAAAATAAAAAGCATGCATGTAAAAATTTAACCCCATAAATGTAAATATTAATATTATTTTATTAAAATGTTACCTTAAAATAAATATATGAAAGAAGTGAGAAGTTTTAAGTGTGACTAAGTCCTATACAATTGATTAATTTCATAGCGGGGCCAAAGGATTGGAATTTGCATATGTGGAGATACCTCATGGTCCCACCAGAGAATTAAAGGCCTTTTATTACGGTGATTACAAAAAAAAAAACCATTGCACCCCCTTCCAAAGGAAATCTTAGATACATTCAACAATTATAATAAGCATTTCAATCATATTTGATAATATTTTTTTTTAAAATTCCAAAAATAAGTTTTTGAGAGAATTTAGTTTCATGTCACTTGTGACCTTGGGTCCTACATCCTTGTCATTTTTTCTTTAAAAATTGAACAAACTGTATTTAGAAATATTGAGTTCCTTACTAGTTCTAAGTTAACACATAATTTGTACGAAAAAGAAATACATTTTTGTATAAAAATATTTTATAATATATGCCTATATGAGTTACCACAAGAGTCTTAATTGGCAAATATTTAAACAAAATGATATTCTTTACTCTTTGGACTTTTCACATAGATAATATCGTCAAATTGTAAAATTGCTTATAATATATTCTTATCATAGATATCCAAATCAAGCCCTTTAAGAAATATTTATAACAAAAAATTGGCCATTGAGATATCAAAAGTAGAGAGTGAATAATCTCCTATATCTATAAATAAGAATATTGATCTGGCTTATAAAGATTTCACTCTCCACTCTCCCTCGCATTCAATTTCCTTTAAATTATACTCTTTTCATTGTGAAGATCATGCACAAACAATTCATCCGAACTTTTTATTTTCTTCTCTTGGACTAGAGTTCTTCCTAAATCTCTCACTTCTTTTTCATCAATAGCTTCCACTCTCACTCTCTTCTCTTCAACAATTTCCTTATCTTTTATAACAACCTCCCTTGTCTTTAAAATTGAACCAAGATTTCATCGACTTGATCTTATCCTTCTCCTTCCAAACATGGCATGCTCTTGTTTTGTAAATCATTCTCCTCTAAACAAAACCTCTTATCGTTTTCGAAACTGATCAAATTATTTGTTTCCATTTTTTATTTTATATTTTCCATTATATGCCTTCAAATTCTAGAGTTTAAGATTGCATTCAATTTTTTTATAGGTTGTTCATTCAAGCAAAGTGAAAAGGTGGTGCCTTTTCGACAAAACGAGACGATGTAACATTTCAACAAAAAAATTGTTAGGTAAAACCTTATTTTTGTCACTCTTTTGAGGAAAGTAGATCACTATTGAGAGTGTAGAAACATTTCTGAAATCCACCCACAATTAAATGAATGACTTCTTTTTCTCACTCACAATATTATTTTGGCTAATTTTTCCTGGTTTGCAATATCAAATATGGGATTGAAATCAAATTATCAGATAGTTTCTTTCCATAAACCCTAACAAGATTTCTTCTGGTTTGCAATCTCTTGATTTGAGATCAAGGTAATTACTCTTTATTTATTAGTCCCTATGTTCCTCGTAATTAGATCCCTAATTTTTTTGTTTATTCTTGATTTTTAATGATTTCGTTATAAATAAAAATCTTTTTCATTATAAATTACAAGCATGGATTTGATTTGCTAAGAAGGTACTTGAGTGTGTTTTACAATCATGTGAACATGTTAATCGGTTATGCTGCTTTTTGAATTTTCATTCTTGGTTTTGATTATGCCTCGTTGTGTTTATGGTTTTTGTGTGTTGTGTTTTAGAGGTATTCAAGAGTGTTAATGTGGTTTTTGCTCATTTACAAATGATGCGTGCATTCTTTCTACTATGATTTTTATGAGTACTCTTTCTTTTATCAATTTGTTTTACAGGGTTATATTTTATAAAAGTATTGGTCATACTTTAGAGCCTTAGAAAAACATTCATTGTCATCCATGTTAATTCTATGCCCTGTAAAATTAATTGTGAAACAATCATCATAGAAAATTTTATTGTGTCATTAAGGCATAATCGACATAGGAAACAACTAAACACTTACTTTGCAGGGAGCTTTGGAAAAAGAAGATTGCAACCTAGTTATCAAGTAATAGCATATGCATGCTGCTGGGTTTCTAATCCAAATGGAGGGAATGAACTATGCTCATAAATCATGGAACATATTTTTGTTATTCACACATTTTCTTGATATGATTTATTCATGAAACACACTTGTGAATAAAGTCCAATTGAAAAGGGAAACAAAAATGGCATTTTCACTCTCTAATGGCATTGACACTATAATCTCTTGCTCCATTGTAATTGTTTCACACATGCATTTTCAGATATTAAATACTGCTCTCCTATGTCTTTATTGTCTTCTCTAATATGTTCCATCTATTGGCTTAAGGCACAACTACAAATTCTACAAATTGTCCAAAGCACCATTACGAAACAACTTTCATTTGATGAAGCCATCGTGACTCCCCCAAACAATATTTAGATATGGTTGTTGATTCTCTTAACAATATGAGGCCTCAAATTCTAGCACTACTTTTTAGTTGTATTTTCAATTTTTTAAAATAAATAAGTATTATTATATGCATAAAGTGCATTCTCATATCTTTTAATATGCATGTATTTGAACAAGTTGAAATCATGATGGCTTTGGAAGAGAAATTTGTCATTTACATTGGAGAAGGTGGAGCTGAGAACATCTTTATCATTCAAGATGTTGTTGATCTAATTGAGAAAGTGAAGACTACTTGAAGATAGGCCAAGTTATGATTACCATATATTTTGTCACTGTCTTTTAAGTGCCTGTTTGCATTGTCGTTTCAAATACGACCGCAAGAAGTATGAAGCAGTTTCATAGCAAAAGTATGAAGGATGATGCTTTTGGAAACAGAGGTTGGGTTGATGCACCCGAAACCCAAACATACGCTAAATTTTCAAAGGAGGATGGGGGCTTTGTGAATAAAGTGTAAACCTACAATATTATACAAAAAGCTTAATTTTATTAGAGATTTAGAAAAGGTATACTAATAGAGGTATGATAGTAGTACCTTATATTTTCATTTTTTTCCCCATAAGTACATAACAGTTTTTTGCAATGTATTTGAATAACGGGTTTTCGTTACTTTTGTGCAAGGGAAAGTTGCAAATTAGGGTGGTTAAGAGCATGTTTGTATTGACGGTCAGCTTCCTCCAACCTCCGTTTGCAAAAGTATCTCCTTTGTAACTTGTGCGGTGAAGGCACATTGGAATTCATGCCACCGCAATTGTAATGTTAATACAAACATGCTATAAATCATCTTGATCCTAAACTTAACAAAACTCCCTTTACAAAAGTGGAAGAAGAAAGGATACTTATGGCTTACCACATTTATGGGACCAGTTGGTTAGCCATAGTCAAATTCTTCCCAAGTCAAACTTACAACATGTCACTGATTCTTCATAGCGTTATCAGTTTGATATGAGAAATGCGTGCCTATGGTTGACCACCTGGTCCCATAAATGTGGTAAGCCATAAGTATCATTTCTTCTTCCTCTTCCGTAAAGGGATTTCTGTTAAGTTTAGGATCAAGATGATTTAACCACCTTAATTTGCAACTTTTCCCCGCACAAAAGTAATGAAAACCTACTATTTAAATACATTACAAAAAAATGTTATATACGTATGGGGAAAAAAGAAAACATGAGGCACTACTATTATACATATATTAATATACTCTTTCTTTAGTAAAAAGGAAACTACTAGTATAAATTTTGTAGGTTTACACTAATATTACGAGAGCATCTCCATCATGTTGGGCCTTATTACCGAAGCTCCTTTAACAATTAGCTGATTCTCTAGATTTGTCATGTCAATTGGTAGATCTTCTCCTTTGACACTTTAAGGTGCTCAAACCTAAAGATTGAGCTTTATTGCCAAACTATAAAAGCGTAAGGAAACATAAGAAATGATTTAATTGTATTTCTTAAAATCTTTTTGCATATCTTTTAGAAAAACACGATGAAGGAAGATAGACAAAGCAATTCATAAATCTAAACACATTCAACAAGACGAACCAAAGGTATCTTCCTATGGATGAAGTGTAGTTTTGTAAAACTTGTTGTATGAAACAAAAGCATTTTCTCATAGATTCAACTCTCAACATTATTTGAAATAAATGAGATAAAGGAAGAGAGAAAAGAACACAATGCATTTCATACCTTCTATGCATAGCATTTTACTTAGGAAACTGCATATTTTGACATTTAGGTCTTAATCACAGTGCATTTTCATTGTTTTTCAAATCTTTGTGGAACCAGTTATGCTTTTGGTATGTTTGTATTTCAGGGTTGGTTTTTGGGCTTAAAGGCATTGAATACAGAAGGAAGAGACGTTGTAGGCCTCTAAGATTGAAGTCAAAAGATTAAAGAACATGATAAATAGAAGAAAAAATGCAACTGGAAGCCTTGAAACTGATCAAGGCCATGAGCAACTACTCATGCTCGTGATCAATTTGATCTGCCCATTTATGCTTTAACAGCTTTGGTCACGACCATGAGTAGCTGGTCATGATCGTGAGTGACTTTTGATGTTGATATCTTATCTTTTTGTGTTTTTATGTAATAAGCCCAAACCCATATTTGCCCATTAGTTTAAATAGAACTTTTAGGTTACTTTTTAGACACCGAACCCTTTAGGAGACAATGACTCTATAAGGAGGATTGAAGATGATTCTTCCTATTCTCTTATTCTTCTAACTCGAGTTTGGATGTTCTTTCTTCCTTGTTTTGTTTTTCTTCATGACTATGATTGAGTAGTCGTTCTGTTTTTAGGATTGGACATAGCCCTTGATGTTTTTAATGGACCCGTGATCTTTATTTTTGTATACAAAGTTTGTGTCCCGCTTTTTGATTCTTTTCTTATTAGGCTTAATTAATTATGTGTATAGCTTGATCATCTTTTTGCATAACCTTAGGGGTTTTAGGGATGAATTAAAAGGTAAACCTAAACGTTGAATTAAAAGAACTTATGCTTTTAATCACAAAAGTAAGTTTAATCATTCAAGGATCAAATGAATTAATAAAGAGCGTAATGAGTTTAATTGAACATATATAGCTACCACGAAAGTAGAGGTCAATTCAATTAGATACACCTTCTTGTCTTGAAAGGCCAACATCATTAGCCATATCTAAATATTATTTTTGTTGGAAGAGAGAAATGTTGGATGATGGATAAGCATCTTCAAGCTAGAGGAAACAATTAAGCACCTCAAGGTCCTTAATACCTAATTGATCATGCAAAACACCCTTGATTATGGTCAATTTAGCTAAGGAATTACCCACAAGAACAATATTATCTACAAAGACCAACAAGGCAATGAAGGTAAAGTCCAAAATTTTGGTATACACTATAGAGTTAGCTACAAACAGGGTGAATCCATGATCTAGATCAATTGTTTTATAAAAAAGGCAGCTCCACCAATCAACACACCCATCCAAAACTCTTTTAAGGCAAATATTCATAACCGCAGACACACACCCTCAAAAGCATCAAAGAGTGTTTAAGCATACCTCTGGACACCTGTACGACTCATAAAATGAAAACTGGCATTTGGATAATTTGCATGTGATATGTTTCCAAGATCTATATTTGATGATCTTTATGGTACCGTCCCTGTCCAGCCTCTCATTATTAAATAGGATATTGTTTCAGTGTACCCAGAGGGACCATATTGCAGCGAACCAAATGATTTTCCATGCCACATTGTTTCTCTTTCCCAACCAGTTATAAGAATGTTGTGCAAGATGTTTTGTTGGCTCCCCGTGTTGCACCATTTCAACACCTAACCAGTTGCAACATATATTCCAAACACTGTTAGAAAACCTGCATTGGAACAATAAATGCTCAATGGATTCAGCCTCCAAGCAACAAAACGGGCAAAGTATGTCGGCATCTGTTAGTTGAACTCTATGCTGCCTCAAATTCAATTTTGTAGGCAGCCTATCCCTCATAAAACACCATCTCATAACAACAACCTTTGACGGAATTGGTGTCCCCCATAAACCGTTTAGGAAATCTGAATCCAAGTCCTTAATAATGGAATGGTTATCCAACAAAGCCATATATGTAGATTTTGCAGAATACAGCCCTGTTGGCTCACCCTTCCAAAGCCATAAATCTGTTGAGTGTTGTCTCAAATCTGAATTATTTATCTGTGACATAAGATCTTCTACCATTCCTTTTTCCCATTTGAACCATGGACGTCTCTATTTCATCTCCTAATTCCATATGCCATCTTGCCAAAAACCCACGTCTGCCACACATTAATTTTTTTTGTTGAGTTAATATAAAGCCTCGGGAACTTTTCTCTAAGAGAAGTGTCGCCTAACTATGATTCCAAAACTCAACTTTCTATCCATCCCCTATTTTCCATCCCACATTTCTATCAAACCACATCCCATCATAACTTTCTCCACAAGAGTAAACTAAATATTTCCACCAAGTGGAATCTTTATTGGATGATCTTCGAACACACTCATAGTTGGACCTCCCATATCTTGATCTCAACACTTAAATTCATAATCTATCTTGATTAGACAAAATTCCCCATCTCCATTTACCAAGTAGAGATACATTAAACAATTTGATATTCTTAATTCTAAGACCTCCTTGATTCATCGATAAACAAACTTTATCCCACTTTACCCAAGCAATACTCCTCTTGTCCTCACCACCTCCTCACATTCCAATTACCCGGTTAGGGACTTTGAAAAAAGATAAATAGAATAAAGACAAAGAAGATAAGACAGAGTTTATCAAACACACCCTTCCCCCAAAAGACAAGAACTTATGTTTCCATGCATAAAGATAACTTGTTTCGCATCTTGTTCAAAATTGATTCCCAATTTTGTTCCTTGTACATTCAGATTAGCCCCAATAGGTATCCCTAGATATAGAAATGAGATTTCCATCAATCTACAATCTAAGACTGCAACAAATATTCCCATGAGTTCTTCCCCAACTTTAGTGGATGCCAACTTACTCTTGTGAAAATTAACTTTCAAGCTGGATGCAAGCTCAAACCACCTCAACATACTCTTAATGCATAACACATTCCTCATGGAGGGTTTTGCAAAAAATAGAGTATCATCTGCAAACTATAAAAGTGAGACCTCCACCTATTCCTTCCCCACCCCATATCCTGAAAATAATTTACCCCTCAAAGCCTGTCTCATCAAACTTGATAGTCCTTCAACTATGATAAAGAAAAGGAAAGGAGCAATTGGATCTCCTTGCCTCAGGCCCCTTTGTGTACTAAATTCCTCCGTTGGGCTTTCATTAACTAACACTGACACCCTAGTAGAATCCATGCAACCCCTAATCTAACCAATCCACCTTTCATTGAACCTCATTCTTCTCATCATGTAATATAGAAATTCTCAACTCACTGAGTCATATGCTCTCTCAAAGCCAACTTTAAATATCAAGCACTCTTTCCCCTCTCTTTTAGCCTCCTCACCTACCTCATTAGCCACAAGTATTCCTTCCAACAACTCTCTTCTTCCCATGAAAGCACATTGCCTCTCATCAATCAAGTTCCCCAACATCTTCCTCAATCTTTTCGATAGTATCTTGGTAAGAGATATAGGTCTAAAGTCCTTCAGCCCTTGCAGATTATCCCTCTTCAGAATCAAGGTGATGAATGAAGAGTTTGCTCCCTTTGGAATAATCCCATTATCATAAAATTGATTCATGAGATTTATAAAATCCAATTTAAGGAACTCCACCGTCAATATAGTCATAATAACACTTACCATGTGTGTCTTGGAACCTCTTAGTGAAGCTTTCATATGCTGGCAACAAGATATTTCCTATTGATCTTATTGTTTTTCCTTAGCTGCTCATCAAACACAAACCATGTAGTAGACTGAGCATTGCATACGTCATCAAAGCATCCATTAAACTTAATGATTTCATAAAGATTAAATGTGAGATTGTACAAACTCTCCTTGCTTTTTTAACATTTACAACTTCCCTTATAAGAGGACGGTGTAATGTTTGTCAAACAATTAAGAAGTATTAGTATAATGTATAAAGAGTGTGAGTGTAATTATAATTAAGGATAGAAAAAGCATGAAATTTTATGCAATCTCATGAAACCTCAAGGGTTGTGAGTATAATTTACTTTCATAAATTAATTAGATCAAGATATGTTATTATGTCAAACAAAAGTTATTTTGATTTTTACAGCATTTCACAATACTTTCAAATGATTCTCTATTGTTTAATTTTACCTTTCAATGTATAAATTACCACAAATATGCATGAAGATTGCAGAAGGTAAATTTTAGTATTCTAGTAGAAATTTACATGGTTAATCCGAAAAAGAAAATCTGGGTAGATTATCAATTTTTAAGCTAATGACATGATTATTTTCTAGGTATTTTATATGATAATGATAACATTGAGCGAGCAGTGTTAAAATAAACCTAATAAATACTATTAGCATATCTATATGATTTAGGGATTGCTCTGATTCATACAGAGGTAGAGCCAGTAAAAAAAAAAAAAAAAAGAAAGAAAGAAAGAAGTAAAAGAATTGAAGATACCTTGAATTGGGATTGGGAAGAAGAGTCTAATCTAACATATATGAAGTCTTCAAAAACCATTGATCTATTTGCCAAAATAAAAGTCTCTGTTTATCATAAAATGAGCAAAGCTGAGGAAGAAAGAGATTTGAGAGAGTTGGCTAAGAATTGTTGGAGTTCAATAGCCAACACATGTCAACTCCGCTGCTTTTGTTTTAGATTTTACAAATTAACATATACAGCAGGTATTTTAAGAACTTATTTTGATAAACTGCTAGAAATTGATAAACTCAAAATTTCAAATTTTAAACTTTGCCTAAACAAATATAAAATTGACCACACTCCAGAGAAATCAATTTGGTACGGGAGTTATTCAAAGCTGAAGCAGAGAATTCATAAGCAATGAATATTGATACCATATTAAATAGCAAAATATTCGTAAGCATCAAAGCTAATAGAAGAAAACCTATATAACTTACGAAACCAACAAATTCTAACACACACGAGCTGAAAACCATACCTTTATCTACTTGTCTTCTATAATGGCAACATTTATGACATCCTTGTTGACTGATTAGTGATTATATGATTTCTTTTGGTTCCTCTAACTAGGAAATTTTGGATTTGTCATTGCCAAAGTTTAAAATGATGTCACTTAAAGTCAGTTATTGCTTGACAACAATGACAAGTCTGGACTTTGAATTCCACTTGAAAAGCCAAAGGAAAGAGTGATAAATATACAACATTAACTAGACACTTTCTTTGCAGAATTAATAGCAAGCTGAAATTTTATAACCATCAACATATCCATTGCCTCAACAAAAACTAAGAATATGTCAAACTGTAAATAGACAAGAATTATGCAAATACTGGGAGCAGGGATTAGCATATTGCCTATCTAAATTCAAAGCTTTTTTAATTGAGCCTGAGTTATGGAGATTTGTGGGATTTATGTCATGTGTAGTTGGAGTGCTTCCTTATGCTGTAAGCCTCTAATCTCACCTTCCAAACTTCCACTCAGTGTGGTAGGTTCTATTGTTTCTATTATCATGTTGTAACGAAAGAAATCGATATGTAGTGTATCTAATTACAGTTTACTCACTAAGGTTCTCTTTCTACACTTACATGTTTGTCCTAATGTTCTCCTCTTCACACAATGAAAGCATGCACATAAAACCAGGTCTGTTAATCTTAATTTTCAATGATGCATTTGGGTTAATGTCACAGATTAAATAGGCTACTTGAACTGTTACAGTACATCAGGTGATATGCTACCTTCTATTGGAGAGACAGCTATGCTAACCCTTAACACAAAATAACAGTCATGTTGGTAATTGCCACTGGATTTGAGGCATGCCCTATCCAAACAGGTGGCAGTAATGAACTTGGATTTGAGCCAAGCAAATCTTAAACATGGAAACAAATTAAAAAGGAAAGACACATTTGGGACTGTGTTGAAACATACAGTGATATATAGCACAAGGGCACAAATCCTTTGGAACTCGCATATCCTTTCCTTCTCTTTCGGCATTGGATCCATTCATTTACTCCCTTACAAGAAACAAATTGTTGAGTCCATCTTGAACGTCAGACATTTCATACTTAATGTGCTTATAAGTGTGATTACCAAGAAAATCCTTGCAACCTCCCAATGAAGTTTCTATATGCCGGCAGCAAGATGTTTTTTTATGGATTTTATTATTTGTTCCCTTAACTCCTCATTCAAGACAAACCATGTATCCTGATCGTAGCACATATCTTCAAAGTGTTCATTGAAGGAACAGAGCTTGCCTTTCATTAACTCAGCCGCAACATTGGACTCCCACTCATCGATGTCCAGCTTCAAAATGTCCAGAATCTTATTCCATGAGCTTCTCTGGTAGCGTTCAAGGTTTTGTTGGAATTTTGTTGCATTTTCTTGAAGCCAACGGTTGCAAAAAATATGGTCTAATCGACGCTGTTTTGCACTTTGCTCTATGAAGCCCCAATTGTTCATCATGATGAAAACATAACCCAGAGTAGGGTCATCTCAGAGTAGTCCAACACATCAAGGGTTATGCAATGAAGCCTGCCACCGGGAACAATGGCTTGCTCCTTAACACCATAAGTAAGATTTAACAAGTCTCCCCAAATGCCCAAACTCTTCTCAAACCTGGACGCATACACTCCGCCTAACGAAGGAAAAACACCCCAACTCTTCCACGACTTCATCACATCTATTCCCGGTAATGCAGGTTCTTTATCCACAAGGTAAATGGACCCTTCAAAGACGCGTTCACAGAGTCTCCTTTCGTTGGGTATTAGTATATGTTAGACCCCCCAATTAAAAGTGTATACAGTAGAAGGATAAGGAATAAGCCCAAATTAGATGGGCCCAATCCTGTTAATGTGTAATTAGATGGGGGCCCAGTCCTAGTAGTATATTAGTATTGTAAAAGATACTCCGATCCTTTTTATAAGAAACAAAATGTTGTTCTTTTTTGTCCTAATTATAAGAAACATAAACCCATTTTAAGATCTATAAATTGTTAGTTTTCTTTTTTATCCTTCATCTTGTGAAATTCATTAATGATACACCTACTCATGGTCTATTAACGATACAAGTTACACTTATTGGTGAAGGTACAGTGTCATTAATGTAACCACTACTTAAACCAATCAATTTAAGGAGTACTTTTGGAATAAAATTAAAATTTATAACATTATTAATTATAACTAACTAACTTAACTATTTTTATTGGTGTTGACGATTTAGTTATTTGTTTCTTATATAAAATATCCGAGGGAGTAGTAAAAGTGTTATAAATAGGGGGCATCATAGGTAATTAGGAGTTTTGGAGGTGAGTTGAAACAGATTTAAGGGAGAGACCAGGCTCTCGAAGTCCTGGGCAGCTGTATACTCTTTCTTTCATTGGGCCTTTTGGATATTGAGGGAATAACATTCATTCTTCTAATTTCTTGCTGCAATTCCCTAGTACTATTATCTTCTTTATCAGTTCTTTACAGTATCCTGCGAGCTACTAACAAAGCTTTTATCCAATACTGCATTGTCATCACCTTGTCTATGTCCTCTGTGTTGAGCGTGTTGAGCTCTTTGGACGCGATTGTTGATAGAATCTCACGCAAAAACTCCCTCCGGCAAGTAGTGTACACTTGTAAGCATTCCTCCTCTAACCCTGCTGTCACCAGCAGCCTCACGCTTTCACAAAGGGAGTTGATAACTCCGGACAGCAACGAATCCACCACCAAGTTGTCGTCACGATGTAACAGTGATAGCGTATTCAGTAGCTTACTATAGATAGCTTTAGCTTTAAGGTATTGGTCCACATGTTTGAGAATTGTGCCAACAACGTTCCCGTTCTCCTTCTTAAGTTCCTTATGCAACTCATGAACTGCGCCAAGAATAAGATACTCTTGTTGTCACTGTCACTACACTAATTTTTTTATTTCTCTTATGCTCGGAGAAAAAAAATAAAAAAATCTTTTTTTTAATAATTTTTATATAATTTCATTTAATAAAAAAAATGAATTTTTTTTCCTGTTAATCAATCTATTATAATAGATAATTTGTTCAAGTACCACCGGTAGTTTCCACTTTTTAAAAAAAAGAAAAAATTTTTATTCTAATTTTTATTATAATAATAATTTTATATAGTAGGTAATTTGTTCAAGTACCACCGATGGTTTCCATTTTTTTAAAAAAAGAGAAAATTTTTATTATAATAATTTTGTATAATTTCATTTTTAAATAAAAAATATTTTTTTTTCTTGATGACTAACCTACTACAACAGATTAAAAACTGGTGACTAACTTGCTACCATAGATAAGAAATACTTTGTTAGCGATGCCTCATGTATTTCCAAGACACTTTAGCCAAACCCCAATTATTGGTGCGTCCATTACTTGTGTGCAGGTGTGTTAATTGCTTTTGAACTTTTGATTCAAATCTATTCGGTGCCTTTTGCTGCAATGCGCGTCACTTTTGTGTCAATTACTATTTGGTGCCCTCTTTTTCATTTCTTATGTCAATTTTTGTGTTGAAATTTGATAAGTGCCTTTTTCTTTAAGGCAGTGTCTAAGGTGGACCACTCTCTTAAGTGGTCCATCATGAACCAAAATTAAGAGTCCTTGGATTCATCAAGGTGCATAATATTATCACGAATCCTCCCTCATCAAAACATATCCTCCTCACTGTCCTTCACTCTCCCAACGCCTCTAATGGAGGCTCCAATGGAGGCTCCGGTGACTCCGGCGACGCATCCGACGACGACTCCGGTTACGCATTCGACGACGACTCCGACGACACTTTCACTGTCAACGCCTCCACATATCTTCTTGCCCATTTCGTGAGATCTTGCACTCCAAATATCATCTTCTCAGACTTATCTTTGCGCGACCCACTTGTATAGGATCCCGGCGACACTACCGGCCACGCCACCGCCATTGCCACCGGCGAACACCTTCGAATCAAGAGACTCTTCCTCTTCTCAAGATCTGCTATGGCGGCAGAGGAAAAAGGTGACCTAGGCACACCATCAAACACTTAATGGGCAAGGAGTAATGTTATGGCAAATCACATTATGAAAGCAAGAACACTATCCCAACCAGACAGAACCCACACATAGAAAACCCAAAACCCCCAATTTCCAAAACAAACAACTAAATGAAGGAATTAACAAACAAATTGAAATGGAATCAAAATGAAGTATCGCAATACAAAGGGGATGTTCAAGCTTCTGTATGTTGATGTTGGTGGCCCAAAAGAGAGAGTTGGTCGGACTCAAGATCGGGGTTAGTGAGGAAGAAGGAAATGGCGGTGGTGGGTGGTAGCGGAGCTGCTGGAGAATGGTGGCGGGTGGTCATTTTTACATCCTTGGTTAATTTGAAAGCCACCATCGGAACAGTGGTTGCGTCGGAGGCATAGCCAAAACGGTGGTTGTGACGGTGAATAGTGGTTTGCGTCGGAGGAGTAGTCGGAGCCGCCGTTGGAGCCTTCATCAGGGGTGTTGGGAGAGGGAGGGACAGAGAGGAGATGTTTTGATGAGAGAGGCTTCACAATAATATTATGCACCTTGATGAATCCAAGGGCTCTTAATTTTGGTTCATGGTGGACCACTTAAGAAAGTGGTCCACCTTAGACACCGCCTCTTTTTAATTCATGCGTCACATTAATTTTGATTTTCCTTGTCGGTGCCTTTTGATTCAATTGAGTTTAGAGCTGCAAATTGCCTTTCGGTGCCTATGATTGTGCTTCACTTGTGTCTTTGTTTGCGTCACTTTATCTATATTTCCATGTTCAATTTGTGTTGTTGGAGTTGAAATTTTCTGCGATTTGGTGCTTGAATATGCTTCGTCCAGCTGTTAGTGATTTGATTTCGTGTTTTTGAATTTTAATTTGAGTAAATTCTGCACTTAGTGTTCTTGAGTGTTCATAATTGTTCATGTATGTTCTTGAGAGCCTTGGCAAAATCCTCTTGTTTGATCCATAAAAATTTGAATTAAGTGAGTTTGGATTTTTTTGTAAATATTAAAAAGTTTGATGACTTATTAGCAAAAGAAAAAGACTTAAAGATTAAAAAAGAAAATATTGGGGCAAAAGAGCAAAAAGAAAAAGTTTAGGGGCCTAAGTGTAATTATGAAAAGTTTGGGGGCCAAAGTGTAAAAAAAAATTCAAAAAAATACCATTGGAAAGAAAAAAATCTGTCTTATAAGAAGTCCTTCACCACTACTTAATTCTTTCTCTTTCATACACTTTTATGTCATTTTAGCTCTCTTGAATACACTAGTTCTTCACAAAGTTGAAAAATTTGAGTTTCTTAGTTTGTGTTGCTCTTATTCTTGTGTCTTCTAGTCTTATCTTTTCTTGGAATTCTCTTTTGGGTTGTCCATTTCATTTCTTTTAGCTTTTATTGATTGTCTTCTAAATTTCCTTGGTTTTGTCTTTGAGTTTTCCTTTCATTGGCCTCTTAAGTCAAGTTTGGATTTGTGACATCTTTTACAATGAAAGTTCTTTCTTATTGAAGTTTGGAGATTCTTTTCAAGAACTAAAGAGGAACAAGAGTGGAAAAAGACAAGTGTGCACATTATAGAAAAAGCCTCAAAAGAGAGAAACACGAGTGATTTTGAGTGAAACACTTAGTTGACTGGTGAGGTCCATATTTCTATTATTTGTGCTAACCATTTTTGTGTAGGTATGTATTATTCTTCTTATCATAGAAGTGATGGAGGATATAAGGACGGAGAAGAAAAGAATAAAAAAGAGATAGAGAGAGAAAGCATAAAGAGAGGTCATCTTCAAGGATTAAAACTAGTACTATGAAGTGCTCCATGTGTGAGGGATGGGGGCACATGACCTATCAATGCCCAAATTGGGAGATAAAAGAAAAAGAGGAAGAAGAAAGCAAAAAGAGTGAAAAGAGCAAAAAGAGAGAAAAACATGAGAAAGAGAAAGAAGAGAAGGATGAGAAATACCTTTCTACTATTGATAAGAGTGATCCAATCTATAGGATTTGTAGGGAAATGACAAAAGAGATAAGTAAGTGGAGAAAAGAAGAGAAAAGAGAGAAAAAAAGTTACAAGAAAAAGAAATAAGAGAGAAAGAGATAAGAGAAAAGGAAAAAGAGATGAGAGAAAGAGAAATGATTGAAAAAGAAAGTGAAAATGAGAAAGCAAAAGATAAAGAGGAAAATTATTGTTTTTGTTTTTCTTCTAAGCCTTTGTTTGATGATGAAGTCTCTCATGTGAAGGAAATTGAAGATGAGGTCTCAAAGGAGGAGTGCAAGACTCTAATTTCTTCTCCTAAATTGGATTGTGAATTTAATTCTTCTTGTAAATTTGATTGGGCACCTAATCATATAAATTCTTTTGTTTTGATGCCTAAGGAAGAATTGCACATCAAGGATCAATGGGCAAGACAATTTGGAGAAGAAGTGGAGGCATATGAGGACCAATGCAACCATAGAGAGAAGAAAATTTTGGCTTACACCATCTCTAAACCTTGTGATTTAATTGATGTGTACCATGTATTAACCCAAAATGCTTGTGAATTGCATGTTACTTTTGGCTTGCATGATATTGTTTTAGGTGATGGTGCCAAGTCTTTGAGTTTTGAGATGTATGGTACACTCAAGTGTCTTGATAGGTGGATTGTGCATAAAATGCTTAAACCTAAATTTTTTGATCATGATTTGAAAATGTCATTGCTTGTTCATAATTTTCGTTGGATTGATTTGGTTATGGATTTTATGCTTAAGCATTTCATTTTAGTGTTGTTTGATGCTTTCTTTAGGCTTGTATTTGATCTTGGAGGATTGATATTTAAGCACATAGATAATAAGAGATTTGCCATTTTAAGGGATTCGAATTTTTATGTTTTTAATGTTTTTTTTCCTCAAAACTAAAACATGTTTTGTGTTATTATTGTGTTGTAGGTACTTTGGCTCTAAATTCGAGGTGGAATTTCCTTCAAGAAGAAGGGAATGATAGCGGACTAAGATGTTACAAGATGAGCTCAAAGTGGAGTGAATTCTTAGAATGGGAGTTTATGTAATTTGGGCTTTTAATTGGGCCTTTTTATATTTTTTAGTAATGTTTGCTTTTTGTTTGAGTCCATTATGACTTGTGTTGGACCTTTTTAGTTATTTGGGCCTTTTTATTAGTGTTAGTATAAATAGACCCTTAGAACACAATTGTGGGAGCTTTGATCATTTTTTTAGAAAATTAGTTTTGTGCTAAGTTGAGAGAGTTCTCTTTTGGTTCTTGTGATGAACTTTTAGATTCTTATCAAAGAAACACTTTTTTGTGGCGAATCCTCATAGACTTATCAATCGAGCTTCGATTGTGGCGTCATATTCCATTTCTTGTCTTTTCGCTTTATATTTTCTTCATCTTTTTTGAGTTTTCTTTATTTCCGTTGATGCTGAATTTGAGATCCGGAAAGGTGTTTTCATCATTATCATAGTTGGAGAGAATTGCTATGCTCTAAACTCTTTTTCAAACTTCTACTCAGTTTAGCCAGTTGTATTGTCTCTTATCATACAGTATCAAAGGAAATGACGGCTATCTACGAACTTTTCACTGAAAGCTCGTGATATATATTTTTGGTTTTGATGTAATAATAAAGCATGCACACATAATGTTAAGCCTGCTGTGCATTTGGGTTAATGTCACAGATTAAATATGCTAAGGTACAACCAGTGAAGGCCAAATTGATAGACAGTTATGTTAACCCCTAAATCAAATCAACAGTTATGTAGGTATTTGTATTGGGTGTAGATGGATGTAAAATTAGGGTGTAAAAGTCCAGCAGTACTATGCAGCCCTAGAATATGAGTCCCACGCATCAGATGCAGCTGTGGTCTCCTTAAAGGAGAAGCTCAAATTGGTTAGCTTGCAATTTGAGAATATATGTGAATGTGAATTAAAATCAATGTTATGATCCACAACAAACAAGTTTTTTTTTTCTCAAGGTTATATGAGATTTTAATGCTTCGTGTTAATAATCACGTGGCCTACCAGCAAAAGTTTGGGTTGAAGGAAAAACTTTCGGGAAAAAATGGCTTCACACACTTCATGGACTCTAGATATCTCAGGTTGAGAATAAACTTGTTTCAACTCAGCAGATGTAAGCTCAAAAGCCACTAATAACAAGTAATCCCCAAATTGTTCTAGGATTCTTTTGGCGGTGATATGCAATCAAAGAGTAATCTGGTAAGAGATGTAATTCTCTGCCTGATTCTGTGGGTCAGAGCTGCAGTAAATTACGTTTGTTAAATAGCGAGGGTTTGGAGGCAAAAAGTATGTGGGAAATAGGGTGTGCGTTAGGAGTGACATTCAATGGGGACCATAACCTCATGATTCAATAAATGAAGGAGTTGGAGGAAAGGGATGTGAAGGAGAGAGTGAGTGGGTTTCAAAAACCATTGATCTATTGACCAAAATAAAAGTCTCTATTTATCATAAAATGTGCAAAGCTGAGGAAGAAAGAGATTTGAGAGCATAGTTTTAAAACCCGGACCGGCCCGGCGGTCGAACCGGTCGGACCGGGAACCGGGCATGTCACCGGGTCGAGCTAAGTGTTGGATCGGACTTGCACTTAACCCGGTATGACGTCATCAAACCGGATGCAACCCGGCTTCATACCGGGTTTAACCGAAGAAATTCTATGTTGGTTGAACCGGGCGAACCAAATTTTTTCGAATAAAAGTTGTCTGTTGGGTTTCCAAAGTGTGCACAACCCAATGTTGTGCGATCCAAGGGGTTGCATGGTCCCAAGGCACGTCATCCAAGGTCTGCTGCATCACGTGGGCCAAAGTTGGCGTGTGTGCGTGGCCCAAGGATTTTGTTGTGCGTGTGTAGCTGCAGTTGTAGCCTCAATAAATAATGCACATATATGTTTATAAAAAAGGCACAGCATGGAATCGAACCTGCGTCCCTTTAGACATAAAGAATGCTCCTTACCAATAAGCTATCACACTTACCTGTGAAATAGTTGTGAAAAACAATACATATATTATATTCTACATTTTATGTTATTTATAACCGGGTCATGCGGGTCAATTAGTGACCCACCGGTTCGACCACTGACCCAGTGACCCAGTGCCTTGACCGGGTCGGTCACCGGGTCGGTTTTTAAAACTATGTTTGAGAGAGTTGTCTAAGAATTGTTGGAGTTCAATAGCCAGCAGATGTTGAATTCAGACACGTTAACATGTCAACTCCGCTGCTTTTGTTTCAGATTTTACAAATTAACATATACAGCATGTATTTTAAGACATCAATTTGATAAACAACTAGAAATTGATAAACACAATTTCAAATTATAAACTTTGCCTAAACAAATAAAAAACTGACCACACTCCAGAGAAATCAATTTGGTTCGGAGTTATTCAAAACTGAAGCAGAGAGAATTCATAAGCAATGAATATTGATACGATATTAAATAGCAAAATATTCATAAGCATCAAAGCTAATAGAAGAAAACCTATATAACTTACGAAACCAACAAAATTCTAATACACTCGAGCTGAAAACCATACCTTTATCTACATGTCTTCTATAATTGCAACATTTACGACATCCTTATTGACTGATTATATGATTTCTTTTGGTTCCTCTAACTAGGAAATTTGGATTTGTCATTGGCAAAGTTTAAAATGATGTCACTTCACAACAGTTATTGCTTGACAACAATGACAAGTCTAGAATTTGAATTCCACTTGAAAAGCCAAAGGAAAGAGTGATAAATATACAACATTAACTAAACACTTTCATTGCAGAATTAATGGCAAGCTGAAATTTTATAACCATCAACATATCCATTGCCTCAACAAGAACTAAGAATATGTCGAACTGTAAATAGACAAGAATTATGCAAATATTGGGAGCAGAGATTAGCATATTGCCTATCTAAATTCAAAGCTTTTTTAATTGAGCCTGAATTATGGAGATTTGTGGGATTTATGTCATGTGTAGTTGGAGTGCTTCCTTATGCTGTAGGCCTCTAATCTCACCTTTCAAACTTCCACTTAGTGTGGTAGGTTCTATTGTTTCTATTATCATGTTGTAACGAAAGAAATCGGTATGTGGTGTATCTAATTACAGTTTACTCACTAAGGTGTTTCTCTTTCTCTTTCTACACTTACATGTTTGTCCTAATGTTCTCCTCTTCACACAATGAAATCATGCACATAAAACCAGGTCTGTTAAGCTTGATTTTCAATGATGCATTTGGGTTAATTTCACAAGATTAAATAGGCTACTTGAACTGTTATAGTACATCAGGTGATATGCTACCTTCTATTGGAGAGACAGCTATGCTAACCATTAACACATACTCCCTCCATTTCTTTTTATATGTCGTTTAAGGTTGTAATGTACAAACCAAGAAATGCAAAAAAAATTTGTGATTTCAATAAAATAATTGTGGGATTTCCTATTTTACACCTTTTCCTTTCCACTCCACAATAAATGCATGTGCATAATAATTAAATATTAGGAGACAAGTAAGGGTATAATTGATAAAAGAGCAATTAATGTAATCATGAACTTTGCAAATGACAGATAAATAGAAACAAAAAAAATTTCAAAAATCCAACACTTAAAAAGAAACGGAAGGATTAATAACAGTCATGTTGGTAATTGGCACTCCATCCCTTACAAGAAACAAATTGTTGAGTCGATCTTGAACCTCAAACAGTCCATGCTTAATGTACTTGTAAGCTTGATTACCAAGAAAATCCTGCAACCTATCAATGAAGTTTCCATATGCCGGCAACAAGATGTTTTCTATGGATTTTATCATTTGTTCCCTTAACTTCTCATTAAAGACAAACCAGGTAGCTTGAGTGTTGCATATATCATCAAGGTGTTCATTGAAGGAACGGAGCTTGTTTCTCATTAACTCTACCGCAACATTAGGCTCTGACTCATTGGTGTCCAGCTTTAAAATGTTCAGAATCTTACTCCACGAGCTTCTTTGATAGAGTTCAAGGTTTTGTTGGAATTTTGCTGTGTTTTTCTGAAGCCAATCATCGCCAAAAATATATCTCAATCCACGCCGTTTTGCTCTTAGCTCTATGAACTTCCTATTGTTAATGATGAAAAGATAACCCAAAGTAGGGTCATTGTAATTTTTGGAGATGGCCTCCAAACTGCTGTCTAACAGGTCTGTTATCATGGCTATATGCCCATACAGTGATAACTTTCTCTCTTTATCAACCATGGTTTTGAATAAACCTTGCCAATTCTGATATATCATCTGAATGTAGTCCAACACATCAATGCTAATTCGATGAATCCTGCCGCCGGCAACAGTGGCTTGCTCCTTAACACCATAAGTAAGATATAACAAGTCGGTCAAGTCCTCAAACCTGGACGGATTTACTCTGTCTATTGGAGGTCCAATGCCTATACTCTCCCACAACCTGACCTTATCTATTCCGGGTATTACAGGGTTCTTCCACAACCTTAAAGCATCTATTCCGGGTAATGCAGGGTGCAAATCCTCACGGTGAATGAACCCTTCAAAGACCTTTTCACAGAGTCTCCTTTCATTGGGAATTACAATCCTATTAGCTACCCACATAGCTTTTATGGTATGCCTCATCTTCACCACCTCGTCAATGTCCTCCATGTTGAGCTCTTTCAACGCCGATAGAATCTCACACAGAAACTCCCTCCGGCAACTACTGTACGCATGTAAACATTCCTCCTCTAACCCTTCTTTCACCATCTGCCTTGTGCTTTCACAAAGGTCCTTAATGATTCCAGATGGCAACGAATCCACCACCAAGTTGTCGTCCTTGTGCAACTTGAGCAATTGAATATGGTGGTCCTTAATGCATAATCAGCTTTAAGGTATTCATCTACATGCTTGAATATCGTGAGGATAAGGTTCCCATTCTCCTTCTTAAGTGTGTCTATACAACTCATGAACTTCGCCACTGTACTATTATCTTCACTGTCACTGTTGCCTTGTGATTGAGTGACTAACAATCCTTGATCCTCATTTTCTGGAGGGGAATCAGGCTCTTGGGCCATGGTAACAATAGCTTGGGGTGAATCCACTTGAGTAGCACTAGGACTTGTTCTGGTTCCTTGTGATTGTGAATGTGAACCAAATTCAATGACTACATGATGATGATCTCGGTCTGGGAGTCCATGATAGTCACTTCTAGGAGCATGAGCATCCAAAGTGGAACGAAGAATGATAAGGGAATAACTGAAACTCCCTCCAACAATAACTAACCATAACTTTATTTTCATGAGTTGTATTGTTAGGACTCCACTGAAAAAGTGCAAGAGATCAACCTCGAATCCAAAGTGACTCAATCTTGTCAAGGCTAAAGACATGATAGCAAATGCAGCACATGAAACCAGGCTATATCCATCAGGTTTCCCTTTCACTTCTTTATCGAAGAAAAAGGAGTACACAGAAGTGATCATCAAAATAAAAAAGGCCATGTGAGCTTCCACCCGAGGAGAGGTGGAGCACTCCCAAACCTTTGCAAACAAGACAGTAAGGCAGATAATGAAACTAAAACCAATGTAAAGCAATATCTTCCACCAAGTCCACTTTCCAAATAAATGATTGAAAGAAGAGCTGAAAGCATAACAGAGCAGTCCAACAACAGATGAAAAGAAACACACAAATCTCCATACCTTTGGCTTCTGCAGCCAACTCTGAATATGGATCAACACGAGCAGCATGTTCTTTCTCAAGCTAGCAAAGTTTGTATTCCGGAAAAGAGAAGCTGATAGCCACCAGTTTTGACTTGGGATAAACCCTTCACCTTTTCATTGAAATTTCAATGAAAGGTAATGGGAAGGGAGACCTACATAGACCTGCACTTCTATTAAAATTTGTGTGGGCCCGGAAGGGGTTTGAATAGAAATTTCAAGGAAATGGAATGGAAACTGAAAGCTACTACATTTCTATTAAAATTGTGAATTTCAATTTTCAAAAATTTATAATTGATGCACCAATGCAAAAAAAAAAAGTGATCTTGCTACTGTGAGTAGAGTGACAGTTGACTTCTTTCACTGCTTTGCATGTTGAGTACGAATGGAATACGAGTAAAAATGAGCCGGTGGTGGAGTCTACTGAATTTGACCGGTTCAATGCTAAGTTTCTGATGTCATTTGGAGCTAGCTACGTTGCTGATATCATGAGGTTCAAATACATTTTAAATAGGCTAAATTTTACTTTCAGTCTTTTATTTTATTTTTTTATTCAGTTTAGTTTGTTATTTTTTTTAAAATTTAATTTAGTCTTTTACATTTTTAAAGTGATTCAACATGATCTTTCTGTCAATTTAGATTTAGAATTAATGTCGTTAATAATTTTAAGATATTAATGATTAAAAACTGTCACAAAACATTTTTTTTCTGAAATATTTTTATACGTGTAATTAACATATTAATAATTTTTAATGGCCACTATAGTATTAAAAAAACATATTTTATCCAACATAAGATAGAAGTGGAGTGACAGAAAGAGAGGAACCTGCAGTTTCATCCAAGCAGAGAAGTCTCTGACTTGCCTCCACCCCTTTTGCTCCTTGAGCACAACACACAACTCCTTGAAGGACTGCTTGCCGACAAAGGAAGCCATCTCCATCCTCATCTGCACAATGCACGCCCTCTTGATGGCGGTGATGACGTGCTTGTTGAAGAGCATGAATTAGGATAAGAAAATGTTTTGAAACTTTTTATAAAAATAAAATTGAGATATTTGACCATCTTATTGGGTTTGTATTTTGTTATTGACCTTTATCCTTCCAATCTTCACCAGCAATAGGGGACCTAGGATTTGAAGAGGGTGGTTGGGAAGGGGTAATTGGTGGAAGGAAGCTGTGATCTTTTCTAAATTAATCTATCTAAAAAGAAAAAGAAAAAAATTGTTGTCCATTCCATTTCAATGAAATTGACCTTACTGTAAAATTTAAGTAGCAATTTGATTAATAACATCATCCTCATCCGCACATATGCAACCTATTTCTTTATGATGTGTCGCATGTTGTCATCCAACAGAGGCTTCTTTGGGTTCATTGTCAGAGGCTTCAGTCGTGCAGGGTTGCTGAAACTCGGGGATCAGGTCACACTAGATGGAGGAGCGAATGAGAACGGGAACCGGTCTTTTCTTCTGTGTTCTTCATGCTTGCGTTTTTTAAATTTTAAATATTATAGTGATGGTTAAAAATCGCCAATATTAATTACACGTGCAGAGATATTTAAGAAAAAAATATTATTTTGTAGCGATTTTAAACTGCCAATATCTTAAAATTATTAACGACATTAATTCTAACCCGACAAAAGGATAATTTTGAATCACTTTAAAAACATATACTGAATTTTCAAAAGATAAGGGACGAAATTGAAAATAAATAAATAAATAAAGGGCCAAAAGTAAAATTTAGCCTTTTCAATATAATCAAGTGACCCAATCATTTACAAATTTAGCTTCTAGTTAGATGGATGTTAGTGTGGGGGACCTTGGCATGTCACCACGATGGGAGACAGTTTTACGGTTGTTGGATATATATAATTTTTAATTGGTTAATATTTATTTTATTTTATTATCCTTTTTTTCTCTCTTTTTTAAATTGGAAAAGTTTACTAGAACATCCACACAGTAACCAACACCCCAATGACACCCGCTAAGTTGGATTTTAATATATTATTTTATTATTTAATATTTAATAAAAGAAAAAGTTAAAAACAATGGAAATATTTGAAATCAAATTAAAAAAATGGCCCCTTCAATTTCGCACCCTTCCATCTGCGTTTCCTCTCCTCTCTGGTTTTGCCTCTAATTTCTCTTCTCTACTTCCGGCATCGACTTAAGTGTTCTACTTGTAGCATTATCAACAATTGCGGAACTCAATTTGCAGGTTTGATTTCTTTTCGTTTCCTCTTCTTCTTCTTTCTTTTTTTTTGGTCAGTCGTTGTTGTTGTGGTTGAGTTTGTTATTGGTTGGTTTGGTTCTCCTAGATTGAGATTTTTATTTCTTTCATACAAGGTAGTTGCAGTAGTCTGACATACTAAATTTCCCCCATTTGAACATTGGAACCCTAAATCCTAACCCCACATTTTCTTGGGTTGAGATTTTTATTTCGTTTCACAAAGGGTGGTTGCATATGTGCATTGCTAACATTGAAGATTGGTGGTGGTTTGGTTGTTCATCAATGGGTTATACATGTCCAGTTATAACCCATATGCATGTCCAGTTATGTCACAAAAGGAAACAATAACTGGTAAAGGTTGAGTAATGTAGATATGATTTACAAGATAGTAGAATTTGTTAAACGATGAGTAAGGGAAGTGGGGAATGATGAATTAAGGGAACGAAGTTGCGGAGGTATGGATTGCTGTTGAGGGTGCTGAAGTTAAGGGGGATGGGGACGTGTTGGTGGAAAGAGGATCCTCAAAGGAATGTAGGTGGCACAAGGGAAGTGAGCAACATTGGGAAGGTTTGTGCCACATAATTGTCGCAGAAGAGTAGGATATTGCTGATGTAGATATTGTTGTGGTATTGGCTATAACAGAAACCTTGTTGGTAGAAAGTAGTCGCTAGCTGGATTAAAGTTGGGAAGATGTTTTGGGAAGGATCATGTAGCAGAACTATAATATGTAGTATTTATGAAGCGAAAAGGGATCACAAAATGCAAACTTTTAGGGGCTGTTAATTATAGGAAAGACCCGAAGGATGTGTTCATCTGAATGTCCAAAAAGTGTTTTGACCCAACAAAATAATATGGTTATATTGAGCACATAGTATGATAACCAATGCTATAAGCTGTGAATTGAATGTTTTATGCAGAAAAATTGGGTTAGGAGGGCATAGTGCATTACTCCTTTGTTGATTAAAAAAAAAGGATTACAAATAAGAAACTGTAGCAACAAAATGCAATGCAAAGGACTATAATTTTTTGCTAAAATCAAATTATTTTTTTTCTCTCTAGTTGATGGCTTTTTAAACTTAAGTGTGACTTCTTTTTTTATATTTCTTACTCTTGACTGTTGTTTAGAGGTACTCTTTAATCCTTTTTTCCACACTTTCTAAATTCTTCTTATGTATACTTTTAAATTCGCCCCCGGTTAATCTATTAGAAGTTTCTGTTAGGATTTGACTAGTTATCTATATCACATATGACTTAAGTTTTGCGGATTTGACACTGCATGATGCATTTTCCTTTATATTGATTTTGCTAGTACATGGGTGCAGGGACTTACAACATGGGTGTATATGGCTTTAAGGGAATTACTAAGTATAAAAAATCAGTCGTGGTCCAGGATAATTTCAACTAAAAAGTTGGTCAACAAGCATCATATTCCGTGTCATCTGTGGATCTGGATACTGAACAATATAGGAACTGCAAGCATTATATACCCAGTATGACTATTGCACTACATGAAGCTTATTGTAGCAGGCACAATGTTGTTTGTCAGTGTGCAGGTTATGGAGTTGTTCTTAGGATTGAGGAGTCCAAGAACCACATTCACTGTGACAGGTGTGGTCAGGCTTTCCAGCAGACAGAATTAGAAAAGCACATGAAAGTTTTTCATGAGCCACTTCATTGCCCTTGTGGAATAATCCTCGAGAAAGAGCAATATACTCACTGTTTTTATTCTCTCCTAACACATTGGCATCTTTACTTTCATTCTTTTTGGCAACACACACTGACAGTGTACAAAGCACCCGGAGTTGTTGTACTACTCTTGTTATGTTCAATTTACTGATTCAACTCTCCCTTCTCCTATTGCCCCCATTATTTGTTATTCTAGCTGATATAAATATTGAAATAATAATGAACATTCTCCTTGATTACAAATCTAATAATTTATTTATTTATTTTGGATTCTTTATTTGGTGATTGTACAATTAAAATGGTGAACCTAAAATACAACAATAAAAAGCTTTTTTAGTCCTTTTTAATAGTAATGAGGTCAATTTTTCATTTAATACAAAAATAATTATCTTTAACTAAATGACAAACTAGATTAATCTTGTATTTGTGTGTCATTAATCAATTAATGTAAAAGGCATGCTTGTGTCAGGATACACTAGTAACTATTGAATCACATGTCCTGAGTAACATACTTGAGGCACTATTGTTCACTTTTACAGGCTTAAGACAAGCAGCAGTAGTGGTAGTTTATCATTGGAGGAATAATGTCAGAAAAAGGAATTTCACCAAAAGCGGTTATGAGTTAACCATATACGAATATAAAGTTAACCATATATTTTGTATTTGTGATAAACTAGTAAAACTTATGACAACTTTAATTTTAATTGAACAATAAATATGATGAACCTTTAAATACAAAAGTGAAAGTCTTTTTAGTCCTTTTTAACAATAACAAGGTCAATGTTCTATATAATACAAAAATAATTATCTTTTAACTAAATGACAAACTGAATTAACCTTATATTCTTGTGTCATTAACCATTTAATGTAAAAGACATGTATGTGTCAGGAAATACTAGTAATTGTTGGATCACATGTTCTCAATAACATACTTCACCCATTATTGTTCATTTTTACAGGCTTAAGACAAGCAATAGTAGTTCTGCTATGTCATTGGAGGAATAGTGTTAGAGAAACAAATTTGACGAAAAGACATTCTGAGTTAACCATATACGAATCCAAAGTTAATCATATATTATGTATTTATGATAAACTTGTAAAATTTATGACAACCTTAATTTTAATTTACAATTAAGATGGTGAACCTAAAAATACAATAATGATAGACTTTTTTTTAGTCCTTTTTAACAGTAACGAGGTCGATTTTCCATGTAATACAAAAATAATTATCTTTAACTAAATGACAAATTGAATTAACCTTATATCTATTTGTCATTAACCAGTTAATGTAAAAGACTTTTTTGTGTTAGACAACATTAGTAACTATTAGATCACATGTCCTCAGTAACATACTTCAGTCACTATTATTCATTTTTACAGGCTTAAGACAAATAATAATAATGTTGGTCTGTCCGAAGGAATAGTGAGAAAAAGGAATTTGACCAAAAGAGATTCTGAGTTAACCATTTATGAAATCAAAATTAACCATATATTTTGTATTTGTGATAAACTTGTCAAATTTCTAACCACCTTAATTTTAATTTAACAATAAATATGATGAACCTCCAAATTCAATAATGAAAGTCTTTTTTAGTCCTTTTTAACAGTGACCACGTAAATTTTTCATGTAATACAAAAATAATTATCTTTAACTAAATGACAAATTGAATTAACCTTATATTTGTGTGTTATTAACCAATTAATGTAAAAGGCATGTTTGTGTCAAGAAAGACTAGTAACTATTGGATCACATGTCCTTAATAACAAACTTCACTCGCTTTTGTTCACTTTTAGAGGCTTAAGACAAACAATATGTAAAGGCAAAAATCACAAGAAGGGGGGTTGAATTGTGATTTACAAAAATTTTGCAAACTTTTTGTAAACTGAAAGAAGTGTCTGATGCGATATAGAAGTTGAGAAATAACGTTTTGTCAGATGATATCTTAATAGATGAAAGCCTTTTAAAAGAAACAGGTTTTAATCACAACTCAAAGTCAGTTCAAAGCAGTTATCAGATATATAAGACAATGAAAGACAACACAGGAGTTTATACTGGTTCGTCTCACCCTGAGACTACGTCCAGTTCTTGGCAAACCACCAAGTTCCAATAACTTATCACAAGTTACAAGTATTTTTCACTACCACTTCTGGTCACCCAAGTAGTATTTCACACTTAGCCTCTCCAAGCTAAAAACCCAAGTATTCTTTACTACCAAGCCACTTCTGGCTCTAAAACAAATCACTGGATTTGTTTTTACAAAGGGCGCGTAGACTTTTAGAGTTATCGTCTTACAGACGGATATACAAGATTAAGAGCTAAGTCTTTTTCTCTCAGGATACACAGTGGTTTAAGAGCTTAAAAGAATGAAGATTTTAAAGAGAGCTTGAATATGAATTTTTTTTCTTGTCTTAAGCATTTCAAATCTTCTTCTATATATACACTTGCTGAGGAAGTAACCGTTGTCCTAAATGGTCTTCTTTCTTGCGTCTGACCATCGTCTGAAGGAGGGTGGTTGAGGGCATTTAATGCGAGCATTAAATGCTTGTCACCAACTAGTCATTCTGAGCTGATAAAGCACTCTGCTTTTCTTTCTTGAGATATACTCCAAATCCTTCTGCTGCATTGGTCACATCCCTTGTTCAGACAAGTACTGATTGTTGATTGTAGCACGTCTTTTGAGGCGTGAGAAGCTTCAGAAACTTTGACTCTTCTTTCTATTCCCTTCTTATGCACTTCGACAGATCCTAGGAGGATGTTTTATGAACATTCTCTACAAAAACAGATAACACAACGATAGTGTATTTACTATGCCTTTAAATGCTTCTTCAGACTGTAGCGTCTGTCTGTATATCGTCTGTATCTTACAGACACAGATACAACATTTTCGTCTGTTGGCATTTGTAAGGCGCAATCTTTTTACTTAATATTTATTTTGCATATAATCAAAATAATTGAGGGTCCTGATTTGTCTTATGACTCAACACAATAGTAGTGTTGGTCTATTATTGGGGGAATAGTGTCAGAAAAATGAATTTAACGAAAACAGATTCTGAGTTAACCATCTACGAATACAAAGTTAACCATATATTTTGTATTTGTGATAAACTTACAAATTTATGACCACCTTAATTTTAATTCAACAATAACTATAATGAACCTTTAAACACAATAATGAAAGTCCTTTTTAATCCTTCTTAATAGTAATGAGGTAAACTTTCCATGTAATACAAAAATAATTATCTTTAACTAAATGACAAATTGAATTAACCTTATATTTATGTGTCATTAACCAATTAATGTAAAAGACATGTTTTTGTTAGGAAAAACTAGTAATTATTGGATGACGTGTCCTCAGTAACAAACTTCACCCACTTTTGTTCACTTTTAGAGGCTTAAGACAAACAAAAGTAGTGTCGATTTGTCATTGGAGGAATAGTGTTAGAAAAAAGAATTTGATGAAAAGAGATTCTGAGCTAACTATCTATGGATACAAAGTTAACCATATATTTTGTATTTGTGATAAACTTGTAAAATTTATCACCTCCTTAATTTTAATTGAACAATAACTATGAAGAACCTTTAAACATAATAATGAAATCTTTTTTTTTTAGTTCTTTTTAAAATTAACAAGGTAAACTTTCTATGTAATAAAAAAAAATTCTTTAACTAAATGGCAAACTGAATTAACCTTATATGTGTGTGTCATTAACCAATTAATGTAAAAGATATGTTTGTGGCAGGAAAGAGTAGTAACTATTAGATCACATGTCCTTAATAACAAACTTCAACCACTTTTGTTCACTTTTAGAGGCTTAAGACAAGCAAAAGTAGTGTTGATTTGCCATTGGAGGAATAGTGTTAGAGAAAAGAATTTGACGAAAAGAGATTCGGAGTTAACCATGTAAGAATACAAAGTTAACCATATATTTTATATTTGTGATAAACTTGTAAAATTTATGAGCACCTTAATTTTAATTGAACAATGACTATGATGAACCTTCAAACACAATAATGAAAGTCCTTTTTAATCATTCTTAATAGTAATGAGGTAAGCTTTTCATGAAATACAAAAATAATTATCTTTAACTAAATGACAAACTGAATTAACCTTATATATGTGCGTCATGAACGAATTAATGTAAAAGGCATGTTTGTGTCAAGAAAGACTAATAATTATTGGATCAAATGTCCTTAATAACAAACTTCACTCGTTTTTGTTCACTTTTAGAGGCTTAAGACAAGCAATAGTAGTGTTGGTCTGTTATTGGAGGAATATTGCCAGAAAAATGAATTTGACAAAAAGAGATTCGGAGTTAACCATCTACGAATACAAAGTTAACCATATATTTTGTATTTATGATAAACTTGTAAAATTTATGACCACCTTAATTTTATTCAACAATAACTATGATGAACCTTCAAACACAATAGTAAAAGTCCTTTTTAATCCTTCTTAATAGTAATGAGGTAAACTTTCCATGTAATACAAAACTAATTATCTTTAACTAAATGAGAAATTGAATTAACCTTATATTTATGTGTCATTAACCAATTAATGTAAAAGACATGCTTTTGTTAGGAAAAACTAGTAATTATTGGATGGCATGTCCTCACTAACAAACTTCACCCACTTTTGTTCACTTTTAAAGGCTTAATACAAGCAAAAGTAGTCTTGGTCTGTCATTGGATGAATAGTGTTAGAAAAAAGAATTTGACGAAAAGAGAGTCTGAGTTAACCATCTACAAATACAAAGTTAACCATATATTTTATATGTGTGATAAACTTGTAAAATTTATGACCTCCTTAATTTTAATTGAAAAATAACTATGACGAACCTTTAAACATAATAATGAAATCCTTTTTTAGTTGTTTTTAAAATTAACGAGGCAAACTTTCTATGTAATACAAAAGTAATTTTCTTTAACTAAATGACAAACTGAATTAACTTTATATGTGTGTGTCATTAACTAGTCAATGTAAAAGATGTTTGTGGCAGGAAAGAGTAGTAACTATTGGATCACTTATCCTTAATAACAAACTTCACCCGTTTCTTTTCACTTTTAGAGGCTTAAGACAATAGTAGTGTTGGTTTGTCATTGGAGGAAAGTGTTAGAAAAAAGAATTTGACGAAAAGAGATTATGAGTTAACCATCTACTAATTCAAAGTTAACCATATATTTTGTATTTGTGATAAACCTGTAAAACTTATGACCTCCTTAATTTTAATTAAACAATTACTATGACGAACCTTTGAAAATAATAATGAAATCCTTTTTTAGTTCTTTTTTAATATTAACAAGGTAAACTTACTATGTAATACAAAAATAATTTTCTTTAACTAAATGGCAAACTAAATTAACCTTATATATGTGTTTCATTAACTAGTTAGTGACATGTTTGTGGTAGGAAAGACTGGTAACTATTGGATCACATGTCCTCAGTAACAAACTTCACCTACTTTTGTTCACTTTTAGAAGCTTAAGACAAGCAATAGTAGTGTTGGTTTGTCATATTTATTTTTTAATTATAGTTTTACATTTATTTTTAAAGTCTTCTTTTATTCTTTTATTATTATTATTTATAGACATGAAATTAGTTTCGTTTTCATAGTTTCTTTCGCAATGCCTATTTTTGTTTTGTTTTGTTAAATTACTTTTTTGTCCTCTAATTTAATTTTTAAGTTCTTTTTGGTCCTCTTATTATTTTAAGGGTCAATTAGGTCTTGTGTATTTTTTTAAAATGGTTCAATTAGGTCCTTTATTTTTAAAAGGTTCAATTAGGTCCTTTATTTTTTAAAATAGGTTCAATTTGGTCTCATTTTTCTTCCATTTGCTCCAAATTTTTTTAAAAATAAGACCAAAATTGATTTTAAATTGGATTAAATTGAACACATTTTTAAAAAATAAAGGAGTTAATTGAACCATTTTTAAAAAAACACAGGACCTAATTGAACCTTAAAATAATAAAAGGACTAAATTGAACCTAAAAAATAAATTAGAGGACAAAAAAGTAATTTAATCATTTTTTTTTTACTTTTATCTTTTTTTTTTTTGTGCTTTGATCACATTCAAATTTAATAGAGCCTCAAATTATCAACTTTTTTATAAATAATTTTTTTAAAAGATTTCTCTAATAGTATTAAACAAATCAAGTGCCACATACCCACTCCAAAATATTGTTAAATATACCTACATCTTAAGTAGAGTCATATAAATTGGGAGGAAATCCACCAATTTAAAACATTATAAATAAATGACCAGTTGTAACATAAAAATTGGTAGATTTTTAAAAATTCAAAAAAAGGTTGTTCTGATTAACAAATTGGTAGGTGTTTAATTTTTAAAATATAGAAAAATTTAATTAACAATTTGGAGATTTAAAACATTAAAAAAGAAGCCAACTTTAACTAATAAAATGATAGATTTTTTTTTTGACAGCATAAAGTGATAGATTTTTAAAATTAAAAAAATGGACATTTTTAAATTTCAGTGAAAGAAAACAATATGTAAAAAGTAGTAAAATTAAAATTAATTATCTTTGTTACTCTCATTTTTTTTTAAAATGAAGACAAATAATTAAAACTGAACTCCCTCTGTTTTTACAAACAGAGGTAAATAATTTAAAAATAGTTGTTTAAGAAATAGAAAAAATATTCACAGGTTGAAAACAAAAAATGGGAAGTTCTAATTCACCCTGTTAGATTTTTAATTTCTTTAAAATGAACAGATTTAGTTAACAAATTGGTATATTTTTAAAATTTTAAAAAATGTGCAGTTTTAATTTGTTAGATTTTTAAAACTAAAAAATAGACAGATTTTAATTTCAGTAAATGAAAACAATAAAGAAGTAAAATTGAAATATAGCATTTTTTTTTTTATAAAGGATAGTACTAGATTTTATTTAGAATGTGGAACTAAATTTTGTACATAATCAGATATAAGAGTTTCAAGCTGATAAGGAAACTCTTCCATCCAGCACCTATCCTAATAAGTAAAAGCTAAAACTGCAAGTCTATCAGCTACTCTATTAAAAGACTGAGCGGCATACATAAGTATTGGCCTGTTATTGCCATGCACAAGTGAGTCACAGTCACGAGAATGCTTCCAAAATATGATGCAGGTTGCTTTGTTTTTTCCCAAGCTTGCACCAAATTCAAACAATCATATTCAAAACATATAGAATGAAAAAGTAGCTCATGAGCCATAATCAAACTCCACCTAAAAGTCATAGCCTTTGCTATTTTTGGTTCATACCATTGGGGGAGAAATATAGCATTTTTTAATAATGCATTTTTACTCCTAATCAACAAATATAATGTGTAATGCATTTTAAATGGACCATGTGAGAATAGACACAAGTCGTATTAGATACTCCTTGTTTGCTGTGTAACTAAAGGGACACATGAACCAATTTGACAGAGAGAAATAATAGCATTTACTTAAGCATACTTGAACAGGAAATTTAAATATAGTCAAGCACAAATCCTGTTTTTGCCAATGCAGGGATCTGATAACACATGGACTTGCCTCCTCCAATTGGCATAAGACAAAAACAATCTTTTCCTGCAGCCAAAAACAAAAACATCCCAAAATTAATGGAAAATTCCAACATAAAACTCCATTTTTTTAGCAAATATATAGTTACTTCTCTTTTCTTAACGCAACGAACATGAGCTGAATTGAAATTGTTACTTTACACTCATCACCAGTTCTCTAAGGCACCAATTACTATATTTACTATAAAACACAAAGGAAAATATAAGAGTTCAGTTTTCCTATGCTTTTAGAAAGGAAAAGGTAAATGCACATGAGAGCACAGCCTCAATAGCATCCCCTAAAATCAAGGTACCTAAAATGCCATCTTAGAAGCTTCGCCAGCATTTCCTTACTGCACAATGCCTTCCTCTTCTTGAATGCCATTCACATTTCCATTACTCAAATCCCCAAGCATGCCCATTAATTAATCAAATCACCAAAATAGAAAATCAAATAAGGCCTTTTGTACTTGGAATCAACCAAGGTGTTGGAAAGAGAATGATGAATGAAGAACCAACTTGAAAGAGAAAGGTAATGAAAAGAGGATAAAAAACTTTAAAGCCAAGAAGAGGAAAAAAAAATGAATCTATTCCTATTTGCCAATTGAACTGAAAATTAAACACTAAGAGGAAAAATAAAAATGCATTGGACTCTGAAATGCAATCTCCTTCCCATGCTTGGTTTAGAAGAACAACATAGAATTGCAAATAACTATGATAAGAAACAGATAGAATGCAAGAAATTAGTACCACTTCTCCATCGACACCCTTTCCACAAAATGGTGTACCACTTCATCACCACCACGCTTTCCATGTTGTCGGAGGCAGTGCATTCTTTCATGCCGTTGTGGAAGATCCCTCGCCTCTACTGAGTGCTATGCAACCCGGTTCTTGGGTTCAGTTCATTACCTGCCCGGTTACAACGACGACCTAATCAATTAGAGGGGGTTGAGAAACTATTAGGACTCTAGATATATCAGGGTTCTTAGTTTCGTTGGTTGTGTCAAGGCAAAAAGTGACAGACCATGTTAGAGTGTGCAGTTACGGAAGGAACATTTACTTCAAAGATAATGCAGTTACCATAATAGTTGAAGGTAGAAAAGGGTGTAAATGATGAGAACCTTAAAAAGGAGAATCTATCTGCTATTTCCTTATTCTTCAAAATTGTAGGGATGCCAAATTTTCTTGCCCAAGGACAGTAGTCTCTTCCTCCTCATGTCATGAAGGCCCATCTCCACTATATCTATTTTGAACTACACAACAAACACCAAGCAAATTATAACTAAATACATTGATATAGAACATTAATCTGTTTACACAAAGACAAATTTATATTTCCAAGTGACTAATTTTATAAATAAATTGAGGTTTCAGAGAGAGAAAGATGCTACCTCTAGTAGCATAAAGTACAGTTGATCTAGAGCATACGAAAATCAATAAAAAAAGAAAAAACTCAATGTAATTATTCTTTCATTATTCTTCAAATTTCAAATTGCTATTCAAATCTTCACTCAAGAAACAACATATCAAAGAAAAAAATTACCAAGTTTGTTATTGCTTTATATTACTTGAGATATAGAGTCCAAAATCATAGTGAGGTGATTTATTATGGGTATTAAGGGGCTCTTTCATGCCACAAACCAAAAAGAATTGGAAACAATCATAAAAAGATTATAGACAGATTGAAGAAGTTGGGTTGGCTAATGACACCAAAGACAAAAAAATCCTTTTCAATAACTTCCTAACATGACAAGCATCCATTGCTTCTACTACCTTCATTCCTCTGACTTTAGTCATTGCCACTACTACTGCCCTTCCTATTTCCTTGTCTGCTCCATTAATCACCACCCGTTCCATAGATAGGGTGTTGCAATGCAAGCACTTTGTAGCTTTTGCGCATTTACAACTAGGTTTTTTTTTTTTTTTTTTTTTTGTAGAAATGCAACTTGCAAGTTATAATAGTTAAACCTTAAACCAAATACACTATCTTTGCACTAAGCACACTTCAAATTTAAGGTCAGAACATATATCTTCTATAAATAGAGGAAAAAAGAAAACAAACTTAAAATCTAAATCTAATTGGAAAGCAAGATAATAACCTATTAACCAATCCACCACTACATTGGCCCATCAATGTTAAAGATGAATGTTACAATGAATAAAAAATTGATGCAAAGGGAGGACCATGAAACACTTACTTATACAGAAACTCAGCAATCAGCAGGAAAAGGTGCATCAGTCTAATAGAGGCATTGCAGTCTCCCAACAATCCCGATTTCTGATGGGTGGTGCTTCGTCATGAAGGGCGGGTTCTGGTTGTGGCTCGTTGAGTGGGTCTCTTTGTTTGGCTCCAATGCAGAGGCAGAGCTCTCACCCTTGTCCATTGTGCGAAGAGAGAAAGAGAGAGAGAGTTGGGGGGCACGCTATTGGTTGTGCGGGGTGAAGCAGAGAAAACCCCCGACAGTGAAGTGCGGAGTGAAGCCAGTGGGGTGAACCCATGATGTTTGTCCTTTCAGATAGGTAACACACTTGTGAACCTTTTTTTCTCCTATTGCGTTAAACTTTTTCTTAAAAAAAATATGAAATAAAAATTCAATAAAAAAAAGCCACATAAGGGGTGTCTAATAGTGGTCCGTTACTGTGTAGGTGTCAAAATATTGGGACTCTTTTAAATTACCCTCCTTTCTTCCTCTACCCCATTCCTTCTCTCTCCCTTCCATCTTCGTCTTCCTCCTTGAACTTCAGGGCTTATTTGATGACCTTGTCATGATCCAGAACTTAAAATCAATCTAATTATAGTATTCCATTTGATTCCGAGAAAATCCTTTTCTTCTATTTTTTTTTTCATTCCATATAAAATTTTTTTGGAAGTTAAAATCATATTAACTTGAGATAAGGATACAATCATCTATTCAACAATAAACAAAAAAGGATATAAGCATCTTCTTCGAAATTTCTGAAGCTAGAATCGTGCACCAAGAGTGATCCATAGAAAAAAGATGGACTACCCAATTTGTCTTCTGGATATTGATGTTGAATATCCTCAGCTTCATCTTCCTTCGCCATATCCGAAACTAAATCATTAAATTGAAAGAAAATTCAATTAAACGAGAATAGTAAATTATGAAGCAGAAAAAGGTTAGGGTTTTTTTTCTTCTTTTTGGAAGTATTGAGAGTGTAACCTTAGCTCTTGTGGTGATCTTGGAGTTTAAGCAAATCGGTGTGGTTCTTCTTATACAATTCGTTGCAGTGACCTAGGAGCTCTTTGAAAGAGACAGTGTTGAGGGACATGGAACCGAGCATGCCGAGGTCAGCGCTCGCAGTCAATACATAACGGCTAAGGCATTGCATAAAGGTCGATGACGCAAAATCTATTATGATAATGGAAGAATTTGGATTTTCTTAGTAACTAAACAAAACAATGACACACGCAGAGAGGGAAGCTTACCAAAAGGAATAGGTTGGCGATTGATAGATTGTTTAAGGGCTGTGAAAGAAAAGTGGAGATGGTTGCAAAATGCTGCCAATGCGTTGCAACAAGGTCGCCAAAAAGCCCTATGATGTAATTCCCCCATAGATTGGATCCATTTCAACATCAAATTAACTAAGATTTTAGGTTTTTGAAAGAAAGGGAAAAAGTGGAATTAAGGTAGGAGATAAAGAACAACGCCACAATTCAATGAGAGTTGATAAGTTGAGGAAAATTCTCCACTTTGAATTATGAAATTCAATGATAAGAATTAAGAGTAGTTTATAAGAACCTAGAGAGTTTTTCTCACAAGTGTAACACTTTGATTTCTTAATGTGTGATTAAGTGATTTTAAATAAATCGCAAGAGGAATTAAATTTTGATTGTGTTATTGAAAAATATATATATTTAATGTAATGTTTTATGTTGCTTGTGAGAAATGGGTTCAGTTGTTTGGGCTTGTGCTTAGGCCTCGAGGTTTTAGTGACTAAAGTCCATTCCCTTTCTCCTTCCCCCCCTGTGGACAAACCCTAAACCTAAGAGACACCTTAATTTCTCTCATTTTATTACTCACCCAAAATGCTCTCTCTTTCTCTTTTCCTTTCAAGACACACGCATCTCCTAAGACTAAAGTCTAGCCCTTCATCAAGACAAGATTTCTTCCCTGTCCTTTTGAGTTGGATACATTCCTTGGTGATTGGTGAGCTCTTCCTCTTCCAATGTATGAGTTGAACCAAGCTTGAGTTTTTGCTTTCATAAATCTAACTTGGGTTTTATTTTGGGTGAATTTTGGTGCTTGTGGTGTGGGTTGTTGTTGGTTTGGGAGAAATCTCATTCCTTTGGCTCAAGGTATCTCCCTTTCTCCTCCTTCTCCCTCAAAGCCCAAAGCTTGAAACTACAAAGTAAGGGAAGCTCACTTACTCTTTTATGTTTTTTGTTGATTGAATGAATTCTGGAATGATATTGAGTGATGGTTGTTGTTAAAGTTACCATTTTGGTTGGATTGTGGGTTTTTGAGTTTATATGATGATATGAATGTATGAAAGTGTGATTTGATGTTGTGAGTTGTTTATGAATGCTTTTGATGATGGATTCAATGTTGTAATGTTTGGGTTGAATGAGAAAAGTTGGATTCTTTAGTGAAAATTCATGTTTGAGCTCCCTTTGAATCATTTTAATCAATTAAAACGTTCTATAATATATTGATTGAAATGAGTTTTAGCGGTTGATTCTTTGTCGTAGTTTCTGTATTAATCGATTAAATGATCATTTTTTTTATTCTGAAACACGATTTTGAACTTTCTTTTGACTGATTCGAGACGTGAAACTTATCCCATTAGATTCACTTACATGAAATCTATGAAATCCAATTGATGTTCGAACCAAAAAAGGTCATAAACACATTGAAAATCACGTGAAAAGTGACTCTCACGAGCATCTAGAAAAGAATATGATGTTAGCTTTTTCAATTTTCTAATTGCTCGTAGGATTCACTTTTCACGCGAGTTTTTATCGTAATTATGACAATTTTTTGTTCAAACATTAGTTGGGTTCTATAATGAGACAAGTTTCACGTCTTGAATTAATAAAAAAGAGTTCAAAATCATACGTGTTTCAAAATCGAAAACAAACATTATTTCAAAGGAGTAAGAACCAAGTTTAAAGATAAAGGACCAAATTGAAATTTTTAAAAGATAAATGATCAAATTGAATCTAAACGAAAATATAAAGGACTAAAAGTGTATTTTAGCCTAAATATTAATTAGATGAAGATATGTTATTTTGTCAAACAAAAAGTTATTTTGATTTTAAAGCTTTTTCTTAATACTTCCGAATGTTTCTCTATTGTTTAATTTTATCTTTCATCAATTTACAAATTACAACAAAACAATGCATGAAGATCGCCAAATGTAAATTTTAGTATTCTAAATTTACACAGTTAACCCGAAAAAGAAAATCGGGGTGGATTACCAATTTTTAAGCTAATGACATGATTATTTTACAGGTATTATATATAATAATGGTAATACTGAGCATATCTATATGATTTTGGGATTGCTCTGATTCATTACAGAGGTTGTAACAATGAAAACAAGAATTGAAGATATCGAGAATTGGGAAGTAGAGTGCAATCTAACATATGGAATCTTGGAAAACCATCAATCCGTTGGCCACAGTAAAAGTCTCTGTTTATAATAAAATTAGCAAAGTTGAGGAAGAAAGAGATTTGAGAGACTTTAAGAAATGTTGATAGAGTTAAAAAGCCAGCAGATGTTGAATTCAGACACGCTAACATGTCAACTCAACTCGACTGCTTTCATTTCAGATTTTACAAATTAACATATACAGTATGTATTTCAAGACCTCAATTTGACGAACAGTTAGAAATTGATGAAAATCTTCAAACTCTTCCAAAAAAAAAAAATAATACAAAACTTAACACATTCCGGAGAAATCATTTTGGCACGGGAGATATTCAAAGCTGAAGCAGAGAATTCATAAGCAATGAATATTGATATCGTATCAAATAGCAAAACATTCATAAACATCAAAGCTAATAGAAGAAAACCAATATAATTAACCTAAAAAACCAACAAATATACTCGACCTGAAAATCATACCTTCATCCACTTGTCTTTTATAATTGCAATTTGCAACATTTATGGCATCCTTATTGACTGATCATATGATTTCTTTTGGCTCCTCTTAACTAAGACAGTTCTTTGTGGATTTTTCATTGCCAAAGTTTAAATTAATGTCACTTCAAGTCTGCCAGTGCTTAACAACAACAAAAAGCTTAAAATGATGCAAATGTTGGGAACAGAGATTGGCATATTGCCTATCTAAATTCAAAGTTTTTTTTATTAAGCATGAGTTATGGAGATTTGTGGACTTTATGTTAATGAAAGTTAGTTAATAGAGAAGTAATTAGTTAGATGTTAGTTTCTATTCAGTTAGGAAGTAGTTACTGTGTTAGTTTGTTAATAAGCTCTCTATAAATAGAGCATCATTGTATCTGTTCATAATCAATTTTGAATATGATTCCTTTTGAGTATTCTCAATCTTCAAGCTCTCAAGCTTACTTTTCCTTCATTCATTCTCCACCTCTGATTCCTAATACTTTATTTATGTCGTGTAGTTGAAGTGCTTTGCTTTGCTCTAACCTCACCTTGCAAGATTCCACTAAGTGTGGTAGGTTCTACTGTTTCAGTTATCATGTTGTATGGAAAGAAATCAGTATGTAGGAATTTTTCACTGAAACCTCATGATATGCTGTTGGTTTTGACTTTTGATGCTTACATATTTGTTCTGATGTTCTCCTTTTCACACAATGAAAGCATGCACATAAAACCAGGTATGTTAAGCTTGATTTTCAATGATGCAATAGGATTAATGTCACAGATTAAATAAACTACTTGAACGGCAACGGTACAACTGGTGATGTGCTACCTTTTCTTGGAGAGACACTTTGGTTAACCCTTGCTTCCAAATAACACCCATGTAGGTAATTGCTACGAATTTAAGGCATGCCCCATCTGTACGACATGTGGCAAAGGCAATACATGCATGAACAGTCACCATGATGATTTTCGTTCTTGGATTTGATCCAACCCAATCTTAAACACGGAAACAAATTAAAAAGGAAAGACATATTTGGGACTGTCAAACCATACAGACTACAGTAGTATATAGCACACATGCACAAATCCTTTGGAACAATGTTTGTGATGATAAAAATTTTGTATTGATGTTGTTATTTTTCCTTAGCATTGCATATGTCATCAAAGCATCCGTTGAACTTAATGATTTCATTAATTATTTACATCAAGATATGCTATTATTTCAAACAAAAAAGTTTTTTTGATTTTTAAAGCATTTCATAATACTTTTCAATGATTCTCTATTGTTTAATTTTACCTTTCAATTTATAAGTTACAACAAATCAATGCATGAAGAATGCAGAAGGTAAATTTTAGTATTCTAGTAGAAATTTACATGGTTAATCAGACAAGGAAAATCAGTGTAGATTACCAATTTCTAAGCAAATGACAATCAGGTATACGGGTATTATATATGACATTGATAACATTAAACATTGTGAATAATATTAGAATATCTATATCACTATATGATTTAGGGGTTACTCTGATTCATTACAGAGGTAGTAACAATAAAAAATAAAAATAAATAAAAAATAAAAAAATTGAAGATGCCTTGATTGGGTAGAGTCTAATCTAATATATGGAGTCTTGGAAAACCATCAATCTATTGGGCACTGTAGAAGTTTCTGTTTCTCATAAAATGAGCAAAGTTGAGGAAGAAGGAGAATTGCGAGAGAGACGAGAGTTGAAGACCTGTTGATGGGGTCCAAAAACAAGCAGGTATTGAATTCAGACACGCCAACATGTCAACTCCACTGCTTTTGTTTCAGATTTTACAAATTAACATATAAAGCATGTATTTCAAGACCTCTATTCCATAAACAGCTAGAAATTGATGAACATCATCAAACTTTATATTTTAAACTCTGTAAACAAATTTAAAACTTACCATACTCCAGAGAAATCATTTTGGCATGGGAGTTACTCAAATCTGAAGCAGAGAATTCATAACCAATGAATATTGATACCATATTAAAGAGCAAAATATCCATAACCATCAAAGCTAGAAAACCTATATAGTTTAAGAAACCATCAAAATTCTAATACACTCGAGCTGAAAAACTTATCTTGATCTACTCGTCTTCTATAATTGCAATTTGAAACATTTATGGCATCCATATTGACTGATCTTTCGATTTATTTTCGCTCCTCTAACATGGAAATTTTGTATTTATCATTGCCAAATTTTAAAATAATGTCACTTCAAGTCTGTTAGTGCTTGACAACAATGACAAGCCTTGACTTTGAATTCCACTTGAAACTTAAGCCAAAGGAATATGTGATGAATATACAACATTAACTAACAAAATTCATTGCAGAACTAAGAGCAAGATGAAATATTTTAACCATCAATATATCCGTTGCCTCAACAAGAACTAAGAATATGTCAAGTTGTTAATATACAAGAATGATGCAAATGCTGGGAGCAGAGATTAGCATATTGCCTATCTAAATTCAAAGCTTTGTAATTAAGCATGAGTTATGGAGATTTGTGGACTTTATGTCATGTGTAGTTGGAGTGCTTCGCTTTGCTCTAGCCTCACATTCAAACTTCCACTCAGTGTGGCAGGCTCTATTGTTTCTGTTATCATGTTGTATCGAAAGAAATCAGTGTGTAGGAATTTTCACCGAAAGCTCATGATATGCTGTTGGTTTTGATGCTTACATATTTGTTCTAATGTTCTCCTTTTCACACAATGAAAGCATGCACATAAAATGGACTACTTGAATGATTATGGTACAACAGGTGATATGCTACCTTTTCTTGGAGAGACACCTATGTTAACCCTTAACACAACATAACAGTCATGTGGGTAATTGCTATACTGTATTTGAGGCGTGCCCCATCTGTACAACAGGTAGCAAAGACAATACATGAACAGTGGCATAAATGAATGTCAAGTAATATTCTGCTACCTCTGATGGCATCCGTAATTGCTTTTCTTAAAGCACTAATTGATATGTCCTCACTTATTCTAATGAATTTAGGACCATTAGGGCATTCAAACAAAACTCCCTCAGAAGTTGGTATCATATCACCATTGTAATACGCAACATCAAGGCATCCCTCTATCTTAAGAAAATAGTGAATATGAACACACTGGAATAAGCTGCCTCAGACCACCATTGTTGTTTTATATCAAAGGATCTACTTTTCACTCGTCAATGGTTAAGATTACACCGACTAAATATACAATTTAAATTGCATGGATTTTTACGAGGGAATTGTTCACGTGTCAGATCATCATTAATATGGTTATCTTGCGCGGCAGAAAAGAAACGGTTTAGATTCATCCTAAAAAATCAATGATGTACATCATATCGTTCCATATACATTAACCGTTCACTTGTCAGTCAATAATTAAAATATCAAACATTTAATATTCATTTTTTTAAAAATAACTTTAAAAAACAAAAAATCAAAACACACAACGAAGTGGATCATATTTCCATTGTGTACTACAAAATGGAAATATGATTCCATTGTGTATGTTGGCGGAGAAAAAACTTATTTAAACGGAAATATGATTCTACTGTATAATTTGCATAAAGGAATCGTATTTCCGTCAAAAGGGCATTTTTGGAAGAAAAACAGTTTTGGATCATGTGGGGGTGTGAATAGCAATTGAGGGGGTGAGAATAGCATATCCCAAGCAGCAACTAGTAATGACCCATTGGGCCATGCGGGCAGCAGGAATTCCAGTAACCAATCACATCGCATTGGGCCACACGTACAGTAGGAACTGCAACAACCAGTCACATCGCATTAGGTCACGTGCAGAAGCTTTCAATGTATGTGCCTTTAAGTCAACTGGTCTTCCCATACCGAGTTGCATCGGTTTACTCTGGTTTGAAGCCACGAAAGAAAAAAATTGATATTCTAATCAGTTGGTTAATGGTTAAAGAAAACTAGAAAAGTTATTGTCCCGCTTAAATGTACAAAGGGAGTTCATTTAACATTTTATTTGCATTATTAGGAGAATGCTATATTTGTATGGATAGACTCTAATTATCTGCATATGAAATTGTTAGCAATGGTTGATTAATAGTTTTATGTAATATTTATTCCAAATCACAACTTTATGTAACACCTTTTGTGTGATGAGTTTATTGGTCTCTTTATTAGGATGACTAGGCATGGGAATAGGCCAGGCTTTGCATAAATAGGCCCGGTCTGTTCTATAAAACTAAGGCCTAAGCTTGGCCTATTATCTATCATAGGCTTTTTTATAAGCCTGGCCTGGCCTTTTTAAAAGCCTAGCTTTGCCTATTAGCCTGCTTAAAAGCCTACTTTATATAAAAGTATTTTTATTTAAATTGCTTAGTAAAAAAAGTTGTTTATTCCATACTATTAAAATTTACGTTTTTTTTATAAGCAAAGATTAGCTATCTATACACCTTCGTTGGACTAGTTTTGATACCCAAATCGTATAATGCTATAACTACAATATAGCAAACACTTGACGTGATGCTAAATAACTAAACACAACACTGCTCATATATTGCATCACATCTCAATGCAAAATGCATTCCACCACAATGATGAAGGTGGTTTTGGGTGACCATGCATTGGAGACTCTTGGACATAAACCAAAGAAATATCATGAGCTTTAAAGGACTTCAAACACTGTTGATAGCATAAGGTTGCATTTACAAATGGGATGCAATACTCATACTTAGTGATTACGCTATCTGTAGTAGACCAGTAGTGTGACTATTATTATTTTGATATATTAAATTATTAATAATAATAGTAATCTAACTTTGATCTTATAATAAATTTATTTAATTAATATTATTATTATTATTATTATTAGTGTAATATGTGTTTTTATTTTTTTATTATTTTATATAGATAAATAGGCTGGCCTACCAAGTCTAATAGGTTTTTTTTATAAGCCTAAGCCTAGCCTATTTAAATAAATAGGCTTTTTACAAAGCCCAAGCCCCGCTTTTTATTAAATAGGCATGGCCATACTAGGCTTTAAATAGGCTAGGCCATAGGCCCCTATTTAAAGCCTAGCCTATTCCTATCTTTAAGGATGACGCACGTGACAGAGAGGGATGTGTGACATATTGGGAAAACTTAATATTGTTAGATGGTTGGTTTATATTGATTTTTTAATGATTTTTTAATATTTTAATATTAAATTATTTATTTTAACCATTACTCTATTTACATTATTTTTATATTATTTTTAATATTACACTTCAAGATATTTTAACCATATTATACTAATTAACTTAATGATGATGTCTACTCAAAAGTATGTTATTTTTACTTTATTCAACTATAAATGGGAAGAAGGCACACAACAACAGCTATATAGTGACAACAGTTCTTCACCATAAATGGGCAAACTCAAAATAGCTGCAACATCAAGCAGAGTCGGATCAACCATGGCTTTTGGAAGCACAAAGGCATTTATAGTTGTTTCCACAACCCTAAAATCCCAATCAACACGTCTCTTAGCCATTGCATATCAATGGCTAAGAGCATGATCATGTCGTGAATCCTCCATTCCTTCCAGCTGTTCTTGTGCACGACGACTACCCTTTTGAGCCATGTTTGGTATTCTGGAAGGAGTTTTGGCCATGTCCGAAAGCTAGAAGGAAAGTTATGAAGGACATACCAGTCACAAGTGATTGGGAGGGGGGTTTTCTGATAGTTGAACAACTTTACCACAATGCGATCACTATTTTCACATTCGGTTAGGTAACAAGGACCTAGGAAAAATTGTTGATGCGCCTCATCAAAGGCAGTGAGAGTGTCCCAATGATGGTGTAGGCCTCAGGTTCAGGTGAACTCACGAAGCCAGCTAAAGGGTTTCAGGAAGCATGATGTTCACTAGTGACAAAAATGATTTGGGCTTAGGGTTTGAGATGTAAAGCACCAAAATGGAAAAGGCGTAAGAAGAAGAAGCAGTTGCTGAAGATTTTAAAGGAAAAATTGAAACAAAAATTGGTTGCAAGGATGAAAAGATAAAGGGAAATCAAAGAAGATAAGATGGAGCCATTTTTAAAAATTGAAAGGTAGTTGCACTTGATAGCAAGGAAATTGATTACACTTGGGTTTCCGATATTTTTTTGTCATCTTTTGAGGCAAAGAGATAAGTCTTTGAAATTCAAACGACACAAAAAAAGCGGGGCAGTTATGTTGGCATCAAAATAGTTAGTCGATGAAGGGCTAGCATTTGATAGAAAACAACTGACAAGATTAGCCGATGAGACTATTTTAGCCGACAAAGGAGATAAGGGAAAATTTGTCAAAAGTAATTGAGCGAGACCTATTATTTGGATCGTGTGTAATAGCTGAAGGGACGTGGGAGGTAACATTCAGAATGGATAGGTGGTTGAAAACATGTAAACCATGATCTCCTAGATTTTAGGGTAGTGGTTAAGAGCTGAATCTGATGTGTAACCATTTTTATCCCTATAAATAGGACTTATCACGAGGTATAACAGGTCCAAAACCTTTAGTCAATCAAATTACCTTGCTTTTACCCAAATTTACTCTTGCATTTATGTTTCCTTTACTACTTTCATCGCTTTTTAGTGTTTTCCTTTACAATATTCAAGCCTTTACCTTCAGCCGCATTTACAATCCTTCTTTATTGCAATTTCACGTAGGAGTAGATTAGCATAGAAACCTCAGAAACATCACTACTAGAAAGCTCTTTGTCAATTGGAGTAAACCAGGAACCCAATCAAAGAACAGAGTCTCTTCCTTGAGTTAATCACTATAAGGAAATCGACTGGTGTTAGCCGACACTACGGCTAATCAGATTTCACACCAACAGTAGGTATCTAAATATAATCCATTGTAGCCGTGCTAAATGGTGTCGTGTGATCCATGTAGTCGGTCCCACCTAGTGGGATAAGGCTTTGTTGTTGATGATGTCACCACCTGAATTGGAAACTTTTGTTTTTTCTTTTTGGAACATCATTTATTAGATCAACATTTTTTTTAGCACAAGCTTCCCATTTTTCATTTTCTTTTTTCTTGTGTCACCTTATCTACTAAATCTTATCTACTAAATATAAGTCATCATAACAATCAGCAGTTAGAACTGTGCAAGCATTAAAAAGATGCATTGGAGACATGACTACCTGTACTATGGAGTTCCAAGCATTCAAAATGAAGATCCTATGAAGTCCTGCAATTAAGTTTTGATGCAGACAAAACCAACAAGTTAAAGGACTCTTAACAAGTCAAGCCAAAGCCAAAAATAGAAGAATGAAGCAATGAAGTCAACGTTCAAGATCAAGATTGAAGAGTCAGAGTTTGTGTCCTAGGTATGTCTTGTAAACTCTGCAAGTATCACTAAGACTAGCATCAGTTATCCATCTAGGGCTCTAATAATCAATCTAGGTCACTTAGAAACCCACTACACATAGCCTCACACACTAGAATGGGCTTGGAACCTTAAAAACTCATTATAGCAAATCAAATTAATATATTAAATCAATATTCATTCTCAAATCAAAAACACGTCAGAAAACAAGAAAATAGGTAAGCTTCCATTACTTATGGGTATCCAAGCCTAGGTCTTGAGAAGAGGAGAGAAAGGGAAGAAGACATAAGCTCAACAAAGATGGCTTCCATCAAGAACAACACCATTTCACCAAACCCATGAGAAAACAACCCAAAACATCACAAATAAGGTTTTCCATCAAACAGCCATTATGGGACATCTCTTGGAAAAGAGAAAGAGGAGAGAAAGAGGGAATAGGCCCCTTCTAACTAAAGCCCATGGCCCAAACCAAAACCCCAACACAACTTAACTCACATCTCACAAACAACATTAAGCATCATCCATTTGGTTTCTATTTTATTTTTTAACATTGTAAAATAAATTTAATTCTCCTTACAATTTAATTGAAATCACTTAATCATACATTAAGAAAATCACAGTGTTACACCATAGGTAATTTGTCAATCTTGTATTAAAAAATATCACCAAGAATGAAAATATAAAAAAAATGTAATTTATTTTAATTTATTAAAACAATAGAAATATCACAATGGATAAACACAATTGCTTTTATTTATTACCATGGATGAAGGATATGGTTCTTGAGGAGAAGGAATTAATGCAACATTGAAAAATATTGTAGAAGAATTTCCTAAATGTTATGTATGTCTTTTGATGAATGACTTTATTAAGTAAGTGCTTGTCATGCATTACGTGTGAATTTTGAAGACTGAATTTACTTATTTAAAACTTTAAATTTTTATTTAAACTTATTTATTTTAATTAATATATAATTCAAGTTAATTCAATTTTTAATTAATATTTCATTTAAGTTTATTTATTTTAATTAATAATTTATCTAATTTATTTTGGAATTTTAATTATTTTAATATTTATTTTTATTCATTTATTTTATTTTACTTTAAGAAATAACCACATGATCACCAACTTGACAATTTCTTCTTAAAATATCCCACGTGACATTATTTGTACTTGCAGTACAAGTTGAAAGGAAAAAAATGTGATGTGACAATAGAAATTGTCACATAACTTGGCAATTTCATTAACGATGTGACAAAACAGTCCCACTTTAATAATATATTTGAAGCAGAAAAAATATATTTGAAAATAACTTTACTAATTTAATAACTCTTCGACTACATTTCTCTTTCCCTTTTACATTGGTTTTCTCTCACACTTAATGAACCTGTCCACCAAACTATATGTATCCTAGATCTTCAGCATCATATATTCCAAAACACAAACTGTAGACAAAAAAAGCTTACTAGACGACACCCTATGGCTGATAAAAGCATGAAAATTTAACAAAGACTGCAAAACTATATGTAACCAAGTTTAAATGTCATATATAATAGAAGCAATCATTTCAGTTCCCATTTGACTCTGCCCGTTGCTTCTTCACCCTTGAAGTGTGTTTATGTCCCGTAAGGTGACTATCAAACTGTTTTTGGCTGTTACACGCCACATTGCATAGACTGCAATATCTAACATAAGCTTTTGCAGCCGCACCTTTGACAAGTTTGCATTTCTTTGGAGGATTATTCGAAGAACCAGCCCCATTATTGGACATCCTGGCAATCTACATAATGACCAACAGAACAATGCTCAATTTCTCCAACTTAACACTTTTCTTGCATTACAAGAGGTAAAACAAACATTAACATGTGCAACTTACCAAAATGCAATTATTGAATACAACAACTTCAATGGTCTATCTATAGAAATATCATAATTGGAATTTGATTGAGAAATATCAAAATTGTGATAAACATTAACAACAACTTAATTGTAACAACAAAGTTTGTAAAACATGACCTAGAGATTAGACAATGATAGAAAACCAATTATCCCGTTTAATGCTATGTTTCTGTCAAAACAATTTCAGTTTAATAAATGAAAGTTTTGCAAGAAATTATGTACATAAAAGTGTGGCAATAGTTTGCATTGTGTTCATAAAAGCACTAAAGGAAATTATTAAGTATGATATAGAATGAAAAGGAAACGGCAAGATGTAATCACATCATGGCATATAACCTTAGAAAAGAGTAAATCAATTTAAAATTCACCTTAGAAAGGTGCTTTCTCCGAGCTGTATGGTTACATCTTCATTAGTAACATATGGATGAGACCACCCATCATTCATTGTGTCGGGAAGAGTTGTAGTTGATGTCTCTTGTAATGGAACAAGAGCCTGCATATTCAGTGCGCGGGGAAAGGTTGAAGGTGCAGTGTCTTGTAATGGAACCACAGCCTGCATATTAGAAACATCGAAATTAAAACCATAATACATATATATATATATATATATATATATATATATATATATATATATATATATATATATATATAGTCATGACAATAATGTAAATTGCCTTTACACTGTCCATAACTATTTTCTCTAATTGAAATAAAAAAGAAATGCAAAACAACATAAAGGAAAGAAAAGGGCCTTAAAAATATTGCATAGATAGAGAGGAACAAACACAAAGCACCCCAAATGGCATAACATAAGAAAAAAATGATTTTGTTCACAAATTGGAAAACTTTTGATCAAATGGGGAGCACTCACGTAATCATATCTGCTGGGGTCAGCATGTCTGCAGATCCAGTTTCGAGAATTTGTTCTTTGAGTAGTGACAGCAGAAGGAGTAGTCGAATATGCATGTGGGTTGGTGAGTCCAGGATGAATAATGGAATCGGACGTCTGAGGGAAAGAGAACGGGTATGCAAAATAGAGGTGATTATAGTAGCTAACGGGAACTTGGTTCTGTTGGTGGTGATGTGGGTACATTTTGGACTAATTAATGTGAAGAATTCAACTCAAGTTATGATTTTGTATTTGCAGCACAACACACACTTTGGAGACAGTAATTGAAGGGAGGCAATGAAAAGAGAGGGAAGAGTCAAAGAGGAACCAGTGGTGAGAGACAGGCTAATTGCAAAAGCTAAATCACTTGATGAGCCAGATTTGTCTTCAAGAGTTGCTCCTACAGATGAGGTTTTATACTACTAATGGGCATATTTTAGATTTGAAAAATAAAGTAGTAGTATAGTAGTCAATAGTTTTATTAAGAATATTATTTAATGTTAATAATATAATATTTATAAGTAAATACATTTGTCTTGTATGGTATGATACAATTTTGTTATTTAATAAAAAATTTAAAAAACTTAGTTTATACAAAATTTTGAAAATGAAAAGGTCAAACGTGTATATAAGAAAATTAGATTTTTTTTAAAAGGTATTAGTATAATACAATTTAATGAAAGATACAGTTTTGTTATTTAATTAAAATTTTAAAAAAATAGCTTTTAAAACATTTTGAAAAAGAAAAGGTTAAACATGTATATAAGAAAATTAAATTTGAATAATAAAAGTATTAGTATAATAGAACTTTTGGTATATACAGTTTTGTTATTTAATTAATATTGTTTAAAAAAAAAACTTAGTATATAATACATTTTAAAAAACAAATGGTCAAACATGTATAGAAGAAAATTAAATTTGAAAAAATAGTATTAGTATAATAGAATTTTTGGTATGATAAATTTTTGTTATTTAATTAAAGTTTTAACAAAATTTAGTTTATAAGACATTTTGAAAAAGAAAAATTCAAACACATTGTGTGTGTTTGAAAAAAAGAAGTGTTAGTATAATATTTAATGCTATTAATATCATTTTTCTACAAATATATAAATAAATTGTTTTTTCTTTATGTAGTATGATACAATTTTATTATTTAATTAAGGTTATTAAAAAAATTATTTTACAAAATGTATTTTAAAATACTGAAAAAGCAGAGAGAGCGATTTTATTATATAATAGGACAATGTTTTTTTATTTAATTAAGATTTGAAGAAAATTATTGGTTTGTAAAAAAATTAAAAAAGAATAATACTAATGTAGTGTTTTATAATTTTAATTTACTACTTGTACAAATATATAAAAAAATAAATTTTTATATTGTATGACACAATTTTGTTTTTCAATTAAGATTTTAAAAAATATTTTATAAAGCATATTTTAAATAAAAAAAATAGTATCACTAAGACTAGCATAAGTGATTAGGGGTGTTCGCGGTGCGGTTTGGTTCGGTTTTCAGTTAAAAAGTCACCCGAACCAAACATAAAAATTACATGCGGTTCGGTTTGGTTCGGTTTAAATGTAATATCAAATCCAAACCGAACCAAACCAACCTTTTGCGGTTTGGTTTGGATCGGTTTTGCGGTTTTAATAATTTAAATTTTATCTTAATATGATTTTAAATTTTAAAAATGTTTTTAATTTAACTAGCAAAAAAAAATGATGCAATATAAAATCTAGTAACTAATTGAGTCGTAATCAAGACTTGAAATTGACATTTACATATTTTTTATTCATAACAAACCACAATTTTGAAAGAAATTGCTTAGCTCCTTGTACATTTCATTACTTAAGTTTTCTTTTATTTAAAAAAATAAAATTATAAAAGGATAATAGTACTAAAACGCATACTTGAGTGTCATATAGAACAACTAAGAAATAAAAAAGTACAGCTTTAAGATCATATGCGGTTTGGTTCGGTTCCAAAGATATAAACCGAAAACCGAACCAAACCGATCGGTTTGAGAACAAAATCATCCAAACAAATCCAAAATATATCGGTTTGGTTCGGTTTTCGGTTTTTTTTAGCGGTTTTCGATTTTTATTTTGGATCGGTTTGGATTTGAACACCCCTATAAGTGATCCATATAGGGCTCTAATAATCAATCTAGGTCACTTAGAAACCCACTACACATATCCTCACACACTAGAATGGGCTTCAAACCTTGAAAACTCATTATAGCAAATCAAATCGATTCATTCAATCAATATTCATTCTCACAACATAAACACATCAGAAAGCAATAAAAGAGGTGAGCTTCCCTTACTTATGGGTATCCAAGCCTAGGTCTTGAGAAGAGGAGAGAAAGGGAAGAAGCCATGGGCTCAACAAAGATGGCTTCCAACAACAACAACACCATCTCACCAAACCCATGAGAAAACAACCCAAAACATCACAAAGAAGGTTTTGCATCAAACACCCATTATGGGTCATCTCATGGAAAGGAGAAAGAGGAGAGAAAGAGAGTTCACCAACCAATAATGGAGTCATATAAGCTCAAGAGAGAGGGAAGAATAACTTGTCATAAATGGATATCAAACACTATTCTTGAGAGAGCTCCTTGTGGGTGAAGGAGACAATGAGAGATTGAGAGAGCTCTTGAGAGAAAAGAGGAAGAGAGCTCTAGTGTTCATGAGAGAAAATGAGAGTTCTTCTCTTGTCACAAGGGTGGCTCATAAGCCCTTGGCCCAAACCAAAACCCCAACACAACTTAACTCACATCTCACAAACAATATTAAACATCATCCATTTGATTTCTATTTTTTTTTTAACATTGTAAAATAAATTTAATTCTCCTTATAATTTAATTAAAATCACTTAATCATACATTAAGAAAATCACAACGTTACACCATAGGTAATTTGTCAATCTTGTATTAAAATCTATCACTAACAATGAAAATATAAAAAAAAAAATGTAATTTATTTTCATTTGTTAAAACAATAGAAATATCACAATGGATAAACACAATTGATTTTATTTATTACCATGGATGAAGGATATGGTTCCTTAGGAGAAGGAATTAATGCAACATAGAAAAATATTGTAGAAGAATGTTATGTATGTCCTTTGATGAATGACTTTATTAAGTAAGTGCTTGTCATGCATTACGTATGCATTTTGAAGACTGACTTTACTTATTTAAAATTTTATATTTTTATTTAAACTTATTTATTTTGATTAATATATAATTCAAGTTTATTCAATTTTTAATAATATTTCATTGAGCTTATTTATTTTAATTAATAATTTATCTAATTTATTTTGGAATTTTAATTATTTTAATATTTATTTTATTCATTTATTTTATTTTACTTTAAGAAATAACCACATGATTACCGACTTGACAATTTCTTCTTAAAATATCCCACGTGACATTATTTGTACTTGCAGTTCAAGTTGAAAGGAAAAAAGTGTAATGTGACAATTATAACTTGGCAATTTCATTAACGATGTGATAAAACAGTCCCACTTTAAGACCATATTTGAAGGAGAAAAAAAAATATTTGAAAATAACTTTATTAATTGAATAACTCTTTGGCTACATTTCTCTTTCCCTTTTACATTTGTTTTCTCTCACACTTAATGAACCTATCCACCAAATTATATGTATCCTAGATCTTCAGCGTCATATATTCCAAAACACAAACCATGAACAAAACAGGCTTACTAGACACCCTATGGCTGATAAAAGCATGAAAATTTAACAAAGACTGCAAAACTATATGTAACCAAGTTTAAATGTCATATATAATAGAAACAATCATTTCAGTTCCCATTTGACTCTGCCCGTTGCTTCATCACCCTTGAAGTGTGTTTATGTCCCGTAAGGTGACTATCAAACTGTTTTTGGCTGTTACACCCCACATCGCATAGATTACAATATCTAACATAAGCTTTTGCAGCCGCACCTTCGACAAGTTTGCATTTCTTTGGAGGATTATTCGAAGGACCAGCCCCATTATTGGACATCCTGGCAACCTACATAATGACCAACAGAACAATGCTCAATTTCTCCAACTTATTGAATACAACAACTTGAGTGGTCTATCTATAGAAATATCATAATTGGAATTTGATTGAGAAATATCAAAATTCTGTGATAAATATTAACATCAATTTATTTGTAGCAACAGATTTGTAAACCATGACCTAGAGATTAGACAATGATAGAAAACCCATTCTCCCATTTAATGCTATGTTTCTGTCAAAACAATTTCAGTTTAATAAATGAAAGTGTTGCAAGAAATTATGCACATAAAAGTGTGGCAATAGTTTGCATTGTGTTCATAAAATCACTAAAGGAAATTATTAAGTATGATATAGAATGAAAAGGAAACGGCAAGATATAATCACATCATGGCATATAACCTTAGAAAAGAGTAAATCAATTTAAAATTCACCTTAGAAAGGTGCTTTCTCCCAGCTATATGGTTCTCTTATACATCTTCATTAGTAACATATGGATGAGACCACCGATCATTCATTGTGCCGGAAAAGTTGTAGTTGATGTCTCTTGTAACGGAACAAGAGCCTGCATATTCAGTGTGCGGGGAAAGGTTGAAGGTGCAGTGTCTTGTAACTAAACCATGGCCTGCATATTAGAAACATCAAACTTAAAACCATAATACATATATATACATATATATATATATATATATATATAGTCACGACAATAATGTAAAATGCCTTTACAATGTCCATGACTATTTGCTCTAATTGAAATAAAAACGAAATGGAAAACAACATAAAGGAAAGAAAAGGGCCTTAAAAATATTGCATAGATAGATAGGCACAAACACAAACAACCCCAAATGGCATAACATGAGAAAAAAATGAATTTTTTTCACAAATTTTAAAACTTTTGATCAAATGGGGAGCACTCATGTAATCATATCTGCTGGGGTCAGCATGCCTGTGGATCCAGTTTCGGGAATTTGTTGTTTGAGCAGTGACAGCAGAAGGAGTAGTCGAATATGCAAGTGGGTCGGTGAGTGGAGCATGAATAATGGAATCGGACGTCTGAGGGAAAGAGAACGGGTATGCAGAATAGAAGTGATTATAGTAGCTAACAGGAACTTGGTTCTGTTGGTGGTGATGTGGGTACATTTTGGACTAATTAATATGAATAATTCAACTCAAGTTATGATTTTGTATTTGCAGCACAACACCCACTTTGGAGACAGTAATTGAAGGGAGGCAAAATAAAGAGAAGGAAGAGTCACAGAGGAACCAATGGTGAGAGACAGGCTAATTGGAAAAGCTAAATCACTTGATGAGCCAGATTTGTCTTCAAGAGTTGCTCCCTCTGATGGGGTTTTATACTACTAATGGGCATATTTTAGATTTGAAAAATAAAGTAGTAATAGTATAGTAGTCAATGTTTTTATTAAGAATATTATTTAATGTTATTAATATAATATTTATAAGTAAATACATTTGTCTTGTATGGTATGATACAATTTTGTTATTTAATAAAAAAATTAAAAAACTTAGTTTATACAACATTTTGAAAATGAAAAGGCCAAACGTGTATATAAGAAAATTAGATTTTTTGTAAAAAGGTATTAGTATAATACAATTTATGGTAAGATACAGTTTTGTTATTTAATTAAAATTTTAAAAAATATATAGCTTATAAAACATTTTGAAAAAGAAAAGGTCAATCATGTATATAGGAAAATTAAATTTGAATAATAAAAGTATTAGTATAATAGAATTTTTGGTATATACAGTTATTTAATTAAATTTAAAAAAAACTTATAATACGTTTTGAAAAGCAAATGGTCAAACATGTACAGAAGAAAATTAAATTAAAAAAAGTATTATTATAATAGAATTTATGGTATGATACAGCAGTTTTGTTATTTAATTTAAATTTTACCAAAATTTAGTTAATAAAATATTTTGAAAAGGAAAAATTGAAACACACTATGTGTGTGTTTGAAAAAAAAAAGAAGTGTTAGTATAATATTTAGAGAAAAAAGACTATGCACTGACAGTGTAAAAAATTCTTACACCGTCATCCAATCACAACCCACTATGTATGGTAAGTTTGTTGACTTTTCCAAAATTACCTTAAAAGTAATCTTAACGGTGATTGGATAACACTGTAAAATAGTTTTAAACCTTCAGTGTATCACCCTTAAACTCTAATATTTAATGCTAATAATATCATTTTTCTACAAATATATAAATAAATAGTTTTTTTCTTTATGTAGTATGATACAATTTTATTATTTAATTAAGATTTTTAAAAAAATATTTTATAAAATGTATTTTAAAAAACTGAAAAAGTAGAGAGAGAGATTTTATTATATAATAGGACAATTTTTTTTATTTAATTAAGATTTGAAGAAAATTATTGGTTTGTAAAAAAAATAAAAAGAATAATATTAATGTAGTATTTTATATTATTAATTTACTACTTATACAAATATATAAATAAAATAAATTTTTATATAGTATGACACAATTTTGTTTTTCAATTAAGATTTAAAAAAAAATAGTTTATAAAGCATATTTTAAATTAAAAAGAAAAATACTAATGTGTTTATACATATATATATATATATATATATATATATATATATATATATATATATATATATATATATATGTATAATTGAGTTTGATTCAAGTTACCTTAAGAGTAATTCTAGGTAGAGTTATTTCACTAAATAATTCTTTGTATACATTAAATTTCAGTAATCCAGAATCTCAATGATCTTGCACATTAAATTTTAAATAAATCAAACATTTTTAGTTGGGTAATATTGTAGTCAACATTTACTTATATTTTAAGAAAAGTATATTATATGTTAATTTGAATTTATTTAATAAAACATCAAATAGTTTTTAAACTTTTTTATAAAAATTTGTAAACTTGATCTATTCAATAATGACTTTTAATTTAACAAAAGTATTTAATGCAACTACATTTTAATTTTAAATTTCCATTGCTTTTAATTGCTCATAAAATTTTAAATTTAAGTTACTGTTTTTTTATTTGAAATTACCTTTTCGTCCCTTAAATTTGGGGGGGGGGGGGGGGGGGGGGGGGGGAATTTATTCCTTTAAGTGATAAAGGATTATGTAAAAAAATAATTATATAAAAATATAAATCATATAATATATTTTAAATTATATAAAATGTTAATAACTATGTAATCAAAGAATGTAGGTATCTGAACACAATTGATGTCACCACCTGAATGGGAGAAACTTTTCTTTTCTTTTGAAACATCCTTTACTTGATCAACATATTTTTAAACATAAGCTTCCCATTTCTTTATCTTTTTCTTGTGTCAGCTTATCTACTAAATACAAGTCATCATAAAAAAAAGAGAGCAGTTAGAACGGTTGTTAGTACAACTGTCAATGCCATTAGATTTTTCATAAATTTTCAATACCACTCGAAAATTGAAAGAGGCTAATGACATAGAGTTTAGTCATGTATTGAATTTGGTCACCAACTTCAATTCTTAATACATGTTCCATAGGTAGTTGGTCAATCTTGTATTAAAATTTATCACTAATAATGAAAGTATAAAAAAGAAATGTTATTTATTTTAATTTATTAGAATATAAAAAATATAAGAATGGATAAATGAAATTATTTTAATTTATTACCATGGATGAAGGATATGGTTCTTGAGGACATGGAATTAATGCAACATAGAAAAATGTTGTAAAAGAATTTCCTGAATCTTATGTATATTTCTATAAGACTGAGTTTATCATGTAAGATCTTGTCATACATTATGTATTTATTTTGAAGGTTGGATTTATTTATTTTAAATTTTAAATTTTTATTTAAACATATTTATTTTAATTCACATTTTCTTTAAGTTTATTCTTTTTTAATTCATATTTATTTAATTTAATTTATTTATTTTAATTAATATTTCATTTAAGTTTATTCATTTTTAACTAATATTTAATTTAAGTTTATTTATTTATTTTAATTAATAATTTATTTATTAATTTTATGTTAAAATCTTATTTAAATTTATTTATTTTAATTCATAATTTATTGAATTTATTTATTAAAGTTATTTTTGAATTTTATTTAATTTTAATATTTATTTATTTTAATTTACTTTTTAAATTTTTTTAAGAAATCACCACATGCACCAGCCCATGGCAATTTCTTCTTAAAATATCCCACGTGATATTATTTTGTGATTGCAGTCCAATTTTTTAAAACAAATAAAAAAGCAAGTAATGTGACATTAGAAATATTCACATATTTCTCAGGAAAAAAAATACTCACATAACTTAACGATTTCGTTAATGATGTGACAAAATAGTCCCACTTTAATAACTTCATTAACAATTTGAAAATAACGATTTCGTTAACGATTTGAAAATAACTTCATTAACTCAATAACTCTTTGACTACATTTTCTTTCCCTTTTACATTTGTTTTGACTCTCACTTAATTAATGAAGTTGTCCACCAAACTATATGTATCCTAGATCTTCTCAATCATATATTCCAAAACACAAACTGTGGACATAACTAGCTATATACTAAACACCCTATGACTACCGAGGGGGTCTAGCTCAGTTGGTTGAGCAGGGTGCGTGAGTTGTTATAAACCTCCTGGTACCTATCTTCAATTCCTACGGATAAAAAAAAATGCCCTATGACTAATAAAAGCATGAACATTTAACAAATACTGAAAAACAATTATCATTGCATTACTCTAACCAAGTTTAAATGTCACAACAGAAATAATCGTCTCAGTTCCCTTTTGACTCTGCCTGCTGCTTCTTCACCCTTGAACTGTGTTTTGTAACACCCTAATCTCTATAATGGTAAATATGCGATGTTTAATTCAATTAATTATTTTTTATGGCACTTTTATTAATTTACTTACGAAAACACGTGAGGTTAAAGGAAACATGATTGAGATTTTAGTGAATTTTTAAAACTTTTTATTTCCATTTTAATTTCGAAAGTTGTATTTCCTTTTTAACAATTATAACGTGTCATTTTAATTGGGCAGAAAAGGTCGTAGCGTTATTTTGATTGTAAAAGAATGATTTTAAATTTTCAAAAGAGCATAAATAAATAAAGATGATAATTGTGACTGAAATATAAACATATGCATATATATGAATAAGTCTGATAATGTAGCATGAAGTACCCCCGAAGTCTGAGTGTGACATACGCAAAAACAAGTTACACAAGATTATTGAAATATATACATCAAAACATCTGAATGCATAGATCTACCCCAACAAAATACATGAAATATAAAAGAAGATCCTAGCATTCAAAGTAGTCATCATAACCCTCTACCCTTTGGAAGACTCCATCCCAAGCCTAAGCCAGCCGTCGGTCGGTAGAATACTAACAGTGGGACTTGCTGGAAGAAACCTCGAAAGAATCCCCAGAGGAATCCTCCTCTGGTTCCTCCTCCGTATCCTGCACGTCGTCTGCTACTAACCACCAGGCTCCTCCGGCAGGAGCCCCCACCACTACCTCAGCAGCTGCTGCTGCTGTTGCCACTGGCAACACCCGATCCACCTCCATCACCTCCGTTGCTGCTATCTCGGGGCCCTGAGCCTCATATGCTGGTTGCGGCTCATAGTCTGGCACCTCCGTCTGGTCTCCCTCAGTGGGAACCTCCTCCGCCTCCACAGCTGCTCCTTCTCTCGGAGGGATCATCTCCTCAATGTAAGAGTCACTGAGTTTCGTTAGGTGGACTGATCGAAGCTGGAGAATATTGTAACGATCCTCTATCGCTACATCACGTCGATTCAACAATCATTGTGGAAAAGATTCAATTTTAATTAAATAAATTTCTTATTGAACTATTTGAAGATACGTGTAAATTTTTCACGGTTTAATTCTTAGTTCACAATCTAAATTCATATCAAAGTTCTAACACATAAACATAATACATACTGAATAATACGTACAAATAACATAAACAACAGAAATATAGTATTGTGCCTTATGGCACTACAAACCATAAGTAAGAAATCCAACTATCTCAAAGTAAAGCATACGTGACCATCAAGTACATCTTAAAAGGTAATACATCAAAAGGGGGACAAAGATACATCATGCACACCCTATGCTGGTCATGTGACTAAACACTACGTCTAAGAAGGAGAACAACAAGTGGAATATTACTAGGTGGATCCTTAGCTCTAGTAGCTTTTTGACGATCTCACAAAATTCAATGTGATGAAGGCCCGCAGGAACGTGGTTTCGGAACATTAACGGTAGTCTCGGCGCTCTGAGTCATCTCGTCATTTGCTCCCACGAACACGACATCCGAGATCATCACAGGCACGAACCACACGTGCAAACAGCGCAAGGGTAAGCTTATAACAGGAAATGTACATATACAATTCTAAAATAATAAGATCTAATAAAAAGAAACATTCAAGGAGCCATAGTTATCATATAATTCACACACGGAAACGTTAGACCGTTCCTGTCACACAAATTTATATTGACCCTACTCCATGGAGATTTTCTACAGTTCGAGCGATCATTCCAGATCTATTCCTTAACATGAAACCGTACATCTTGTCCATTAGGGGACGTCGAAAAACTGATCAATGGAAGTGGGTAGTGGTTTGTCAGGATAGAAGTACGTGGGTATTGGCTTACCGCGGCACAAGGTTTGCAAGGACCTTGACCATCATTTTCGGAATTCGAAAAACTGAAAATTTGCATTATATATATATATATATATATATATATATATATATATATATATATATATATATATTTCAATTCCAATCTCAAATTAATGAATTTTAAAATTTTATTTTCAAAAATTCATTTATTTCTCTAAGCACTCACGTCAACTCTTGTTTTTTTTTCCCTATCAAAGTTATCTAATATAGAACTATAACAATTCTAATTCTTGGTCGTGACATAGTCACTGCCCAAGGTTCTTAACGTCTAAGGTAATATTAATATTATTATTATTATTTTTTCTGTCCCCAATAACCAAGCTTTAATATAACAGTCCTTAAATATAGCATTTAAGCTATACTAATTATACTCCATATGACGTTTTCTTTCTTTCCCCCTTTTTTTTTTTAAAAAGAAAAACTTTATGGCCAGTAGCTTATGTATTAAACGTTATAAGTGTTCTTGCTAAAAACCCAACAGTTCATTTAGACTTTTAGGTGTAGTGTATAACACTTTTTGACAAGTAAATAAATAAATAAACAAGAAACTAGTTTATGCAGCTCTAAAGTCTCGTGTAGTCTTGGGTTCAAATTGATAAGTGAATCTTTTTACACAACAGCACTATCATCAACTTAATAGATCACTTTTTATTTTAAAATCGATTTAATCCACCTATTATTCATACCACACAGCAGCTATAAATTTTCAAGATATCTCATTTTCATGGTTAAAACCAGAACCACAGCAAGACACCAACATCTTAGTAGAAGATGAACAACATTGCAACCATAGCAACCAATATATAGATCTAACAGCAACCAATAAAAAAAATACAACCTACTTTTCTCATTCATGCCAGTACGTGAGAGATTAAAAGGAATTTTAAGAAATAAATAAATAAATTATAAGCTCCCTTACTTTTTTTTTTTTTTTTTTTGACAGGATAAGCTCCCTTACTTGTTAACTCTTGCTTTGGAACTTCAAAGAGGAAAAAAGAAAACCAAACGGTGGAGAAGACACTGCTCTAATCCTCACGGTTCAGTAACCTGGCACAAGGGAGGAAGAGTTTTGGTCTTTCATTCCTCACCTATGTTCACGGTGCTCCAGCTGAAGTGAGGTAAGGATTTTTGATTTTCATCTATTAGGCTTGCTTTCAAAGGCTATAAGTCACGTAGCTTTGGGTCTGTTGGGTAATGAGGATATATATATATATATATTTTTCTAATGGGTTAATAGGTAGAAATTGAATTAGATGCTGGATAAAGGTGGGGATGGGATGGTCAAGCAAGCTATCCTAAAATTGGGTGGTTTTTTGTTTTTTGTTTTTTGTTTTTTGTTTTCTTATCTCCAATTCTCCAACTTTGATCTCTTACTCACGCTTTGCCTTTTTTAGAGGAAGTCAAATCTGATTGCATATTGGCAAGGTAAAAGCCTCACGGTTTAGGTGTTTTAACACAAGTCTAGGTGAGGTGTTTTGTCTAGTGGCTCGTAAGGACCTGGTTATCTGATATATTATTAGGAGAAAGTTAATCAAGTCATTGGGTAATGATGGGCTTGAGTTGATCGTGCAAGAAAGGTGCAATTTAAGGCAAGGAGTTCAATTCCCTTTTCTCTTCCAGACTCAAGGTTTCAGGCTTTTGGAAAGTCAATGGTCTTATTACTGCATTTTCTTTTTCCAGCCCTTTGCTATTCGGAGACTAGGCTAGTCATGAGGCCTAAGGAATCTATAACACTACTAATCAGAACGATTTTTTTCCGTATCTTTTGACTGTTTAATAAACAGTAGTTTCCACGTGTCAATTTTTAGAAGGCATTTTTTCTTTTTTCAATTCTTCTTTTTCTTTTCCTGTTTCTCCTTCTATTTTTTTTTTGGGTGGTTTCTACGGTACACTTGCAGTACATATGGTGCACGATGCACAAAGGTGAAAAGTGAGTCCTGTAGCACTTTTTTACTGTAGCACGTGAATATACTCCTATATTTTTTTTATCAAAATATTTACATTTTTTTATATAAAATTATTAAGAGTTAATAGACGACTAATACTTGAAGATAGAGACATGTATTACTTTAATTTCTAAATTTTTTGGTTATATAAATTAGTCTTTTCTTCAGAATCAAAATTTATATTAACTCAATAACTAATTATATTTAGCGTCTTTGGCATAAAATTGATGAGTTTAATTAAGTTAAAAAAAGATTTTTTTTATTATGTGTGCTCATAAATATATAAGAGTATAAGACCCGTTTTCTAAGTCTTTTAAATTAAATGAAATTAACTTCTGTATATGATAAATTTAGCATATGCATAAGGTAATTGATAAAAGCTCTTTCACATTATTTTTTTAAAAGATGATTTTTTATTTATATATAAGTTAATTTTAGTTAATAGAAAAATTTATTTTATTTTTACTTCTCATTTAAAAGATGATTTTTTATTTATGTATAAGTTTATATTCTCATTTACGAATACAAGTTAAGTATATATGGGATATGCATTTCCAGCATTATCATTCATTTCCAGTATGTTTGGAGAAGTATGAACGTTCATTGTTATGATAATTTATTTCCTAACACAATAGAAAGCTCCTATGCGAATAGAATCTATCGAGTTCATGACCCAGTTTCAATTCCGATACAATTAAATTTTTAAAATCGTATCTATTTGAATCTCTTTATAGTACAAATACTGTGACTTCTTCAGCTATCGATTTGTCAGAATAAAAAACATTTTTCATTGGGTTGATTATATTAATGGTTTATATTTTGGAGAATCTCTCACTGATACATTTTAGCTGGTACTCCATCCTGAAGCTGAGGCTTCTCCTAAATATGAATTGTCACATACAATTAATGCTTCACTACTTTTTTACGGATAGGACCTTTTTTTTTTTTATTATTATGAATCACCACGCTGAGATTGTTGGAAACAAATAATTAAAAAAAATATTATATAAAGATTCAATTAGTAAGAATTTAAAATATGTGCAAAACAAAAGACTATTATTACTTGATCGGTTAATAATAATAATAATAATAATAATAATAATAATAATAATATGTGATTAGAATATAAATCTAATATTTTCTCGATTAGGTTCAAATGGAGTTTTGTTTTTTTTTTTAGGAAGATTCAAATGGAGTTGATTTTCTTTCTTCCTTTCATTCTAAAAAATTAATTGAGGAGAAATTTTTTTTTGCTGATGGAGCAGGATCAAGAGAAGAGACTAATTTTATCAACAGAGAAAATATACATCCTCTTGGTATTATTGCAGAGGCTATAGCTTCCTTGAAAGCTGCTTCATGCATCCTGTACTACATATGGGGATCAGGTAGCTGGTCAGCTATGTTGGAGTATGGCAGAAGATTCGTACGTCTACTTTAACCAAAAGTCTAATATGTATTGAGACGCTGGCTAAAATGGGATACATTAGAATGTCTCCCACCGTGGGAAACTAATGTGTACCGTTGGATTTTGAGATTAATGTGGGACTACCGTACAACCGTCCACATTGGATTTTTTTTTTTTTAAAAAAAGGGAATTTTTTTTTCTGTTTAAATTTTTTTTATTTTTAAAAATTACTATTTTTCTCCATTGTTGTTTATTGATGTGGGATTACCATACAACTGTTTACACTAGATTTTTTTTTTAAAAAGGGATCCTTCTTCTTCTGTTTAAAGTTTCTAGTGGTTTTTAACTACCGCAAATTTTTTGGCAAACTAAAACTGTCAGAAATGTTAAAAAATAAAATCAAAAATCAAAATCTCGAACACTAGATTTTCTGAAATCACAAAAAATGTTACAAAAATAAACATTTATGACCACCAAAAAATTTGCAGCGGTTAAAAGTCACTAGAAACTTAATTAGGAAATTTTCACACACACAGTTTATGTCATCACTTAACAGTTGAAATTAATGTTAGGGACTAAAAATAGAACAAAACAATTATGATGGACTAAAAATAGAACAGAACAGAATAATTTATGAGAAACTAAAAATAATAAAAAAATTTATGAGGGACTAAAAATAAAAATCAAGATAAAATGACAGACAAAAAATGAGAAGAGAGGCAGAAACAAAGCAACAACGGAGAAGAATAGTCATTTTTAAAAAAAAAAAAAAACTTAAACAAAAAAAAATCCCTTTTTTTAAAAAAAAAAATCCAGTGTGGACAGTTGTACGGTAGTCGCACATTGATCTCAAAATCCAACGGTGCACATTAGTTTCCCACGGTGGGAGACATTCTAATGTATCCCATTTTAGCCAGCGTCTATGTATTGATACATTTGAGTTTATGTTTAGTTAATTTTTTTTTTTTTTGGTTGTAGATATCTGTGTCAATGTCTCTATCCCTCATATATATATATATATATATATATATATATATATATATATATATATATATATATATATAGAGAGAGAGAGAGAGAGAGAGAGAGAGAGAGAGAGAGAGAGAGAGAGAGAGATAGATGGAAGAATATCATTTTGTAGTCTAATGTTTTGTGTTGTGCTTAAGTTTAACTGCATTAATCATCTTTCTGCTTGTCGCATTTGTCCATGCTTAGAGTGTGAACATGATAGCTTTCTTTTCATTGAACACCACATGAAAAAAGTAAAGCCCAAATGTTAGAGCTGTCAAAATGGGCCATGACCCACAGGCCAACCCTGCCCACCACGGGTTTGGGCCGGACCGAGTTGAAAAAAATCTGTGCCTTCTAATTATTTGAAAATTTTGACCCGGCCCACCTACAACCCGTGGTGGGCCGGGTTGGCCCGCGAGTTGCCCACTTATTTAAAAAAAAAAAAAAAAACTACCCTCCCTCACATACATCACAAGCCTCACTAGACCACTTAGAAAATTTTACATTGTCTTAGTTCCCTTGAGGTTGATGATATATTAATTTGAATTTGAAAATGTTAGTGGATATATAATGTTTGATAGATCCAAATTTGTTAGGAGATGTAATGATGTTAATGAATATATGAATCTGAATTTAAAAATGTTAATGAATTTGAAAATGTGTTATTTTCGGTGTATTTTGGCAACTTCTAGTTACTATTTTTACATGACAAAAGAAAATAAAAGCTATTTTTTTAAAAAAAAATTGATTTTTTTATATTTTTATTTTATTTTAGGTGGGCCAACCTGTTTACCCACCAACCCGTGGTGGGCTGGGCTGAGCCAGCATTTTTATGGCTCACCAAGAAGTGAGCCGGGTTGGGTTGACCCTCCTATTAGGTGGGTCGAGGTGGGCCGGGCTGGTCCGTTTTGACAGCTCTACCAAATGTGCTTCCATATGTACGTATACCCCCACCTTGTAAGCTATTGACCAATTTAGACAAGGTGTGCATGATCTAAATGGAAAATTCATTATTAAAATAATAGTGTTTACATATGAAAAATTGAAAATATAAATATATTCTTCTTTTTTCTAAAAAGACAAAAAAAAATTAATTAATAATTCAATGACATGAATACCCTGACAACGCCGGGTTGGGATACTAGTAAAAACAAATGCTTGTTTTAAGGAGTTTCAGGATCAGATATTTAAGTTCCATAATGGACGAAGGATGGGAATGGGGTAGCTGGCAAGAATGGCCCGTTAAGGAAGTTTGAACATTTAAAAGTTTTAACTAAAAACAGTGTTATAAAAACCGGCTCGGCCCGGCCGGTTCGACCCGGGAACCGAACCTATGACCGAGTCGATTCACTTATTCGATCGATTCTGCAATTGAACCGGTGCTTACATCATTAAACCGGTGTTAAACCGGTAAAACCCGGAGAAACCGTTCCGGTCGGATCACATGCAAACCGGTTATTTAAAATTTGAATTTTAACCATCTCTGATCCTTGTACCTGCTTTTTACGTTTTCTATGTATACTTTATTGTCTCTCACTTCCTTTCCCGTTTCCCAAGCTTTTCACTTGTCTCTCATGTGTCACTTCTTTTCACATTCTCCAAGAGAGCCTCACGTCTTCCAGATGGTGCTTGACTGCTTGGTCACTCACGTGCAACTCTTTTATACAATGAGTACAAAAGTGTCATATATTTATACAAAGAAGATAAAAAAAAACATTAAAAACACACCACCGAGTTTCAAACCCAATACTTCCATTTACAATAAGCTTATCCAATAAAATAATTTATAATAATAAATGATTATGTAATATTTATATTTTAATCATAATTGATTTTAATTTTAGAGTATGAATTATGGATTGATCACATTTTGTTAGCTATATTATATATATATTTTTTATTTTTTAATATATACCGAGTCAAACCGGATCAATTAGTGACCCATGGTTCAACCACTGACCCATCAACCCAGTGCCTCGACCGGGTCGATGACTGGTCCGGTTTTCACAACACTGACTAAAAAGGTTAAAGTATATTAAGTACAGAAAGAAATATATTTTTTTTTAATAAAAAGGGGTAAATTATAAATTAATTATTATTAAATCTTGTGCTAATTATCTTAGAAAAAGGTGTAAATAATTATCTGTAACTACTTTCTCATTTACACAGTGAAATTTTCATACTAACAATGTACAATTAAAATCTTAGTTTAATTGGAGATTCATCAGAAACTATCACATAAAATCATACAAAGTATTTTAATTAAAATTTTCCAATTGAACTAAATTTAATTTTCTCTTGTAAATTATTTTCAATCACTTTTTAAAACACAAGTTAGAGAATGTGGTTTACAAATATGATGTTGTCGGGGTGCGCTCTGAAGACGAAAGGGATGACAAGATCATGACGATATCCACAGGCTCTGCATGTTGGCAGAACGGTGGGGTTGGCTGTGTCCACCACGCAAAGTACTCCGTGATCAAAGGTTGTACTCCTACAGGCTCATCAATGGGAGTCCTGATAAAGCGGATATATCCGGTGAAGTGGTCGACGCGCCTAACCACATCGGATATCCATCTACCTAGGAAGCAGTCAACCTCCTAATGGAGGGCTGGCTCCTTGTCCATCCGGACCTATAAGAAAACAAATAGAAGGGTAAACTCTTTGCTTCATTAAGCAGCACACACAGAACAACTTAAAAGTCACATACACAATACTGTTAACCACTGCAATGTGGTTCTCTAACGATCACATTCAAAACCTATTTGTTTCCATAACTAATTCTGTAAATTGTTTCACACTGGCCAGTTGCCACTAGAACTCCCAAAACTCAGTGGTCTTACACGATTTAAGTGGGATGACTGTTGGGAATACACCCTTACCATGGTACAATGGCAGGCTCTCACCAACTGATGATGGCTCGTATTATTGTCAGGGTTGCCAAGTCGGCTATATGAACTGATGTCACAACTCAGCGCCTACCCTCCAAGGTCACAATGCCTTACGATCATCTCCCAGGTACCAACTGTGGTCATCCATACTCTGAGGACTGACTCCTCAATCACTCTACTCATAAGGATTAATCTTTCTTATAGTTGGGGTTTCCGCTATTCAAGTACTAGACGAAACGAATTAGCGCCAAGCCTGAGACCCAGTCTCGGCTCCAAAAGTGCAAATAAGGATAGTTGCCTCCATCACCTTCACGGGTGAACACGCCATTTGATCTCCGCCTTCGGCTTTGATATTCTCCCAGTCGGAAATGCCCACGCGGCCTTCTTTGTCTCTTGCAATTCCCGCGATTCGCCGTACACTCGTATATTCCTTATACGACTCTCAATCCATATAAAACACAACGCGTAGCAAAATTATTATGTTTTATGCATTCCTTACTCTCTCAATTTTATGATTTTCTAAATAATTAAACTTACCTTTATTTCCTCCACACAAAAGCTCTAAGTTTATTTATTTGTCCAACGCATAAAAATAAAGAGTTAATTAATTATTTTCTATTTCAATAAATAAAATAATAAAATAAGATCTTGCAAATTAATTAGTTGTACTCTCTATTAAAATTTCACTTATCTTTAAATGGCAGACCTTGCCATAAAAACTAGAACAAAGTTCTAGTTGTCACAAGTACTCGCGCCCGAGTCTTGTGAACACATTACAGAGACAAACAACGTTATCAAAATGTTCACTCTACAGTCAAGGACTGTATCACAAAGGCACTCAATACTATAATTGCCCAAGAATGTTCCTCTCTGGGACTTAACACAAACAAAAGGGTACAGGGATATAAGGTATCCCTTACCCCTCAAGTTCACAATTATATGTGTACACATGCCACACAATGCATGTCTTATAGTTAATTTATAAAAATTGACTAAATAGGGGAAATTTTTCTTTGGTAGTACTGAATGTGAGATCAAATTGATTGCATCAAATGACCTCGGAATTAGAAAATTTTTATATGGATGGAAAACCCTTGAAATCTATTTTTCAGAATGATATTCCAATTAATTATTAAAAATCTATAAAAATTATTAAAAATCCTACAAGTTGGCAGGTCGGCTTAATTCTCACAGAAAACATGTTTCAAAGAAATTTTATTTTCTAATACTTCCCAAAATAATTTTGAGCTGATATTTTTAAAGTAGAAAGGTAACACATTGATCTTTCTAAGATGGCATCTCATGCCCTCAGATTCTTCTCCAAATTTTCCTAGCAATTATTTCTTTACAGACTAACTGCCAGGCCCAAAAACAGAGTTGATGCTCACTGCCTTGCCTAAATCGAATTAGTTAATTTAGCAAATGTAAATGATAATCTTTGTAATATATATGGTTAAAAATCTTGTTTTGTCTAGTTTTTAAAGGTGCAAACATGAAAAAGAAAAGATAAGTGCACAAGTGTAAAATTGGGAAAAACCGAAAAGCATGTCCCAACAGGACACAAAACAGGACAGTCACCTTGTGGGTCATAGATGAACCCCGAAACCAGGCTTTCTCTCCAAGGTGTCAAAATGAAAGTTGTCCCATTTTGTGTCTATTTTCATTCAAAACAAATTTCATGAAAACCAATGGTTAGATTTTCCAAAAATCACAAAACTGTGGGGGCTGTCCAGGGCTAGACGAACCTAATAGCCACTGCCACTTAGTTTGTGGTTTGATTTTCACATGCAACCCTTACCAAATAATTTTAAGGAAATTTGAGCATGGTCTACTTTGTTTTAGGAGTCTTCCCAATCAATTTAAAGAATCAAAAGTTACACAAGAACAAGACATGCAATCTCACTCAGCCACTGCCAAGAGGGTTTCCAACCCATTCCATCAATTTTTCAAGTTCAAACACCAATCCAACACAGCACAATCAACAGGAGGGGCATGCATGCATGTTGTGGTTGAGACCCCTAACCCTCAACCACATTTCAAGAGAAAACAAGAGAATCCCCAAAGAGTTTCCCTTCACCTTTGATGGTGCTTGGCCGAGAGAGAGGAAGAGGGTGAGAACTTGATGTTGAGAGGATGAAGGGATGATGGTTTGCCTCACATGCAAGCATCAATTTGCAACAAAAATGGTTTCCCTAGGCCCCAAGGGAGTCTCGGCCAAAGGAGAAGGAAGGAGAGAGAAGAGAGAATTTGAGTTCAACTTAATTGCTAATTTGATGTTTGAGTAAGAATGAAAGAGTGTGAATTAGTGTGTGTGTGTGTGTGTGTGTGTGTGTGTGTGTGTGTGTTGTGTCCGTGAAGGAAGAGAGGTGAGAGAAGAGAGGATTTGAAATCTTAACTTAGGGAGCAAGTTTTGGGTTTAGTGAGTAAGTGAGAGAGTGAGTGTGGCTTAAGGGGGTGAGGCCGTGGGGTTCTTGTGAGTGAGGAGGGGTTTGCATGAATTTTGATTGGTTAAGGGGATGTGAGGTGATAGCTTAGGTGTTAAGTTATAAATTACATAGTGAAATTTTACATTGTGAAATCGAAATGAGATGTGATTTTAAATAAATAAAAAAGAAACTAAACTTCAAGCAATTTATTTCATTTTATAAAACTTCATGAACTGAAAACTTTTCTATTAATTCAGATAAAATTTTCTCTATAGAGGAATAACTTTACAGATAAATTTTATAAGAGATAACTTGACATGCAAGTTTCATGCTTTAAAATAAATTAAAAACAATTTTTCAGTCAATTAATTAATTGATACACAACAATAAACATTTTATCAGCTATTACTAGTAATCTTAATCACAGACAAATTAATTTACTAGCAGGCACCTCAAGCGGTCAAACTACAGGCCATTCGAAACATTTAAATTTTAAACACTTATCACACTGTACATTACTAACTTAAATGAAATAACACATAATCTTGCAAACAAACTCACAGACAATTTATATTGAAAAGCAACTGCAGAGAATTAATTACTACGAGTTACTTACATAGATATATATATATATATATATATATATATATATATATATATATATATATATATATATTTATATAACTGAGTCATAAATTTTAGGGTGTTACATGTTTATGTCCAGCAAGGTGAGTATCAAATTGTTTCTGGCTGTTACACGCCACATCGTACAGACTGCAATATCTAACATCAGCTTATGCAACCCCAATAAGTTTGCATTTATTCGTTGCAATTTCCATTTTGGTGTCTTATACAATTTTTGGCTTTTTTTGTGGCCCAATGATCTGATTTGCTGGTTGTTGTGAAGTATTTGCAGTGGTGGTATTAGCACTAGCATTAGTTTTTGACTTTGACAGTTTCTTCATTTTCTTCAGGTGTTTCTTCCTAGCTATGTGTTTATTATACATGTCCCTGCTATTACATTCACACTTACAAACTTCACACCATACATATTGATCAAGCTTGATTTTCTTTAGAGGATTATTCAAAGGACCAGCCCAATTATTTGAAGGACCAAAATTATAGTAATTAAGTGGTTAAGTACATAAACCAAAATGATAGTAAGAGGTTATGGACTAAAATGACAGTAAGTTAACTTTCATTTAGTCTAGCTCACTGGATTGCCACGTGGATGTCTCATGGCAACTATCAGCTATCACGTGGTGCCATGTAAGCAAGGACACATGGCAGTTATTTGAATTACCACGTGTATGATAGTGGCAATCGTTAGCTGCCACGTGTCTTCTATGTGTGCACACAAAACGTGCCACATAAGCAAGAGTGTTAATGATAACGAATTAAACTTAACGAGATGACTAAATTGACAAACTTTTTACACTTTCAGGAACTATTTCATAATTTTTGTTCTTTCAGGATCTTAAGTGTCAATGCCTCACATTTTCAAGGATCAAAGTGCCTATTTACCACTGAATAAATTAGCCACTTTTTCTTTTTTTTTTTTTTTTGAAAAAAATGTATACTAATCTAATCATAATGAATACATAATTTTTTTTTTTTTTAGAATACATTATCATTTTGAATTATTTGACAACCATGACATTTAAGGCTATGTTTGGCAAAATTGACTGAAAAGCTAGTTGGTAGGTTAAAGCTATTAAGCTAGCTTATCGAATCATAAGTGTTTGGTAAAATTATCTATTATAGTAGCTGAAAAATATAAAATGATAAAAATAGACATATTTATGAGATATTTTTATATAAATTTCAATTTTATTTGATTGATAAAAATATATTTTGAAATATTTAAATTTTAGATTTTAATTAACTTTTAAACACTTGTAATTTTTTATATATAGATCAATTATTTTAATTATATTTTTATTTTTACTTATTATGTATTTTACATATTGTTTTTCTTACTATTATCTTATACTATATTCTAAAATATTTTCAATCAAATTTAAAATAAAGTAAAAATAACATACTTTTGAGTAGACATCACATTTTCATTAAGTTAATTAGTATAACATGGTTAAAACATCTTGAAGTATAATATTAAAAATAATAGAAAAATAATGTAAATAGAATAATGGTTATAATAAATATTTTAATATTAAAATATTAAAAAAAACATTAAAAAATAATATAAACCAATCATCTAACAATATTAAGTTTTTCCCAATATGTCACACCTCCCTCTATGTCACATTGTGCATCATGCTGGCAAAGAGACCAATAAACTCATCACACAAGTGGTGTTACATAAAGTCGTGATTTAGAAAAAAGATTACATAAAACTATTAATCAACCATTCCTAACAATTTGATATGCAGATAATCAGAGTCTATCCATACAAATATAGCATTCTCCAAATGCAAACTAAAATGTTAAATGAATTCCCATTGTACATTCAAGCGGGACAATAACTTTTCTAGTTTTCTTTAACCATTAATCAACTAATTAGAATATCATTTTTTTCCTTTAACGACTTCAAAACCATATTACTTTAACCATTAACCAACTGATTAGAATATCAATTTTTTCCTTTCACGGCTTCAAAACCAAATTAAACCGGTGCAACTCGGTTTGGGAAGACCAGTTGACTCAAAGGCAGACATTGAAAGCTTCTACACGTGGCCTAATGCAATGTGACTGGTTGTTGCAGTTCTTATTGTATGTGTGGCCCAATGTGATGTGACTAGTTGCTGGAATTCCTGCTGCCCACATGGCCCAATGCATCATTACAAGTTGCTGCTTGGGATTTTCTATTCTCACCCCTCGATTGCTATTCGCACCTCCATATGGTTGAAAATTGTTTTTATTCAGAAAATGCACTTTTGATAGAATATGATCCTGGTATGCAAATTATACAGTGGAATCATATTTCTGTTTAAATAATTTTTTTCACCCCCAACATACACAATGGAATCATATTTCCATTGTGTAGTAGACAACGGAAATATGATTTCGTTGTGTGTTTTGTTTTTTTGTTTTTTGTTTTTCAAAGTTATTTAAAAAAAATATGAATATTAAATGTTTGATATTTTGATTATTGACTGACACGTTAACGGTTCATGTGTAGGGATTGATGTGATGTGCATCATTGATTTTTTAGGGCGAATCTGGACCATTTCTTTTTCTGCCACACATGACAACCATATTAATGATGATCTGACACGTGAATATTTCCCTTGTAAAAATCGATGCAATTTAAACCTTATATTTAGTCAGTGCAATCTTAACCGTTGATGAGTGAACAGTAGATCCTCTGATATAAAACAACAATGGTGGTCTGAGGTAGCTTGTTCCAATGTGTTCATATTCACTATTTTCTTCACAAGATGGAGGGTTTCCTTGATGTTGTGTATTACGATGGTGATATGATACCAACTTCTAAGGGTGTTTTGTTTGAATGTCCTAATGGTCCTAAATTCATTAGAATAAGTGAGGACAAGTCGATTGCTACTTTAAGAAAAGCAATTGCGGATGCCATCAGAGGAAGTAGAATGTTACTTGATATTCATTTCCATCAACCTATATATGTAGGTGATGGTTGTGTTGAGTACGACTATATGGAACTTAAAGACGACAATGACATGGGAAAATGTTTTTCATCATTTGGGAATTTCATTCGAAAGAACCGATTGAGTAACATGCGACATTAGGTCGATCTCTCGAAGAAATCCTTGCCCTAGTGCGTAAGCCAAGATTTATCGAAGAGATCCTTGCTCTGATGCGTGAAACAATGGTGACAACTAGCTTTAATGAAGATAAATCTCTGTAGTAATGCTTTTAATTAATTTTATGAAATCTATGTATGAGTGCTATTATGTTGGTTGTTGTTGTTGTTTGTTTTATGAAATCTATGGAGAGATGGTTAATTGTTACATTAATAGGCGTGTGTTCCTTAAGTAGTTGATAAAGAAAAGAAATGTAATTTCATCTCAACATAATTGTAAAATATAAGTTCATATGAAAAGCAAAGTTTTCATACAAAATAACATATTACATACATAATAATAAATACAAATGTCTACACAAATCAATTGCCTTTGCGGCCACCGCCCCTCCTCCTCTGTCTTCTTCCCTGAGAGTTGCACCCAGCTACTGCACCTTCCTGTGTGACTGCCAATGTCCACTGCAGGAGCTCATGGATGTCTGTGCCCTTGGGTACCACTCTCAAGTGCAACAATCTATCCATATTTGTTGTAATAATCTAGAACCGATCCTACATAAGTGAGGAATACAATTAGTTATATTTTTCCATTAAAATTAAATAAGTTAATAATGGCAAAACTGCTTCAATTACCTCACATGAGTAATCTGCACCGAGAACGTAATCATGTTGTTGGTTATTAGGCTGAGGTTGGGGCTGTCGTCCAATCTAAGGGATATGTATAGGGCCACATGGTGCCTCTCCTTCCTCTAGTGGAATCATATATGGATATGAATGCAAAAAATACCAAGGCAGATACTCCACAGTGTAAGTCCATGGAGCATGTAGTCGAGGAAGAAGAATACAGAGGGTGAGAGGTGAGAGGGTGGAGACAACATCTACACCAATGTACAACATCACTTTTGACTAGGGCACATGCATCGCGTTGCCCTTTGTGACCCTACGCGTTGACAGTGATGACGTAGATTTCGCCGGCGAAGTTGCCTTTCATGGACAAGCAGCTAGACCTTACATGCGTGTTTGGCAATAACTGTATTCATGACCTTTGCAAAGCATACAAATCATTCATCAAAAGATGGTTTTGTCGTAACAGGAAACCATCATCCTCTCGCGGTGCGATTTACTAAAATTTTATTATTTTTAAAAAATTAGTACTTTTTTATATAAAAAAAAAGAATTTTTAGCAATTAGTTAGTAAAACTTTATAAAACTGTTTTTTATGATCATTAATAATTTCAAAATAATTAGTGCCCTTGGTCCACTCCAAAGCCTTCATTCTGAATCCGTCATTCATTTATGTACCTTTTACATATCAAATATTAACATTTAGATCTAATTTTTTTTCTTTAGTTTAAATAAAAATAGAGTTAAAAATTGTTGTCCAGAATTGTTTCTTTTTTTGTTTCTTTTGTTTTTATTGATTATGGCGGTTCTGTAATTTAAATTTCTGAATAAATACTGGTGGTTTTTGACCCGCCAGAAATCACATTTTAAAAATTTTAACTGACACGTCATTGATCACTTAACTGACGGCAGGGACCCAAAGCAAAAATTTTAATATATTAGGGATCCAAAGCAACACAAAAATTTATTAGGAATTCAAAACAGAATTCACTAATTTATCAAGGATCTAAAACATATTTAAGCCTATTCCAAAACACAAACTGTGGACCTAACAAGCTATATATATTACTAGACACCACCCTATGACCAATAAAGGCATGAAGTAACATTTAACAAAGAATGAAAAGCAATGATCATTGCATACTCTAACCAAGTTTAAATGTCACAATAGAAACAACCATCTTGGTTCCCATTTGACTGATCTGCCCGCTGCTTCTTCACCCTTGAAGTGTGTTTATGTCCAGCAAGGTGAGTATCAAATCGTTTCTGGCTGTTACACGCCACATCTGATAGACTGTAATATCTAACATCTGCTTTTGCAGCCCCACCTTCGACAAGTTTGCGTTTCTTCGTCGCAATCTCCATTTCGGGTGCCTTCAGTGATTCTGGTTTTTCAGTATCTGGCTTTTCTTGTGACCCGATTATTGGATTTGCTGACTGTTGTGAAGTATTTGCAGTGGTTATATCAGCACTAGCATCAGTTTCTGACTTTGACAGTTTCTTCATGTTTTTTAGGTGTTTCTTCCCAGCTATGTGTGTATTATACATTTCCCTGCTATTACGCATACATTCAACCTTACAAACTTCATAGGATACATATTGATCAATCCCATTATGTGTAGCATCATTAACTCTGCTTTGTTCTGGCACCACTAGTGTAGTTTCATTAGTTACAAATGGATGAGACCATCCATCATTCATTATGTCGGGAAATGTTGCAATTGATGTCTGTTGTTGTAACAGAACAAGAGCCTGCATATTCGGTGTGCAGGGAAAAGCTGAAGCTGCAGTGTTTTGTAATGGAACCACATGCAGCCTGCATATTGGAAACATCGGAATTAAAACCATAATACATATATAGTCACAACAATAATGTAAAAACCCCTTACACTATCCATGACTATTAGCTCTAATTTAAATAAAAACAAAATGTAGAACAACATAAAGGAAAGAAAAGGGCTAAATATATTCCATAGATAGATAGGCACAAAGCACCCCAAAAGGCATAACATGAGAAAAAATGATTTTGTTCAGAAATTTGAAAAGTTTGATCCAATGGAGGGCACTCACATAATCATATATGCTGGGGTCAAAATGCCTAACCTGAGGATCTAGTTATGAGAATTTGATGTCTTAGCAGTTATTGGATGGAGGATTGTAGGGAGGGAATGGAGAATGGAGAGACAGATGGAAGAGTCACAGAGGAACCAGTGGTGAGTGATAGGCTAATTGCAAAACCTAAATCACTTGATGAGCCAGTTTTGTTTTCAAGCGTTGCTCCTACTAATGGGGTTTTATACTACTAATGGGCATAATTTAGATTTGAAAAATAAAATAGTAATATAGTAGTCAATGTTTTTATTAAGAATATTATTTAATGTTATTAATATAATATTTATAAGTAAATAGATTTGTCTTGTATGGTATGATACAGTTTTGTTTTTTAATTAAAATTTTAAAAAACTTAGTTTATAAAACATTTTGAAAATGAAAAGGTCAAACGTGTATATAAGAAAATTAGATTTTTAAAAAAACATTAGTATAATAGAATTTATGGTAAGATAGAATTTTGTTATTTAATTAAATTTTTGTAGAAAAACTTAGCTTATAAAACATTTTGAAAAGAAAAAGTCAAACATGTATATAAGAAAATTAAATTTGAAAAAAATAGTATTAGTATAAAAGAAGTTATGGTATGATACAGTTCTGTTATTTAATTAAAATTTTAACAAAATTTCGTTTATAAAACATTTTAAAAAAATAAAAATTCAAACATATACATAAGAAAATTAGATTTGAATAAAAAAGTATTAGTGTAATATTTAATGCTATTAATATAATTTTTTTATAAATATATAAATAAGTATATTTTGTCTTATATAGTATGTTACAATTTTTTTTTTACAAATGTCACATTTTTGTTATTTAATTATTTTTAAAAAAATAGATTATAAGGCCAACTTTAAAAAGAGACTTCCAAATATATATATGAAAAATTGACTTGAGAAGAAATATTAACGTATAATTTAATTAATATACTTAACAAATATATAAATGAATAGATTTTTCTTTATGCAGTATGAGACAATTTTATTATATAATTAACATTTTTAAGAAAAAATTAGTTTACAAAATATATTTTGAAAAGAAAAATTTCAACTCTCTCTCTTTAGAGAGATTTTCTTATATAATGTGACACTATTTTTTATTTAATTAGTATTTGAAGAAAAAAGTCGGTTAGTTGATTTTTTTTTAAATTCAAATCTATATGTATATGCATAAGTAAATTAAATCTGAAAGTAATATTAAAGTAGTATTTGATATTATTAATTTCAAACTTATACAAATATATAAATAAATAAATTTTATATAGTATGACACAATTTTTTTTTTTAAAATTAAGACATAAAAAATAGTTTATAAAACATTATTATAATTTTAAATATTTTTTTAAAAATTATATATTAACTATTAATTTCATATAATCGTATTTTTACTTATTATAGTTTTAGACTTACATATGTTTTTGGTTCCTTAAATTTGAGGATGTCTTTTTTAATCTCCCAATTTAAATTTTACAGTTTTTTGTCCCTCAAATTCACAAAATCCTTTTTTAGTCCCTCTTGACTGATTTTTGACGGTTAAGATGCACAATATATAGACATGAAAGGATTTTGAATGTAGTGGTTACTTGAGGTGAAAAATATGAACAATAAGGAATGGAAGAGAGGAGGATATGGTGATAATTTACATGTAACGTGGGGCTTAGTAGAAAAATTGAAAGCACTTTCAAGGACCAAAAAGATAGTACTTGGTTAAGTTCAGGGACTAAAATGATAGTAAGTCAACTTTCATTTAGTTTAGCTGACTGGATTGCCATGTGGATGACTCATGGCGACTATCAGCAAGGACACATGAAAGTTAATTGGATTGTCACGTGGATGATAGTGAAAACCATCAATTGCCACGTTACATCTACTTGTGCACACAAAACGTGCCATGTAAGGAATAACGTTAACGATAACGAATTAAACTTAGCGACATGACTAAATTGACACACTTTTTACACTTTCAGGAACTATGTCATAATTTTTGCTCTTTCAGGAACTTAAGCATCAGTGCCTTACATTTTCAAGGACCAAAGTGTCTATTTACCCCTTAATAAATGAGCCACCTTTTTCTTTTTTTTTTGAATAAAAAAGTATACTAATCTAATAATAAAAGATACATTATCATTTTTTTTTTATTAAGAATACATTATCATTTTGAATTATTTGACAACCATGACATTTAAGGCTATGTTTGGCAAAACTAGCTGAAAAGCTAACTGGAAGTTGAAAGCTTATAGCTAGTAGCATAAAGCTATTAAGCTAGCTTATCGAATCATAAGTGTTTGGTAAAATGATCTATTGAAGTAGCTTAAAAATATAAAATGATAAAAATAGACATATTTATGTGATATTTTTATATAAATTTCAATTTATTTAATTGATAAAAATATATTTTGAAGCATTTATAATTTTAGTTTTTAATTAACTTTTAAACACTTGTAATTTTTTATATATAAATAAATTATTTTAATTATATTATTTATTTTCACTTATTATATATTTTACATTTTTGTTTTTTTTATTATTATCTTAAACTATATTCTAAAATATTTTCAATCAAATTTAAAATACAGTAAAAATAACATACTTTTGAGTATGTAGATGTCACATTTTCATTAAGTTAATTAGTATAATATGGTTAAAATATCTTGAAGTATAATATTAAACATAATAGAAAAATAATGTAAATAGAGTAATGGTTAAAATAAAAAATTTAAGATTAAAAAAACATTAAAAAAATAATATAAACCAATCATCTAACAATATTAAGTTTTCTCAATATGTCACACCTCCCTCTATGCCACATTGTGCATCATGCTCGTAAAGTCTATCCATACAAATATAGCATTCTCCTAATGCAAAATAACTAAATGTTAAGTGAATTCCCTTTGCACATTCAAGCGGGACAATAACTTTTTTAGTTTTCTTTAACCATTAACCAACTGATTAGAATATCAATTTTCACCTTTCACGACTTCAAACCAGATTAAATAGGTGCAACTCGGTTAGGGAAGACCAGTTGGCTTAGGGACAAAATCCCAACATATCTTATTTCCACCAATTTGGATGTCAATGTTTTATTCTGAACACTAAGGACAATCTTGGTATGTTTGATTCTAAGTGTGATGAAGGAATATTGATAGGCTATTATGAAACGTCCAAGGCAAATAGAGTTTATAACTCTAGAACCGTAGTAGTAAAAGAATCTATCCATGTGAGGTTTAATGGCAACAAGACTAATAAAGAAATATTAGAGCTGGATGAAACTTTTGCAGATTTCAAATTGGATGAAAGACAGGCTGCATCTAATAATGATCACTCCAACTCTACGTCTAATGCTCCCTTGGACGAAGCAAAAAAGATAGAAGAAAGAGAACCCCCTTGATGAAACTAACAAATGAAGAGCTATCATCAAGATGATCAAATCATTGGAGATGCTTGAGATCGAGTTAGAACAAGGTCATCATTCCAATAGCAAGCCCACATAACACTTATTTCAGAAGTGGAACCAAAGACAGTGGATGATGCCTTGCTGGACGAAGGATGGATCAAACTATGTAAGAAGAGCTTGATCAGTTCCAAAAGAATGATGTCTAGAAGCTGGTTGAACTACCCAAGGACAAATCAATCATTGGAACAATGTGGGTATTAAGAAATGAATTGGATGAGGTAGGTAAAGTTGTGAGAAACAAGGCTGGGCCTATAACCCAAGGTTGCTCACAACAGGAAGGTGTGGATTTCACTGAAACTTTTGCTCCTGTTACTCGTTTAGAAGTCATTCGCATCTTACTTTCATTTGTTGCTCATAGTGATATGAAGCTTTATCAAATGGACGTAAATAGTGCTTTTTTGAATGGTATCATAAGTGAAGACGTAAGGGTGCGCATCGGGCTACTTTAGGCCCAATTTGCCTAACCCACCAAAAACCAAGCAACAAAAAAATCGGCTAAAAGAGAAATTAAACTTGGAGAATGTTTAGCCCCTAAAAATCTCATGGTTTTGAAGATAACAAAGGATATTAAACTTTGATGAACTTATGAGGTTTCTAAAGCTATACAGGAAATACTTGCGTCCAATGCTTATTTAGGTAAAATCGTTCTTACCTAAGACACGAAAAATTTGTTTTAAATGAGCTTGCATCGGTTAGGAGGGACTAAAAAAAGACTAAAAATGCAAATTTTAATTTGGGGACTAAAAAAATAATCTTCAATTTTAAAGGACTAAAAACATATTTAAGCCAAAGGTAATAAAAAAATAAATTAATGTGACAAAAGAAATTTACACATAACTTAGCAATTTCAATAATGAAGTGACAAAATAAACTCACTTTAATAATATATTTGAAAATAACTTCATTAATTTAATAAATCTTTGAATACATTTCTCTTTCCCTTTTACATTTGTTTTCTCTCACACTTAATAAACCTGTCCACCAAACTATATGTATCCTAGATCTTCAGCATCATATATTCCAAAACACAAAATGTGGTCAAAACAAGCTTACTAGACACCCTATGGCTGATAAAAGCATGAAAGTTTAACAAAGACTGCAAAACGATGATCATTGCATCCTATAACCAAGTTTAAATGTCATAATAGAAGCAGTCATTTTAGTTCCCATTTGATTGTGCCTATTGCTTATTCACACTTGAAGTGTGTTTATGTCCAGTAAAGTGAGTATCAAACTATTTTTGGCTATTACACACCACATAGCATAGACTGCAATATCTAACAACAACTTTTGTTAAAGGCAACATCATTTCCGCTATCACATAATTGACTTATGATAAGCAGATTGTGTTTAAGACCTTTAACATAAAGAACATTATCAATAGAGGGATAGGGTGGAATACCAATCTTACCCACGCTAGCTATCAGCCCCTTTTTATTCCCTCCAAAAGTGATTGTCCCACCAGTCCTGGGTTGGAGGCTGTGGAACATACACCTTTCTCCTATCATGTGATGCGAGCACCCACTGTCCAGGTACCATGACTGGAGTCTCTTTCCCGCTGTTAAGCATGTCTTTAATAGGAACAATTTCATCTTTAGGTACCCAGATTGACTTAGGTCCTTTCTTGTTAGTTTGAAGGACACTAGACGTTCCCTTCTTTGGCAAATATCAGCATTTGGACGTTATATGTCCAAGTTTCCCATAGAAATAACAAACATCCACATCCTCATCATGAATATATTTCTTTCCCTTATATCCATGTCCTGACGTGTCATTGGGTCTTTTACAACCTTCATATTTTAAAAGCTTGTTAAGGTTGTCAGATCCCTTAACAAAGTTGGATAAATCCTTCTTTAGGCTGTCAATCTCTTTATGAAGTTTTACAACATCATGAGGTTGACCTCTTAAGGAAGTATCTGCTTCAACTTTCAGAAGCTTCTTAACAAGTCTTTTGTTTTCTCCTTTGAGAGTCCGAATTTCTATGGAAAGTTTCATTTAGTTCTTGATTCCTCATAGGACTTATAAGCATAAGCACTGTCATTCCATAGAGTTCGTCTATTCTCATTTAAGGCTTCATGTTCTTTTGAGAGCTTTGTAAACTTTTTCTATAAATCCTCCTTCTCACTTTCAAGTTGTTTGAAACTATTTTCTAAAACTTCTTTTTCTTTTGAAAGTGATTTGGACAATTTCTTCAAAGTTTTGTAGGCCTTTGATAGAATAGAAGAGTTGGAAAGTAATTCATGATAAGCTTCCTGAAGAGATTTTAAATCATTAAAGTCTACCTCATCTTCCTCTTCTGGTTCAGAAGATTCTGATGCAGTGTCTGCCATTAGACATATGTTGGCTTCTTCGTCTTCATCATCCAAGTCTTCCCATGTGGACATCAGAACTTTCTTGCCCTTCTTTTTGTTGAAGACTTTCTTCTTCTTGTCCTTGTTCTTCTCAAGATCTGGGCATTTTGACTTGAAATGTCCGGGCTTCTTGCATTCGTAAAAGATGATTGGACTCTTCTCTTTGTCCTTCTTCTCCTTGAATCCTTTCTTGTTCAGGTTTCTCCATCTGGATCCACCTTTCTTCTTTCACATAGCATGAATCCTCTTGGATATGAAGGATAGCTCATCATCCTCATCAGAGTCTTCATCTTCAGATTGTTCTTCTGATGACTCTTCTGCTTGCATAGTTTTGGACGATGAAGCTTTCTTTGGCTTCTGGACGCTGAGTGCCAGAGACTTGGTTTTCTTTGCCTCACCATCTTGTTGTAGTTCTAGCTCATGAACTTTAAGGATTCCCACAAGCTCTTCTAAGGACATGCCGTCCAGTCCCTTGGTTGCTCTCAAAGCTGTAACCTGTGCTCTCCATTGCCTAGGCAAACTCCTCAAAATTTGTCAATATGCTCATAGTTATTGTAATCTTTACCATGTGCTCTAAGCTCATTTAGTATGGTTTGAAATCGTCCAAACATACTTTGTATGTCCTCATTTCCCTCCATACTAACAATTCGTATTGACGAGTAAGAAGACTAAGTTTGTTACGTTTTACCTGGGTGGAACCCTCATACGTTAACGCAAGAGTGTCCCACATCTATTTTGTGCTTTTGAAGCTATGCACCTTATTGTATTCTTGTTCGGATAGTGCACACATGATGGTGCTTCTAGCACTGGAGTTGAGATAGAATCTCTATTTTTGCTCCTTCGTCCATCTAGCCTTGGGGATCTCATTGAGATTCTCATCATAAGGAACGTAGTCCCCCATCTCCACAACATCCCACATATCAATATGACAGGATTCAAAGAATGCTATCATTCTTTGTTTCCAATAATCATATTTGACTCCCTTAAAGAGAGGTCGCTTGTTCACAGCTTGTCCCTCGTTTTCCATCTTTCTCAGGATCTGGTTTTCCTCTATACTGCTAAGTACTTAACCCAAGAGGCTGAGCTTTGATGCCAACTGAAATGCAGAGATTACACTAGAAGGGGGGTTGAATAGTATGTTAGATAAAACTGAAAACTTTTTCGCAAAGATGGAGATATATGGGTTTAGATTTTACAAGGGACTTGTAAAATGTTGAAACACAGCTATCGTCCAATGATTCAAAATAACAGTTTGATGAAACTGCATTTTCAATATATCGTCCAAGCAAGATACAAAGTCTTTTCATAAACAGGTTTATAAAGGAAACTTGTGCGTTTAAATGTGAAGAAATAACACAAGAGATAACTAGTAAGCGAAAAGCAATAGAGTAAAAACACTAGGTTTATATCAGTTCACTCAACCTGAGCTACGTCCAGTTCTCCTTCAAAAATAACCATTTGAAGGGTTCCACTAATCAAAACTTTGATTACAAACAAGTATTCTCTACCCTGCCATTTCTGGCTACAAGTATTCTCTATGCCACTTCTGGCACACCTTTAATATCCCCCTGAGATTAAAACAATGCCCAAGTATTCTTTATCACTAAGCCACTCCTGGCTTTCCAAACTAACAGTTTGATTACAAATATCATATCAACTTTCACAGAAAGGATATTACAATGTAAAACATATTACACAGAATAACTTAGCAAAGCTAAGAGAATGCTCTTTTCGTGCAAGTGTTGGTCGTCTAAGTATTTTGGCAGAGTTTTAGCTCTTTGAAAATTCGTGAATGCTTCATTTTTTTCATAAAGAGCTTGATCCTCTATATATAGGCCTTTGAGCAGAAGTATCTGTTGTGGGATCTGAGCCTTTGCCAATAACCATTCTCTCACAATCATATGACCATTACCACGTGTCAGCTCGGGGTGGAGAGAAAGAAGGGACAACAGTATATGCAGCGCCTCCACTACTTGTACATTTTTGCATAGAGAAGCTTTTTTGTCTCCTGTGGTACACTTTTTGAATATTCAAATGAAATATCATATATGATAAGAGAGGAAATAATAGATCATTTGAAATGAAATCATCATCGAAAAGCATAAGTGTACTTCCTAACAAAATGGACTCGTTATATAACTGTTTGATAGAAAAGGTTTGTGTGAGTTATATAAGCGATTAGACGCTGTCCAAATGGATGCAGTGTTTGCATAGTGGTTTTCACAAAGCATTGGATGCTTGTTTTATAGTAGCGTATTGGATGCTGGATTTACACTTAAGAAAAAACAAGTTCCAGTTACCTATTGGACACGATAAGCACATAGCGATATATAGTTTGAGTTTAAGAAATACAATACCATGAAGGCATTGGACAGTGTAGAACCTATAATACTCAAACATTAATCATTAGATACTTCAAAATTCAATCTAATTTGTTATCATCAAAACCAAAGTTTGAGGGGTTGGACATTGTCGAAAGTCTTAGACTCTAACAGGAAGGTGTGGATTTCACTGAAACTTTTGCTCCTATTACTCGTTTAGAAGTCGTTCGCATCTTACTTTCATTTGTTGCTCATAGTGATATGAAGCTTTATCAAATGGACATAAATAGTGCTTTTTTGAATGGAATCATAAGTGAAAGTAAGGGTGCACATAAGGCTGTTTTAGGCCCAATTTGCCCAACTCACCAAAAACCAAGCAACAAAAAAATTGGCCAAAAGAGAAATTAAACTTGGAGAATGTTTAGCCCCTAAAAATCTCATGGTTTTGAAGATAACAAAGGATATTAAACTTTGATGAACTTATGAGGTTTCGAAAGCTATGCAGGAAATACTTGCATCCAATTCTTATTTAGGTAAAATCGTTCTTACCTTAGACATGAAAAATTTGTTTTAAATGAGCTTGCATCGGTTAGGAGGGACCAAACAAAGACAAAAAATGCAAATTTTAGTTTAGGGACTAAAAAATAATCTCCAATTTAAAAGGATTAAACATATTCAAGCCAAAAATAATATAAAAAAATAAATTAATGTGACAAAAGAAATTTACACATAACTTAGCAATTTCAATAATGAAGTGACAAAATAGACTCAATTTAATAATATATTTGAAAATAACTTCATTAATTTAATAACTCTTTGAATACATTTCTCTTTCCCTTTTACATTTGTTTTCTCTCACACTTAATAGACATGTCCACCAAACTATATGTATCCTAGATCTTCAACATCATATATTCCAAAACACAAAATGTGGTCAAAACAAGCTTACTAGACACCCTATGGCTGATAAAAGCATGAAAGTTTAACAAAGACTGCAAAACAATGATCATTGCACCCTATAACCAAGTTTAAATGTCATAATAGAAGCTATCATTTCAGTTCCCATTTGACTCTACCTGTTGCTTCTTCACCCTTGAAGTGTGTTTATGTCCCGTAAGGTGAGTATCAACCTGTTTTTGGCTATTACACGCCACATCGCACAGACTGCAGTACCTAATAACAACTTCTGCAGCCCCATCTTAGACAAGTTTGCGTTTCTTTGGAGGATTATTCGAAGGACCAACCCTATTATTGGACATCCTAGCAACCTACAGAATGACCAACAAAACAATGCTCAATTTCTCTAACTTAACACTTTTCTTGCATTACAAGAGGTAAAACAAAATTTAACATATGAAACTTAGCAAAATGCAATTATTGAATACAACTTGAGTGGTCTATCTATAGAAATATCAAAATTCTTTGTGATAAACATTAACAACAATTTAATTGTAACAACAGAGTTTGTAAACCATGACCTAGGGATTAGACAATGATAGAAAACCAATTCTCCTATTTAATGCTCTGTTGCTGTCAAAACAATTTTAGTTTAATAAATGAAAGTGTTGCAAGAAATTATGCACATAAAAGTGTGGCAATAGTTTGCGCTGTGTTCAGATAAGCACTAAAAGAAATTATCAAGTATGATATAAAATGAAAAGAAAACAGCAAGATATATAATCACATCATGGCATATAACTTTAGAAAAGAGTAATTTAGGATTCACCTTAGAAAGGTGCTTTCTTCCAGTCATATGCCTCTCGTACACATCTTGACTTGTGCACTTAGTATTGCATAATTAGCAATATTGTATGATAAATCTGCCATTCAAAACCTTTTGTTCGTTAGATTTTGACTGCTCGACTATAACATCAACTGCGACATTTCCTTGGATATCACTATTTGTTTGTACACTAGTGTGCATCTGCAGATTCCTCTTGTGTTTCCTTCCGAAAATGTGTTTTTCATGAGCACTTTTGCTATTGGAATTGACTTGGCAAAGTTCACATCTTAATGGGTTTGTGACTCTTTGCTCAGGCACCCCTACTATTGATTCAATAGTTAAAAGTTGTTGAGACCCAATATCATTCAATGTTTCGAAAAAAGTTCCAGTTGATGTCTCTTGTAATGGAACAAGAAACTGCATATTCAATGTCTGGGGAACAATTGCAGCTGGAGTATCTTGTAATGGAACAACAGCCTACATATTTCAAACATCAAAATTAAAACCATAATCCATATATAGTCACGACAATAATGTCAAAACCCCTTACACTATCAGTGACTATATACTTTAATTTCAAATATTAAAAAAAATGCAGAACACAAAGGAAGGAAAAGGACCTAAAAAATATTGCATAGATAGATAGGCACAAAGCACCCCAAATGGCATAACATAAGGGGAAAAAAAAAGAATTTGTTCACAAATTTGAAAACTTTGATCAAATAGGGGGCACTCACGTAATCATATCTGTTGGGGTTAGCATGTCCAAGGATCCTGTTCTGAGAATTTGTTGTTTGGGCAAGGAAAGTAGAAGGAGTAGTCCAGTTCTGAGAATTTGTTGTTTGAGCAGCGAAAGCAGAACGGGTAGTCGAATATGCAAGTGGGTTAGTGACTGGAGGATGAATAGCAGAATCAGAGGTTTGAGGGAAATAATTTGTGATATACTGGTAGGTAACAAGAACATGGTGCTCATGTTGTTGGTGTGGGTACATTTTGAACCAAATAATATGAAGAATACAACTAAAGTGATGGTGCTCTATTTGCAGCACAACACATCCTTTGGAAGCAGTTATTGGAGGGAAGATTAAAGGGAGGAAATGAAACGAGAGAAGGAAGAGTCACAAGGAACCAGTGGTGAGTGATGGGCGAATTGAAGAAGCTAAATAATTTGATGAGCAAGTTTTGTTTTCAAGAATTGTTCTTGCTAATAGGGTTTTATACTACTAATGGGCATAATTTAGATTTGAAAACAAAAGTAGTAATATAGTAGTCAATGTTTTTTTTTAGAATATTATTTAATGTTATTCATATAATATTTATAAGTAAATAGACTTTCCTTGTATGGTATGATATTGTTTTGTTATTTAATTAATTTTTATAAAAAAAAATAGTTTATTAAACATTTTAAAAAGAAATGTCAAAGATGTATATAAGAAAATTAGATTTGAAAAAAAAAAGTATTAGTATAATAAAACTTATGGTAAGATCCAGTTTTGTTATTTAGTTAATTTTTTCTTTAAAAAAATTAGTTTATGAAGCATTTTGAAAAACAAATGGTCAAACATGTACATAAGGGAATTTAATTTTTTTTTAAAAATATTAGTATAATAGAATTTATGGTATGATACAGTTTTGTTATTTAACTAAAATTTTAAAATATTTAGTTTATAAAACATTTTGATAAAGAAAAGTTCAAACATGTATATAAGAAAATTAGATTTGGAAAAAAAAAAGTATTAGTATAATAGAATTTATGGTATGATATAGTTATCTTATTTCATAAAATTTTAACAAAATTTAGTTAATAAAACATTTTGAAAAAGAAAAATACAAACATATATATAAGAAAATTAGATTTGAAAAAAAAGTATTAGTGTAATATTTAATGCTATTAATATAATTCTTACACAAATATATAAATAAATACAATATATTTTGTCTTATATAATATGTTACAATTTTTTTTTACAGATGTCACGATTTTATTATTTAATTAAAATTGAAAAAGAATACATTATAAGGCATACTTTAAAATGAGACTTTCAAAAAAAAAATAAAAAAAATATATATATATATATATACACACACACACACAAAAGGAGGGATCAAATCGGTGTAACTTAAACAACTATTACACCATTCAATAACTTGATATAGAATGTGATTTTTATCGATCCAACCGTTGAATTATATCTACATATTACCAAGATTGTTTGTGTCAAATTTTGTCAAAAATGAACAACAATAACAAGGTAATTAAATTATCCATATTTTAGTATATTTTGAAAATTTTATATTACATCAATTTTAATCTACATAAATTAGGCAACAACTAATTTTAGATTAATATGAAATTTTTTATATATGATTTATGTGAAAGGAACTTTCAATCCAATGGTGGATTTTAAGAAAACATTATCCAATTGAAAGTTATAGAATGGTGTAACAGTTGATCAAAGTTACACCAGTGTAATATGATCCCTCCTCTCTCTCTCCCTCTCAATATATATATATATATATATATATATATATATATAATGACTTGAGAATAAATATTAATGTACCATTTAATTCTATTAATGTAATATTTATACAAAAATATATAAAAAATATTTTTTTCTTTATGTAGTATGATACAATTTTATTCTTTAATTAACATTTTGAAAAAATTAGCTTATAAAATAATGTTTGAAAAGGAAAAATTCAACGAGAGAGAGAGATTTTCTTATGCAATAGTGCATGATTTTTTTTTTATTTAATTAAGATTTGAAGAAAAAAAATTGGTTTGTAGAAAATTAAAAAAAAAATCAAATCTATAAGTATATGTAAGTAAATTAAACCTGACAATAATATTAAATTAGAATTTGATATTATTATATTAATACTTATACAAATATATAAATAAATAAATTTTTATATAGTATGACACAATTTTGTTTCACAATGTGTGTATAATTGAGTGGGAATCAGTTTCCCTCAAGAATAACTCTTGGAATAGTTATTTCACTCAATAACTCTTTGTATATGTTAAAATTTCAATAATCCAGAATCTCAATGATCATGCACAGTAAATTTTAGAAAAATCAAAACATTTGTACTTAGGTAATATTGTAGTCAACATTTACTTATATGTTAAGAAAAAGAATATTATATTAATTTGAATTTATTTAATAAAGTATCAAATAGTTTTTAAACCTTTTTTTATAAAATTTTGTAAACTTGATCTATTCAATAATAACTTTTAATTAAACGAGAGTATTTAATTCAGCTACATACTAAGGACTTGAATTCGAGACCACTGATTAAGATGGATTAATCATGTGTATCAGCGTGTTCGGTGGTACTCTTGAAGTAACTTGATTTCAATCATAATAACTTATCACTTAATTTATATGTATAATTATTATTTTAAGCAAATTATAATGAATTATTTAAAAAATTTCTATGTCTTTAAATAATCCTTATTTTCATTATTATTTTTTAAAAAAACATATTTTAAAATTAAAATTAAAATAACTAACAATATAATTTTAAAATTATTAAAAAAATTGTTATATGTTAACAAATAATTTCATAGTATCCTTTTTATTTATTATATTTTTATTTTATACATATAATATAATACAGTACGATGAATTTTATTTACTAAAATAGTTAGATTAACTAATAAAACAATAGATGGTATGCAATTCATAGGATATTTTTGTATGATAGATAAATTAAGTAACATTATTTAATATATAAAAAACAAAACAATGAGATTGAAATTTTAATTTGCAAAATCTTGAATATAACATTGAAAAGTATAATAAGTATAAAAAATCAAATGTAATACTATTAAAAATTCATTTTTCATTTGGGAGGAAAAATATTAAAATAAACCTAAAAAAATTGTGATACAATTTTGTTATTTAATTAAAATTTTAAAAAATAATTTCTAAACATCAATATAGTAATGATAATTTATCTCTTCATTTCTATTTTTAGTTATTATTTAAATAAATTACAATAAATTATTTGTAATTTTCTATATATTTATAAAATCCTTATTTTTAATTATTATTTTATATAAAACGTATTTTAAAGTAATCAAGTTAAAAGGCACATTATTATAATTTAAATATTATTTAAATTGTAATATATTAACTATTAATTTCATATAATCATATTTGTAGTACTTATTATTGTTTTATAACTTAAATATACTTTTGATCCATCAAATTTGGGTGTTGTCTTTTTTAGTCCCCCAAATTAATTTTTTTTTTGTCCCTTAAATTCATGAAATGCTTTTTTTTTCATTAGTCCTTCCTGACTGATTTTAGATGGTTTAAATGCATAATATATAAACATGAAAGGATTTTGAATGTAGTTGTTACTTCAGGTGAAAAATATGAGGAATAAGGAATGAAAGTGAGGGGATATGGTGATGTTTATGCTAATAATTTACATGCAACGTGACTTAATAGAAAATTTGAAAGTACTTTCAGGAACCAAAATAACAATAAGTGGTTAAGTTCAAAAACCAAAATGATTTAAGTTCCGGAACTAAAATGACAATAAGTCAACTTTCATTTAGTCCAGCTGACTAGATTGCCACGTGGATTATGTAAGGTTGTGTTTTTATTAATTGTTTTTACAAGTGATTTAGTTAAATTGCAAGAAAAATTAAATTAAATTTAAGTGCCTGAAAGAATTAAGTTAATTATGAGATGATGATGTGTTATTTTTGTGTGTTTTAGTGAGTTTTGGAGAGTTTGGGCATGAGTAGATGGGCCTTGGTTTATGAGAAAGGGATGGGTGTGCTTAAGAAAGACTTAGGTGTGAATAGGGGAATTCTAAAGTCATAAACCCTTCCCTAAGCATCATAATTCAGATTTCTCATTCAAAAGAAATTTCTTTTCTCTTTCATCTTCATTCTCAAGAAAACCCAAAATCCTAGAGACTTGGAGCTTGGTGTTTGTGCTCAAAGGGAACTCTATTATCCTCTTTTTAGTATTCATTGACTGTCTCTTAGTGTGGTAAGCACTTCTTTCCCTCTCTTGAATTCCTTTTTCGTTTTTCTCTAGAACACCCATGGAAGCTCATGGAAAAGCTTGATTTTTGGGGTTTTAATTCTGTTTTTGGTTGGCTTTGGGGTTTGGTTGATGCATCTATAGTGTGCAGGCTACAGTGGGAGTGGAGGAAAGCCCCTCTCTAAGACCCAAAGCTCACTCATTTTCCTTTCCTTCTTCACAAGTCATCTTTTGAGTTTGAGTAGGTAAAGGAAGCTTTAATTAGTTTTAATGTTTTATATGTTTTACACTTGGAATAATGTTGTTTTGTGTGGAATAACTTATATTTGTTGTGAAAAATGTGAAATTTGAATTTGGGTTGGTTTGGAAGCCATGAGAGGCAACTATGTTATTTTTTTCGAAATTATGTAGTAATTGCATGGCTTAAGCCATGGTTCTTCTCGCTTAAGCCGTGATAGGGAGAAATAAACTTTGTATCACTAGAGCTTAAGCAATGGAATGTGAAACTTAAGTCGTGATAGGGTGAAATGACCAATGCAGCACTAAAGCTTAAGAGGTGGAATGTGCAGCTTAAGCCATGAGAGTGAAATGACCTCTGTCAGCACTAAAGCTTAAGCCATAGATTCGTGCAGCTTAAGCCATGAGAATGAAATGACCTCTGTCAGCACTAGAGCATAAGTCATAGATTCGTGCAGCTTAAGCCATGAGAGTGAAATGACTTCTATCAGCACTAGAGCTTAGGCGATGGATATGTGTAGCTTAAGTCGTGACTGGTAGCTTAAGCGAACTAATTTTTAAAATGCTTCTAAATGGTCCTCCAAATGGAATCCAAATGAAATTAACCTTACTTTATGTGCTTTTATGAAATGAGTGAAGTGGATTTTGAGTTAATATCATGTAATTCACATTCATATGAGGATTTTCTTTGGGTGATTGATGATGAAAAGTTGTGGTGTTGAAAGTCTCATTATGATTATTGAACTATTGGAGAGTTCATTGGTGAAGAAGATATAAATGGTGAAATTATGATATGGTGACCCTTTTTTTGGGGTTGCATTAGCGAATATGACTATGATGGTGTATGTTTATTGTCAAATGAGTTGACATATCATGCATACATAGATAATTGGCATTGCATATGAGTAGGTACATAAGTTGAGGGTGCTTGGTGGGCCCTCAACCTAGTGCTGGAGGTTTTCATGGTGGCTAACACCAAATATAGGCCTATAGAATAGATTAGTGGGCGAATCCCTATAGATGAAACGCATCGTTTTAAAGAGAAAAGAATATATATATATATATATGTATATATATATATATGTATATATATATATATATAATAAAACAAAATAAAACCCTTCCCCTATTTTGTTTTAAGCCAACTCGAGACCCCCTTCACTTCCTAATTCCTTTTTTTTTATAAAACAACACCCTCACCTCTCGTGCAGCTCCTTTTCTCCACTATTGCCTTCATCATCTTCTCCTTCTTATATTTCTCACTCATTTCCTCCATTGTTCCAAACCCATCAAGTTCCGTACAGTCTTTTGGTACTCAAGCATGGGAAGATGATTGGAGTTAATGGGAACAATACCCATCTCTTTAAAATTCTCTATTTGAAGCTTTTGAGGTAAATCCATAACCCACAAAGCTAGATGATTATTTTTATAGCATAGATTAGTAATGGGTTATGTGTGTGAGGTGTGGGAAATTTAAATATTAGGATTATTGTGGTTTCCTCAAAACCCTAGGCTTGTTAAATTGGGGATTTTATCTAATATTTTATTCCATTGTCATTAATGTCTAGATTCTTTGAAAAATACGGTGGTTGCTCCTCCCTTTGGCATTGGAAGACATTGATTGGGTTCTCTTTGGTTGTGAGTAGCTAAATTACCTAGTGGCTTTTTTCATTGATATTTTTAGGAGAAGCAATTACATTTCAAAATAAGTTTTCTTAGTGATCTTGGTTCCTATGAGTACTTGATGTAACATTCTAAAAATTATAACTCAATAAGTATGTACTTGTGTGATTTAATTATGATTTGATTGGGATTTATTTGTTTCAAATAAGAAAAAGATGCGTTTTGAGTAATTAAGTATAATTAGTGATTAATTAAGTAATTAAGAAGAATAATGGAAAATAAATAAAATAAGTATTAAATAATAATGGTTAAGTAGAGACATTAAAAAATTGTAGAGGGAAGTTCAAAATTTGAAAAGTCAAAGATAGATTCATCTTGGTCAAAAGTCAATGGGAATGAATTTGGTCAACTCATTAATGACATTATGGTAAATATGTGGCACTTTTTTCTAGAATCGAAAATTAGAGTTTCAATGGCACAATTGATTTACTAATAAGTTGGTAATAACTTTAATTAGTGAAATTAAATGTTCTGAGGTAATTAGTGATTTATAAATTCTAATTAAGGTAATTAAACTTAATTAAGCCCAATTTTATTAATTTAAGTCTAAAAAGAACTAGATAGAAATAAAAATAGAATTAGTGGTTTCTGTGACTTAATTAAATTATTTCATTGGGAATTAGTTCTAAGTGACTAATTAATTAAAGAATTAATGAAATTGATGAAAATAACTTTATTAGGGATTTAATTAATTAATTTAAGTCTTAGAAAAATAATAATTGAAGTGAGATTGAATTAAAATTCCATCTGCGTGATTGTTAGTGATCCAGATGACCAAAAATACACAGAGACCCTAACCCTAAGAAACCCTAACCCTAACCCTAATGGACCTCGTATGGGCCCAATTGAAAAACCAACATGATCCCTAAATGCCTAGAAGTGTGAGCCGGCCCTAGGAGAGTGAGGGAGGGGGCACTTTTCACTTTTTGCTTTTCTCTCTCCTATATGTGTGTGTGTGTCTCATTCTCTCATTTTCATTTTCTTCTTCTCCAAGTTCTTCAAGTTTCTCTCCATCTTCTCTCTACAACTCTCAACTTCTCTCTAGGATTTAGGCACTCAAATCTAAATTTCTACCGATTAATCTTGGATATATCGTAGAGGGGGATATACAACCAACCCATTTTTGTTGCATTTGATGGAGGAAACTAGGAGGCATGGAGGGGTTTCTTTCTTCCCTAAGCTATTTTCTAGTTTTCTTGTCTAATATTGATTGTGGTTGTTGTTGGTAGTCTATAGACACCATGGGTGTCACAAGAACTTTTGAAAATCTTGAAATGAGCTAGTTGTTATTTTTGCTCTGCAACTGTGTTTGATTTTTATATGTTTTGATGCCTCTGGATGTCATGGTATTTTTTTCAGATTTTTTTTAGCACTGTAACTATTTTTACCGGATTTATTTTTGAAAACTGTTGATTCTTAGAATGGGGCTGTTTTGATTTTTATAAAAATTTTGGGACGTGATTTTGGAAAAATGGAACATGGGTTCGTTTTATATAACATTAGGGTCATCCATGAATTTTTTTAAAGTCATAAAAGCTTGGAAAGTATTTTTACCCATTTTCTCTTTGAAAAACTCAAAAGTTGGATAACTGAGAGATAAAATGAAAAAAATAAATTTTCTTGGGAAATTTGCTCTGAAAAAAATTGCATGACACATTTTGGATCATTTGGAGTGTTCATGAATTTTTCCAGAAATTTTAAGTGCTTTTTGTATTTAATTGCATTTTCTCATTGTAAACTCTGTTCTGGAACAATATTGATGTTGAAATACAAAAAGGGTATTTTTCGTGGTTGGACCATGCTGGAAAACTTATATGTGATAATCCACATGCTAGGGATGTTCTCTGTAAGACTTCATGAAAAAAAGAGTTGAATTAGTACTTTCTAAAATTCTTAAAGTGTGTTTTACAGAGAGCATTCAGCCACTATTATTAATTCCAAAAATATTACTTGTGGGTTGAATTTGTGGGAGATAATTTTATGTTTTAATATATGCATCCTGAGAAGTGTCTCTGAAAAATTTGGTGAAATTCTAAGTTGATTTACTTAGTCAAATAATTTATGATTGATGATTTCAGCTCTATGTGTTTAATTGTAATGTACTTGGAATAATTGTCTAAGTGATGTTGTTTAGCTTATTTGTGTTAATGACGAATTATTCCACCTAAAAAGGGGGATCTTCCCATAAATGTTAGTGTATGAATTATTAATAATTTTTGTGTTAGAATTGTGATTTATTGACTATTACTATCTATCTTGTTTATAACTGTAAATTGGAGACCGGGAGGAATGTGATCCTCGGACAATGAGTGCTGGAATATTGTTTGTGCATGTTAATTTTTGTGATGGTTTGTTTATTGTGGGAACATGAATATTGCATTCTTGGATGGGAGCAAATGAACTCTAAATGGAGCGCATTTGTGAATACTAGGATGGAATTCTAGTAACTAATAATATTCACTATGAATAGTAGTGAATAAATTGCAATTAAAGAGTGTGAATCTAATAATATTATGGATTGGTAATTAATCAGTAACTTTGCATGTGGAGGATGCTGAATATTTGGACTTAGAAAGAAATTTAAGACCCTTGCATGGACCTTGAGACTCAATAATTAAATCAAGCATAAAATTTGAGAGTGAGCAAGGATTTAATAACATGTAATAAGATAGAGAAAATCATGAATCGGGTCATGATTGGGTGATGTGCATTACGCACGTGTGTTTTTTGGTTGATAAGTTATTGTTTGCTTCTAGACGTTGTGAGAAACGAAAAGAGGAGGAAGAACCTCTACCGTTGGGTTGTGCGTGACAGTTGAAATGGAATTTGTTCGTAGATAAATGTTACACGTCAATTGAGAAGGATAACCTTACATGATCGGAAGCCAAATGGGCAAGTGTTGAGAGGTCGTGTGGAGGCTTTATCTACGGTGAACATTGTGCTTGTGAGATGATGGGGTCGTAATGTTTAACCACTATGATATTGGGGGAGTTGGATCTCCATGTTGTATGTCTGGGACATATGTTGATTGAGGATTGTTGTCGAGTACCTTTGATAGAAAAGCCCATACAGACCTGTAAAAGGCGAATCCTGATAGGGAGAGTGGTTGAGGAGTCAGTCCTCGGAGATTGGATGACCGCACAGAGTGGTATCTAAGGTATGCTCGCTGACTTGCGGTTTCTTGGGAATCTAACGCTTAGTTTGTGGTCGTGTTCCCACAGTGCCGACTTGGCAATCCCGACAAATACGAGGGATAACTGTGTTGGTGAGAGCCCTACCATTGTATCGTGGTGAAGGGTGTACTCCCAGCAAATCATCCAGCTTAAATTATGTACTCCACTGAGTTTTGGGAGATCTAATGGCAACGGGCCTAAGATGTGATGAGTTAAGGACTAGTCCAAAATGTGTTTAGGGTTACAAGTGAGACCCATGAGAGTACCACATCGAGGTGGTTGATGTTGTGTGCTTGTGACTGTTTGTGACCGGAAGGTCGTTTGGTTGTTGGTTTAGAGGAGGAAAGAGACTCACTCCATACGCCTTTATTTTTCAGATTTAGACGAATGATCATGTGCAAAAAATGGAGATGGAATGAAAGGCTGCGACAAGCACTGTGAACATGAGTGGGTGTTTTAAGAGAAAGAAAAGGATCCTTCTAGGATGCTACTTGGGTTTATTGGGTATTTTGAAATTTTCATTGAGTCACTGCTCTGAGTCTCGCTCTTTTCCTATATAAAAGAAGATAGACTAGATTTTAATATTATGATGTACAACTCTTTATATGTAGCTCGAATGTATAATGTGTTAAATTCCAAGAATGTAAATGCATAAGTATATTCTGTGTAATAGAATAGTATAATGATGGATCTGAGGATGTTCTTATTTAAAGAAGATTTTGTTATGTTTCATGGTTTGCAAAGAAGTTAATGTCTTATAAAAATGAGTTTGATTTATTAAGATCGATATTTCATTAAAAGGGATTTTGATATGTTAATAAGTTAATATGGATGATTGTCATTTGGAATTTTAAGTAACAACGTTTTAAAGGAAAAATAAATTTCCCTGTATTTTAAAGGTTGTTTTCAATAATTGGATATCAAAATACTTCTCAAATTTCTTAATTAATAAGAAAATCTTTAATAGTAACAAGGGGTGTTACACTTGAGAAGGAAAAATAAGTAAAATATTTATTTTACTTGGTTGGACTTGATTTATTATGATTCTTAATAGTTTTAATTATGTATTTTAAATGTGGAAATTGAATTCTCATCGTAAGTTTTGTGATTGATTTCTGTTTCCTACTGTGAAGAGATAAGAGATAATATAGCCTATGGATTGAATACTCATAATATATATATATATATATATATATATATATATATATATATATATATATATATTCTGTTTGCTACAACGAAGAGATATTGTAGCCTGTGGGTTGAACACTCATAGTATATATATTTTCCATTTGCTACAACAAAGAGATAATGTAGCCTATGGGTTGAATATCCTTAGTTCCTATAATTACCGTTTGCTACAACGAAGAGATAATGCAGCCTACGAGCTAAGTGTCGTAGTTCTATGATTACCGTTTGCCAAAACAAAGAGATAATGTGGTCTATAGGCACATAGTAGAATGAAAGTTCATATAAAGTTTGTAATTCTTGATTTTATTTTGATTATATTTCTAATGAGTTCTCAAGGTAGTAAATATTAGTTTTTTTTTTTATAAAAAAAATGAGTTGTATTTATTTCACTTTTATTAAATGTCATTTAAATTCATTTTGGATGTAAAAACTCATGCCATGCATGTTTGCTTTCTCCTTCCTGTCCATTTTGTATTTTATACTCTCACTAAGTCTTTGTGGCTGGCCCCATTCTTTCCTTTTCCCCTCAGATTCACAAGTGGCTGAGTAGTTGACTTCCTGGGATTTGCTGATCTCCCTAGGAATTTGTTCATCTTTTTGGTAGGCCCCCATTGCATATGATGGAGACTATTTTTTTTGTGGTGACTCTAGTATAATGCAGCTATAGGGATAGGGACAAGAATAGATATAGAGGCAATCCTTTTATTTTGAGTTGTAGATGGTCCTCCTATATGGACATGTTATTGATGTAATTATGATGTTTTGAGAATCTACGATGATTATTAGCTATATCATTACTAGTAGATATATTTGTATATATTCATGTCAAATGCCTATGTTGTGATGTGCAGTTCTAATATCTGACTGTTGAGTATGAATATATATATATATATATATATATATATATATATATATATAATAGGTGATTCTATATGTGGTTTATCCTATTTATAGGGGAGACTAGATCTGTCAAATTTTTTGGTAGTCCCCTTTGTTTGTCTTTATTTGTGTCTTAGTGTGGTTTTATTCTCAAGCTAGCCAGGCTTAAGGACATGTAGTTTGTGCACCGGCCACAATCCAAGGATGAGTCGTGACAATAGAGGTTAAGGTCTTTGCAAGCCTTACCGAGGTAAGTCATTATCCATATTCTTCTATTTTCGATAAAACCACACTTCCTCCGTAGGGTTAATGTGAGTCTCCCCCAATGGTCAGAGTGGCGACTATGTTAAGGGATTTTCTTGGGTTAATTGCTCAAAAGTTGAAAATCTCCTTGGAGTAAAGTGTCAACATGGCATATCATGTTTCATGAACATGTGCATTTATACTATGACATGAGAATGAAGTAGTATTTGGTGATTGTGAAATGGTTTTCATATCAATGGTGTTGATTTTCAAACCCTCCTGAGATGAATTTACATTATTTAAGTATTTCCTTTTTATGTTATGTTTCTTTTTTTTTTTAAAGTGAGCTTGCGTTTTCTGTTTAACTGTGATGATCATGTTGTTTGACACGGGACCATACAGTGATGTAACTTTTGAAGAGCATACCACTCATGGTTGAGGTGGACTTAGGGTCGAGATTCGACCCTTGGTTCTTTTGTTTAGTTGTCGTACTAGGGGACCAGCTTAGGGAATAAACTTTATGTTATGGATTATTGTATTTATTCCCTTAAGGGAACCGCTGAGATTTATTTTTGGCTACCTTGAGATATTTTGATGTTGTAGTGCTCTAAGGCACAAATACCTTTATGTTTTATGACTTCATGACGTTTCTCTATGATGATTAAATGATATGCTTAGAATTGCAAAAAATTCATACGTGTTTTTCATTAATTAAATTAATTAAAGAGTTTTAAAATGACTAAAAATGAATCTTTCCACATATATAATAGTTTTAATGTTCATGTCATGGCATCCGGGGTCGTTACAGATGACACATGACAACTGTCAGCTACCACATGGTGCCACATAAGCAAGGACACATGGCAGTTAATTGGATTGCCACGTAGATGACACATGGCAACCGTTAGCTGCCACATGTCATCCACATGTGTAAACTTAACAATAGGACTAAATTCACGTAGTTTTTACACTTTCAAAAACTATTTCATAATTTTTGTTTTTTCATTAAGAATACATTATCATTTTGAATTATTTGACAACCACGACAAATAAATCTTCATAAATTTTAACTTAATTTCTATATAAATAGTGTAAAATTTGAGTATATTACTAAACAACCATTCTTGGTGCATCAAAAGCAAATAGGAAAAGCTCCCCTATTCTACAGAATATGATGACCGGTTGAATCAACTGCTACAAAATCAAAAATAAATTATTAAAATGAGATTATTTTAAAATATGATAGCAAAGTGTGGCGATTTGTCCATATTATGATCAAAATTACTAAGTTATGTGACAATTTCTAATACGTACAATGTGATTTAAAAAAAAGTTAATCAAGTTTTTAGTCTCTAAACTTTTTTAAACTTCAGTTTTTAGTCTCTAAATAAAAGTTTGACTGGTCAAAATCCCTTAACTTTGTTCTGTTAAGGTTTTTAATCCTTGAACAAAAGTTTGACCGGTCAACGTTCTTAAACTTTTTAAAAATTCTGTTTTTAGTCCTTGAATAAAAGTTTAAACCCCATTTTTTTTACTTAATTAATGAGGTTTCAAGGACTAAAAAGTAAATTATTAAAAAGTTTAGGGACCTTAATTGGTCAAACTTTTGTTCAGGGGTCTAAAAATCAAATTTTGAAAAAAAAAATTGGACTAAAAACTTGGTTAACCAAAAAATAAACTAGAATACATTTTAAAAAAAGTACTTTTGCACATGGATGTTGTAACGTTGTAGTTTTTCCTAATTGTATGATTAAGTGTTTGATTTATAATGAAAGAGAAAACTAAATTTAAATTATGTTAATTGATATAATAATTAACTTGAGTTCTATGTTTTATTATGTGTTAAAGTGTGATTGTTGGATTCTCATGTGAAAAAAAAAATAAGAGAATGGACTGTCTTTAGAGGAAAGGTGGGGGCAAATAGAAAAATTCCATGCAAATCTCAAATATTAAACGTGCCAAGCTTCACGTTTCTTCCATTCTTCATTCTTCTTCCTTCCTCCTGAAGTCTCTTCTTTCCCTTGCATGGAAGCTAATTCTTACATCTTGTTGAAGCTTGATTTCTTCTTCTCTAGAGTCTCCTTAGTTGATTTCTAGTTGGTAAGTTCAATTCTTGATCTCTTAGTTTCTTTCTCAACTCCTACCAAGAACTTGAAAAATGGGTTTCAAGTTGAATCTTGGCTGGTGGGTAAAATTTTGATTGAAGCTTATTTTGGAATTGATTTAGGAGTCCTCTAGTTGATTTCATAGCCAAAGTTGGGTAGAGATCATTCTTGAATCACCAAGTCTCCTCCCTAACTTCTTCTTCAAGGTTTTCAGTCAAGAACTCTAGGTAAGGGAAGCTTTAATATTATTGAATGCGTATTTGTATGATTTATGCTTGGAATGTTGTTTTTGAGTGTGGAATGATGTATATATGTTATGTTTGATGTAAAATTTGATTTGGAATGAATTTGGTAGCCATTAAGAAGTTTTAAGCATGTTTTCGAGGTCCTACAACCCTGTTTCGCTTAAGAACAGAGTGGTTTTCACTTATGTGAAATAGGGGACAGAGAACATTTTTGGTCAGGAAGTTGTCCTAGCTTAAGCGCCAAAATTCCTAGCTTAAGCGAGGCCTAGCTTAAGCAGGAAAATGCTAGCTTAAGCGAGGAACCCAGGAAGTGAGTAAATAAATTTTGAAATTCTAGCTTAAGCTCGAGTAAGGTGGTGCTTAAGCGAGAATTTATTTTCTACACTATAAAATGGCTTTCAAATTTATTTTAAATTGAATTATTGCTATGGTATGGATGTGATGGAGATGTCCACAAACGTTCTCGGACTATGTTAGGAAATTCACATTTTTGTAAAATTTTGGTGTTGTGTTGTGAGTAAGGATTCAAGGTGAGAGAATACCTTACTTGAGATTATTTGGTGTTGTGTTGTGAGTAAGGATTCAAGGTGTGAGAATGCCTTACTTGAGCTTATTGAACTGCTGAATGGGTTCATAAGCATGATTTGAGAAAATGGTGAATTTATAACATAGAGGGAACTTGTGGAAATCAAAGTTGTTGGGCTCGTTACATGACATTGCATATGGGTAGACACGTAAGTTGAGGGTGCTAGGTAGGCGCTCAACCTAGTGCCGGAGGTTTTCGTGGTGGCCAACGGTGGGCCTATAGAATAGCTAAGTGGGCGAATCCCTATAGATGTAAGGTTTTGCAAGCCTTACAGAGGTAAGCCAATGCCCACACTTGTCTATATTCGATTACATCCACACTTCCTCCACAGGGTAGCTCAAGGGACTCCCTGAATGGTCAATGGTGAGACTATGATAGGGGATGGGGCCTATGATGACCACCCAAAAAGTTGTAGAAATCTCCATGGAGTCAAGTCAGCATGGCATTACATAATGAAATTGTGTATGAGATTGATGTATAAGTTATTGAATGATGTGATTGATTTATTATTATTGATTGATTCTAATTTTCCTATAAGTAAATCTTATACCCTAGTATATTTATGATTTTTTTTTATAAATAAGCTTACCCTTGCCTTTTGTGTTTGTATTTGTGTTGTATTACTGCAATGGTCGTGTGGTTGGCACGGGAGCATATAGTGGTGATGTTGCAGGATCTCATACCGCTTGTGACTGAAGCGGATGCATATGTTGAAGATGGGATGAGATCCCTTCTTTTGTATATATTCTCATATATATGTATGTAGCATGGGGACCAGCTTAGGACAAATGCATGAATGTTAGGTTGTTGTAAATGTCCTCTCTAAGAGGATTATTTTGATATTGTATGTACATGTATATTTAAGTTTTGTAAAGCCATACCTTATACTCTTATGATATGATGATGTACATATATATGTATGTTAAATGTGAAAAATTTTATAGGTAGTTTCATATGATAATATTTAATACAAGGTTTTAGTATAACAAATCTGTAACGAAGTTGGGTCGTTACAGATGTCGTCAATTTATGTGACAACTTCTTCAAAAATAGAAAAAATCAATATAAATAAACTTAAATTAAATATGAATTAAAATTAATAAATAATATATAATATAATGTAATTAATAATATATATAATAAAATACATAACCAAAAATAAATATATAATAAAATATATAATCATATTCTATAACTTTATATATAATTATATAAAAAATTAATTATAAAAAATATTAATCATATAATATATTTTAAATTATATAAAACATTAATTATATAAAATGTTATTAACTATGTAATCAAATAATGTAGATATCTAAATATAATCCACTGTAGCCATGCTAAATGACGTCGTGTGATCCATGTAGTCGATCCCACTTAGTGGGATAAGGCTTTGTTGTTGATGATGTCAGCACTTGAGTGAGAAACTTTTTTTTTTCTTGTTGAAACATTATTTATTCGATCAACAATTTTTTTAGCACAAGCTTCCCATATTTTTATTTTTCTTTTTTCTTGTGTCACCTTATCTACTAAATCTTAGCAACTAAATATAACTCATCATAAAAATGAGCAGTTAGAACTGTGTAAGCATTAAAAAGATGCACAGAAGACATGACTCCTTGTACTGTGGACTTCCAAGCATTCAAAATGAAGATCCTATGAAGTCTTGCAATTGAGTTTTGATGAAGACAAAGCCAACAAGTTAAAGCACCACCAACAAGTTAAGCCAAAGCCAAAAATAGAAGAAAGAAGCAATGAAGTCAAGGTTCAAGACCAAGATTTAAGACTCGGAATCTGTGTCCTAGGTATGTCTTGTAGACTCTACAAGTATCACTAGGACTAGCATCAATGCTCCATCTAGGGGTCTAATAATCAATCTAGGTCACTTAGAAACCCATTACACATAGCCTCACACACTAGAATGAGTTTGGAAGCTTGAAAACTCATGATAGAAAATCAAATCAATATATTCAATCAATATTCATTCTCACAGCATAAACACATCAAAAAACAAGAAAAAAGGTGAGCCTCCTTTACCTATGGACCTTCCAGCCTAGGCCTTGAGAAGAGGAGAGAAAGGGAAGAAACCTTGAGCTCAACAAAAAGGACTTCCATCAAGAACAATACCATCTCACCAAACCCACATGAAAACAAACCCCAAAACATCACAAATAAGGTTTTGCAACAAACACCCATTATCCCTTATCTATGGATCTCCAAGCCTAGGTCTTGAAAAGATGAGAGAAAGGGAAAAAGCCTTGAGCTCAACAAAGAGGGCTTCCATCAAGAACAACACCATCTCACCAAACCCATGAAAACACAACCCAAAACATCACAAATAAGGTTTTGCAACAAAAACCCATTATAGGTCATCTCGTGAAAAGGAGAAGGAGGAGAGAAGGAGAGTTAACCATCCAACAATGGAGTCACAAGCTCAAGGGAGAAGGAAAAACAACTTGTCTTAAAGTGATATCAAACACCATTCTTGAGAGAGGTCCTCGTGGGTAAAGGAGAAAATGAGAGAATGAGAGAGCTCTTAAGAGAAGAGAAGAAAAAAGCTCTAGGGTTCATGAGAGAAAATAAGAGTTCTTCTCTTGGCACAAGGGTGGCTCATAAGGAACAAAAGAGGAAATGGGCCCCTTCTCACTAAAGCCCATGGCCCAAACCAAAACCCCAACACAACTTAACTCACCTCTCACAGACAACATAAAACATCATCCAATTTGATTTCTATTTTATTTTTCAACATCGTAAAATAAAATTATTTCTCCTTGAAATTTAAATAAAATCACTTAACCATACATCAAGAAGATCACAGCGTTACACCATAAGTAATTTGCCAATCTTGTATATATCACTAACAATGAAAATATAAAAAGAAATGTAATTTATTTTAATTTATTAAAACAATAGAAATATCATAATGGATAAACGCAATTATTTTTATTTATTACCATGGATGAAGGATATGGTTCCTGAGGACAAGGATATAATGCAACATAGAAAAATATCGTAGAAGAAATTCCTAAATATTATATATGTCTTTTGAAGACTGACTTTATTACATAAGTGCTTGTCATGCATTATGTATGAATTTGAAGGCTGACTTTATTTATTTTAAATTTTAAATTTTTATTTAAACTTATTTATTTTAATTAAAATTGTATTTGTATATTTATTCTAAGTTAAATTTTATTTATCTTTTTTATTTATTTTACTTATTTTTTTAAGTTTATTGATTTATTTTATTTAAGTTAATTCATTTTTAATAAATATTTTATTTATGTTTATTTATTTTAATTAATAATTTATCTAATTTATTTTTTAATTTTAATTATTTTAATTTATTTCTTTTAATTGACATTTTAATTTTTTTAAGAAATAACCACATGAACCGGCAACATGTCAATGTCTTCTTAAAGGATCCCACGTGACATTATGTGTGATTGCATTACAAATTTGAAAAAAAAAATGTGACATTAGAAAATTCACATAACTTGATGATTTTATTAATGATGTGATAAAATACTCCCATCTTAAAAATATAAATATATATTTGAAAATAACTTCATTAATTTAATAACTCTTTGATTACATTTCTCTTTCCCTTTTACATTTGTTTTCTCTCACACTTAATGAACTTGTCCACGAAACTATATGTATCCTAGATCTTCATAATCATATATTCCAAAACACAAACTGTGGACAAAACAAGCTTACTAGACACCCTATGGCTTATAAAAGCATGAAAATTTAACAAAGACTGAAAAACAATAATCATTGCATCCTTTGACAAAGTTTAAATGTCACAATAGAAACAATCATCTCAGTTTCCATTTGACTCTGCCCGTTGCTTCTTCACCCTTGAAGTGTGTTTTTGTCCAATAAGGTGAGTATCAAACTGTTTCTGGCTATTACATGCCACATCGCACAGACTGCAATATGTAACATCTCCTTCTGCATCCCCACCTTCGACAAGTTTGCGTTTCTTTGTTGCAATCTCCATTTTAGGTGCCTTCAGTGATTCTTCTGGTTTTTCGGAGTCTAGCTTTTCTTGTGGCCCAATGATCAGATTTGCTAGCTGTTGTGAAATATTTCCAATGGTGGTATCAATACTAGCTTCAGTTTTTGACATTGACAGTTTCTTCCCAGCTATGTGTGTATTATACATTTCGCTGTTGTTACATTCACACTTACAAACTTCACACGATATAGATTGATCAAGCTTGATTTTCTTTGGAGGATTATTCGAAGGACCAGCCCCATTATTTGACATTCTGGCAACCTACAGAATGGCCAACCAGAATAATGCTCAATTTCCCCACCTTGACACTTTTCTTGCATTAACATGTTCAACTTAGCAAAATGTAATTATTGAATACAACAACTTGAGTGGTCTACCATAGAAATATAAAAATTGGAATTTTAATGGGAAATATCAAAATTCTTTGTGATAAACCTTAACGAAAATTTAATTGTAACAACAGAGTTTGTAAACCATGACTAAGAGATTAGATAGTGATAGAAAACCAATTTTTCTCCTGTTTAATGCTCCTTTTCTGTCAAAACAATTCAGTTTAATAAATGAAAGTGTTGCAAGAAATAATACATAAAAGTGTTCAGATAAGCACTAAAAGAAATTATCAAGTATGATATAGATGAAAAGAAAACAGCAAGATATATAATCGCATCATGGCATATAACCTTAGAAAGGGGTAATTCAATTTAGGATTCACCTTAGAACGGTGATTTCTCCCAGCTATATGCTTCTCGTACATATCTTGACTTGTGCACTTAACATTGCATATTTCACAACACTTTAATCCACTATTCAAAATCTTTTGTTCATTTGACTCTAGCTCCTGGACTATAGCACCTACTGTAACTTCTCCTCGGATATCACTCTGCTTAGGCACCATTGTAGCTTCATTAACTCTACTTTGCTCTGGCCCTACTAGTGTAGCTTCATTAGTTACATCTGGATGAGACCACCCATCATTCATTATGGCAGGAAAAGTAGCAGTTGGTGTCTCTTGTAACGGAACATGAGCCTGCATATTCGGTGTGCCAGGAAAATTTGAAGTTGCAGTGTCTTGGAATGGAACCATAGCCTGCATATTAGAAACATCAGAATTAAAACCATAATACGTGTATAGTCAAGACAATAATGTAAAAAACACTTACACTATTTGTGACAAATTTCTCTAATTTCAAATATTAAAAAAATGCAGAACAACATAAAGGAAAGATAAGAGCCTAAAAAATATTGCATAGATAGATAGGCATAAAGCACCCCAACTGGCATAACATAAGGAAAAGAAATGAATTTGTTCACAAATTTGAAAACGTTGATCGAATGGGGGGCACTCACGTAATCATATATGCTAGGGTCAGCACTTCTGAGGATCGAGTTATGGGAATTTGTTGTTTGAGCAGCAAAAGCATTAGTGGTAATCGAATATGTGAGTTGGTTAGTGACTAGAGGATGAAAAGTAGAATCAGAGGTTTGAGGCAAATAGTTGGTGATATACTGGTAGGTAATAAGAACACGGTGCTCATGTTGTTGATGTGGATACATTTTGAACCAAATAATGTGAAGAATACAACTAAAGTGATTGTGCTCTATTTGCAGCACAACACACCCTTTGGAAGAGTTATTGGAGGGAAGATTAAAGGAAGGAAATGAAACGAGAGAGGGAAGAGTCACAAGGAACCAGTGGTGAGTGATAGGCAAATTGCAAAAGTTAAATAATTTGATGAGCAAGCTTTGTTTTCAAGAGTTGTTCCTGCTATTGAGGTTTTATACTACTAATGGGCATAATTTAGATTTGAAAAAAAAAGGTAGTAATATAGTAGTCTACGTTTTTTTTAGAATATTATTTAACATTATTCATATAATATTTATAAGTAAACAGACTTTCCTTGTTTGGTATGATACTGTTTTGTTATTTAATTAAATTCTTTAAAAAAAATTAGTTGATTAAACATTTTGAAAAAGAAAAGTCAAACATGTATTTAAGAAAATTATATTTGAAAAAAAAAAGTATTAGTATAATACAATATTTGGTAAGATCCAGTTTTGTTACTTAATTTTGTTTTAAAAAAACTTAGTTTATAAAGCATTTTGAAAAACAAATGGTCAAACATGTATATAAGGAAATTTAATTTAAAAAAAATATTAGTATAATAGAATTTATGGTATGATACAGTTTTGTTATTTAATTAAAATTTTAAAAAAACTTAGTTTATAAAACATTTTGATAAAGAAAAGTTAAACCATGTATATAAGAAAATAAGATTTGTAAAAAATAAAAAGTATTAGCATAATAGAATTTATGGTAAGATTCAGTTTTGTTATTCAATTAATTTTTTTAAAAAGAAACTTAGTTTATAAAGCATTTTGAAAAAAAAATGGTCAAACATGTATATAAGGAAATTTAATTTTAAAAAAAAAGCATTAGTATAATCGAATTTATGGTATGATACAGTTTTGTTATTTAATTAAAATTTTAAAGTTTATAAAACATTTTGATAAAGAAAAGTTCAAAGATGTATATAAGAAAATTAGATTTGAAAAAAAAAGTATTAGTATAATAGAATTTATGATATGATATGATTATGTTATTTCATTAAAATTTTAACAAAATTTAGTTTATAAAACATTTTGAAAAAGAAAAATTCAAACATATATATAAGAAAATTAGTTTTGAGAAAAAAGTATTAGTGTAATATTTAATGCTATTAATATAATTCTTACACAAATATATAAACAAATACAATATATTTTATCTTATATAATATGTTACAATTTTTGTTTAAAGATGTAAGATGTAACGATTTTATTATTTAATTAAAATTGAAAAAAATACATTATAAGGCATACTTTAAAATGAGACTTTCAATATATATATATATATATATATATATATATATATATATATATATATATATATATATAATGACTTGAGATGATGAGAAGAAATATTAATGTATCATTTAAGGAAAATTCAACTCTAGAGAGAGAGAGAGAGAGGTTTTCTTATACAATAGTACATGATTTTTCTATTTAATTAAGATTTGAAGAAAAGAAAGAATTGGTTTGTAGAAAAAAAAATTAAAAACCAAATCTATATGTATATGTAAGTAAATTAAACCTGAAAATAATATTAAATTAGTATTTGATATTAATATATTAATACTTATACAAATATATAGATAAATAAATTTTAATATAGTATGGCATAATTTTGTTTTTCATTGTGTGTATAATTGAGTGGAAATCAAGTTACCTCAAGAATAACTCTTGGAAGAGTTATTTCACTCAATAACTCTTTGTATACGTTAAAATTTCAATAATCTAGAATCTCAATGATCATGCACAGTAAATTTTATATAAATCAAAACATTTGTACTTAGGTAATATTGTAGTCAACAATTACTTATATTTTAAGAAAAAGTATATTATGTTAATTTAAATTTATTTAATAAAGTATCAAATAGTTTTTAAAACCTTTTTTTTTTTATAAAATTTTGTAAACTTGATCTATTCAATAGTATCTTTTAATTGAACGAGAGTATTTAATTCAGCTATATACTAAGGACTTGAATTCGAGACCATTGATTAAGATGGATTAATCATGTGTATCCATATGTTTGGTGGTACTCTTGAAGTAACTTGATTTCAATCATAATAATTTATCTCTTAATTTATATGTATAATTATTATTTTAAGCAAATTATAATGAATTATTTCAAAATTTTCTATGTATTCAAATAATCCTTATTTTCGTTATTATTTTTTAAAAAACATATTTTAAAATAAAAATTAAAATAACTAACAATATAATTTTAAAATTATTAAAAAAAATTATATGTTAACAAATAATTTCATAGTATGCTTTTTAATTATTATATTTTTATTTTATACAAATAATATAATACAGTACGATGAATTTTATTTACTAAAATAGTTAGATTAACTAATAAAATAATAGATGGTATGCAATTCATAGGATATATTTGTATGATAGATAAATTAAGTAACATAATTTTATATACAAAAAACAAAACAATGAGATTGAAATTTTAATTTGTAAAATCTTGAATATAACATTGAAAAGTATAATAAGTATAAAAATCAAATGTAATATTATTAAAATTCATTTTTCATTTGGGAGGGAAAATATTAAAATAAACCTAAAAAAATTGTGATACAATTTTTTTATTTAATTAAAATTTTAAAAAACAGTTTCTAAACATCAATATAGGAATGATAATTTATCTCTTCATTTCTATTTTTAGTTATTATTTTAATAAATTACAATAAATTATTTGTAATTTTATATATATATATATATATATATATGTATAAAAATCCTTATGTTTAATTATTATTTTATATAAAATGTATTTTAAAGTAATCAAGTTAAAAGGCACATTATTATAATTTAAAAATAATTTTAAAAACTTATATATTAACTATTAATTTCATATAATCATATTTGTACTTATTATAGTTTTATGACTTAAATATATATTTTTATCCATCAAATTTGGGTGTTGTCTTTTTTAATCCCCCAAATTAAATTTTGTATTTTTTTGTCCCTCAAATTCGGGAAATGCTTTTTTTAATTAGTCCTTCTTGACTGGTTTTTGATGGTCTAAATGCATAATATATAAACATGAAAGGATTTTGAATGTAGTCGTTACTTGAGGTGAAAAAATATGAGGAATAAGGAATGGAAGTGAGGGGGATATGGTGACGTTTATGCCAATAATTTACATGCAATGTGACTTAATAGAAATTTAAAAGTACTTTCAGTGACCAAAATGACAATAAGTGGATAAGTTCAAAAACCAAAATGATAGTAGGTGCTTAAGTTATGGAACTAAAATGACTGTAAGTCAACTTTCATTTAGTCCAGCTGACTAGATTGCAACGTGGATGATGTAAGGTTATGTTTTTATTAATTGTTTTTACCAATGATTTAGTTAAATTGCAAGAAAATTTTAATTTAATTTAAGTGCCTGAAAGAATTAAGTTAATTATAAGATGATGATTTGTTATGTTTGTGTGTTTTAATGAGTTTTGGAGAGTTTGGGCATGAGTAGATGGGCCTTGGTTTATGAGAAGGGGGTGGGTGTGCTTAAGAAAGACTTAGGTGTGAATAGGGGAATTCTAAAGGTCATAAACCCTTCCCTAAGCTTCACAATTCAGATTTCTCATTCAAAAGAGATATCTTTTTCTCCTTCATCTTCCTTCTCAAGAAAACCCAAAATCCTAGAAACTTGGAGCTTGCTATTTGTGCTCAAAGGGAACTCTATTCTCCTCTCTTTGGTGTTCATTGACTGTCTCTTGGTGTGGTAAGTACTTCTTCTCCCTCTCTTGAATTCCTTTTTCGTTTTTCTCTAGAGCACCCATGGAAGCTCATGGAAAGCTTGATTTTTGGGGGTTTTAATTCTGTTTTTTGGTTGGCTTTGGGGTTTGGTTAATCCATCTATAGTGTGGCTACTGTGGGAGTGGAGGAAAGCCCTTCTCTTGAATCCAAAGCTCACTCATTTTCCTTTCCCTCTTCGCAAGTCATCTTTTGAGTTTTAGGTAAAGGAAGCTTTAACTAGTTTTAATGTTTTGTTTATATGTTTTACACTTGGAATGATGTTGTTTTGTGTTGAATAACTTAAATATGTTGTGAAAAATGTGAAATTTGAATTTGGGTTGGTTTGGAAGCCATGAGAGGCAACTATGTTGTTTTTTTCAAAATTGTGTAGTAAATACATGGCTTAAGCCATGGTTCTTCGCTTAAGCCGTGATATAAGGTGAAATGAACTCTCTAGCACAAGAGCTTAAGCGGTGGAATGTGCAACTTAAGCCATGATAGGGTGAAATGACCCCTACAGCAATAAAGCTTAGGAGGTGGAATGTGTAGCTTAAGCCATGAAAGTGAAATATGACCTCTGTCAGCACTAAAGCTTAAGCCATGGATTCGTGCAGCTTAAGCCATGAGTGTGAAATGACTTCTGTCAGCACTAGAGCTTAAGCAGTGGATATGTGCAGCTTAAGCTGTGACTAGTAGCTTAAGCAAACTAAGTTTTAAAATGCTTCTAATTGGTCCTCCAAATGAAATCCAAATGAAATTAACTTTGCTTTATGAGCTTTTATGAAATGAGTGAAGTGGATTTTGAGTTATATCATGTAATTCATATTCATATATGAGGATTTTCTTTTGGTGATTGATGATGAGAAGTTGCGGTGTTGAAAGTCTTATTATGATTATTGAACTATTGGAGAGTTCATTGGTGAAGAAGATATGAAAGGTGAAATTATGATATGGTGACCCCCTTTTTGGTGTTCAATTAGTGAATATGATTATGATGGTGCATGTTTATTGTCGAATGAGTTGACATATCATGCATATATAGATAATTGGCATTGCATATGAGTAGACACATAAGTTGAGGGTGCTTGGGGGGCCCTCAACCTAGTGCTGGAGGTTTTCATGGTGGCTAATGTCAAATGAGCCTATAGAATAGATGGGTGGGTGAATCCCTATAGGTGAAATGCATCGTTTTATTAAAGAGAAAAGAATATATATATATATATATATATATATATATATATATATATATATATATATAATAAAACAAAATAACCCCTTCCCTGTTTTGTTTTAAGCCAACTCGAGACCCCCCTAACTTCCTAATTCCTTTTTTTTACAAAACAACACCCCTCACCTCTCATGTAGCTCCTCTTCTCCACCCTTGCCTTCATCATCTTCTCCCTCTTATATTTCTCACTCATTTCCTCCATTGTTCCAAAACCCATCAAGTTCCTTACACTCTTGTGGTACTCAAGAATGGGAAGGTGATTGGAGTTAATGGGAACAATATCCATCTCTATAAAATTCTCTATTTGAAGCTTTTGAGGTAAAGCCATAACCCACAATAACCCACAAAGCTAGATGATTATTTTTATAGCATAGATTAGTAATGAGTTATTGTGTGAGGTGTTGGAAATTTAAATATTATGATTATTGTGGTTTCCTTAAAACCTTAGGTATGTTGAATTAGGGATTTTATCAAATATTTTATTCCATTGTCATTAATGTCTAGGTTCTTTGGAAAACACGGTGGTTGCTCCTCCCTTTGGTATTGGAAGACATTGATTGGGTTCTCTTTGGTTGCAAGTAGCTAAATTACCTAGTGGCTTTTTCATTGGTATTTTTAGGAGAAGCAATTACATTTCAAAATAAATTTTCTTAGTGATCTTGGTTCCTTTGAGTAATTGAGAAGGAAAAATAGTATAATATTTATTTTACTTGGTTGGACTTGATTCTTTATGATTCTTAATATTTTAATTATGCATTTTAAATGTAAAATTGAGTTCTCATTGTAAATTTTGTGATTGATTTCCTTTTGCTACAATGAAGAGATAATGTAGCCTATGTGTTTAATACTCATAGTATATATATATTTGTCGTTTGCTACAACGAAGAAATAATGTAGCCTGTGGGTTGAACACTCATAGTATATATATTTTTCATTTGCTACAACGAAGAGATAATGTAGCTTATGGGTTGAATATCCATAGTTCCTATAATTACCATTTGCTGCAACGAAGAGATAATGCAGCCTACGAGCTAAGTGACGTAGTTCTATGACTACCATTTGCCAAAACGAAGAGATAATGTGGTCTATAGGTACATAGTAGAATGAAAATTCATATAAAGTTTGTGATTCTTGATTATGATTTTTATTATATTTCTAATGAGTTCTCAAGGGGGTAAATATTAGTTTTTATTTTTATTTTTAAAATGAGTTGTATTTATTTCATTTTTATTAAATGTCATTTAAATTCATTTTGGATGTAAAAACTCGTGCCATGCTTGTTTGCTTTATCCTTCCTGTCCACTTTGTATTTTATGCTCTCACTAAGTCTTTGTCACTTACTCCGTTCTTTCCTTTTCCCCTCAGATTCACAAGTGGCTGAGTAGTATAGACTTCTTGGGATTTGCTGATCTCCCTAGGAATTTGTTCATCTTTTGGTAGGCCTTCATTGCATATGATAGAGACTATATTTTTTGTGGTGAATCCAGTATAATGCAGCTATAGGGATAGGGACGGGAATAGATATAGAGGCAATCATTTTATTTTGAGTTGTAGATGGTCCTCCTATATGGACATGTTATTGATGTAATTATGATGTTTTGAGAAACTACAATGATTATGAGCTATATCATTACTAGTAGATGTATTTGGATATATTCATGTCAAATGCCTAAGTTGTGATGTGCGATCCTAATCTGACTATTGGATATATATATATATATATATATATATATATATATATATATATATATATATATATATATATATATATATATATATGTATGTATGTATATAATGAGATATCAAATTACACCAGTGTAACTTTGATCAATTGTTACACCATTCAATAACTTTCAATTGAATGATGTTTCCTTAAAACCCACCATTCGATTGAAAGTTCCTTTCACATAGATCATATATACAAAATTTCATATTAATCCAAAATTATTTGCTACCTCATTCATATTGATTAAAATCGACGTAATATAAACTTTTCAAAATATACTAAAATATGGATCATTTAATCACCTTTTTATTGTTGTTCAATTTGGTCAAAATTTGACACAGACAATATTGGTAATATGTAGATATAATTCAACGGTTGCATCAATAAAAATCACATTTTATATCAAGTTATTGAATGGAGTAATGCTATTTCCTCCAAATCAAATGAGCCAAATTTTTTCCGACACATCTAAAAGTGACACCTGTCCACCATTCACTTTAAAATTTTAACTTTTTAAGCTGTTTCTTTTATTCTGAACTTACCCCTCATACTCACTGCCACTTGTGAGCGTAAATGAAAAGATATCTTTATCTCTCTCTTTTTCTCTCACATGAAAAATTTATTGTGAACAAATTTATAAAACACGATGAGAGACTCCAGAAAAGAGATGAAATGCAATTCTCATTGCTCCATCGATATTTTATTCGAACAAGGTGGCCTCTTTTTTTCTTTTTTTCGTTTTTCCTACACACAATCACACAGCGGAAGCTGAGAGAGAGAGGAAGAAGTTTTTTATTTCACTCAAATAAATTGATTCACTGATTCATACATAATCAACTTACAGCCCTAAAACTTTAATATGCAACTTACAACTATACTTAATGATCAGAGGGAAAATGGTGGTGGTGCAAAAGAACTTGAGCGGTGTAGTGCAGACAAACCTATACTTAATAAACATTTTTTGCATTTGCAATTTGCTGTATCCTCACTCTTTCATTTTGCAGCACTAATAAACCTTATGCATTTGCAATTTGCTGTATTTTGCCAATGTATGAACTTATATCGGGTTTATAAAGGAAAAACTCAAGGTGCACAATATGTAATTAGTTGAAGAACTTAATACCTGCATATTTGGGTATTTCTCATATTTTGTAGTTTTTAGAATTTTGTTTTGTTTTATATTTCCAGATTTTGTAGTCTCTAGAATTAGTTGGTGTTGTTCGAAGGCTATATACAGCGACATGGAATAGTCTTTAGAATTTTTTCTTTACTTTTAGATTATGTTGGTGCTCTTCGATCGAAAGCAAAGATAGCTCTAAGATTCAGAGATTGTGCACAAAAATTAATTTTTGTAGATGAGACTGCGTTTAAAGAAAAGTCGATAAGAGAAGGTCCTTGAAAAGTGAGAGTCTAGACATTTTTAAGTGGTAGGGTCGTGTGGTATAAGGGGTAAATTTGGAAAGAGAAGAAAGATAAAAGACTAAATAAAATAATTTTTTTTAATCACATCAGTAGACACTTGTCAACTTTTTAGTAGTTCGAATGATCATTCGGCTTGTTTCGTTCAGAGGAAATAACATCACTCTTTTTTAGCACAAGCTTCCCATTTTTTTATTTTTCTTTTTTCTTGTGTCACCTTATCTACTAAATCTTATCTACTAAATATAAGTCATCATAAAGATGAGCAGTTAGAAATATGTAAGCATTAAAACGATGCACAGAAGACATGACTCCTTGTACTATGGACTTCCAAGCATTCAAAATGAAGATCCTATGAAGTCTTGCAATTGAGTTTTGATGAAGACAAACCCAACAAGTTAAAGTACTCTCAACAAGTCAAGCCAAAGCCAAAAATAGAAGAAAGAAGCAATGAAGTCAAGGTTCTAAGATCAAGATTTAAGAGTCAGAGTCTGTGTCCTAGGTATGTCCTGTAAACTCTACAAGTATCACTAGGGCTAACATCAATGCTCCATCTAGGGCTCTAATAATCAATCTAGGTCCCACTACACACATCCTCACACACTAGAATGAGTTTGGAAGCTTGAAAACTCATGATAGCAAATCAAATCAATATATTCAATCAATATTCATTCTCACAACATAAACACATCAAAAAACAAGAAAAAATGTGAGCTTCCTTTACCTATGGGTCTTCACGCTTAGGTCTTGAGAATAGGAGGGAAAGGGAAGCAGCCTTGAGCTCAACAAAGAAGACTTCCATCAAGAACAACATCATCTCACCAAACCCATATGAAAATTCAACCCAACACAAATAAGGTTTTGTAACAAACACCCATTATCCCTTACCTATGGGTCTCCAAGCCTAGGCTTTGAGAAGATGAGAGAAAGGGAATAAGCCTTGAGCTCAACAAAGAAGGATTCTATCAAGAACAACACCATCTCACCAAACCCGTAAAAACACAATCCAAAACATCACAAATAAGGTTTTGCAACAAAAACCCATTATGGGTCATCTCATGAAAAGGAGAAGGGCGAGAGAAAGAGAGTTCACCATCCAACAATGGAGTCACAAGCTCATGGGAGAGGGAAGAACAACTTGTCTTAAAAGGATATCAAACACCATTCTTGAGAGAGGTCCTTGTGGGTAAAGGAGAAAATGAGAGAATGAGAGAGCTCTTGAGAGAAGAGAAGAAAAGAGCTCTAGGTTTCATGAGAGAAATGAGAGTTCTTCTCTTAGCACAAGGGTGGTTCATAAGGATGGAAAGAGGGAATAGGCCCCTTCTCACTAAAGCCCATGGCCCAAACCAAAACCCCAACACAACTTAACTCACCTCTCACAGACAACATAAAACATCATCCATTTGATTTCTATTTTGTTTTTCAACGTCATAAAATAAATTTATTTCTCCTTGCAATTTAATTAAAATCACTTAACAATACATTAACAAGATCACAATGTTACATCATAGGTAATTTGTCAATCTTGTATTAAAATATATCACTAACAATGAAAATATAAAAAAAAATGTAATTTATTTTAATTTATTAAAACAACAGAAATATCATAATGGATAAACGCAATTATTTTATTTATTACCATGGATGAAGGATATGGTTCCTAAGGACAAGGAATTAATGCAACATAGAAAAGTATTGTAGAAGAAATTCCTTAATGTTATATATGTCTTTTGAGACCAAGGCTAAGGTGAACCACTTGTATAAGTGATTTATGGTGGACCACTTTTGTAAACCATCATATTAATCTAGTCCACACAATTATACGACGTGTCTTCTATACCAAATCTTTTTTTTTTCTTTCTCTCTCCCTTCCATAAGCTTCTGTTCCCCTTTGCACACAACCTTTTTTTAAACTGACTTTATTATGTAAGTGCTTGTCATGCATTATATATGCATTTGAAGGTTGACATTATTTATTTTAAATTTTTATTTAAACTTATTAATTTTAATTAATATTTTATTTTTGTATTTATTCTAAGTTAAATTTTATATATCTTTATTTATTTATTTTACTTAATTTTTTTAAAGTTTATTCATTTTTAATTAATATTTTATTCAAGTTTATTTATTTTAATTAATAATTTATCTAATTTATTTTTAATTTTAATTATTTTAATATTTATTTATTTATTTATTTTAATTTACATTTTAATTTTTTTAAGAAATAACCACATGAACCGGCAACATGACAATTTCTTCTTAAAATATCCCACATGACATTATGTGTGATTGCATTACAAATTTGAAAAAAATAATAATGTGACATTAGAAAATTCACATAATTCAAACACGCCACCTTCCACTATCTGTATGATTCACTTACCACTACATCATTTTGCATTTCGTTGTACATAATACATACAATATATTAATATATTATACTTTTTTAATTTTTATAATCTACACCGATTTATATGGTTCAACTAGTGACCCAGCGGTTCGACCATTGACCCATTAACCTAGTAGTTTCACCGGGTCAATGATCGGTCCGATTTTTATAACACTAGACAAAATAGTCCCTCCATAATAATATATTTGGAGTAGTAAAAAAAATATTTGAAAATAACTTCATTGACTTAATAACTCTTTGACTACACATTTCTCTTTCCCTTTTACATTTGTTTTCTCTCACACTTAATGAACCTGTCCACCAAACTATATGTATCCTAGATCTTCATAATCATATATTCCAAAACATAAACTGTGGACAAAACAAGCGTACTAGACACCCTATGGATGATAAAAGCATGAAAATTTAACAAAGACTGAAAAACAATGATCATTTCATCCTTTGACCAAGTTTAAATGTCATAATAGAAACAATCATCTCAGTTTCCATTTGACTCTGCCCGTTGCTTCTTCACCCTTGAAGTGTGTTTTTGTCTAATAAGTTGAGTATCAAACTGTTTCTGGCTATTACATGCCACATCGCACAGACTGCAATATGTAACATCTCCTTATGCATCCCCACCTTCGACAAGTTTACGTTTCTTTGTTGCAATCTCCATTTTAGGTGCCTTCAGTGATTCTGGTTTTTCGGAGTCTAGCTTTTCTTGTGGCCCAATGATCAGATTTGCTAGCTGTTGTGAAGTATTTCCAGTGGTGGTATCAACACTAGCTTCAGTTTTTGACATCGATAGTTTCTTCATGTTTTTGAAGTGTTTCTTCCCAGCTATGTGTGTATTATACATTTCGCTACTATTACATTCACACTTACAAACTTCACACGATATAGATTGATCGAGCTTGATTTTCTTTGGAGGATTATTCGAAGGACCATCCCCATTATTTGACATTCTGGCAACCTACAGAATGACCAACCAGAACAATTCTCAATTTCCCCACCTTAACACTTTTCTTGCATTAACATGTGCAACTTAGCAAAATGTAATTATTGAATACAACAACTTGAGTGGTCTACCATAGAAATATCAAAATTGGACTTTGATTGAGAAATATCAAAATTCTTTGTGATAAACCTTAACAACAATTTAATTGTAACAACAGAGTTTGTAAACCATGACTAAGAGATTAGGCAGTGATAGAAAATCGATTTTTCTCCTGTTTAATGCTCTTTTTCTGTCAAAACAATTCCAGTTCAACAAATGAAAGTGTTGCAAGAAATTATGCACATAAAAGTGTTCAGATAAACACTGAAAGAAATTATCAAGTATGATATAGATGAAAAAGAAACAGCAAGATATATAATCACATCATGGCATATAACCTTACGAAAGAGTAATTAAATTTAGGATTCACCTTAGAACGGTGCTTTCTCCCAGCTATATGCTTCTCGTACATATCTTGACTTATGCACTTAACATTTCATATTTCACAACACTTTAATCCACCATTCAAAATCTTTTGTTCATTTGACTCTAGCTCCTGGACTATAGCACCTACTGTAACTTCTCCTCGGATATCACTCTGCTTAGGCACCATTGTAGCTTCATTAACTCTACTTTGCTCTGGCCCTACTAGTGTAGCTTCATTAGTTACATCTGCATGAGACCACCCATCATTCATTATGGCAGGAAAAGTAGCAGTTGGTGTCTCTTGTAACGGAACACGAGCCTGCATATTCGGTGTGCCGGGAAAATTTGAAGTTGCAGTGTCTTGGAATGGAACCACAGCCTACATATTAGAAACATCAGAATTAAAACCATAATACGTGTATAGTCAAGACAATAATGTAAAAAACACTTACACTATTTGTGACAAATTTCTCTAATTTCAAATATTAAAAAAATGCAGAACAACATAAAGGAAAGATAAGGGCCTAAAAAATATTGCATAGATAGATAGGCATAAAGCACCCCAACTGGCATAACATAAGGAAAAGAAATGAATTTGTTCACAAATTTGAAAACGTTGATCGAATGGGGGCCCTCACGTAATCATATCTATTGGGGTCAGCATGTCTGAGGATCTTGTTCTGAGAATTTGTTGTTTGAGCAAGGAAAGCAGAAGGAGCTGAGAATTTGTTGTTTGAGCAGCGAAAGCAGAAGGGGTAGTCGAATATGCAAGTGGGTTAGTGACTGGAGGATGAATAACATAATCAAATGTTTAAGGGAAATAGTTGGTGATATGATATACTGGTAGGGAGTAGGAACATGGTGCTCATGTTGTTGGTGTGGGTACATTTTGAACCAAATAATGTGAAGAATATAACTAAACCGAGGGTGCTCTATTTGCAGCACAACACACCCTTTGGAAGCAGTTATTGGAGGGAAGATTAAAAGGAGGAAATGAAATGAGAGAAGGAAGAGTCACAAGGAACCAGTGGTGAGTGATGGGCGAATTGCATAAGCTAAATAATTTGATGAGCAAGTTTTGTTTTCAAGAGTTGCTACTGCTAATGGGGTTTTATATTACTAATGAGCATAATTTAGATTTGAAAAAAAAGAGTAGTAATATAATAGTCAATGTTTTTTTTTGAATATTATTTCACGTTATTCATATATTATTTATAAGTAAAACAAACTTTCCTTGTATGGTATGACACTGTTTTGTTATTTAATTAAATTTTTTTAAAAAAATTAGTTTATTAAACATTTTGAAAAAGAAAAGTCAAACATGTATATAAGAAAATTAGATTTGAAAAAAAAAGTATTAATATAATACAATTTATGGTAAGATCCAGTTTTGTTATTTAATTAATTTTTTTAAAAAAAAACTTAGTTTATAAAGCATTTTGAAAAACAAAAGGTCAAACATGTATATAAGAAAATTTAATTTTAAAAAAATATTAGTATAGAATTTATAGTGTAATATTTATAAAACATTTTGTTAAAGAAAAGTTAAAACATGTATATATGAAAAATAGATTTGAAGAAAAAGTAATGGTATAATAGAATTTATGGTATGATATAGTTATGTTATTTCATTAGAATTTTAACAAAATTTAGTTTAAAAAACATTTAGAAAAAGAAAAATTCAACCATATATATAAGAAAATTAGATTTGAAAAAAGGTATTAGTGTAATATTTAATGCTATTAATATAATTTTTATACAAATATATAAATAAATTAAATATATTTTGTCTTATAGAGTATGTTGTCTTATAATAGAATTTACGGTATGATACAGTTTTGTTATTTTATTAAAATTAAAAAAATAAACTTAGTTTATAAAACATTTTGATAAAGAAAAGTTCAAACATGTATATAAGAAAAATAGATTTGAAAAAAAGTAGTTGTATAATAGAATTTATGGTATGATATAGTTATGTTATTTCATTAAAATTTTAACAAAATTTAGTTTATAAAACATTTTGAAAAAGAAAAATTCAAACATATAAATCAGAAAATTAGATTTGAAAAAAAGGTATTTGTGTAATATTTAATGCTATTAATATAATTTTTATGCAAATATATAAATAAATTAAATATATTTTGTTTTATAGAGTATGTTACAATTTTTTTTTCTTTTTTACGGATGTCACAATTTTATTATTTAATTAAAATTGTAATCACACCAAAAAAAAGTTTCTAAGGCATACTTTAAGAAGAAACTTTTAAATATATATATATATATATATATATATATATATATATATATATATATATATACTAGATAGTACCCATGCAATGCACGAGATTATTAAGGAGGGAATGAACTTTTTCGGTGTGTAAAGTATGTTGACAACGTTGTTAATTTGTTATATTACTTAAAAAAGATATAAAGCTAATTCAAATTTTTGCAATAAGGAACTTATTCATTAATAAAAATAAGAAAAGATGATTAGATGTGTTTATATTATAATACAACTCATTTCAAAAAAAAATTATAATCCAAATATAAATTTAAATTTCACAATATCACTTTCTTGAAGTAAAAATTATCTATATATAGACCAATAAAACTATATAACAAAAATAAGATTAAAATAATAAGAAAATTAATTTTAACTAAAAGAAACTGTTCCATTAAAATATTTTTTATGAGTTCATTAATTTAACATCCTGTAAAAATATTGGAAACAAAATTAAGCAAATAATGAAACAATATAAATTTAAGAACCCATATTTAAATTATTATATATAAGCGCAATGTTATATATCACATTCATTTGTATTAAATTTGATATGATATTGTAATATTTTATATTTGGGAAAGACATTTTCTAATATTTTGAAAGACAAATTATAATTAAACTTAAAAATTAAAAATAACAATCTAATATATTTTTTTGATAAACAACAATTTAACATTTTCATTATAATTTCATTAAAATTTATTTGAAAAACTATTGTCTTTTCATGTATTATCAAATACTTATTTATTTTATAAAAAAATACATATAAAAAAAAGACAATTGAGAATCACATCCATCTATTGTCAGAAATTCAAATCAACCACATAATTTATATTTTATTTCATTATTTCTTTAACATATATAACATTAATTTAATAATAAATATGTAGTATGTCCCCTTTATATTTATTAGCATTTATGTTTAATTGATTTTAATTTTTCATATACTTAGGTGATGAAATTGTCTATATTATTTGAAAAAATATTTAAAATATAACTAATATCTAAATAAATTTAAATTTGAAATATAGATATAAATATTTATATTAAATTATTATAATAATAAAAAATAAAAACTATTAAAACATTAAAATAATTTAGAATCCAAATTTAATGTGCATAGAGAAAAAAAAAATGAACAAACACATGAATTAATTTTAATATGTTATAATTTAAATGAATCTAAATTAATTAGGTGAAAAATTCAAATTTACTTAAATAAAAAAAGTCTTCAATGAATTTGAGTGAGAAGATATTATGAAGGACAAATATATTTATATTGAAATGAATATACTAATATAACAACAAATTCTCTAATTTTGTGTATCATATTTATAATTGTCCATAAATTCTTAATTGTCCATTTTAAATTAATCTTTAAGATATAGTTCTATTACTTAATTCATTCAAATCAAGGTATATACGTTCTAATTACCATAGTTATTATAATTGGACACAGACATTAATTTTGAATGGATTTGAATTTTTTTTATTTTCAATGATATTTTTAAGAAAATTCAATAAAATTGTTTGCTCAAATTCAATTCAAATAAATGACGATTCCATATTTAGGTCAAATTAACCGTTAATTTTAAATTAATCATCTATTTTAAATTTGGTCCAATAAAATCCTATTAAATTATTTGAAATTGACAACATGTGTAATAATTAAATAAAAGTAAAATAATAAATTAATCGAGCATTCCATATTTACGCCAAAATTAAAGGTCTATTTCAAATTTTGATTCATCTATCAGAAGATAAAGTAAAAATAAATTTTTATATTTGTGTGTCATAATTGTCCATAATAGATTTATGTGCAAATATTGTTCATTGTAAGACCCTAATTGGGTGTGTACCTTTTCCCTATTTATATTTCTAAATTTTTGACAATTTAGAATATAAGGATATCAGAGTTTACTATGCAAAAAATAAAACTTAAAACATATCTAATACAAAGCTCTTGGCACTTATGTGCCATACAAAACATAACCAAAAGGTATTTGAACATAAACTAACTCTCATACATTGGGAGATAGAAAACTATAATTATCTTCCTTCATGTAAGCAGCTCCAAGCATCTCCCTTAAGCTCGTCCATCTGCCTAGCATGTAAAAACATGAAACTAAAAGGGATGAAACATAATGTCTCAGTGAGTGCTCTAAAGACTCTAGGTTGACTCTCTATTCTAGAGATCCTTTTCTTAACTCTCACGGCTTCTCATTCCTTTTCTTGATACTCATACTCACAACTATAATCTCAACATCTCTTCGTTTATCCCTAAGCTGGACCAACTACATGAATGCCCCTCAAAATAAAATTACATGAACGTCCCATTTTTAGATGGGAAAACTAAAATTACATGAATGCCCATGACTGCTATATATATATAAGATAAAGATTATTAGTAGTTAAAAACTTATTGAACAAAACAAATTTCTATCCATTTTGAATTTGACAATGCATTAATTTTATTTTAATTACTTCTATTATTTATTAATACTAATTTATCTATTTAAAAAAGAGTATATTCAAATTTTAATTATTAACAGTAATAGACAAATCATAGTAATTAGTAATTAATAGGTGAGGATGCTAACGGCACTTGACACTCTCTTTCTAACACTCACTCTATGATTGGCTAAAATTTATTGAAAATTATCATTTTTGGTGGGTTACTCATTTAAATCAGGAAAGATACTCATCATCAAAATTGATTATTTTTAATAAATTTTAGTCAATCATAGAGTGAGTGTTGGAAAGAGAGTGTGAGAGAGAGTGTCGCTAGCATCTACCTTTAATTTGTCTATTTGGAATTAAATTTATTAAAATTTATCTTCAATTCTTTTATTAAAATTTAAATACGTTAGCTATTTATATAATGTTTTACTAAATTAATTAAAAATACTCAATTATATTTAAAAAATTAATTAAATTACTAAATTAATAGTTAATTAATTATTTTATATTTATAATAAATTAATGAATATAATATTTATATTATATTTAAGATTTTTGTTTATATAGATTTATTAAAAATACACCTTTACATATATAAAGATATTTGATTTTGATTTTGATTTTTTTTCAAAAGTATTTCAATTAATAATATAATTAATCTCGAAATATTTTACAACATTAATTTAATCTAAAAAATAGATGTAATTTAATCAAACTAAATTTAGTATACTAATTACTATATTAAATTTTATCAAACTAAATTAATTAATATAATGTTTATATTATATTTAAGATTTCTATTTATACATTAATTAAAAAGTTGTAATTAATCTTCGTGAATAACATATTTAGGTTTATAATTCCTATACCATTCATAAATTAATAATTTAATTATAAATTTTTTACTTGTCAGTAATTTCTTTTTATTTGTGAATAAATCTATAATAATTTAAGTAATATCAGTAAGATTTTTAAATTAAAAATTGAGAAAATTGTAACATCCCCATAAATCATAATAATAATAATTATGATAATAATAATAAAATGTGATAATGACTAATTGTTTTATAATATCCTTATATTTAGCTTTTTATGGTATTTTAGTGCAATGTGTGCATTAGTTACTTATAGAGTAAGGAACCAAAAAACCAATACTAGCTATATATATATATAAACCCAAAACCCTTCCCTCCCACACTTAACATACACACAAACAGAATTTAGAGTGAGAAAGAAGAGAGAAGGAGGAGAAAAGAGAAGAAGGAGAAAGGAAGGGAAGAAGAAGGAGGAAGAAGCTAGGGCCCCACTCATCATCCTTAGTCCAGAGGTCTTTAGTGAGTGTTTATGTATCCTTCTCTATCCCTCCATCTGTGGCTTGGGCAGAGATTCAAGGAGGGTTAGGTTTCTCTCCATGGGAGAGGAGCTCCAACCCCCAATCCTTGGGTTTAATGTGAGAGATGCATAAATCATAGTTGTTTTGCTTTTTTGGCATGAGATTCGTCATTAATTTGCATTACTTTGAGGATTTGGGTTGTTAGGTAGCATTTATGGTAAAGGGGTTACGCACAATCACGAACCCTATGACCTGCAGAGTCGCGAAATCTCGCTTAAGTGAGCTCTGCATGGCACTTAAGCGAGGAGCCCCTGGAGTAGGAAGTACTCTCTGCAATTCTCGCTTAAGCTTGAGTTTCTAGCCCTTAAGCATGGTAGTCTAGCACCTAAGCGCGAGGATCTGGCGCTTAAGCGCAAAGCTCTAGGGACCATGTTCAATTGTAGTACTCTGACGCTTAAGCACAAGTGGTTGGCATTTAAGCGTGGCACTATGGTGCTTAAGCGCTAGGAATTGTCGCTTAAGCGAGGTGTCAGGGTTAGAATGGCTTAATTGCAGGATTCATGCTTAAGCGACTGACCCCTGGAACAATATGTTGACTTCTATCTTTTCCAAGTTTTTTTTAATATACTCTTGTATGTTTACATGATCCATGAGGATAATGATATGTTTAATTAATGAAAGAGGGGATTCCTTTGGGGATCAAAGAAAGTGATATATTTTGATAAGTTAAGCATGCAAATGAAATGATTTGCCCACTTTAGAAGGTAGGCGGGATCTTCCGTCACTTCCTACCTTCCTAAGATGTGGCAAAGCTCCTTGGGCCAGAGGAGGATAATACGAGGCCATGCTCCTTGGACCGGAGGAGGATAATACGAGGTTAGCTCCTCGGGTTGGAGGAGGATAATACGAGGCCAAGGCATGAAATGAAAGGGATACCTTTCAATATATTGAGCTCAATAGATACCATAGTACGGAAAAAGAATAAACAAAAGTTAACTTACAACATACAAAGTAAATGTTAAGATTATGTCAATAGAGAGGTAAAAGTAGCATATGATAGTGCTTTATAGTACTTTTATGAATGATGAAAGATTATAATGCATGTCTTTAACACTCACTGAGACCCTGTCTCATTAGTTTAGTGTTTATGTTCCAGATTAAACAGGTTTAAAGCATGAAGACAAGAGGCCTAGAAAATATTATGTTTATGTAGCAATATCTTTATAGGCTAGTTTTTGTTAAAAGAACTCTTTATGTATTCTTTTGGCATAGGATCCCATGTATGGGGATTACCTTTTATGTATATGATTTAATTACTTAAGAATGATGTAGGCCCTTGAACAGTTATACTCTTAAGTAATAATATCATATATGTTTATATTATCCAGGTTGATGACTAAAATGTAAGTTAGATGGTAGTACCCAGTAGGGTGTTACAAAAATAATTTAAGCAATCTCTTTATTTGTCAGTAATATCAATTATATTTGTCAATTTATATAAGGATTTTAATTTTGGCTGAAACGAATGTAATGACGAACTATACCTATCTTTTGAAAACAAATATTAAGAATTAAAAATGATTAAATCAACAAATATTATTGAAAGTTCTATTTACCAAATATTGAAAACATTATATTGCTATTTAAAGCTTAAGTATTCTCCATTCACTAATTTTGTTTTTTCAACTACTCGCACATCAATATTCTTCAATCACTAAAAATTGTGATTTTTATAATTTAAATTATTGGGATAAAGAGTACTAAGAAAATAAAATAAAATTACAATACCAAAATTGGGACAAAATATAAAAATGCCTAACTTTCAAGTAATAACAAATTTAGCATATGTCCTAATTTACTTAAATTAAAAAGGCACACACATTAGGCATATATATATATATCCTGAAAAGAGGCCTGTTAAAGCAAAAGAAAAGAGATATATATATATATATATATATGAGAGAAATTATCCTACTCATGATTTGGAGTTAGCAGCTATAGTTTTTACTTTGAAGATTTGGAGACATTATTTATATGGATCTAGATTTAATGTATATAGTGACCATAAGAGTTTAAAACAATTATTTGATTAAAAGGAATTGAATACGAGACAAAGAATATGGATGGAGTTTATTAAGGATTATGATTTTCAGTAATGTATCATCCAGGAAAAGCTAATGTAGTAGCAGATGCTTTAAGTAGGAAAATTGTACATATGTCAACTATGGTGATTAAAGAATTAGAATTAATACAATAATTTAGAGATTTGAATTTGTGTACAGTTAGGGAAAAAGATAAAATTCAATTAGGAATGATTATTATCACTAATGAATTTTTGAAAGAAATTAGGAAGAAACAAGATGTAGATGAATTTATTTAAAAAAAAAAAAGGATTAATAAGAACAGATAAAGTAAAAGGATTTAATTTAGGAATGGATGCAATTATTAGGTTTAAAAATATAATTTATGTACCTAACATTCAAGAATTAAAGGAATTGATTTTGGAAGGAATGACACAAAAGTAAATTTAGTATTCAGCCTAGAAATACAAAAATGTATAAAGATTTAAAGGAGATGTTTTGGTGGCCTAGGGTGAAGAGAGATGTAGCAGAATATGTAGCTAGATGTTTAATGTGTCAGAAAGTAAATATTGAACATCAGAAACCATCTGACATGTTATAACTTTGAAGATACCTATATGGAAATTGGATAGTATATCAATAGATTTTGTAGTAGGATTACCTAGAACAAATAGGAATTGTGATATTATTTGGGTAATTGTAGATAGATTAACTAAATCAGCACATTTTCTTCTAATAAATATTAGTTACTCTTTATAAAGATTAGGTCAACGGTACATAAAGGAAATAGTTAGATTACATGAAGTACCTAATAGTATAGTGTTGGATAAGGACCTTAGATTTGTTTCTAAATTTTGGAGAGAATTTCAGAAAGCTTTAGGAAGTAAATTACATCTTAGTTCAGTATACCACTCTCAGATTGATGGTCAAACAGAAAAGACTATTCAGACATTAGAAGATTTCTTAAGAGCCTATACCTTAGAAGAGAAAAATGAGAGAAAAATATCCTCAATTGTTTGTATAATTGTATTAGAAATTTCGAGGACGAAATTTTTATTAGTGGGGGAGAATTGTAACACCCTCATTTTTATTTTACTATTTATGAATATTTTTCTATAAATATTATAAGAAATTACGTACTGTATTTAGAGAATATTTTCTGTACATACTTTCATATTACAAATTATACAGTTCTACTCAGCAAAATTTTCTAAGTCTTTTGATACATTTGTTTAGGCCTAAATTTCTTGTTGACCGGACAGTTGTGTCAGACAGCTGTTCAGGATAAGATTTTCAATATAACATTTTGGATTAAACTGTACTCTAATAAATCAAGAATTTAATGTAGATTTAAAATATATACAGTTGAGAAATGAAATTACTTGTTGACTGGACAGTATGTCAGACAGCTGTCCAGGATAAATTTTCAAGTGTAAAATTTTAGACTAATCTGTAACTTAATAAAAAGGTAAGTGAATATAGATTAAAAATATATACAGTTAAAGAATTAAAATGCTAATTCCGAATTGTTAGAATTTTCTGAAAGTTAGAACTTTGAGAAATTCTTACGATAAAATTCTAAGGTGGAAAATTAAGAAAAAATTCATATGACATCTATAGAATTATCTAATAATTGTAATATACTTAGAATAATTATTAAAAATGTTTAACCAAGAAAAATTAAATTTAGAGTATTAACCAATCACAAGGTGACAAATCAAAGTTTCTAATGTCACTAAATTAAGCTAATTAGACTTGGATTAAGAGATAAGTAAGACACTACCCCAAGGTTTTTGATAGTGAGGAATCCAATGGTGGTGTTAGTTTCTTCAAATTCTAATTAGTTTGTAAGATAATTAAAAGCCCTAAAAGACCTTCTAGACTAATCTACCATTTTCCAAATTTTTGACTTTTGACACAAATTGAAAAGTCACCAAGGCAAGCCATCTTGAACGTGCAAGTGGCTGTGATTTTTGTCCAAATTGGCTGCTATTGGAACAAGGCAGCAGCAGCAGCTGGACGTGTGAATGCCATTCAATTTGGTGAAGAAAACTTTTTATTAAAGACATAGAAATTAATATAAAACAAAAAGCACAAAATTTAACTCTTTAAGAAACCCAAACCCGTGAGCTTCTGCAGCTGCTGCCCCTCCATTTCACTTCATCTTTTCAACCAAAATCAAGAAAGAAACCAACCTAAATCTCACAAATTCTAACATAGCTTCGGTCCAAAGAGAAGAAATTTGAAGAAAAACCTTACAATTTCAAGAAACCAAGGGAGAAAGGGAGAAGAAGATTCAAGGGTTCCTCTTCAAACTAAGGATCTAAGGTAAGGATCTTGGCATTTAATTTCAATTTAAACCAATTGGAGTTAATAGAAACATGTTCTTAGGTCTAATTTCAAGATTTGATCAAGATTCAATAAAAGATGAAATTGATTTAGGGCTTTTAGATGATTGATGTTAGAAGCTTGAAATTGTTGTTTGAATCCATGTTTGATTGAATTCATGATGTGTTGTGATGGATTGGAATTAATTGATTGGCTTGTTCTTGATTGGAAATTGAAATTTGTTCTTGATTGAGATTTCTTGATTTGGTTTATTATTGATTGGAAAGTTGCTTGGTTGTTTTGGAAATGTTGTTGGAAATGTGAAGGAGGCCATACGGCCATGATGAGAATGATAGGGATATCATGTGGAATTTTTCAAATGACCAAGGGTAAAATAGTCATTTCACATGTAGGGACACATTGGGAATTTTAGAAAAAGTTTAAGGGCATTTTCGGCAATAATTAAAAAGATTGAGGTTAATTAGGTAATTTCACATTTAGAGGATACAATTGGAATTGTATAAAAAGATTGAGGTTAATTAGGTAATTTCACATTTAAAGGATACAATTGGAATTTTATAAAAAGATTGAGGATAATTAGGTAATTTCATAGATTCTAGAAGAATTAGGGACACATTCGGAAATTTATAAAAAAATCAAGGGTAAAATGGGAAATTTTAGAAAATAGTAAGGGTAATTTAGTAATTTCACCTTTGAGGGCAAAATTGGAAATTTATAAAAAGATAGGGGTATTTTAGTAATTTTCCATATTAAAGACTTAATTGGTATTTTAGTAAAAGTTTAGTAATTTTCATAGTAAATACATAATTATTATTTTAGTAAAAGTTTAGTAATTTTACCTAGTAAAGGACTAGTTAATAATTTATTAAGGTATTGATGTTATAATGTTAATTAGTGAATTTTATAATTTTAATGTGATTGATTAATATTAATTATTTGTTAATTAGCATCATTATCATATTGCATAAGTCTGAGTTCTTGGAAAATACAAAGATTTCAAATGAGAAATGAGTTTTCAAATGAGAAATGATTTTGTTGACTAACCGGGACTGCGGTAGTCATGAAAAATGAGTATTTTTGGGGGAATTGATTTCCAGGACTATGTTGACTGACCGGACTGCGGTAGTCATGTATTTGAAAAGATGATTGAGATTATGAACAGAGAACTGTGTTGACTGACCGGACTGCGGTAGTCATGTATTTGAAAAGATGATTGAGATTATGAACAGAGAATATGATAGTCCTGAGAAATGGGTGAGCAGAGTAAGTTAGACAGGACTGTATAGTCTGTGATTATATAGTCTGTGGGGTGAAGGGTATTGGCAATTCCACATGTGGCTGTAATCTGGACAGAGATGCTGCCGTGGTGGCCTTCCGGGTATCCTGATCTCCTAATTCTGCTAGCTTATTCGCGTTTAGTAGGGGCTGATAGCTGAATTACAGAGCGTAATGGTAGGCCAGTTACTTACTAAACACTCAAAGGGGAAGTCTCCATGGAGCAGGGTCAAAATGATTTTGAGTCAAAAAAATGAGTTTGAGTAAAAAAACTGCATTTGCATAAATCATACTGCATTTAATTATATGTGTAACTAATTAATTTGTTATGATATGAATTTGTTTGAAATTGTTTTCATTGTATGAGAAATTAAATGCCTGATCCGATAATGCTGTCCCCAGATTCTAGGGGAGTGTGAATTGCAGGTGTCTGAAGATATAGTTAAATGATGAAGATGCAGAAATTCCAGAACATATAGGATGGGACTATTTTGGGTAGACAATAATTTATAGTACTTAGAATTATTTTGTAACAGTGTTTATATAAATTTTAATGATATAAATTACAGAACATATTTTGGATTGTAAGAGAACGTATCAGAACTTTGAAATAAATATATAAAATAAATTAAATAGTTAAATTATGTTTTATAAGAAAAGGGGGTTACATTAGTGTAACACCCTCATTTTTATTTTACTATTTATGAATATTTTTCTATAAATATTATAAGAAATTACGTACTGTATTTAGAGAATATTTTCTGTACATACTTTCATATTACAAATTATACAGTTCTACTCAGCAAAATTTTCTAAGTCTTTTGATACATTTGTTTAGGCCTAAATTTCTTGTTGACCGGACAGTTGTGTCAGACAGCTGTTAAGGATAAGATTTTCAATATAACATTTTGGATTAAACTGTACTCTAATAAATCAAGAATTTAATGTAGATTTAAAATATATACAGTTGAGAAATGAAATTACTTGTTGACTGGACAGTATGTCAGACAGCTGTCCAGGATAAATTTTCAAGTGTAAAATTTTAGACTAATCTGTAACTTAATAAAAAGGTAAGTGAATATAGATTAAAAATATATACAGTTAAAGAATTAAAATGCTAATTCCGATTTGTTAGAATTTTCTGAAAGTTAGAACTTTGAGAAATTCTTACGATAAAATTCTAAGGTGGAAAATTAAGAAAAAATTCATATGACATCTATAGAATTATCTAATAATTGTAATATACTATATATATATATATATATATATATATATATATATATATATATATATAAGCTAAAGATTTATTGCTGTTAAAAAAGAGCATAAGACTATAAAAAAAAAAAAACAAAAAAAATAAGACATGCTCATCTTACAGCCAATTGTAAAACATTCCAATCCAATCCTACACATGCTAATCTATAAACGAAAATCTGACCAAACTTACAATACATTACCCGTACCACTCTACACAACCACATCACATAATTTAAGAAACTAAATTAGCTTAGTTTTTAATTCTTCAATAATAATTAACTTTCATTGTGTAGCTTGCTTTCACGCTCCCAGTCCAATTTCCTATGTCAGTGATTAGGTTCCAAAATTATTCTTTTACAGCCACCTCCCTCTTGCCAAGTTGTGTCCCATGGTCCCGTTAGTGAGTAAGCTCAAATATTTTCGTGTTCTTGGATTCACTCCCAGTCAAGGCCGGCTCAAGGGTAAAGTAACTAAAACTCAAGCTTTTGGCCCACCAACAAAAAATATATTTTCTATTATATAAAGCAAAATGGCCTCATATGTTGACAAAAAGTCCACATATGTTGGCAAAAAAAGGCCTACTATATAGCTATTTCATTTAAAGTAAAATGTTTCTCTTAAAATTTGCTTTAGGTCTCACCTACCATTGGGCTAGCCCTACTCCCAGTCTTGGACAATCTTGTTATCTATGGTAAACCTCTAAAGGTTTAGAGATCAAAATTAGCCATGGAAAATAGGACTGCAAAACAAATCAACAACACTCAATGTAACAGGTATTACCTCTCGATATAGAAAATGCAAAACAACTCCTCCTCTAATGGAAACACGAAATTTGTACACTCCAAGAAAATTTGAAATCTCAAAATATAAGATTACAACACAGATTAATAAGTTTAGGAAGAGAATGAAATTTAGAACGAAATAATATGAAAATAATGATAACCAAACTGTGATTCTAGACATAGAGACGAAACAATTTCTCCATTAGGGGATTGCATATTAAATAGAGCAACAACATCCTTTGTAATTCCAAAAATGGCTTATTTAAGTTTATAATTCAATATTCCAGCTGTAAAACATATTTGGAATCCCTTACAGTCTGAGATACGGCACCTCCATACCCGCCATCTTGTATGGCCTGACTTAAGGATCCAAATACATCTCAACAATCCACAATCCTTAACCACAACAACAACCCATCCCCTATACACTAAAAGAGTCACTAAACCTCTTGGGAAGTAGTTCTCAACACTCCAACACGCCATTCGGAGTCAAAACATAGGGGTAGTACTTGGATAGATATCCCACTAGGCGAGACCCCCGGGTCACTTTAGTGGGTCGGAGTTCTGGCGTCAAACTCCCCCTCCCAAGTATACCATTTTTCTATAAAAGTCTTCCCAAAGGACTTAGTTAACTTTTCTTTAACATATAGGGATAGTTCCAACACACAGTTTACATATATCATCATCTCATCAACATTTCATTTCAATTTCTCAACAAAACACATACACCTCAATAATAAATAATATTCTCAACAAAATTTTAAGTACCTCAATCAATAATATAATAATCTCAACGAATTATATCCCATCAACCATAATATGCCAACCCCAACAACAAAGTCATTCTCTCATAGATAAACTTACTTGTGGGTACATCACAGAGATAAACAACATTGTTACAAGATCCATCCTATAGTTAAAAGACAATATCACACAAACATATTTCAAATATTAAATACTCAAGATTCACATCCTTGGAACTTAAAGTGAAACAGAATTGGTCAATGGATATTACTTATCAATTTCCTTATAAAAATTCACACCTCAATAAACAAACATCACCATTCCAATAATTCTATCATATCAACCAAATTGATCAAATAAGGTCGATTTCTCTTTGGCAGTACTGAATGTGAACTCTCACTGATTGAAGCAAATGACCTCGGAATTAAATTTTTTTATATAGAATTAAAGTTCTTGAATCCTATTTTTCAAAATGGTATCCCAATTGTAAAATAGACAACTAGAGAATTTTCTAAAATTCCTACAAGTTGACAGTACCGAATTTGACTTTCTAGTGAACATGGTTCAAAGAAATTAAATTTTCTAACACTTCCCAAACTTGTTTTGAGCTGGAATTTTTACAGGATAAAGGTAACACATTGGTCTTTCAAAATGCTATCCCATGTCCTCAAATTCATTCCCAATTGTTTCCAGTAAAATTTTCTCTAATAGCCTAAATTTTAGACTCCAAACAGATCTCCAAACCCTAGCCCTGTTTCTTTTCAAAACGTTAATTTAGAAATTGGACATGATAATTTTTGTAAATTATATGGTTAAAAAGCTTGATTTGTCTAGTTTTAAATGGTGCAAACACGAAAAAGAAAAGATAAGTACATAAGTGTAAAACTTGAGAAAAACCGAGACCTATTCCAGTGGAACTCGAAAACAGAACAACCACTTTGTGGGTCATGGATGAACCTCGAAACAAAGTTATCTCGCCAAAGTATCAAAATAAAAGTTGCCTTTCTGCAAAGAATACATGAAAATTATAAGCTTTCCTTACCTTTCTGCAGTCACAAGCTGAAATTTTTAGAAAGTGGAGTGGAAAAGAATTTCTTGAGCCAAAGAGTGAGTTTCTCAACCAAAACATCACCAAAACCAATCAACCATCATGATTCAAGACAAAGTCAAGAATTAGAAACTTAAGCATCATGAAAGAATCACTAGGAACAAAGCAAGAGATGAGGAGAAAGGATTTAAGTGCTTACCAACACAAAGGTTTGGGCGCATATGAAAACTGAATGGAGAAAATGAGTGAGTTTCTCTTACTTTAAATTTTCAGACTTAGGCACTTTCAGCAAAGTATAAAAATTGACATGAGAGAGAAGAAGAAATGGGAAATCTCACAGAGAATAAGGGAGAAGAAATTAATAGAGTAACCAACGTTCTGATACCCATTTATAGCAACAAGATCTTTTGCTTTTCAGTAAATTTGACCAAGTCCAAATTGAATGAACAAAGCAAACTGATCTCTCATTCATTTCACACCATTTTGCACAGATTTCATTTAGGAAGCCTATGAAATTTTTGCTACAAAGTACGTAGGAGTAAATTGTGGTAGGTGTACTTATAGCTTTTTGGTAGAAATATTAATGGAAACGATAACAAATACAAATAAGCTAATTAGATTGCTAATCATAAATTAGTAAATGTATGACTTACTAATTCTTAATTTAGAATACCCAAGAAAATTTAAAATGTCTCATGGAATCTTTCCAACTCCAGAAAAACTCTCAAAATTGCACTTTTTGAACTGCGTTAAAATATTATTATTTTAATCATGGGTAACGGAATAAAATATAAATTTCATAGGGACCTAATTATAACTATTAGAGACTAATTATAATTAAATCATTCACTTTTCTTGACTATTATCTCACTTTTGCAGTGTATTCTTACACAGTTAGTGTATAACACAGTCCCAATTTCAATAGAATTTCTATTGAAACTTACACCGAAAAAATCACACATATTTATTAATTAAATTTTCCATCAAATTAAATTGAATTATCTCTTATAATTATTTCAATCAATTTATCATAGATTATAATCACGGCGTTACATAAAATGTCATAATCAAAATATAATGCTAATGGAAAAAGGTATATTAGCAATAGTAGTAATTTTGGTAGTAGATGCCATAATGGTTCAATAATTAATAGAAGAATGTTAACAATAGCAGTATCATTAGTGACAATAGTAATAATAGTAATCATAATCTTTTATGAAAAAATTATTTTTCAAATTTCACATTGTGTAATATCACTATCATATTCATTCTTTTTTATTTAAAAATATTTATTTTATTACTATCTTTTTAGTAAATAATAAAATAACACTTTAATAAATTAATAATTTACACATCATTAAAAATTATGTTAACCACAAGATATGCAATCAAAACTTTCAATTAGTCTTTTTTTTTTAAATGATATCCATAACAAATAATTACTTAAATATAAGGCAAAAATTTGACAAAACATCTTTATCTTTATAATAATAAAAGTAAAGAAGTTTGAGTGGGAAATTTTTATGCGATTGAGAGGGAAGATTTTTAGAGAAATATTTTATCTATTATTTAATTCATGAAATTATATAAATATAGTAGTTAATGTAATTAGAACAAATATATAATCTGATTTGAAATAATTAAATTAATTATTGATCAAACACACACACACACACACACACACACACACACACACACACACACACACACATATATATATATATATATATATATATATATATATATATATTTACATTAAAGTAATTAAGACTATTCTAAATTAAGGTAGTTATTATTATATAATTTAAAATTAATTAGAATAATATATATTTTTCTTCCTTTCATTGTTTTGTCTTCAATCGTCCCTTCCACGCCCCCATTGTTTAGTGGTTTTTTGTAACGTTGTAGTTTTTCCTAATTGTATGATTAAGTGTTTGATTTACAATAAGAGAAAACTAAATTTAAATTAGGTTAATGGGTATAATAATTAACTTAAGTTCTATGTTTTATTATGTGTTAAAGTGTGATTGTTGAATTTTCATGTATGGTTGGACTTAGAGTGTGTGTTGTTAGATGGTTGGGAATTTTACGTGAATTTTGTGAGCTTTCAGGAAGAAAAAAATAAGAGAAGGGAGTATCTTTAGAGGAAGCAGGGGTGTTACTAGCAAAATTCCATGCAAATCTCAAATTTAAACGTGACAAGCTTCACGTTTCTTCCATTCTTCTTTTTTCTTCTTCCTTCCTCCCGAAGTGTCTTCTTTCCCTTGCATGGAAGTTTGATTCTTACATCCTGTTGAAGCTTGATTTCTTCTTCTCTAGAGCCTCCTTAGTTGATTTCTAGTTGGTAAGTTAAATTCTTGATCTCTTAGTTTCTTTCTCAACTCCCACCAAGAAACTTGAGAAATGGGTTTCAAGTTGAATCTTGGCTAGTGGGTAGAATTTTGATTGAAGCTTATTTTGGAATTGATTTAGGTGTCCTCTATTTGATTTCATAGCCAAAGTTGGGTAGAAATCATTCTTGAATCACCAAGTCTCCTCCCTAACTTCTTCTTCAAGGTTTTGATCCAAGAACTCTAGGTAAGGGAAGCTTTAATATGATTGAATGCGTATTTGTATGTTTTATGCTTGGAGTGTTGTTTTTGAGTGTGGAATGATGTATATATGTTATGTTTGATGTAAAATTTGATTTGGAATGAATTTGGTAGCCATTGAGAAGTTTTAAGCATGTTTTCATGGTCCTACAACCCTGTTTCGCTTAAGAACAGAGTAATTCTCGCTTAAGCGAAATAGGGGACAAAGAGCATTTTTGGTCAAGAAGGTGTCCTAGCTTAAGCACCAAAATTCCTAGCTTAATCGAGGCCTAGCTTAAGTGAGGAAAATGCTAGCTTAAGCGTGGAACCCTGGAAGTGAGTAAATAATTTCTAAAACTCTAGCTTAAGCGAGAGTAAGGGGGCACTTAAGCGAGAATTCATTTTCTACAGTATAAAATGGCTTTCAAATTTATTTCAAATTGAATTATTGCTATGGTATGGATGTGATGGAGATGTCCACTAAAGTTCTAGAAATATGTTAGGAAATTCACATTTTTGTTAAAATTTTGGTGTTGTGTTATGAGTAAGGATTCAAGGTGAGAGAATACCTTACTTGAGAGTATTTGGTGTTGTGTTGTGAGTAAGGATTCAAGGTGTGAGAATGCCTTACTTGAGCTTATTGAACTGCTGGATGGGTTCATAAGCATGATTTGAGAAAAATGGTGAATTTATAACATAGAGGGAACTTGTGGAAATCAAAGTTGTTTGGCTTGTTACATGACATTGCATGTGGGTAGGCACGTAAGTTGAGAGTGCTAGGTAGGCTCTCAACCTAGTGCCGGAGGTTTTCGTGGTGGCCAACAGTGGGCCTATAGAATAGCCAAGTTGTCAAATTCCTATAGATGTAAGGTTTTGCAAGCCTTACAGAGGTAAGCCAATACCCATACTTGTCTATATTCGATTACATCGACACTTCCTCCATAGGGTAGCTCAAGGGACTCCCTGAATGGTCAATGGTGAGACTATGGTAGGGGATAGGGCCTATGAGGACCGCCTAAAAGTTGTAGAAATCTCCATGGATTCGAGTCAGTATGGCATTACATAATGAGATTGATATATGAGATTGATGTATGATGTTATTTGATTTGCTATGATTGATTTATTTTGGTTTTACTTTAAGTATATCTTATACCCTTGTATATCTATGATCTTTTTATAAATAAGCTTACCCTTGTCTTTTGTGTTTGTGTTTGTGTTGTATTACTGCAATGATCGTGTGGTTGGCACGGAAGCAGATAAAGATGATGTTGCAGGTTCTCAGACCGCTCGTGACTGAAGTGGATGTATAGGTGGAAGATGGGATGATATCCCTTTTGTTAGATATGTTCTCATATATATGTATATAGTATGGGGACCAGCTTAGGACATATGTATTATTACTTAGGTCGTTGTAAATGTCCTCTACAAGAGGATTATTTTTTGTGTTGGATGTATATTTATATTTGAGTTTTGTAAAGCCATACCTTACACTCTTATGTTGTGATGATGTACATATATATGTGTGTTAAATATGAAAAAAATTTATAGGTAGTTTCATATGATAATATTTAATTACAAGGTGTTAATATAACAAACCTGTAACGAAGTTGGGTCATTACATTTTTGACCGATTGTTGATTCTTTTGCAGAGATTCACCATTGATAAAAATAGAGAAGAAATTATAAGTAAATCAATGTTTTTTCCTTCATTATTTATTCTCTTATTAAATATTTTTACTACTTTTATTTATTTCTTTTCTTCGACCATACCTTACATTATTACATACCATTGTTTTTTTTCTCTAACTTCATTTTTCTGTAGTTAACAAAGATACAACCTTGATGAGAAAAATATGGTGCATTAAGAAATTTTCTTAAACTTAAATTAGATTAATTATTTGTAAACATTACTCTAAATTTTATGTTTTATAATTTTTAAATAATATATGTAATAAATGTAAATTGAAATAACAATTTTATAATTTTAAAATATAATAATAACAAGCCTGTGCATCGCACAGGTCACCATACTAGTATATATATATATATAAATGAATAAGAGATTATTACCTCTCCTTGCTTCATTCTTCACACTCTCTCTCACATTCACTCTTATTTGAATATTCTCCTCCCATGGAGTGGTGTAGTTTACTCTCCTAACATGTATCTGGTTCTTTTACTTTTCCTAAAATTTCTCTTATCAATTTTTGTAATTACCCCACATTCACAATATTTTTATAACTGCCTCCATTCACTTCTTTATCTGATACCATATATATTTTTAAATATTTTTTATCAATTTTTTTAATTCTATTTTTTAATTCCGAATATTTCTCTCTTTCATCAATAACTAGATAGTACCCGTGCGATGCACGGATTTATTGAGGAGAAAATGAACTTTTTATATGTATAAAGTATGTTGATAATGTTGTTAATTTGTTATATTACTTAAAAAAATCTAAAAATAATTCAATTTTCTGCAATAAGGAACTTATTCATTAATAAAAATAATAAAAGATAATTAGATGTGTTTATTTTATAATACAACACATTTAAAAAAAATTATAATACAACTATAAATTTAAATTTCACAATGCCACTTTCTTGAAGTAAAAAGTTTTCTATATATAGACAAATAAAACTTTATAACAAAAATAAGATGAAAATAATAAGAAAATTAATTTTAACTAAAAGAACTAACATATTGTTCCATTAATTTTTTTTATGGAATTTATTAATTTAACATCTTGTAAAAATATTGAAAACAAAATTAAGCGAATGAATGAAACAATATAAATTTAAGAACATGTATTTAAATGATTACATATAAGTGCAATGTTATATATCACATTCATTTATATTAAATTTGATATGATAATGTAATATTTTATTTTTGGAAGAGACATTTTCTAATATTTTGAAAGAGAAATTATAATTAAACTTAAAAATTAAAAATAACAATTTAATATATTTTTTGGTAAACAACAATTTAATATTTTCATTATAATTTAAAAAAAATTATTTGAATAACTATTGTCTTTTCATGTATTAAATAATATAAATAAATGATCAAATATTTATTTATTTTTTAAAAGATACAAGTGAAAAAAAAAAGACAATTGAGAATCACATCCATCTATTGTCACATATTCAAATCAACCACATAAATATATATAGCATGTTAATCTTTATTTGAAAATTTATATTTCATTTCATTATTTCTTTAAGATATATAGCATTAATTTAATAATAAATATGTAGTATTGTCCCCTTTATATTTAATACCATTCATGTTTAATTGATTTAAATTTTTTTAGACACTTAGGTGATGAAATTATCAATTTTATTTGAAAAATATTTAAAATATAACTAATATCTAAATCAATTTAAAAATAAATTTAAATTTGAAATATAGATATAAATATTTATATTAAATTATTATATTAATGAAAAATAAAATTATAATAATGAAAAATAAAAAACTATTAAAACATTAAAATAATTTAGAATCTAAATTTAATATGCATAGAGAAAAAAATAAACAAACACATGAATTAGTATTATTAGAGTATTGGTTATAAAGTTAATCAATAAAAATTTAAACATCATAAATTTATATTGTTGTATTTGTAATGACCCAACTTCGTTACAGATTTGTTATACTAAAACCTTGTATTAGATATTATCATATGAAACTACCTATAATTTTTTTTCATATTTAGCACACTTATATAAGTACATCATCATATCATAAGAGTGTAAGGTATGACATTACAAAACTCAAATATAAATATACATACAACACCAAAAATAATCCTCTTGTAGAGGACATTTACAACAACCTAAGTAATAATACATATGTCCTAAGCTGGTCCCCACACTATATACATATATATGAGAACATATCTAAAAAGAGGGATCTCATCCCATCTTCCACCTATACATCTACTTCAGTTACGAGCGATCTGAGAACCTGCAACATCATCTCTATCTACTCCCGTGCCAACCACACGATCATTGCAGTAATACAACATAAACACAAACACAAAAGGCAAGGGTAAGCTTATTTATAAAAAGATGATAGATATACAAGGGTATAAGATTTACTTAAAGTAAAACCAAAATCAATCAATCAATCATAGCAAATTAGATAACAGCATACATCAATCTCATATATCAATCTCATTATGTAATGCCATGCTGACTCGACTCCATGGAGATTTCTACAACTTTTGGGTGGTCCTCATAGGCCCCATCCCCTACCATAGTCTCACCGTTGACCATTCAGGGAGTCCCTTAAGCTACCCTGTGGAAGAAGTGTGGATGTAATCGAATATAGACAAGTGTGGGTATTGGCTTACCTCTGTAAGGCTTGCAAAACCTTACATCTATAGGAATTCGCCCACTTGACTATTCTATAGGCACACCGTTGGCCACCACGAAAACCTCTGGCACTAGGTTGAGAGCCTACCTAGCACTATCAACTTACGTGCCTACCCATATGCAATGTCATGTAACAAGCCAAACAACTTTGATTTCCACAAGTTCCCTCTATGTTATAAATTCACCATTTTTCTCAAATCATGCTTATGAACCCATCCAGCAGTTCAATAAGCTCAAGTAAGGCATTCTCACACCTTGAACCATTACTCACAACACAACACCAAATAATCTCAAGTAAGGTACTCTCACACTTTGAATCCTTACTCACCGCACAACACCAAATTTTAACAAAATGTGAATTTCCTAACATAGTTCTAGAACTTTTGTGGACATCCTCATCACATCCATACCATAGACATAATTCAAATTAAAATAAATTTGAAAGCCATTTTATAGTGTAGAAAATGAATTCTCGCTTAAGCGCCACCTTACTCTCGCTTAAGCTAGAATTTCAGAAATTATTTACTCACTTCCAGGGTTCCATGCTTATGCTAGCATTTTCCTCGCTTAAGCTAGGAATTTTGGCGCTTAAGCTAGGACACCTTCCTGACCAAAAATGCTCTCTGTGCCCTGTTTTGCTTAAGCGAGAACTACTCTGTTCTTAAGCGAAACAGGGTTGTAGGACCTCGAAAACATTCTTAAAACTTCCCAATGGCTACCAAATTCATTCTAATTCAAATTTTACATCAAACATAACATATATACATCATTCCATACTCAAAAACAACATTCCAAGCATAGAACATACAATTACGCATTCAATCATATTAAAGCTTCCCTTACCTAGAGTTCTTGACTCAAAACCTTGAAGAAGAAGTTAGGGAGGAGACTTGGTGATTCAAGAATGATCTCTACCCAACTTTGGTTATGAAATCAACTAGAGGACACCTAAATCAATCCCAAAATCAGCTTCAATCAAAATTTTACCCACCAGCCAAGATTCAACTTGAAACCCATCTCTCAAGTTCTTGGTAGGAGTTGAGAAAGAAACTAAGAGATCAGGAATTGAACTTACCAACTAGAAATCAACTAAGGAGGCTCTAGAAAAGAAGAAATCAAGCTTCAACAGGATGTAAGAATCAAACTTCCATGCAAGGGAAAGAAGAGACTTCGGGAGGAAGGAAGAAGGAAGAAGAAAGAAGAAGAATGGAAGAAACGTGAAGCTTGACACGTTTAATATTTGAGATTTGCATGGAATTTTGCTAGTAACACCCCTGTTTCCTCTAAAGATAGTCCCTTCTCTTATTTTTTTTCTTCCCGAAAGCTCACGAAACTCACATAAAATTCCCAACCATCTAACAACACACACTCTAAGTCCAACCATACATGAAAATCCAACAATCACACTTTAACACATAATAAAACATAGAACTTAAGTTAATTATTATATCAATTAACATAATTTAAATTTAGTTTTCTCTTTCATTATAAATCAAACACTTAATCATACAATTAGGAAAACTACAACGTTACAGTATTTATAATTGAGTGTAATTTAAGAATTTTAGAAAAATGAAAATTAACAAAATAAGATACTCTTATTTATATTAATATTTCGCCATAATTATTTTAAAATTTTCAAATTGGTTTCCTTTTCAAATTTCTTGGAATAATAATGTTTTTCTTACCAAATTTTTTTGCAAAAAAAAATTATAAACATTTTTCAAATTAATTGAGTGTGATTTTAATTAGTAATAATATTCACCATACTTTTATTTTATTACTAAGTTGAATATTTGATAGGTATGCATAATCGAGTTTGCAAGATAATTAATTGAATGTAATTTTGTAGTTAAAAAATTGCAAATTTCTCGTTATTATAATTTCTTGTTGTAATTGTCTCACAATTTTGAAATTGCTTCCATTTTCAATTTTCTTCCAATAATAATAAATTTCTTTTCATAATTCTTTGCTATAATAAATATTTTAACTTTTCAAATTTGTCATTAATTATTTTAAAGTTGTTTCAAATCATTTGGGTGTGATTGGTTGATAAAACTATTCTCATCGTTATCTTTTTATTATTATATTGAATATTTGACACATTTGTGTCACTATATTTGTCAAAGACTTGCAAATTAATTGACTATAATTTTACAATTTGAGGAAAATTAGAAATTAAAAAATAGAAAATAAACATATTATTATGTTATTATATCAATATTTTCCTAAATACTTTTGGCATTGTACTCTAATTTGAAGGTTTAATGTTATTATCCATTTCATTGGTTTTCATCTCATATATGAAAGTAGAGGGTTCACTTTCATCATCCACTATATTGTCATTCACATGATACAATATTCATTGCTTGATAATTAATACATTTTTACTACATAATTAAAAAATTAAAAAAAATATAAAGCAAATAAAAATAATTAGGAAGCAAATATGATCGCACGTCTTCCAAATATTTAAGATGTCAATACTTGTCAAATACAAAAAAAAAATATAATAAGTCAACCAAAAAATAAATAAAAATTCAAAAATGTAAAAAATCTCCACAGAGAAAAAATCAATAAAAATATATATATACATATAAATAATGGATTAGTATAGCACTATTTATAAGAGGGAAAGCATGAAGAATTTTAAAAATTAGTAAGTAGCATGAATATTACACAATTTTCCCGTGTTTACTGTCAATGTTTCATCTCTACTAAACAAATTAAAAAGATGAGATAATAAAAATTAAAAACAATGGGACATGTAAGGTGTGGTTGAACAAAAAAAAAAGAAGTAAAGTATAATAAACAATGAGACGAAGAAATAATAAAAAAAATATCAACTTACTCATAATGTCTTTCCTATTTTCGTCAGAGATGTCAATACCTATTAAATAAAAAAAATATAATAAGTCAATCAAAAAATAAATAAAAATTCAAAAATATAAAAAAATCTCCATAGAGCAAAAACCAATAAAAAAATATATAAAGTTACATATAAAATGGATTAGTATAACACTATTTATAGGAGGGAAAGCATGAAGAATTTTAAAAATTAGTAAATAGCATGAATATTACACAATATTCCTTGTGTTTATTGTCAATGTTTCATCTCTACTAAACACACTGAAAAGGTGACATAATAAAAATTAAAACAATGGAACATGCAAGGTGTGGTTGAAAAAAAAAGTAAAGTATAATAAGCAATGAGGCGAAGAAATAATAAAAAAATATCAATTAAGGATTTAGGGTTTCATTATTCGTTATTTAAATATGGAAAGAAAATTATAAATTATAAATATATTAAATGTCTTATAAATATTAAGATTGTGATTGTGTTAATCAATAATTAATTAATTGATTAATGATACTAAAATTAAGAATGAAATATCAATCAATTGATCAATCAATATATTATATAAAATGTCACCAGAATGTGACACGTGGACAACAAGTCCTAGTCAGCAACTGTGTTTTATATAATACTAGTTTGATGACCCGTGCTATGCACGGGCGGATTATTGTACTAATTGATATAAATTTGTAATTATATATATAATTATAAATTATATATAAATATTTATAATTATATTAAATATATAAGATGAAATGAATTTCAAATTTTTATAAAATAAGATAAATTTTCAATCTGTTTAATACATGTTCAAGTACGTTAATTGATTTTTATTTATAAAATTAATTATATAATTATATAATAATATAATTTTATTGTGCTGAATATTATGAAAATGAAAACAAATCATAAACATAAACATAATAAACATTTGAAAATGAAATTTGAAAGGAAAAAACATAAAATAAATATTGTAGGTAGATTTAAGATTTTGATTTAAATGTAATTAAAGTTTAGTATGCGTGAACTTTCCCAATTACCTAATTTCTAACTAATTATTTTCATTTATTCTTATTATTAATATTAATATGAATATGAGTAAAAAAAATATTAATATGAATAATTTACCCTTCATATAATCTAGTAAGTTATATATAAATGAAAAGGGAAATCGTTGAGTCAATTTTACTTGGGATAAAATTGATAGAAGATTAACAAAATCTTTACAGGAGACAAAAGTTTTATGAATATTTCTTTTTTATTTTACTATTTTACTTAAGGGTGGCCAATGCTAAAAAAATCTAATTTTTTTTAGAGGGACACGTTAAATATAAAATATATATAATACATAATTTTATTTTAAAACATTAAAATCACAAATACTAATCATATATTAAATCTTTGAAATATTAATCAATACACCTTTTAAAATATTAAGAACCTTTTAATATTATTCTATATTATCTGATCTACTTAAAATGTAAAGGAATTCAAATACAATTAAAATAAAAAAGAATGTATACATATTTCACTTAGATATAGAAATTATTTGACATCAATAATTATGTGAAGTTTATTGAGAATTATGTCAAAATATGTTTTTTTTTTTACAGATCAAAATATGTTATGTTAAAAAAATAAATTTGAAATGGAAAAATGTGAAACAAATGTTGTAGACAGGATATAAGATTTTGATTTGCAATGTAATTAATTAAAGGGTAATAATTGTGAACTCTCCCCTTAACTTAATTTCCAACTAAATTATTTTCATTAATTTTTATTTTTAATATTAATATGAATAAGTTATATATAAATGAAAATGGAAATCATTAAATCAATTTTACTTTGGATAAAATTGACAGAAGATTAACAAAATTTTGGTAGAAGAAAAAACTTTTATGAATATTTCTTTTTATTTTACTTTAGAGTCACTAATGTTAAAAAAAAGTAATTTTTTTTCTCATGAGGGACACACCAAAGTTGAAAATATATAATATATAATTTTATTTTAGAATATTAAAATCAGAGATACTGGTCATATATTAAATCTTTTAAAATGCTGTTCAATACACCTTTTATAATATTAAGAACCTTTTAATATTAGTGTATATTATTCAATTTACTTAAAATGTAAAGGAATTCATATCATTGTAATATTATAAGTAAAAGTACAGTTATGATTATAATTAAATATTACATTCTAATTTCTTTTTAACTACTACATTGTCATTGCATAATGCCTATGTTCTTTCTAATACTTTTTAGCAAAATAAAAAATTCACGTGATTTAATTTATTAGTTTTCTAAGCATGCTATAGGTAATATTAACTCTTTTCTCTATTTGGTATAAGAAAGGAATGATGAATATAATATAATATAGTAATATAATATTATAAAATATTATTATTATGTAGAAGAAATGATGTATATTTTATATTAAATTTATAGTGTCAAATTTTATAAAATTGAATGTATAGTCTATATTTATATTGTCATAAAGATTTTTTTTAAACATCTAACTTTAATTTTTATTAATAAGAAAGATTTAAATTTTATCCTTATTAATTATAATTTATCTGCGTTGAAATAAAATATGTAAAGATCTTTCTAATGTAAAAATATTAAAGTTTCTATTTTTTTTCTCGGGGCACATCAAATTCAAAAAATATATAATATATAAATTTATGTCAGTGGATTTTTTATTTTTGTTGAAAATTTAAAGTATTTAATACCGTAATTAAATGGCAGTTTGTAAACATTTGAAGTTCAAATTTAACATTATGTGAAATTTAAATTTACATTAATCAAGAAGTTTAACTCATTTAATTTTGTTTTTAACTATTTTTGAGTTTTTAATGAACATTTTCATTTTTAGTAATGGAAAGAGAAGAGTCCTTCGAATGCTCACTTAATTCACATTTTGATATCCTCACCAAATTAAATTAAATAAGAACAATGTTTACTTATCTTGGCTAATTTATATTTTTAATACTTTAAAAGGGTTTCAATTTTAAAAATTAAATATATTCAATTCAATTTCAAATTAAAAATAAGAACTAAAATTTTAAAATAAAATCAATTTTGATTTTATTAAATTCTTTCAAAATTAATTAAAAATACCACATTTTTTCAAAAACCCGTAACATTAGAAGTGACATTAAATTTGGGTTAATTTCATTTATTTGAGTAAACTCACATAAATAATTAAAAAAAAAAAACTCACAAATAGCATAAAAGTGTAAGGTACTTCTATATGCCCAAGTAGCCCAACTTAAACAAAAACTAAAGACATGATACATTACAAAATATAAAAAAATCTCCACATGATTTCTTAGCACATACAGAAATGAACCTAATGAAAAACTATTACAATACATGTTGAATATTGATCCCTATCTATTATTACATACAACAATTTGCATAGCCAAAAGACTCCAATTTGTCTAATATATGATATAATGACATATACCATAATATCCTAAAGGATCATTTACACAAACTATTTTCCTTGTTACTACGTTCCCATACATAAACCAAGAAAGAAAGAATCATCTATTAAAGAAGCAAAATAGGATGACCACAATAATATTTGAAAAATTATGCTACAATGATAGAACTTTTTAAATTAAATCACAAAATATTTACTCACATCTTCAATTCGTGTTGAAATTTCTTGAACACTGGAGAATTCAATTGCAAGTATTATTATTACAATTTTATAGAAAACAAAAACCATAATTATCTCTCCATTCTAATAATAATCATTTTAAAACCTGCTCACATGAATCTCGATATTAAAGGCAGGGGTTGCAAATGATCATAGTTAGGTTGATAAGCCTACAAAGATGAGATTACAAATACTCAGGTTTTGTAAGATGTCCAAGGAGAAGCAGAGCGATGAACAACACCCTCAGTCACACCCTTAAACTGAAAAAAAAAAGGTAACATTAGAAATGTGGTCATTATGCAATAATGAGACAAAAGAAAAGGAGGAAAAAAAAGCCAGAGAAGAGAGGGAGGAGAGGAAGGGTATGAAAAGGGATAGAAAGCTTGAATTTGAAATATTTCCAATTATCCAATTTAAATTAATTTTCGATTTTGAGTCCCAGAATATTACCTCAGAATTTTTATTCGTTCATAATAAGAAAAAGGTATTTGATTTTGGAAAAATCAATTTAAATATTAAATTGTCATGGATTTGAAAGTTTTTAAATATATAATATCCTGTATAATTATTGTGTTAATATACAGTGAATTGAAAATTTTAAATATATAATATCTACTTACTATATTTTAATAGGATAAAATTATCATAAATTTTATGTATATTACGATGTCCATTTTAATATCTACTTACGATATATAGATTTTTTAGATATAATATTTTTAAAATATAATATCTACTTACTATATTTTAATAATACCGTGCACACATTTTAATGTAAATTCTATAATTCAAATTATTTTAAACGAAATGGATATTAATTATCCTTTGTTATTTTTTTTTAAATACTAAATTGTCATGGATTAGAAACTTTTTAAATATATAATATCCGGTATAATTATTAAATTCGGACATTGAATTAAAATTGATTTATAAAAAAATAAATTAATACTGATTTAAATTGTTTTATGGGACAATAAATTAAAATTGAAAAATGAAAAGACAATTAATTTATTAATTTCAGATTAATGATTCCTTTTTTTTATTAGGCTAATAGAAGAGTGCTTCAGAATGCATTGCATCAAAAGTTGATATCAATTAGTAAGTAGATATTATATATTTAAAATTTTCAATTCATTGAAGAGTCTAGATAGGAATTATAAACTTAAATAAGTCATTCACGAAGATTAATTAAATTAATATCAATTAATTTTAATAATATTAACAGCATTTTTGAAATTAATTAGGTTGATATATATATATATATATATATATATATATATATATATATATATATAAGTGTATTTTTAATTTTTAATTAATATATATAAACAGAAATTTTAAATATAAACTTTATATATCTTTATATATTCTGACAAAATTAAACTCCCCTATATATGTTTATATTTATAGTAATAAAGTATTATAAATTATAAATGTCAAATAATTGTGACACATTATCTTTTAATTATATCTTTATAGTCTGTAAAAATTAAATTCCCAATCAATCTCTATATTAAGAAATTAATAATATAATTTAAGAAATTAATAATAGGATAAAATTAATTCTCCCTATCAATCTCTATATTAAACTCCAAAATAATTATGATAATAAATGATTTCTATTATTTTTTTAATTTAATTATATTTTTCATTTAATTATATTATAGTCATAAGTTAATATTTTATTTTATACTTATTTTTTTGTTAATTAATTATATATTTAAATTATATTAATGTTTATGTCAAAATCTTTATATTAGACTTATTATATCAAAATATTTTAATTACACCCATTCTATAAATACATCATTTTTAATCATTTAATTATTTTATAGTCATAAGTTTCTCATTAAATTATGTCATGAATAAGTAATAATATATATAATAATAAAATATAAAAAATCATGAATATATATAGATATATATATATATATATATATTATAACTTTATATATTATAAATAAATAATCTTTTCTATAAATAAAAAATTAAAAATATAGAAATGCCAAAATTTTGAGTGGGAAATTATTTCCTTTTTAAGATGAGCGGAAAAATATTTCCTTTATGAGAATAAGATAACACGAAAATACAAATATGCCCATATTTTAGGCGGGAAAATATTTCCTTTTTGGATGAAAAACTATTACTTTTATATATATAAAGATTTTATAAATACATCATTTTTAATCATTTAATTATATTATAGTCATAAGTTTCTCATTAAATTATATCGTGAATAAGTAATAATATATATAATAATATAATATAAAAAATCGTGAATATGTATATATATATATATATATATTATAATTTTATATATTATAAATAAATAATCTTTTCTATAAATAAAAAATATAGAAATGCTAAAAATTTTGAGTGGTAAATTATTTCCTTTTTAAGATGAACGGGAAAATATTTCCTTTATGAGAATAAGATGACACGAAAATACAAATTTGTCCCTATTTTAGGCGGAAAAATATTTCCTTTTTAGATGAAAAACTATTACTTTTATATATATAAATATTCTTAATAATTAATTTTAAAATAGATCTGTTTCTATATTTTACAGTCTACTAAAATCCATGCTACCATAAGGAATGATTATAATTTTAGAAGCTTTTGCAAGAGAAAAAAATGGAGAGTTACTAATCACAAAATGAAAGTTAACTTTCTTTCATGACAACTACCAAAGTAACATAGGCGAAGTGTGACAATATTCCAATGAACTTTTATGAATTTGTTCCATTTTCAAAAATACTTTATGCCTTTGATGAAGTATATATGATGGGTGAGTTATAAACTATATTCATTTTTTAATTCTTAAATTGTTACATGGCAGGGACGGATCAAGGAGTATACCAAAAGGGGACCAAAATATTTTTTACACAATTATTTAAATATCTAACTTCTAATAAATAATTATTTAATAATAAGTTTAATAAAAATACCCAAAATGCCCAAACTCATCATATGAAATGCAGGGTAAGGCAGGGTACTTATCCCCAAGGCCATGGCTAATGCAGGGTACATATCCTCAAGGGGAATGGACTTTTCAAAGATGCGTTCCACAAGTTTCCTTTCATTGGGTAATAGAATCCTATTAGCTATGCCCATAGCTTTTACCCAATACTGAGCCTTCACCACCATGTCTATGTCCTCCATGTTGAGTTCTTTCGACACAATTGTGGATAGAATCTCACTCAGAAACTCCCTGCATAAAGTACTGTACACGTGTAAGCATTCCTCCTTTAACCCTGCTGTCACCATCAGCCTTGCGCTGACACGGAGGTCTTTGATAATTCCCGACGGCAATGAATCCACCACCAAGTTATCATCCTGATATAACTCTGGCAATTGAATATTCTTGTCCTTAAACAACAAAATCAGCTTTAACTTTAAGGTATTCATCTATGTGCTTGAAATTTGTGAGGGTAAGGTTCTCGTTCTCATTCTTAAGCACCTCCATACAAACCATGAACTGCACCATGATAGTATTATCACTGTCACTATTACCTTGTTGTGACTGAGTAAGTAGGAATCCTAGATCCTCATTTTCTGGAGGGGAATCAGCCTCGTGTGCTGTGATAATAATAACTTGGGGCGGATCCAATTGAGTAACACTAGGACTGGTTCTGGTTCCTTGTGATTGTGAATGTGAGCCAAATTCAATCACTACATGATCTCCGTCTTGTAGTCCATGATACTCACTACTTGGTGGAGCATCCAAAGTGGAGCGAAGAATTATTAGGGAATAACTGAAACTCCCTCCAACAAGGACTAACCATAATTTTATTTTCATGAGTTGTACTGTTAGAAGTCCACTGAAAAAGTACAAGAGATCAACCTCAAATCCAAATTGACTCAGTCTCCCCAAGGCTAATGACAAGATATCCATACCTTAGGCTGAATAAATGACTGAAAGAGGAGCTGAAAGCATAACAGAGCAGTCCAACAACAGATGAAAAGAAACACACGAATCTCCATACCTTAGGCTTCCACAACTCTTAATTTTGATGAGCATAAGCACCGCGTTCTTTAATTTTTCAACAAAGCAAGGTTTGTATGTTGTAATTTTTGGGATATTTCAAAAGGTTAACTCCTTTATTTATTTTTATACATAAAAAATCTTTTTAAAATTAATTTATAGTTTATTAAAAACAGTTTTTTTTGTTTGACTTGGTCTTATTGACTTGGTCAATTAGACTAGGTCTCACCTTATCTTTAACTTGGTTTTGGGTGGTTTTAGAAACCACCTTATCTTTGACTTGGTCTTTGGTGATTTGAGAAACCCTATCTTTTCTTTATAAATACTTATGCTTCAGATGGTTTTACAGAGTTCTCTCTCACATCTTTTTCTCTCTACTGTTTCACTGTAAATTCTGGGTTATTTTATGAGAGAGCTTGCTAGTTCTGCTGCCCCAATCTATTATTGGGAAGAGTCTGTTAAATCCTGGGGGATTTGCGCTTTACGCGGATAAATCCTTGAGGACAGTGTGTCTAACACACGTCTCAGACTTTTTGATTGTGATTTTACACGCGCCATGGACAACAATCTCAAGGATTTAATTTGTCCATGGCAATCCCTTCAACGTTTTTGTGTTTATTTTACCAAGCGCATTTGCTACTGTACACGAGAGTTCGCCGAATCAACTGCAGCCACCATTCACGTCTTTCTCCACGATCCCGACCCAACTTTCTTTTCCTCTCGCTCCAATCTTTCACTCCCACACAGCCTCCTACCGCGGCGCCACCGTCACCACCGCCAATCCCTTCTACACTCCGGCCGAGGTGGCGAAGCAAGCCACTGCTTCCAACTCCAAACTCATCATAACGCAAGCCTCCTACGTGGACAAGGTCAATGATTTCGCAAGAGAAAACGACGTCAGAGTGATGTGCATTGACGCGGCACCGGAAGGATACCTTCACTTCTCGGAGTTAACGGAGGCCGATGAGGGAGAGATTCCCGCAGTTAAAATATCTCCAGACGACGTCGTTGCGCTGCCGTATTCGTCTGGCACCACGGGGCTCCCCAAGGGAGTGATGCTAACGCACAAGGCACTCGTTACGAACGTGGCACAACAGGTTGATGGAGAGAACCCTAATTTGTATTTTCGAAGCGACGATGTGGTGGCTTGCGTGCTACCACTTTTTCACATTTATGCGCTCAACTCTGTTTTGCTGTGTTCCCTTCGAGTTGGGGCTGCCGTTTTGATCATGCCCAAATTTGAGATCGTTACGTTGTTGGAGTTGGTGCAGAAACACAAGGTGAGCATCGCGCCATTTGTGCCACCCATCGTTTTGGCCATTGCAAAGAGTCCCGATTTGGAGCGATACGACTTGTCGTCGATTCGGATGATTATGTGCGGTGCGGCACCCATGGGAAAGGAACTTGAGGATTCTGTCAGGGCCAAAATTCCCAACGCTATACTCGGACAGTAACTCTCACCAGTGTTGAATGTGAACTTGGGGTACGCTGTGGAGTGCGGATGGATATGCCGGGGTGCAAAGTTGTCGTCGCGTACCTAGTGATATTCAAGGTGGGGGACAGAGCGTGATCAACGCGTACGGTGAGAACCTTTCGCTGATTTGCATCGTGGCGGGGTCGACGACGGACGGCGGCGGGGAGGATGAGGATGGAGGCGCGGCGGCGGCAACAATCTGGCTCCAGGGCGAGGAGACACCGGGCTTGGGGGAATGATTGGGAGAGGCACCGCTCATAGCCATTGAAAAATCAGAATCGGAAAAGGAATAGTGTGTGTTTGCGTTTGTTTTTGTGTGTGTGTTAGGGTTAATCTCAATCTCAATCTCAATCTCAGTGTGATGATCGAGGAGATGGTGAAAAAAAACAAAAAAAAAAAAATCGGATTCGGAGAGAGAAAGAGTGTGTTGTTAGGGTTTGATCTCTTCCGATCGCAAGTGGTAGAGGTGTACCAGCGGTGGAAATTGTGCGGAAGACAAATGAATTCATTCATATCCGAGAGTGTTGAACTCAAGTTCAATTCCAGAAACAACATTGTTGATGAGATGTTGCTGCAATAAACGTAGTTTACTTCCTTGATCATGTGAGGTACGCATGTGAGGTACGCACATATTATATACTTAATATTCATTTGTCTTGAGAGGCTTTTTATAAGTGATGAGTTAAAAGGCTTTATAGAGAATTAATAATTATTATAATGTTGAGATCACAAGTTCCCGTGAATAAGATGAGGCTCACCTTTGGACCAATATATGGTTTTATAATATGATCTTAGTGTGTATAATTTTATGAGGTATTGTGCATGTTTGCTTTATGTGTTGGAGATATTGGTTCCAAACTCCCTACATTGTTTTGTCACTTTTACTTGAGTTAGTAGTTTGAATATTTTTTTTTAGAGGTGCTTATGTTTTTTTTTAAGGAATGTATGGCACTGATTTTGTGAATTTGATTTTGTGATTTATTTATTTATTTTGAGAATCTATTGAAATGATTTAATTATTCAGGATTGATCAATGTGGGGGTATGCTAACAATTATTTTGGGTTTTATGGAGTTTTAAAAGTGATATTTCTTTGACTCCTCTGTGACTAAACTTGTTTTTTATAAAGTAAAATAAAAAATGATAGAAGTGTTTATAATTAGTATGCTTTTGTCGGCCTCTCAGGAGAGTAAATTCTGATGTTTATTATGAGACAATACCTCTGTGGAATCTTTGTGATATGAGTTCTCTGAGTTTAGCTTTTTAAAAGCAATTGTCATTTGTGACATAAGTTAGCAGGAACTGTGTGAACTATTAGCAATATTCTGAGTAATTAATTTTGATTGGATGTAGTGTCAAGTGTGAGTTCTCTATACTATTTGCATAATATGAGACACTTGAGAGGTACCACAAGTTATGGTATTGAATATGGTGGATTTTCCACTATAAAATTACAGTGATGTTAAATGGATCTTTGATCTAGATGAGACAAAATCCACTAGAGGTGTGTCAGTACACTTGGTTGTGGTACATTACTTAGAGATCAACCAAACAAAAATAATTGAGTCAAAATTATTACTCTTAAGATGGTTGATTATGAGGCTTAGTGGTTCAAAAATCACTTAAGCAAATATTCCTTTGGAATATAAATTGAGAAATAATGTGATAAAGCAATTGCTTGAGAGATAAAATCTTTGATTATGTGAAGTGAAAAATGGATTTGGCCGATCCTTTGACAAAAACCCCTGGGGAGGAAAATGTTATATGAAACATCGAGGGGAATGGGACTTTATTAAGCCATTTGAAAACAAACAAGTGATGGTAACCCAACCTTTGTGATTGGAGATCCCATGAAGAAGGTTCATATGGGTAAGAACAAGTCACTTGTCAATTCTGCTAGCACTAAAATTGATTTTAATCAATTTTTAATTTTTTAGTCCCTTCCTATGGTGTGAGAAAGTGCTAGATACTGCATTATTGAGAGGTTAAACTTTATAGTTAAGCTTTATGTGGTTGTGAGAAAGTTTAACAACTTATAAAGTTTTTAATGATTTTCATATCCCTTATGGGTGGTGTATGATTTGCAGCATGCACTTGATGAAATCACCTATATGAGTGTCAAGTGGGGCCGCTTGTATGAGATCTTGGCGAGATCTCTAGAGCACTCATGAATACCGGGCACGCGCATGGCCTATTAGCGCACAACAGCGATAACGGCAAGGATTGTGGGGGTGTAGTGTGATTGGTAGACCTCTAGCATACACCAAGTGTCTTTGGTTCATATAGCTTGCTACACCAATTACACTGTGTGTTAAGTTTTATCAGTCTAGGTCTGGTTCATATAGCTTGCTACACCAGGTCCGATGCATTACATCCTAGAGAAAGAGAACCCAGGAATTTCTTATATATTTTCTGAAAACTTTTTATTTAACCTTTTGAAATATGTGGGGGATTGTTGTAATTTTTGGGATATTTCAAAAGGTTAACTCCTTTATTTATTTTTATACATAAAAAATCTTTTTAAAATTAATTTATAGTTTATTAAAAACAGTTTTTTTTGTTTGACTTGGTCTTATTGACTTGGTCAATTAGACTAGGTCTCACCTTATCTTTAACTTGGTTTTGGGTGGTTTTAGAAACCACCTTATCTTTGACTTGGTCTTTGGTGGTTTGAGAAACCCTATCTTTTCTTTATAAATACTTATGCTTCAGATGGTTTTACAGAGTTCTCTCTCACATCTTTTTCTCTCTACTGTTTCACTGTAAATTCTGGGTTATTTTATGAGAGAGCTTGCTAGTTCTGCTGCCCCAATCTATTATTGGGAAGAGTCTGTTAAATCCTGGGGGATTTGCGCTTTACGCGGATAAATCCTTGAGGACAGTGTGTCTAACACACGTCTCAGACTTTTTGATTGTGATTTTACACGCGCCATGGACAACATTGTATGCATTCAGAACTGAAAAGCTCATAGCCATCAGTTTTGCGTGTGTACTAAGCTGCTTGGGGTGATTAAGAAGAAGTGACTGTGGTTAAGCAGTAAGCACAAAGACCAAGCTTTGACATTTATGACAGTTAGTGGGGTACCCTGCCTGCCCTATTATCTGCTGCCACTCACATTTCATAAATTATTCTTCCTCCGTTAAAATACACAGATAATGTTCAACATTACTCAAATTATTATATTTATATGTCCACTTATTTGCAAAAGGCCAAAAACAAATCTCAATTTGCCCACACCAGGAACCTAAAATAACATATTAAGGAGTACCGAGAAAGTTAGGAGAAGAAAAGAAATGGGTAGCAAAGATGCAGCAACTTCCAATCACATTCACGCCAAGCACTGCATCTGCCTCCCAACTTCACATGATGAACGACATTGAATATCTTTTAAACTGAGTTTAACTCTAAAACAAATAAAGTATTATTGTTTAAAATTAATAAACTGTAAAGATAAATATATCTTTTGTTATGTGAATTTGGTAACATCTTGTTTTAGACCCTATGCATATGTGGTATGTTTATGTGCTTGTTACATGATTTGGTTGCTTTAACTGTTGTGTTATTGCTTGGTTAATTGATTTGTTTGCTGATAAAAATAATTGGCTTAAATATATACTAGAATTATATTAATTAAAACAAAAGTTATAAATTGGTAGGAGTATTTTCTGACGCTTATGTATGGCTTGAGTTATAATTAGTGATTTTATAATCACTAATTAATCACGAAAAGGACTAAACACTTTTAAATTTGTTCAGAGTTAAAGTGGTCAAATGCAGAGGATGAGTCATATTTTCAGAGTAATCTAAAAATCTCACAAAGCATATATGAGATCAATTGTCCAATCTTATTGGTCATTAGTTTTACAATGACAAGTAAAAGAAAGCAGTAAGTACTTGCATAAAGTAATAATTAAAAGAAATGGGAAAAAGAATCGTAAGCATTGGATGATATATATTCGAAGGTAAAATTATCTTTTTCTTCCGGCCTTCATATCTCACAAGAAAGAAATAAACAGTCGAGTCTATTTTGGATGTCCAACACTCTACTGTCAATATAGTGATAAGAGTGCTTACCATGTGCGTCTTGGAACCTCCTAGTGAAGTTTTCATATGCTGGCAACAAGATGTTTCCTATCGATGTTATTATTTTTCCTTAGCATTGCATATGTCATCAAAGCATCTGTTGTACTTAATGATTTCATTAAGGGTTTGTTATGTTTTAATCCTTAAACTTTTTAGAATTTTTGTTTTTAGTCCCTGATCCACTTTTTCTATCTTTTTTTAGTCCTTTAACTTTTTTTTCGTCCATAGTTTTAGTCCCTTAACTTTTTTTCAATTCTTACTTTTAGTCCCTTAAAAGGACTAAAAACAAAAATTCTAAAAAGTTTAAAGGACTAACAGTAAGAACGAAAAAAAAGTTAAGAGACTAAAAATATAAATAAAAAGTTCAGGGACTAAAAACAAAAGTTCTAAAAAGTTTAGGGACTAAAAAAATAGTAAACCCTTTCATTAATTATTTAATTGCGAGTGTTGAAGACTTGTTGATGGAGTCCAAAAACAAGCAGATATTGAATTCAGACATGCCAACATGTCAACTCCAATGCTTTTGTTTCAGATTTTACAAATTAACATATAAAGCATGTATTTCAAGACCTCAATTCCCTGAACAGCTAGAAATTGATGAACATCATCAAACTTTACATTTTAGACACTGTAAACAAATTTAAAACTTACCATACTCCAGAGAAATCATTTTGGCATGGGAGTTACTCAAATCTGAAGCAGAGAATTCATAACCAATGAATATTGATACCATATTAGATAGCAAAATATCCATAACCATCAAAGCTAGAAAACCTAAATAACTTAAGAAACCAACAAAATTCTAATACACTCGAGCTGAAACCATATCTTGATCTACTTGTCTTCTATAATTTCAATTTGCAACATTTATGGCATCCATATTGACTGAACATATATGATTTATTTTTGCTACTCTAACATGGAAATTTTGTATTTGTCATTGCCAAAATTTAAAATAATGTCACTTCAAGTCTGTTAGTGCTTGACAACAATGACGAGCCTTGACTTTGAATTCCACTTGAAACTTAAGCCAAAGGAATATGTGATGAATATACAACATTAACTAACAAAGTTCATTGCAGAACTAAGAGCAAGATGAAATATTTTAACCATCAATGTATCTGTTGCCTCAACAAGAACTAAGAATATGTCAAGTTGTTAATATACAAGAATGATGCAAATGCTGGGAGCAGAGATTAGCATATTGCCTATCTAAATTCAAAGCTCTTTAATTAAGGATGAGTTATGGAGATTTGTGGACTTTATGTCATGTGTAGTTGGAGTGCTTCACTTTGCTCTAGCCTCACATTCAAACTTCCACTCAGTGTGGTAGGCTCTATTGTTTCTGTTATCATGTTGTATCGAAAGAAATCAGTGTGTAGGAATTTTCACCGAAAGCTCATGATATGCTGTTGGTTTTGATGCTTACATATTTGTTCTAATGTTCTCCTTTTCACACAATGAAAGCATGCATATAAAATGGACTACTTGAACGTTTATGATACAACAGGTGATATGCTACCTTTTCATGGAGAAACACCTATGTTACTGGATTTGAGGAGTGCCCCATCTGTACAACAAGTAGCAAAGGCAATACATGAACAGTAACCATGATGATTATCGTTCTTGGATTTGAGCCAAGCAAATCTTAAATATGGAAATAAATTAAAAAGGAAACACATATTTGGGATTTTGCGTGGATGTAACACCATAAAAATTTGCAACTAAGAATATAGTAGATACTATGTAATTATATATTGTGATAACTAAATAGATATTGAGATTAATTACAATTGGAAATTTAATTTAGCTAATTAAGAAATATCTAAAAACTTTGTATGATTTTATGTGGCAAATTTCGGTAAAATTCTAAGTAAACTAAAATTTAATTATACTATGTGTGATTGCACTATGTAAATTTATATGTAGAGATAATTCAATTACACGTTTCCTTAAGATAATTATGCACAAGTGAAATTTAATTTAATTGATTAAGAAAATTTAAGTTTTATGTATGTTATTTTATGTGACAAATTTTAGTGAAATTCGAATTTAATTAAAATCTAATTTTTACAGTGTGTAAAATTGTACCGTGTAAGATTGCACCGTATAAATTTACACTGTGTAAATTAACATTGTGTGAGGTTAATTTGAATTACATTTCTCTAGATAATTAACACATTAAACAAGGTTAATTAGTGTGTGATTAGCCATATTTAGTAAAAGTAAAATTACCATTTTTGCCTAAATCAACTTTAACCATTAATAGCTAAAATTTTCAAAAGCAATTTAGCCAAAAATGGCTTTGCTTGGCCAGATGAGCAAAGTCTCACTTTGCCCACAATTTCATTCAATTCCCACACTTTTAATCTCTTGGATTCTTAAAACCCTTGGACCAATGACCTGCACCCCCCTCCCCAATGTGTAACTATAGCATCATTTCAAAAGGAAGACAAAAAAAAACAGTGAGAAGGAGCCTTATATGTGTCTTGGCCGAGAGTTTTAGAGAGAAAGGGAGGAGCTTTTGGTTCTTGTTCTTTAAGCATTGTTATTGTTGTGCACTGAGGGGGGCTAAGACACCGGGGAGGTTTTCACCAATGGGCTACGAGCACACCACATAAGGAACTTGACACCACTTTCAACCCAAAACCTTAAGGCGTTAGGTTTGCGGGTCTATCCACTTATATGTTGCTCAACTTGCTCATTCCTACCCAATGTAGGACTTCACCTTCACACTTGAACTCCAACAATCTCCCCCACAAATGTGAGTCTCTTCCACATGGTAGCTCCCCCTCAAACGGAAGCCATTTTCATCACGAGTATCCAATGATGACGCCTCTAGAGCTTAACCATGCTCTAGTACCTTGAACAGCCATTCCACCGTTACAGGACATGCTGCGCGCCTGGCCTCCATGTATGGACCCATCGCCAAGAAGACTTTCGATACAAGGGATCCTTATGTTCATGCTTGGATCCATCGCCAATCCATCTTACTCGTTTGAGCCGAGCACCTGGTCGAACCATCGGCTCTGATACCAATTGTTGTGCATGGAGGGGGGTAAGACACCGGGGAGATATTCACCAAATGGGACACGAGCACACCACATAAGTGAACTTGACACCACTTTTAGCCCAAAGCTTGTTTTGGGTAATTTGGCCCTAAATATTTGGGTAAGTAAACTCCAAATTTAATTTCATCTATATTTTCCTCTCTAGAATTTCTAGAACTACAATTCTATGGTTTTGATTTTTCATTTGGTGACTAGGAAAATATTTAGACACAACAAGTGTCTATTTCTTGACTTGCTTGGGAATTTTGTGTTCATCACTTGGAGGGGTTTCTCTTTTTCTCTAAGCTATTCTTGTTTACTTGTTGAATGTTGATTGTTGTTGTTGCTGGTGGCCTTTAGACACCATGGGTGTCACAAGAACATGTGAAACCCTTGAAATGTGCTAGATGCTATTTTTGCACTGCAGCTGTGTTTGAATTTTCGTATTGGTTTTCGTGCATGATTTTGATGATGCAAATATATTTATATATGTTTTGATGCCTCTGGATATCATGGTAATTTTTACGGAATTTTTTGAGCACTGTAACTATTTTTACCAGAATTATTTTCGAAATCTGTTGAATCTGGAAAATGGGCTGTTTTGAATTTTATACAAATTTTGGGATGGAAATTGAAAAACTGGAACTATGGGCTCACTTTATAAATCATGGAGGCCATCTCATAATTTTTTTAAAGTCAGAAAAACGTGGGAAATATTTTTACCAAATTAATCTTTAGAAAACCGAAAAGCTGGACAGTGCAGAGAATAAATGAAAAAAATTATTTTTTAATGAGAAATTGGATTTGATAAAACTATATGATGTATTTTGAGCCATGTAGAGTGTTCAAGATTTTTTCCAGAATTTTTTAAGCAAATTTTGTAATTATTGGTATTTTCTCAATGTAAACTCTGTTTTGGAACAATAATGATATTCAAATTCAAAAAGGGCAATTTTCGTGGTTGATTTATGCTGAAAAAAATTATATGTGATGATATACATGTTTGAGATGCTCTCTGGAAAATTCAGTGGAAATCGGACTTGATCTTATATTTTCTAAAATTCTCGAAAAACATTTTACAGAGTGTGTCAAGCCTTTGTTTTTAAATCAAAATAATTATTTAGGAATTGAATTTTTTCTTGAGATTTTTATGTGAAGAGGTATGTATATGATTTCTACAAATTTTTGTGGAATTCCAAGTTGATTTAGTATATCTAATAATTTATGAAGTGTAAATTCAGCTCTATGTGATTAATTGTAATGTACTTGAAATAATTGCATAAGTATTGTGGTTTGACTTATTTGTGTTAATGATGAAGTATTCCACCTAAAAAGGGGAAATTTCATATAAATGTGAGTGTATTAATTATTGATGATTGGTGCTTGAATTGTGAATTATTGATTATTGTCGTTTATCTTATTATAACTGTAAATTGGAGACCGGGAGGAATGTGATCCTCGGGCAATAAGTGCTGAATAATTTCTATGTGCATGTGAATTTTGTGATGGTTTGTTGATTGTGGGAACAAGAATCTTGCATTCTTGGATGGGAGCAAATGAACTCCAAATGGAGCGCATTTGTGAATACTAGAATGTTAAACTAGTAGCTAATAATATTCACTATGAGCAATAGTGAATTAATTACTATTAAAGAGTGTGAGCCTAATAATATTATGGATTAGCAATTAATAAGTACCTATGCACATGGAGGACGCTGGATGCTTGGACTTAGAAAGAAAATTAGGACTTTTGCATGGACTTAAGACTCGATAATTAAATCAAGCATAAAACTTGAGGGTGACTGAGGATTCAATAAGATGTAATAAGATAGAGGAAATCATGAATTGGGCCATGATTGGGTGAAGTGAATTATGCACGTGTGTCTTGTGTTTTGAGAAATTATTGTTTGCTTTGGATGTTGTGAGAAACGAAAGGAGAAGGAACAACCCTTTTTTCGTTGGGTCGTGTGTGATCGATGGAAGTGAAATGTGTTCATGAAGAGGGCAACATGTTAATTGAGAAGGAAAACCTTACGTGATCGAAGGCCAAATGGGCAAGTGTTGAGAGGTCGTGTGGAGGTTTTATCTACGGTGAGCATTGTGCTTGTGAGATGATGGGGTCGTAATGTTTAATCATTGTGATAGTGGGGGAGTTGGATCTCCATGTTGTATGTCTGGGACACATGTTGATTGAGGACCGCCATCGAGTACCTTTGGTAGAGAAGCCCGCACGGACCTGTAAAAGATGAATCCCGATAGGGAGAGTGGTTGAGGAGTCAGTCCTCAGAGATTGGATCACCACATAGAGTGGTACATGAGGTATGCTCGCTGACTTGCGGTTTCTTGGGGATCTGGAGCTGAGTTTGTGGTCACGTTTTCGCAGTGCCGACTTGGCAATCCTGACAAATGCAAGGCATAACCGTGTTGGTGAGAGCCCGCCATTTGTACTGTGGAGGGTGTACTCCCAATAGTCATCCAACTTAAATTGTGTAAGTCTACTGAGTTCTGGGAGTTCCAGTGGTAGCGGGGCCGAGTTGTGATGAGATGTGATGAGTTAAGGACTAGTACGAAATGTGTTCAGGGTTTCAAGTGAGACTCGTGAGAATACCACAATATGGTGGTTAATGTTGTTTATTTGTTTGTGATCGTAAGGTAGTTTGGTTGTTGGTTTAGAGAAGGAGGGAGACTCACTCAATATGCCTTTATTTTTCAGATTTAGACTAGGTTTTAATATTATGATGTACCAATTCGTTATATGTGACTCAAATGTATAACGTGTTAAATTCCAAGAATGTAAATGCATAAGTATATATGTGTAATAGAATAGTATTTTCCCGTATTTTAAAGGCTATTTTCAATAATTGGATACCAAATTACTTCACAAATTTCTTAATTAATAAGAAAATCTTTAATAGTAATAAGGGGTGTTACCGTGGAGACATACAGTGGTATAGCACAAGGGCACAAATCCTTTCGAACTAACGTTTCCTTTCCTTCTCTTTCAACATCGGATTCATTCTTCTACTCCCTTGCAATAAACAAATTGTTGAGTCTTTCTTGAATGTCAAACATTTCATACTTAACATGCTTATAAGCATCATTACCAAGAAAATCCTGCAACCTCCCAATGAGGTTTCCATATGCTGGCAACAAGATGTTCTCTATGGATTTTATTATTTGTTTCCTTAACTCCTCATTAAAAACAACCCACGTAGACTGAACGTAGCACATATCATCAGAGTGTTCATTGAAGGAACGAAGCTTGTCTTTCATTAACTCAGCCGCAACATTGGGCTCTGACTCATTGATGTCCAACTTCAAAATCTCCAGAATCTTATCCATGAGCTTCCTCGATAGAGTTCAAGATTTTGTTGGAATTTTGTTGCATTTTATTGAAGCCAATGATTCCCAAAAGTGTGACCTAATTTACGCTGTTTTGCACTTTGCTCTATGAAGCTGCGATTGTTCATGATGAAAACATAACCCAGAGTATGGTTATTGTAATTTTTGGAGATGGCTTCCAATCTGCTGTCTAATAGGTTTTTTATCACGGCTATCTGCCCATCAAATGAAAACATTCCCTCTTTATCTTCCTCGAAGTTGAAAAGATCGTGCGAATTCTTACATATCACTTCAGAGTAGTCCAACACGTCAAGGGTAATCTGATGAACCCTACCACTGGGAACAATGGCATGCTCCTTAACACCACAAGTAAGATTTAAGAAGTCACCCCAAATTCCCAAACTCTTCTCAAACCTGGACGCATACATTCGGCCTAAACTCTTCCCTGACTTCTCTACATCTATTCCAGGTAATGCAGGGTCTTTATCCACAAGGTGAATGGACCCTTCAAAGATGCGTTCACAGAGCCTCCTTTCATTGGGTAATAGTATCCTACGAGCTACTACCAAAGCTTTTATCCAATACTGCTTCTTTGTCACCTTGTTTATGTCCTCCTCCGTGTTGAGCTCTTTTGACGCAATTGACCATAGAATCTCACGCAGAAACTCCCTCTGGCAAGTATTCTACACTTGCAAGCATTCCACCTCTAACCCTGCTGTCACCATCAGCCTTACGCTTTCAGAAGGGTCGTCGATAACTCCCGACGACAACGAATCCACCACCAAGTTGTCGTCGTGATGCAACACTGGCAATGGAGTTTTCAGTGATAGAGTATCCAGTTCCTTATTATAGATAACTTTAGCTTTAAGGTATTCATCTACATGTTTGAGAATTGTGTCGACAATGTTCCCATTCTCCTTCTTAAGTTCCTCCATGCAACCCATGAACTGCGCCAACACCAAGATACTGTTATTATCACTGTCACTACCAGCCTCTTGTGTCATTGTAATAATAGTTTGGGGGTGAATCCACCTGAGTAGCACTAAGATTAGATCTGACTCCTTCTGATTGTGAATTTGAACCAAGTTCAATTACTACATGATCACGGTCTTGGAATTCATGATACCCACTTCTTGTTGGAGCATCCAAAGCGGAACGAAGAATGATGAGGGAATAACTGAAACTCCCTCCAACAATGACTAACCATAACTTTATTTTCATGAACTGTACAGTCAGAACTCCACTGAAAAAGTATAAGAGATCAACCTCAAATCCCAGGTGACTCACTTTTGACAAGCCTAAACACATGATAGCAAATGCAGCACTAGAAACGAGGCTATATGCATCAGGTTTCCCATTCACTTCTTTATCGAAGAAAAAAGAGTACACATAAGTCATCATCAAAATAAAAAAGGCCATATAAGCTTCCAGCCGCGGAGAGGCGGAGCGCTCCGCTGCCTTTGCAAACAAGAGCGCAAGACAGACATTGAAACTAAAAACAATATAAAGTAATATCTTCCACCAGGTCCAATTTCCGAATAGATTATTTGTGAGAGATTTTCAAAATTAATGAAAGGTTGTATTCTTTCATGAAGTTATGTGTCTATTCATATAAAGGTGTAAATATGAATAGATACGACTCTTCTTCAAGAGACATGAGATGAGACTCTTTGTCAAGAGTCATGAGATGTGACTCTTCACCAAGGGTCATGAGATGTGACTCTTCACCAAGAGTCATGAGATGTGTCTCTTTGAAAGGTCAAATCTCTTCACCAAAAGACATGAGATGGTCTATAAATAGAACCAATCTACATGCAGAAAAATATAACAACAAACATAGAAATCACCAGATTCTCTGTATCCAAATCATTTCCTTTCTTCCATTATGCATAGAGAGAATTAAGGAAACTATTATTCTGTAAACTGCCATTGACGATATGCTTGTTTGTGGGTGTGCAAACCATATCAAGGGCTCCATTGTATCCTGAAGGGGATTCGCCAAGACACCCTATTGCATCCAATTTCTATAGAGGTTGGTGGGGGCAAATCGAACCTAAAGGTTAGTGTTTACACACGCCTTGGAGATTTGCGCCTTCTCTCTTCTTTGTTGCAGAACCACAAGACAACCAACAATCTTTAGGTTCGATTTCATTCTAACAACAATGGCTGCAACTTTGAAAGAGATGACTTCTGATTTTGTCAAACTTGAGAAATTTGATGGAGGAAACTTCATTCTTTGGCAAAAGAAAATGCACTTCCTTCTTACTACTTTGAAGGTGGTGTATGTCTTGAACACTCCAAGACCACCAGATAGGGAAGATGAGACCATGGCTGAAACTCGTGAGAAAAACAAGTGGGATAATGATGATTGCATCTGTATGGGACACATTCTAAATGGGATGAGTGACACTTTGTTCGATATGTATCAGAATTCTGAATCTGCTAAGGAACTTTGGGAAAAACTTGAAGCAAGATACATGATGGAGGATGCAACAAGTAAGAAATTTCTTGTTAGTCATTTTAATAATTATAAGATGATTGATAGTAGGCCTGTCATGGAACAAATGCATGAAATTGAACGTATTTTGAATAACTACAAACAACACATTATGCATATGGATGAAAGCATCATTGTCTCCTCAATCATTGACAAACTTCCTCCCTCATGGAAATACTTTAAAAGAAGTCTAAAACATCGTAAAGATGATATTTCTCTTGAACAATTGGGCAATCACCTTCGTTTAGAAGAAGAGTATCGTAAACAAGATGATACTAAGGATCTATCTGTTCAAGAAAAAGTGCATGTAACGAAGGAAGGGACATCGGGTAAGTCCTTTAAGAAAAGGAAGTGAGATTTTGGAAAATCTCATGAGAACAGCAGTGGAAATGGCAACAAGCAAAGAAAAAGGAAAGGAAGTTGTTATCATTGTGGCAAACCAGGACACTTCATAAATGAATGTAGGTTCCTGAAGAAGAAAAACAAAGAGAAGGAATCTAGAGCAACAAAAGACAACCTTGTTGCAGTCATTTCCGAAATCAACATGATTGAAGATGTTGGTTCATGGTGGATTGACTCCGGAGCAACCCGCCATGTGTGTAAGAACAAAGATCTCTTCAAAACAATTAAGGAAGAAGATGAAACTGTTCTATATATGGGAAATGCTTCAACTGTCCAAGTCAAAGGCAAAGGGACGGTGGAACTAGAATTCACTTCAGGAAAAATATTAACTCTCACTGATGTATACTATGTACCTGATGTTAGAAAGAATTTAGTTTTTGTACCATTACTTAACAAGTATGGGTTCAAGTCTGTATTTGAGGGAGATAAGTTTATCCTCTCAAAAAGGGGAATGTTTGTAGGGAAGGGATACCTTTGTGAGAATATGTTCAAACTAAATGTGATTAATAATAATAAGTCTATTTCTGCTTATATTGTTGAGTCTTGTGAATTATGGCATATTCGTTTGGGACATGTTAATTTTAAGAAAATAGAAGATATGATGAATTCATTTTTGATTCCTAAAATAAATAGAATTTCAAATGAATGCACAACTTATATGTTAACTAAAATTACTAGACTCCCTTTTAAAAGAGTTGAAAGAAGTTCTAAAGTATTAGATTTAATTCATTCAGATGTTTGTGATTTGCATGGTTGGCCTACCATAGGCGGTAAAAGATACTTCATGACTTTCATAGATGATTGTACTAGATATTTTTATGTATATTTAATGCATTCAAAGGATGAAGTTTTAGATAAATTTAAGATATTTAAGTCATAAGTAGAACTTCAACATGAAACTTTTATCAAATGCCTTAGGAGTGATAGAGGAGGAGAGTTCTATAATCCTAGTTTCTTTGAGTCTACTGGTATAATTCATCAAACAACTGCACCTTATTCCCCACAACAAAATGGTATAGCTGAAAGGAAAAATAGGGTATTAGAAGAAATGGTAAATGCCATGTTATCGTATTCTGGTCTAGCAAAAGGATATTGGGGAGAAGCAATGTTGACAGCATGTCACATATTAAATAGAGTTCCAAACAAAAGGAGCAAGATAACCCCATATGAACTTTGGAAAAATAGAAAGCCTAATCTCAACTACTTGAAAGTGTGGGGTTGTAGAGCAATATTAAAGGTTCCTGAACCAAAAAGAAAGAAATTAGGTGAAAGAGGAATTGAATGTGTATTTCTAGGCTATGCTGAAAATAGCAAAGCTTATAGATTCATGATTATAAAATCTAATGACTCATATGCTGTAAATACAGTAATTGAGTCTAGAGATGCAATTTTTCAAGAAGAAAGATTTAACTCAATGCCAAGGCCCAAGGATAATGTTCATACTAATGCACATGATCCAGAAAATAGTGTATCTAATAAAGATGCATTGGAAAAGTTAGAACCTAGAAGAAGTAAGAGGACTAGGAAAGAGAAAACTTATGGACCAGACTTTTTCATGTTTCTTGTTGAAGGAACAAAAGAGTCCATAGATAGTTATGGACCAATTTGCTATAATACTGAAAGTGATCCAAAAACATTTGAGGAGGCAACAAAGTCTCAAGATGCTGCTTTCTGGAAAGAAGCTATACAAGAGGAAATGGATTCTATAATGGGGAATAAAACATGGAAACTAGTAGACCTCCCACCAGGTTCCAAACCAATAGGATGTAAATGGATTTTCAAAAGGAAAATGAAGGTAGATGGAACTATTGATAAGTTTAAGGCAAGATTAGTAGCTAAAGGGTTTACACAAAAAGAAGGTATTGACTATTTTGATACATATGCACCTGTAGCAAGGATAACTTCCATTAGAGTGCTTTTGGCACTAGCTTCCATCTACAAGTTTATCATTCATCAAATGGATGTAAAAACTGCATTTCTAAATGGAGAATTAGATGAAGAGGTGTATATGACACAACCAGAAGGGTTTGTGGTAAAAGGTCAAGAGGAAAAAGTGTGTAAATTGAAAAAGTCTTTGTATGGGCTAAAGCAAGCTCCTAAACAATGGCATCAAAAGTTTGATCAAGTTATGCTAGCTAATGGATTTAAATTAAATGAATCTGACAAATGTGTGTATAGTAAATTCTATAATGGGAAAGGTGTCATGATTTGCTTATATGTAGATGATATGTTGATTTTTGGTACTGATATAAATGAAGTGGAAAACACTAAGAGCTTTTTGTCTAGAAATTTTGACATGAAAGATTTAGGAATAGCAGATGTGATTCTAGGAATTAGAATAACTAGAGATGGTAATAACATAGGTTTATCTCAATCACATTATATAGAGAAAGTTTTAAAGAAATTTGGTTACTTTGATTGTCAATCTATTTCTACTCCTTTCAACCAAAACATTGGTTTAGTACCAAATAAAGGAAATCCAGTGGCACAACTTGAGTATTCAAAAGTAATTGGGTGTTTGATGTATGCAATGACATGTACTCGACCAGACATAGCATATGTTGTGGGAAGATTGAGTAGGTATACTTGTAACCCAAGTAAATACCATTGGCATGCTGTTCAAAGAGTATTGAAATACTTGAAAGGGACAATGAACTATAGTTTGAACTATAATGGGTATCCTTCAGTGTTAGAAGGTTATACAGATGCTAGTTGGGTAACTCATACAGAAGACCACTCCTCAACTAGTGGGTGGATCTTCACTCTTGGTGGAGGTGCTTTATCTTGGGGTTCCAAGAAACAAACTTGCATTGCTGACTCCACCATGACTGTAGAATTCATAGCATTGGCTGCAGGTAGCAAAGAGGCAGAATGGCTAAGAAATTTGTTGTATGAGATGCCAATTTGGCCAAAGCCAATGGCACCAATATCCATACATTGTGATAGTCAATCGACACTATCAAAGGCATATAGTCAAGTATATAATGGAAAGTCTAGACACATTGGACTTAGACATAGCTATGTGAAAGTAGGGATGGGACTCAAGCCCATATCTAATTAATCACCAATAATGGAAACCCAACTCACACTTGAGTAGCATCAAGTCTTGAGTTCAATGGTGAAAGTACATTATTAGAGTGATTGGAAGTACTTAACAATAATAGATACATCCCAAAGGTTTTAAAAGTACTTGGACCATAAAGTAAATAAAAGGGGAAGCTTGAACATTTGTTCTTAATGGACTTATAGCATGTATGTGCTGGAGTGTTTATTTATGGGGCACTTCTGATAAAGTCTACCTATATGGGAGTGAAGTGTGGCCGCTTATTGGAGTTAAGGGCTTGACTCTTAAAGCTCTCATGAAAAGGATACATGAACGAATTGTTAAAGTGACACATTTGATAAGGCCTTGTGTCAATGGTACCGAGATTGCATGTGTAAGTTATGCACGCTTGTTCTAATGATTATTTGGTTCAAAGCTTGTCTACCACAATATTCGGGATGAGTGAAACCCATAACTTACTAAGTAAAGGTTCAAATCATGAGATACCTTTATCTGAAACCATGTGATTTCCAGAATAATTGGATTTGGATATATTTTGAAAATAGTGGGGGATTGTGAGAGATTTTCAAAATTAATGAAAGGTTGTATTCTTTCATGAAGTTATGTGTCTATTCATATAAAGGTGTAAATATGAATAGATACGACTCTTCTTCAAGAGACATGAGAAGAGACTCTTTGTCAAGAGTCATGAGATGTGACTCTTCACCAAGGGTCATGAGATGTGACTCTTCACCAAGAGTCATGAGATGTGTCTCTTTGAAAGGTCAAATCTCTTGACCAAAAGACATGAGATGGTCTATAAATAGAACCAATCTACATGCAGAAAAATATAACAACAAACATAGAAATCACCATATTCTCTGTATCCAAATCATTTCCTTTCTTCCCTTGTGCGCAGAGAGAATTAAGGAAACTATTATTCTGTAAACTGCCATTGACGATACGCTTGTTTGTGGGTGTGCAAACCATATCAAGGGCTCCATTGTATCTTGAAGGGGATTCGCTAAGACACCCTATTGCATCCAATTTCTATAGAGGTTGGTGGGGGCGAATCGAACCTAAAGGTTAGTGTTTACACACACCTTGGAGATTTGCGCCTTCTCTCTTCTTTGTTGCAGAACCACAAGACAACCAACATTATTGAAAGAGGAGCTGAGAGCGTAACATAGCAGTCCAACAACAGATGAAAAGAAACAAACAAATCTCCATACCTTTGGCTTCCACAGCCAACTCTGAATTTTGATGAGCATGAGTACCATGTTCTTTCTCAAGCAAGCTAGGTTGGTTTGCATTCAGCAACAGAGAAGCTGATGATATCCACCAGTTTTGACTTGGGGTCAACCCTTTCACCTTTCGATAGAAATTTCAAGGAAAGCGAACAGAAAGCTACATTTCTGTTAGGGGTTTGGTTGGAAATGTTTACATATTTATTTGGGAGTTTCTTGGCACTTTCCCTGATAACTCAATAAAATGTCATGTTACTTTCACTGTACCTAACTTTTCTGAGGTTTGAACATTTTTCTTTACCAACTTAATTTTAATTTATCAACTTAAAGATTTCATAAATTAATTAGATCCAGATATGCTATTTTGTTTTCCAAGCCTTTGATACATTCTTTAGAATGTTTCTCTATTGTTTGATTTTGTCTTACAATTTATAAATTCCAATAAATCAATGAATTCAGATTTAAGATTGCAGAAGGTAAGTTTTAGTATTAATTGCAATGGAAATTTCACGGTTAATAAGAAAATATAAATAAATCTATATAGATGACCAATTTTTTAGCTAATAACACAATTATTTTACAAGGTATTATATATGATTAATATTTAATGATCTATTGACCATTGTTAAAGTACTACTAAATAACTAATATTACCACATATTTATGATGTATGGATTGCTCTGATTCGTGCCGAGGTAGTGCCAGTGAAAAACAAGTAATGGAGGTACCTTGAATTGTGAAAGAAGATTTGAGAAACGTTTGATCTATCAGGCACAGTAAATGTCTCTGTTTATCATAAAAATTGCATTAAGTTTGGGAAGAAAAAGATTTGAGATTACTGGTTAAAATTGTTGATATAGCTCAATAATATATGGAGTGCAAAAGCCAGCAGATCTTGAAGAAGCTAACACGTCAAGTCCACCGCTTTTGTTTTCGATTTTATGTATTGTAAATTAATATGTAGTTATGTACGGTATGTATGTTAAGACCTTCAATTTGATATCAGCTAGGAATTGATGAACAGCGAAGTTAAAATTTTAAAACTGCCCACAAAATACAAAATAGACCTCAGAGAAATCACTTTTTGTAAGGGAGTTAATGGAACCTGAAGCAGAAAATTCTTAGGCAGTGACGCTTGATGCCATTTTAAATTGCAATTTATAATATCCACAAGCCTCAAAGACAATAGGACAATACCTATATTACTCTTAAAATCAGACATTGATTCTACTGCAACCTTTCCTACATCCTTAAAGCCTCGTGTTTTCCTTTGCCTCTAACTAGGAAATTTTGGATTTGTTTTGAAATGATGTCACTTTAAGTCAGTTATTGTAAACGTCTATGAATAGCCTGGACTTTGGATGGTTCATTAATTCATTTGAAAAGCCAAAGGAGTGTTTGATGAACATACAACATTAACTCAACATGTTCATATGAGACTATAAGCTGGAATTTTAAAACCATCAACATGTTCATGGTCCCAACAGAACTAAAAATATGCCAAATTGCCCAAAGATGAGAATGATGCAGATGCCGGGATCAGAGATTATCATAGTTGGAGAGAATTGCTATGCTCTAAACTCTTTTTCAAACTTCTTCTCAGTGTGGTCAGTTGTATTGTCTCTTATCATGTAGTATCAAAGGAAATGATGGCTATCTATGAACTTTTCACTGAAAGCTCGTAATATATATTTTTGGTTTTGATGTTGTCCTTTTTATACAATAATAAAGCATGCACACAAAAATGTTAAGCCTGCAGTGCATTTGGGTTAATATCACAGATTAAATATGCTAAGGTATAACCAGTGAAGGCCAAATTGATAGACAGTTATGTTAACCCCTAAATCAAATCAACAGTTATGTAGGTATTTGTGTTGGGTGTAGATGGATGTAAAATTAGGTTGTAAAAGTCCAGCAGTACTATGCAGCCCTAGAACATGAGTCCCACGCATCAGATGCAGCTGTGGTCTCCTTAAAGGAGAAGCTCAAATTGGTTAGCTTGCAATTTGAGAATATATGTGAATGTGAATTAAAATCAATGTTATGATCCACAACAAACAAGTTTTTTTTTCTCAAGGTTATATGAGATTTTAATGCTTCGTGTTAATAATCACGTGGCCTACCAGCAAAAGTTTGGGTTGAAGGAAAAACTTTTGGGAAAAAATGGCTTCACACACTTCATGGACTCTAGATATCTCAGGTTGAGAATAAACTTGTTTCAACTCAGCAGATGTAAGCTCAAAAGCCACTGATAACAAGTAATCCCCAAATTGTTCTAGGATTCTTTTGGCGGTGATCTGCAATCAAAGAGTAATCTGGTAAGAGATGTAATTCTCTGCCTGATTCTGTGCTTTGTTAAATAGCGAGGGTTTGGAGGCAAAAAGTATGTGGGAAATAGGGTGTGTGTTAGGAGTGACATTCAATGGGGACCATAACCTCATGATTCAAAAAATGAAGGAGTTGGAGGAAAGGGATGTGGATGTGAAGGAGAGAGTGAGTGGGTTTCAAAAACCATTGATCTATTGACCAAAATAAAAGTCTCTATTTATCATAAAATGAGCAAAGCTGAGGAAGAAAGATTTGAGAGAGTTGTCTAAGAATTGTTGGATTTCAATAGCCAGCAGATGTTGAATTCAGACACGTTAACATGTCAACTCCGCTGCTTTTGTTTCAGATTTTACAAATTAACATATACATCATGTATTTTAAGACCTCAATTTGATAAACAACTAGAAATTGGTAAACACAAAATTTCAAATTATAAACTTTGCCTAAACAAATAAAAAACTGACCACACTCCAGAGAAATCAATTTGGTCCGGAGTTATTCAAAACTGAAGCAGAGAGAATTCATAAGCAATGAATATTGATAGATATTAAATAGCAAAATATTCATAAGCATCAAAGCTAATAGAAGAAAACCTATATAACTTACGAAACCAACAAAATTCTAATACACTCGAGCTGAAAACCATACCTTTATCTACATGTCTTCTATAATTGCAACATTTACGACATCCTTATTGACTGATTATATGATTTCTTTTGGTTCCTCTAACTAGGAAATTTTGGATTTGTCATTGCCAAAGTTTAAAATGATGTCACTTCACAATAGTTATTGCTTGACAACAATGACAAGTCTAGACTTTGAATTCCACTTGAAAAGCCAAAGGAAACTGTAATACGCTAGAGGATATTACCTTTTTCTCCTTATATTGCTAAATTAATAGAAATTAGCATATAAGAAAATTAGAGTTAACTATGCGGAAATTAAAACTTAAATTTATATTACATGAAATAAATCTAGTACAAAGCTCTTGGCACTTATGTGCCGTACAAGTCATAAGCAATATACATAAAACATAAACTAAATTCCCATCCATTGGGAATTATACAAAAACTATACTAACAACATCTTCCACCTGGAAAGCAGCTCCATGCTCCAAGCTCTTCCCACAAGGTGTCCACCTACTAACCTGTAAAAACATGGAAACTAAACTGAAAGTGAGTGTTCCAAGGACTCTAGAATGACTCTCTATTCTAGAGATCCTTTTCTTAACTCTCCTGGCTTCTCTTTTCTTTTATAGATGCTCACACTCATAACTATTACCTCATCATGCATGTTACTTTGGCATTTAGAGTTGGTCTCCTATGCCAAATCTAAGGCCACTAGTTCACTAAGGCACCTAGACATCATTCTTTTCTTCTTGACCACTAACTAGGGTCTCACTTTACTATAGCATTGGATGGGAACGTGCATAACCTTTCCTTCCTTTGACTTGCCCAACTTAGGCTTACCTCGCCTCTCTCTGTGAGGCATAACATCTTGCATACCTCTCTCGGTAGCTTACATTAACTTTCTATAGGTATAACCCCTCTCCTACCTCTAAGGGTAGTATTCAGCTACACACGTCCTCATCTAATGTATAGATATATCTTACATCACTCACCTAACAACTAGGCTCATGACTCCTCTCATGTTCTAACATAGAACATACATACATCAAGCACATCAACATATCATAGATTGTTTCTACAACTGTGTGGTTGGTATTATTCTTGTATTTAAGTTATATCTTAAGTTCCATCATTAGCTTTATTGGCTGAGCTCTAGCCATCAAAAGGCATCCCTCTTGCTTACAACCTTTAATTAATCCACACCGGTCCAAGTGGTTTGACTACAACTCCGTTATAAGGAGGAGTCTCCTCTCTAACTTGTTCTTCTCTATGAAGAACCCCTTCTCCCTGTGAAGAAGGTTAGTTTTCCCCCATGGGTGTCTAGGTGACGGTCCCTTCGCTCACCACTAGGGGGCCTCTTAGCCCTTTAACATGACTTATTCCCTTTATTGGGATCATAACTTTCCTTTGAAAACTCTTTCATAAAACCTTTTCATAAAGAATTCTTTTCATAACCTTTCTAAAACTCATCACTCCTTGGTGACATATAGGATCCTTAGCCCTTTGCACACCGTTGTACGCCGAGCGTGCGGCTCTCAGACGTGACTGGTACCAGGGAAGGTTCCACCCTGTGTCACTGAGGGGATATCTTTTACTAAAAACCTTTCATGAAACTATAAACTTTGCTTAAAAGCCTTTTCTGAAACTTAGGGGAAACTCCCCACATTTTTACTAAGAGGCATAGGTATAGTCTTTAAGTGTTTTATGTATCTTTTATTAAAGAGGGTTTATCGTAACATACAATCCCAAGCATATGCAACAACCACATGATTGTAATAAGGGTGCAAGCATAACATCACAAATACAACTACCACACAATAATCTAAACACCTCAAAAACAACATAATCATCTTATATTTAAACATACTACATTTATACATCATATAAATAAAAAGGGAAAAGCTTAAAAAGAAATATCAATTAACCAAATTCTAGCCCAGCCGCACAAGCTTTTGTGCTGAGCCAGAACCCCCATACCCGGCAACGCAAGCTCTCGTGCTGAGCATGAACCCCCATGCCTGGCCGCGCAAGCTCTCGTGCTGAGCATGAGCACCCCTGGAGCTAAAAACACATATTGACATTCTCATGCCCGACAGCACAAGCTTTCGTGCTGAGCATGAACACCCCTGGAGCTAAAAACACATACTGACATTCGCATGCCCGGCAGCACAAGCTTTTGTGCTGAGCATGAACATCCCTGGAGCTAAAAACACATACTGATATTCTCATGCCCGGCAGCACAAGCTTTCATGCTGAGCATGAGCATCCCTGGAGCTAAAAACACATACTGACATTCTCATGCCCGACAGCACAAGCTTTCGTGCTGAGCATGAACCCCTATGCCCGGCCGTGCAAGCTCTGTCATGCTGAGCATGAAAAGCCCTGGAATTGAAAGTTCCATTCTGACTCCCTCTCGCCCAGCATGACCAAAGCTCGTGCTGAGCATGAGCGAAAGAGGGAGTTGCGACCTGCGAGCTCCATGACCATCAATGGCTTACCCACTCATCTTAACCCTATGCAAAGGCTTACCCAAGCATAGAATCAAACCTTAAACACTTCTATTACATTTCTAACCGATTGATTTACCCAAAAAACCCCTTAATCAAACAAAATCACCAAAAACCCAAAATCTTTCTTAGGGATCAAAGAGGGGAAAAAGGGATAAACAAGAGAACAATAACTATGGAGGGATGAGGAAGACAAGGGGAGGAATCACTCACCTTCCGGGACACGTAGAGATGAGTTCTCGGCACTAGGTCTTCAGATCTCTGCTCCATCTCCTCCTTCCTCTTCTTCCTCTTCTTCTCCTCTTCTCCTCCTTCTCTCTAACTTTCTTTCTTTCTTTCACTTTCTCTCTCTAACTCTCCCTCTCCTCTTCTATTTAAAGCCAAGGTGCATGTGTGTGGCTTAGTGGGCCTTGGTCCATCTTGGGTCTTGGCTCCCCATCAGGGTCCTATTATCTTATTTCTATTGTATCTTATTATAAGGTAACTATTATTAATAATGCTTCAGGGTATCCTTAAACCATTAAATACAAAACTATTCCATAAAGATATCTCTTTATTATTTATTTCTAAGGTCCGTAAATTGGGGATGTTACAGCCTTTTTCTGTAACAGCCATGGGCTATCTCTTTATTGGGCTTACCCCTCAAGAGCCTTCCCACGCACTGCACTCATGGACTTCCCCGGGGTCCAACGGGGTTTTATGCCTTCCGCGAGAATCGAACATGGTACCTAGACCCCTTAAGTAGTCATGTTTGTAGATTCCCACTACACCAATTAAGCTAGTGGGAATCTATGAACACGACTACTTAAGGGGTCTAGGTATCGTGTTCGATTCCTGCGGAAGGCATAAAATCCTGTTGGACCCCGGGGAAGTCCATGAGTGCAGTGCGTGGGAAGGCTCTTGAGGGGTAAGCCCAATAAAGAGATAGCCCACGACTGTTATAGAAAGAGTGAAATATATACAACATTAACTAAACACTTTCATTGCAGAATTAATAGCAAGCTGAAATTTTATAACCATCAACATATCCATTGCCTCAACAAGAACTAAGAATATGTCAAACTGTAAATAGACAAGAACTATGCAAATACTAGGAGCATAGATTAGCATATTGCCTATCTAAATTCAAAGCTTTTTTAATTGAGCCTGAGTTATGGAGATTTGTGGGTTTTATGTAATGTGTAGTTGGAGTGCTTCCTTATGCTGTGAGCCTCTAATCTCACCTTTCAAACTTCCACTCAGTGTGGTAGGTTCTATTGTTACTATTATCATGTTGTAACGAAAGAAATCGGTATGTGGTGTATCTAATTACAATTTACTCACTAAGGTGTTTCTCTTTCTCTTTCTACACTTACATGTTTGTCCTAATGTTCTCCTCTTCACGCAATGAAATCATGCACATAAAACCAGGTCTGTTAAACTTGATTTTCAATGATGCATTTGGGTTAATGTCACAGCTTAAATAGGCTACTTGAACTGTTATAGTACATCAGGTGATATGCTACCTTCTATTGGAGAGACAGCTATGCTAACCGTTAACACATACTCCCTCCATTTCTTTTTATATATCGTTTAAGGTTGTCGGGTTTCCTATTTTACACCTTTTCCTTTCCACTCCACAATAAATGCATGTGTATAATAATTAAAGATTAGGAAACAAGTAAGGGTATAATTGATAAAAGAGCAATTAATGTGTTCATGAACTTTGCAAATGACAGATAAATAGAAACAAAAAATTTTCAAAAATCCAATGGTTAAAAAGAAACGGAGGGAGTAACACTACACCAGAAATGACTTTTGGTGGCAATTGTTTTCCCTTTTAGTGGCAATATAAATAGCCGCTGAAGTATTTACCGGCAATCAGAGAAGGGCTGGTGTATCTAAGGTCGCTAAAAGTATTACCAACAATTATATCGAATGCTGGTAAAACCCCCTTTTATTGCCGGGAAAACAAAGTGCCTTTAATGGCAATACTAGTGGCAATTTAAATGGCCACTAAAAACAATTTTCCAATTCTCACTTCACCTCTTTACTAACCTTTATTATTGCCGGTAAAAATTTCATTTTATTGCTGGAAAAAATAAAGAATTTTAGCAGAAATTTTCTAGGCTGCAGTGAAATCCACATAATTTTAGAATTGTTTGTATAATAAAAATAAAATAATACAAAATTATGAATATAAAATGACATATAAATTAGTATACATCAATAAGCATAATAGCCAATTGAACCGGTTGAATCCAATACCCAATATTGATTCATTAATAAATAACATTAAAATATATGGTTGGTGCCCAGTGTATGTCACGAATCTTATAGGCTCAGTCAATAATACTCCCTCCGGTCCTTTTTATAAGAAACAAAAGAGTGTTCTTTTTTGGTCCTAATTATAAGAAACATAGACCCACTTTAAGCTGTATTAATCGCTAGTTTTCTTTTTTACCCTTCATCTTGTGAAATCCATTAATGAGACACCTACTCATTTCTCATGCATTTATTGGTCTATTAAACATACAAGTTAAACTTATTGGTGGAGGTGTAGTGTCATTAATGTAACCACTACTTAAACCAATCAATTTAAGGGGTACTTTTAGAATAAAATTAAAATTTATGACATTATTAATTATAACTAACTAACTTAACTATTTTTATTGGTCTTGACGATTTAGTTATTTGTTTCTTATATAAAGGACCGGAGGGAGTAACATAGTACAAATTTTGGCAATGGCAATATCCAAGATTCATTTACCAAGTTCCCAACACATGGTGCAAAGATTTCAACCGCACCTAGTTTTGTTTTCCTATTCACATGGTACCTGGTCTCTAATATAAATTCAGAATCAGCTAATTAAGAAAGCTTGGGTAGTAGCATCGAGCATTGGGGCAATGGAAGCCTTGAAAGATGAACTTGGGTTTTGCAAGTGGAACCATGCTTTGAGGTCACTGCAACAGCATGCGAAGAACAATATCAGATCTTATAGTCAGGCTAGGAAATATAAAATCACACAAGCATTCCATGACAGACTAAAGATAGTTGATCTACATCATTCCCTTGTTCCATTATAACTTCCCCTAGAAGAAAGAACTCCTCATAAGAGCCTAATAACCTAAAAGACCAAAGGAACAAAAATTATAACTTCACATGCATACTTCATATCAGCAAGTCGTAGATCCAGAGGAATAATGTTCTTTTTCCAAGACTTAAGTTAAAATGAATAAGAATCTTTCAAATATAAACTATAAGTTTAAATTTATTAGCAACTTATGTGATTAGAATATGACTCTTTGTATCTCCTTCACCTTGGATGGCTTAAATTTCTATGTAGATGAGTATGAAATAAAACACTTCAATTCAATGGGAAATGAGATAAATTTAACTTAACATTAATGATTTCTTATTTCAAACAATTCGCTCTGGTATGTATTTGTTACTTATGACCTAGTCAATGAATCATTAATCTGTTTAGTGTCACTGCTCAAATGAAAATCATCCTTGCTTCAAATCATATAGATATATAATTTAATCTTGAAATTAAATAATTTCTTAAAACTTGGTACCATGGATTGTTGCAAGTTGACCAAGAATAGGCAGAGGAAAGGTCTTTTGAATCTTGGAGGCGCTCAGTACAATATAAGTACAAGATATAGAGGCACCGGGGCAAACAATTAAGCCAACACTAACAGAACATGAACAGGCGGACTGTTAACCCAAAAGTCAATATCATCTAATCTAAAGTGATCCCAAAATAAAATGTATCTCAAAACTAGGAATATAATATTTTCAAGTCAACCTGAGTAGTATTTAGATCCACTAAAATGTGCAAGCAGTTATGTAATTAATTGACCATAAATTGGCTTAGAATCATGCTCCAAATCGACATTGCTGCTGCAAGCACAAAACAGTTACGATCAGTTCTCTTCCTAAATTCTCCTTTAGCACTATTTGGTTATACTTCTAACTCGGTATATGTAGCCAAACATAACTGAGCTAACCTTGGAAAATCTTCTGTGTTGAAATGATCTTATGTTTTCTGGAATCAAGGTGGCTTGTTCTTGAAAGCAAGAATTCAGATATGGTTCATGTTCAAGGTTTATGCAGGTTACTTCCTGTAAGTTTCTCTAGATGGGGGGAGCTCATAGCTGAATTTTTCTTTACCATTAGTCCCCTGGATAAGCAAATAGTGAGCATAATTGAAAATCTGCAAACCAATTATAGACCCATCAATATTAAAATAGTATGAAGAGAACCTGGAATTCTTTTGTTAAACCTTGCAAACTGGATTTTGGCTACCAAACTCTTGCCAACTGCACACAACCAAGACATGATCCTTTCAACAAAATTGTTTTACAATAAACAATATATGGTTATTAAGAGAGAGCCTTTCAATATAAATTTTTGACCTGCAACATACAGAGCTCCCCTTTTGTTATTTCTCAACATTGATGAAAACCTGAGTGTTTCCAATGCTAGCATCCAATTGGATGGGGCCTCCAACATTCAGATGTGGACTTATAATTTTGGAAGGCTTCTATCCCTCCTGTGAAATCATAAACCTATAAGCATCCTAGGTAACACTAACTCAAACACCATACAAATCACAAATGCATGTAAATGAATACCTTCCCCCAAAGACCAGATACTTTTTCATACCAATAGTTTCCTGGCTTCAGCTTCTTCGGAGGGTTGGGGTAGTTCTGCAATGTAACCAATATTGCCATTGGTCCTATGTAACACTATGTTATTTTTTGCTGCAAAATAAAATGTATCAAAAAACTAGGAATATAATAATCTAAAGTGAATTTACCTTTCTAAGAATTTTTTCCAGGAAATTGGCATTGGTCCTATCTAACAAAGTTGAATATTGATAACATTAGTTTTTAAAGTTTAAGATGTGCTAAAAGTGAAAAGCTAATACACACGAAACCATAACAAATCACCAAAGGAATTATAAGAAACAGCAAGGCGAAATAATCACTTATTAAAAACCTTCACTATTTTCACATTCCCCTCCCAATAACCTTTCCCTACTTTCTACAATCCTACCAAGAACAGCTCGCGCTCTTCCTCCGTCCACAGAACCCTAATCATCCACCAAAACCAACACTCCATCAATGTAAAAACAATAATCGTGTTTCACAATTTCAATTAATCCAATGGAAGCAACAATTATAAGATTAAACAAGAGAATTTCTAAAATTAAAAATTAAAAAACTATGACCGATCCAAGAGAGTGAAGAGACAGATTGAACCTCGCTTTCACTCGCGCTCACGCTCGAAGTTGTGAGGAACGACTTCACCGGTGGAGGCATAACCGACGGCAAGAACATGGCAGAAGTTATGAGGACTTGAAAAATGGAGGAGATGATGCGCCACGACGTGCAGCGGTGAAGAACGTCACCGGAATCTATGGAGTCTGCGTGACTCTCCTCCTTCTACTCGATGAATTGAAGGAGATGATGCGCCACGAGGCACGACGGCTCCGATCATGGCGACGAGTTCTTATTTTTCACCAAGTTTAGGGTTCTTTATTTTTCAGCTTTTCACTTTTTTTCTTTTAAGAAAGCTTTTCTCGGTGAAAATTTGGATGGGTCAAAATATGTATTGGCTTTTTTAGTCTTCTGTAAGAATTGTCAAATAAAATATCTCTTTACTGGCAATTGATAATTAGTCACAAAAATATTATCTCAAATAGTAAATTGCCGGCAATTAGCTAATTGCCACTATATATATGTCAGTAAAAGTTAAATTTGCAGTAGTGTAATAACAGTCGTGTTGGTAATTGCCACTCCATCCCTTACAAGAAACAAATTGTTGAGTCGATCTTGAACCTCAAACAGTCGATGCTTCATGTACTTGTAAGCTTGATTACCAAGAAAATCCTAAAACCTTGCAATGAAGTTTCCATATGCCGGCAACAAGATGTTTTCTATGGATTTTATCATTTGTTCCCTTAACTCCTCAGTAAAGACAAACCAGGTAGCTTGAGTGTTGCATATATCATCAAGGTGTTCATTGAAGGAACGGAGCTTGTTTCTCATTAACTCTACCGCAACATTAGGCTCTGACTCATTGATGTCCAGCTTTAAAATGTCCAGAATCTTACTCCACGAGCTTCTTTGATAGAGTTCAAGGCTTTGTTGGAATTTTGCTGTGTTTTTCCGAAGCCAATCATCACCAAAAATATATCTCAATCCAGGCCGTTTTGCACTTAGCTCTATGAACTTCCTATTGTTAATGATGAAAAGATAACCCAAAGTACAGTCATCGTAATTTTTGGAGATGGCCTCCAAACTGCTGTCTAACAGGTCTGTTATCATGGCTATATGCCCATACAATGATAACTTTCTCTCGTTATCAACCATGGTTTTGAATAAACCTCGCCAATTCTGATATATCATCTCAATGTAGTCCAACACATCAATGCTAATTCGATGAATCCTGCCGCCAGCAACAGTGACTTGCTCCTTAACACCATAAGTAAGATATAACAAGTCAGTCAAGTCCTCAAACCTGGACGGATTTACTCTGTCTATTGGAGGTCCAATGCCTATACTCTCCCACAACCTGACCTTATCTATTCCAGGTATTACAGGGTTCTTCCACAACCCTAAAGCATCTATTCCGGGTACTTCAGGGTACAAATCCTCACGGTGAATGAACCCTTCAAAGACCTTTTTACAGAGTCTCCTTTCATTGGGGATTACAATCCTATTAGCTACCCACATAGCTTTTATGGTACACCGCATCTTCACCACCTCGTCAATGTCCTCCATGTTGAGCTCTTTCAACGCTGATAGAATCTCACCCAGAAACTCCCTCCGGCAAGTACTGTACACATGTAGACATTCCTCCTCTAACCCTTCTTTCACCATCTGCCTTGTGCTTTCACAAAGGTCCTTAATGATTTCGTATGGCAATGAATCCACCACCAAGTTGTCGTCCTTATGCAACTTGAGAAATTGAATATTCTGGTCCTTCATGACATAATCAGCTTTAAGGTATTCATCTACATGCTTGAATATCGTGAGGATAAGGTTCCCATTCTCCTTCTTAAGCTTGTCTATACAACTCATGAACTTCGCCACTATACTATTATCTTCACTGTCACTGTTGCCTTGTGATTGAGTGACTAACAATCCTTGATCCTCATTTTCTGGAGGGGAATCAGGCTCTTGGGCCATGGTAACAATAGCTTGGGGTGAATCCACTTGAGTAGCACTAGGACTGGTTCTGGTTCCTTGTGATTGTGAATGTGAACCAAATTCAATGACTACATGATGATGATCTCGGTCTTGGAGTCCATGATACTCACTTCTAGGAGCATGAGCATCCAAAGTGGAACGAAGAATGATAAGGGAATAACTGAAACTCCCTCCAACAATAACTAACCATAACTTTATTTTCATGAGTTGTATTGTTAGGACTCCACTGAAAAAGTGCAAGAGATCAACCTCGAATCCAAAGTGACTCAATCTTGCCAAGGCTAAAGACATGATAGCAAATGCAGCACATGAAACCAGGCTATATGCATCAGGTTTCCCTTTCACTTCTTTATCGAAGAAAAAGGAGTACACAGAAGTGATCATCAAAATAAAAAAGGCCATGTGAGCTTTCACCCGAGGAGAGGTGGAGCACTCCCAAACCTTTGCAAAGAAGACAGTAAGGCAGATAATGAAACTAAAACCAATGTAAAGTAATATCTTCCACCATATCCACTTTCCAAATAAATTATTGAAAGAAGAGCTAAAAGCATAGCAGAGCAGTCCAACAACAGATGAAAAGAAACACACAAATCTCCATACCTTTGGCTTCTGCAGCCAACTCTGAATATTGATCAACATGAGCACCATGCTCTTTCTTAAGCTAGCAAAGTTTGTATTCAGGAAAAGAGAAGTTGATAGCTACGAGTTTTGACTTGGGACAAACCCTTCAGCTTTTCATAGAAATTTCAAGGAAAGGTAATGGAAAGGAGAAAGTTGCATTTCTATTAAAAAATTTGTGGGGGCCTGGAGGGGGTTAGAATAGAAATTTCAAGGAAAGGGAATGGAAAATGAAAGCTACTACATTTCTATTAAATTTGTGAAATTCAATTTTCAAAAATTTATAATTGATGCACCAATGCAAAAGAAAAGTGATCTTGCAAATGTGAGTAGAGTGACGGTTGACTTTTTTCAGTGCTTTGTATGTTGAGTACGAATGGAATATGAGTAAAGATGAGCCGGTCTTTGAGTCTACTGAATTTGACCGGTTCAATGCTAAGTTGCTGATGTCATTTGGAGCTAGCTACATTGCTGATATCATGAGGTTAAAATACATTTTAAATACGCTAAATTTTACTTTTAGTCTTTTATTTTTTTTTATTCAGTTTAGTTCCTTCTTTTTTTAAAAATTCAATTTAGTCTTTTATGTTTTTAAAATGATTCAACATGATCCTTCTGTCAATTTAGATTTAGAATTAATGCCATTAATAATTTTGAGATATTAGTGGTTAAAAACTGCAGCAAAACATTTTTTTTTTTCTGAAATATTTTTATACTTATAATTAACATATTAATGATTTTTAATGGCCACTATAGTATTAAAAAAACATATTTTATCCAACATAAGATAGAAGTGGAGTGACAGAAAGAGAGGAACCTGCAGTTTCATCCAAGCAGAGAAGTCTCTGACTTGCCTCCACCCCTTTTGCTCCTCGAGCACAACACACAACTCCTTGAAGGACTGCTTGCCGACAAAGGAAGCCATCTCCATCCTCATCCGCACAATGCACGCCCTCTTGATGGCGGTGATGACGTGCTTGTTGAAGAGCATGAATTAGGATAAGAAAATATTTTGAAACTCTTTATAAAAATAAAATTGAATTTGACCATCTTATTGGGTTTGTATTTTGTTATTGACCTTTATCCTTCCAATCTTCACCAGCAATAGGGGACCTAGGATTTGAAGAGGGTGGTGGGAAGGGGTAATTGGTGGAAGGAAGCTGTGATCTTTTCTAAATTAATCTATCTAAAAAGAAAAAGAAAAAAATTGTTGTCCATTCCATTTCAATGAAATTGACCTTACTGTAAAATTTAAGTAGCAATTTGATTAATAACATCATCCTCATCCGCACATATGCAACCTATTTCTTTATGATGTGTCGCATGTTGTCATCCAACAGAGGCTTCTTTGGGTTCATTGTCAGAGGCTTCAGTCGTGCAGGGTTGCTGAAACTCGGGGATCAGGTCACACTAGATGGAGGAGCGAATGAGAACGGGAACCGGTCTTTTCTTCTGTGTTCTACGTGCTTGCGTTTTTAAAATTTTAAATATTATAGTGGTGGTTTAAAATCGCCAATATTAATTACACGTGCAGAGATATTTAAGAAAAAAATATTATTTTGTAGCGATTTTAAACTGTCAATATCTTAAAATTATTAACGACATTAATTCTAACCCGACAAAAGGATAATTTTGAATCACTTTAAAAACATATACTGAATTTTCAGAAGATAAGGGACGAAATTGAAAATAAATAAATAAATAAAGAGCCAAAAGTAAAATTTAGTCTTTTCAATATAATCAAGTGACCCAATCATTTACAAATTTAGCTTCTAGTTAGATGGATGTTAGTGTGGGGGACCTTGGCATGTCACCACGATGGGAGACAGTTTTACGGTTGTTGGATATATATAATTTTTAATTGGTTAATATTTATTTTATTTTATTATCCTTTTTTCTCTCTTTTTTAAATTGGAAAAGTTTACTTGAACATCCACACAGTAACCAACACCCCAATGACACCCGCTAAGTTGGATTTTAATATATTATTTTATTATTTAATATTTAATAAAAGAAAAAGTTAAAAACAATGGAAATATTTGAAATCAAATTAAAAAAATGGCCCCTTCAATTTCGCACCCTTCCATCTCCGTTTCCTCTCCTCTCTGGTTTTGCCTCTAATTTCTCTTCTCTACTTCCGGCATCGACTTAAGTGTTCTACTTGTAGCATTATCAACAATTGCGGAACTCAATTTGCAGGTTTGATTTCTTTTCGTTTCCTCTTCTTCTTCTTTCTTTTTTTTTTGGTCAGTCGTTGTTGTTGTGGTTGAGTTTGTTATTGGTTGGTTTGGTTCTCCTAGATTGAGATTTTTATTTCTTTCATACAAGGTAGTTGCAGTAGTATGATAGACTAAATTTCCCCCATTTGAACATTGGAACCCTAAATCCTAACCCCACATTTTCTTGGGTTGAGATTTTTATTTCGTTTCACAAAGGGTGGTTGCATATGTGCATTGCTAACATTGAAGATTGGTGGTGGTTTGGTTGTTCATCAATGGGTTATACATGTCCAGTTATAACCCATATGCATGTCCAGTTATGTCACAAAAGGAAACAATAACTGGTAAAGGTTGAGTAATGTAGATATGATTTACAAGATAGTAGAATTTGTTAAACGATGAGTAAGGGAAGTGGGGAATGATGAATTAAGGGAATGAAGTTGCGGAGGTATGGATTGCTGTTGAGGGTGCTGAAGTTAAGGGGGATGGGGACGTGTTGGTGGAAATAGGATCCTCAAAGGAATGTAGGTGGCACAAGGGAAGTGAGCAACATTGGGAAGGTTTATGCCACATAATTGTCACAGAAGAGTAGGATATTGCTGATGTAGATATTGTTGTGGTATTGGCTATAACAGAAACCTTGTTGGTAGAAAGTAGTCGCTAGCTGGATTAAAGTTGGGAAGATGTTTTGGGAAGGATCATGTAGCAGAACTATAATCTGTAGTATTTATGAAGCGAAAAGGGATCACAAAATGCAAACTTTTAGGGGCTGTTAATTATAGGAAAGACCCGAAGGATGTGTTCATCTGAATGTCCAAAAAGTGTTTTGACCCAACAGAATAATATGGTTATATTGAGCACATAGTATGATAACAAATGCTATAAGCTGTGAACTGAATGTTTTATGCAAAAAAATTGGGTTAGGAGGGCATAGTGCATTACTCCTTTGTTGATTAAAAAAAAAAGGATTACAAATAAGAAACTGTAGCAACAAAATGCAATGCAAAGGACTATAATTTTTTGCTAAAATCAAATTCTTTTTTTTCTCTCTAGTTGATGGCTTTTTAAACTTAAGCGTGACTTCTTTTTTTATATTTCTTACTCTTGACTGTTGTTTAGAGGTACTCTTTAATCCTTTTTTCCACACTTTCTAAATTCTTCTTATGTATACTTTTAAATTCGCCCCCGGTTGATCTATTAGAAGTTTCTGTTAGGATTTGACTAGTTATCTATATCACATATGACTTAAGTTTTGCGGATTTGACACTGCATGATGCATTTTCCTTTATATTGATTTTGCTAGTACATGGGTGCAGGGACTTACAACATGGGTGTATATGGCTTCAAGGGAATTACTTCGTGGTCCAGGATAATTTCAACCAAAAAGTTGGTCAACAAGCATCATATTCCGTGTCATCTGTGGATCTGGATACTGAACAATATAGGAACTGCAAGCATTATATACCCAGTATGACTATTGCACTACATGAAGCTTATTGTAGCAGGCACAATGTTGTCTGTCAGCGTGCAGGCTATGGAGTTGTTCTTAGGATTGAGGAGTCCAAGAACCACATTCACTGTGACAGGTGTGGTCAGGCTTTCCAGCAGACAGAATTAGAAAAGCACATGAAAGTTTTTCATGAGCCACTTCATTGCCCTTGTGGAATAATCCTCGAGAAAGAGCAATATACTCACTGTTTTTCTTCTCTCCTAACACATTGGCATCTTTACTCTCATTCTTTTTGGCAACACACACTGACAGTGTACAAAGCACCCGGAGTTGTTGTACTACTCTTGTTATGTTCAATTTACTGATTCAACTCTCCCTTCTCCTATTGCCCCCATTATTTGTTATTCTAGCTGATATAAATATTGAAAAAATAATGAACATTCTCCTTGATTACAAATCTAATAATTTATTTATTTATTTTGGATTATTTATTTGGTGATTATACAATTAAAATGGTGAACCTAAAATACAACAATAAAAAGCTTTTTTAGTCCTTTTTAATAGTAATGAGGTCAATTTTTCATTTAATACAAAAACAATTATCTTTAACTAAATGACAAACTAGATTAATCTTGTATTTGTGTGTCATTAATCAGTTAATGTAAAAGGCATGCTTGTGTCAGGATACACTAGTAACTATTGAATCACATGTCCTGAGTAACATACTTGAGGCACTATTGTTCACTTTCACTTTTACAGGCTTAAGACAAGCATCAGTAGTGGTAGTTTATCATTGGAGGAATAATGTCAGAAAAAGGAATTTCACCAAAAGCGGTTATGAGTTAACCATATACGAATATAAAGTTAACCATATATTTTGTATTTGTGATAAACTAGTAAAACTTATGACAACTTTAATTTTAATTGAACAATAAATATGATGAACCTTTAAATACAAAAATGAAAGTCTTTTTAGTCCTTTTTAACAATAACAAGGTCAATGTTCTATATAATACAAAAATAATTATCTTTTAACTAAATGACAAACTGAATTAACCTTATATTCGTGTGTCATTAACCATTTAATGTAAAAGACATGTATGTGTTAGGAAATACTAGTAATTGTTGGATCACATGTTCTCAATAACATACTTCACCCATTATTGTTCATTTTTACAGGCTTAAGACAAGCAATAGTAGTTCTGCTATGTCATTGGAGGAATAGTGTTAGAAAAACAAATTTGACGAAAAGACATTCTGAGTTAACCATATACGAATGCAAAGTTAATCATATATTATGTATTTATGATAAACTTGTAAAATTTATGACAACCTTAATTTTAATTTACAATTAAGATGGTGAACCTAAAAATACAATAATGATAGACTTTTTTTAGTCCTTTTTAACAGTAACGAGGTCGATTTTCCATGTAATACAAAAATAATTATCTTTAACTAAATGACAAATTGAATTAATCTTATATCTATTTGTCATTAACCAGTTAATGTAAAAGGCTTTTTTGTGTTAGACAACATTAGTAACTATTAGATCACATGTCCTCAGTAACATACTTCAGTCACTATTATTCATTTTTACAGGCTTAAGACAAATAATAATAATAATGTTGGTCTGTCCGAAGGAATAGTGAGAAAAAGGAATTTGACCAAAAGAGATTCTGAGTTAACCATTTATGAAATCAAAATTAACCATATATTTTGTATTTGTGATAAACTTGTCAAATTTCTAACCACCTTAATTTTAATTTAACAATAAATATGATGAACCTCCAAATTCAATAATGAAAGTCTTTTTTAGTCCTTTTTAACAGTGACCTCGTAAATTTTCCATGTAATACAAAAATAATTATCTTTAAGACAAATTGAATTAACCTTATATTTGTGTGTTATTAACCAATTAATGTAAAAGGCATGTTTGTGTCAAGAAAGACTAGTAACTATTGGATCACATGTCCTTAATAACAAACTTCACTCGCTTTTGTTCACTTTTAGAGGCTTAAGACAAACAATATGTAAAGGCAAAAATCACAAGAAGGGGGGGTTGAATTGTGATTTACAAAAATTTTGCAAACTTTTTGTAAACTGAAAGAAGTGTCTGATGCGATATAGAAGTTGAGGAAAACGTTTTGTCAGACGATATCTTAACAGATGAAAGCCTTTTAAAAGAAACAGGTTTTAATCACAACTCAAAGTCAGTTCAAAGCAGTTATCAGATATATAAGACAACGAAAGACAACACAGGAGTTTATACTGGTTCGTCTCACCCTGAGACTACGTCCAGTTCTTGGCAAACCACCAAGTTCCAATAACTTATCACAAGTTACAAGTATTTTTCACTGTCACTTCTGGTCACCCAAGTAGTATTTCACACTTAGCCTCTCCAAGCTAAAAACCCAAGTATTCTTTACTACCAAGTCACTTCTGGCTCTAAAACAAATCACTGGATTTGTTTTTACAAAGGGCGCGTAGACTTTTAGAGTTATCGTCTTACAGACGGATATACAAGATTAAGAGCTAAGTCTTTTTCTCTCAGGATACACAGTGGTTTAAGAGCTTAAAAGAATGAAGATTTTAAAGAGAGCTTGAATATGAATTTTTTTTCTTGTCTTAAGCATTTCAAATCTTCTTCTATATATACACTTGCTGAGGAAGTAACCGTTGTCTCTAAATGTTCTTCTTTCTTGCGTCTGACCATCATCTGAAGGAGGGTGGTTGAGGGCATTTAATGCGAGCATTAAATGCTTGTCACCAACTAGTCATTCTGAGCTGATAAAGCACTCTGCTTTTCTTTCTTGAGATATACTCCAAATCCTTCTACTGCATTGGTCACATCGCTTGTTCAGACAAGTACTGATTGTTGACTGTAGCACGTCTTTTGAGGCGTGAGAAGCTTCAGAAACTTTGACTCTTCTTTCTATTCCCTTCTTATGCACTTCGACAGATCCTAAGAGGATGTTTTATGAACATTCTCTACAAAAACAGATAACACAACGATAGTGTATTTACTATGCCTTTAAATGCTTCTTCAGACTGTAGCGTCTGTCTGTGTATCGTCTGTATCTTACAGACACAGATACAACGTTTTCGTCTGTTGGCATTTGTAAGACGCAATCTTTTTACTTAATATTTGTTTTGCATATAATCAAAATAACTGAGGGTCCTGATTTGTCTTATGACTCAACACAATAGTAGTGTTGGTCTATTATTGGGGGAATAGTGTCAGAAAAATGAATTTAACGAAAATAGATTCTGAGTTAACCATCTACGAATACAAAGTTAACCATATATTTTGTATTTGTGATAAACTTACAAATTTATGACCACCTTAATTTTAATTCAACAATAACTATAATGAACCTTTAAACACAATAATGAAAGTCCTTTTTAATCCTTCTTAATAGTAATGAGGTAAACTTTCCATGTAATACAAAAATAATTATCTTTAACTAAATGACAAATTGAATTAACCTTATATTTATGTGTCATTAACCAATTAATGTAAAAGGCATGTTTTTGTTAGAAAAAACTAGTAATTATTGGATGACGTGTCCTCAGTAACAAACTTCACCCACTTTTGTTCACTTTTAGAGGCTTAAGACAAACAAAAGTAGTGTTGATTTGTCATTGGAGGAATAGTGTTAGAAAAAAGAATTTGATGAAAAGAGATTCTGAGCTAACTATCTATGAATACAAAGTTAACCATATATTTTGTATTTGTGATAAACTTGTAAAATTTATCACCTCCTTAATTTTAATTGAACAATAACTATGACGAACCTTTAAACATAATAATGAAATCTTTTTTTTTAGTTCTTTTTAAAATTAACAAGGTAAACTTTCTATGTAATAAAAAAAATTCTTTAACTAAATGGCAAACTGAATTAACCTTATATGTGTGTGTCATTAACCAATTAATGTGAAAGATATGTTTGTGGCAGGAAAGAGTAGTAACTATTGGATCACATGTCCTTAATAACAAACTTCAACCACTTTTGTTCACTTTTAGAGGCTTAAGACAAGCAAAAGCAGTGTTGATTTGTCATTGGAGGAATAGTGTTGGAGAAAAGAATTTGACGAAAAGAGATTCGGAGTTAACCATGTAAGAATACAAAGTTAACCATATATTTTATATTTGTGATAAACTTGTAAAATTTATGAGCACCTTAATTTTAATTGAACAATAACTATGATGAACCTTCAAACACAATAATGAAAGTCCTTTTTAATCATTCTTAATAGTAATGAGGTAAGCTTTTCATGAAATACAAAAATAATTATCTTTAACTAAATGACAAACTGAATTAACCTTATATATGTGCGTCATGAACGAATTAATGTAAAAGGCATGTTTGTGTCAAGAAAGACTAATAATTATTGGATCAAATGTCCTTAATAACAAACTTCACTCGTTTTTGTTCACTTTTAGAGGCTTAAGACAAGCAATAGTAGTGTTGGTCTGTTATTGGAGGAATATTGCCAGAAAAATGAATTTGACGAAAAGAGATTCGGAGTTAACCATCTACGAATACAAAGTTAACCATATATTTTGTATTTGTGATAAACTTACAAATTTATGACCACCTTAATTTTATTCAACAATAACTATGATGAACCTTCAAACACAATAGTAAAAGTCCTTTTTAATCCTTCTTAATAGTAATGAGGTAAACTTTCCATGTAATACAAAAATAATTATCTTTAACTAAATGAGAAATTGAATTAACCTTATATTTATGTGTCATTAACCAATTAATGTAAAAGACATGTTTTTGTTAGGAAAAACTAGTAATTATTGGATGGCATGTCCTCAGTAACAAACTTCACCCACTTTTGTTCACTTTTAGAGGCTTAATACAAGCAAAAGTAGTCTTGGTCTGTCATTGGATGAATAGTGTTAGAAAAAAGAATTTGACGAAAAGAGAGTTTGAGTTAACCATCTACAAACACAAAGTTAACCATATATTTTATATGTGTGATAAACTTGTAAAATTTATGACCTCCTTAATTTTAATTGAAAAATAACTATGACGAACCTTTAAACATAATAATGAAATCCTTTTTTAGTTCTTTTTAAAATTAACGAGGCAAACTTTCTATGTAATACAAAAGTAATTTTCTTTAACTAAATGACAAACTGAATTAACCTTATATGTGTGTGTCATTAACTAGTTAATGTAAAAGATGTTTGTGGCAGGAAAGAGTAGTAACTATTGGATCACTTATCCTTAATAACAAACTTCACCCGTTTCTTTTCACTTTTAGAGGCTTAAGACAATAGTAGTGTTGGTTTGTCATTGGAGGAAAGTGTTAGAAAAAAGAATTTGACGAAAAGAGATTCTAAGTTAACCATCTACTAATTCAAAGTTAACCATATATTTTGTATTTGTGATAAACCTGTAAAACTTATGACCTCCTTAATTTTAATTAAACAATTACTATGACGAACCTTTGAAAATAATAATGAAATCCTTTTTTAGTTCTTTTTTAATATTAACAAGGTAAACTTACTATGTAATACAAAAATAATTTTCTTTAACTAAATGGCAAACTGAATTAACCTTATATATGTGTTTCATTAACTAGTTAGTGACATGTTTGTGGTAGGAAAGACTGGTAACTATTGGATCACATGTCCTCAGTAACAAACTTCACCTACTTTTGTTCACTTTTAGAAGCTTAAGACAAGCAATAGTAGTGTTGGTTTGTCATATTTATTTTTTAATTATAGTTTTACATTTATTTTTAAAGTCTTCTTTTATTCTTTTATTATTATTATTATTATTATTATTATTATTATTATTATTATTATTATTATTATTATTATTATTATTATTATTATTATTATTATTTATAGACATGAAATTAGTTTCGTTAGACATGAAATTAGTTTCGTTTTCATAGTTTCTTTCGCAACGCCTATTTTTGTTTTCTTTTGTTAAATTACTTTTTTTGTCCTCTAATTTAATTTTTAAGTTCTTTTTGGTCCTCTTATTATTTTAAGGGTCAATTAGGTCTTGTGTATTTTTTAAAAATGGTTCAATTAGGTCCTTTATTTTTAAAAGGTTCAATTAGGTCCTTTATTTTTTAAAATAGGTTCAATTTGGTCTCATTTTTCTTCCATTTGCTCCAATTTTTTTTAAAAATAAGACCAAAATTGATTTTAAATTGGATTAAATTGAACACATTTTTAAAAAATAAAGGAGTTAATTGAACCATTTTTAAAAAAACACAGGACCTAATTGAACCTTAAAATAATAAAAGGACTAAATTGAACCTAAAAAATAAATTAGAGGACAAAAAAGTAATTTAATCATTTTTTTTTACTTTTTTTTTTTTGTTGTGCTTTGATCACATTCAAATTTAATAGAGCCTCAAATTATCAACTTTTTGATAAATAATTTTTTTAAAAGATTTCTCTAATAGTATTAAACAAATCAAGTGCTACATACCGACTCCAAAATATTGTTAAATATACCTACATCTTAAGTAGAGTCATATAAATTGGGAGGAAATCCACCAATTTAAAACATTATAAATAAATGACCAGTTGTAACATAAAAATTGGTAGATTTTTAAAAATTCAAAAAAAGGTTGTTCTGATTAACAAATTGGTAGGTGTTTAATTTTTAAAATATAGACAAATTTAATTAACAATTTGGAGATTTAAAACATTAAAAAAGAAGCCAACTTTAACTAATAAAATGATAGATTTTTTTTTGACAGCATAAAGTGATAGATTTTTAAAATTAAAAAAATTGACAGTTTTAAATTTCAGTGAAAGAAAACAATATGTAAAAAGTAGTAAAATTAAAATTAATTATCTTTGTTACTCTCATTTTTTTTAAAATGAAGACAAATAATTAAAACTGAACTCCCTCTGTTTTTACAAACAGAGGTAAATAATTTAAAAATAGTTGTTTAAGAAATAGAAAAAATATTCACAGGTTGAAAACAAAAAATGGGAAGTTCTAATTCACCCTGTTAGATTTTTAATTTCTTTAAAATGAACAGATTTAGTTAACAAATTGGTATATTTTTAAAATTTTAAAAAATGTGCAGTTTTAATTTGTTAGATTTTTAAAACTAAAAAATAGACAGATTTTAATTTCAGTAAATGAAAACAATAAAGAAGTAAAATTGAAATATAGCATTTTTTTTTATAAAGGATAGTACTAGATTTTATTTAGAATGTGGAACTAAATTTTGTACATAATCAGATATGAGAGTTTCAAGCTGATAAGGAAACTCTTCCATCCAGCACCTATCCTAATAAGTAAAAGCTAAAACTGCAAGTCTATCAGCTACACTATTACAAGACTGAGCGGCATACATAAGTATTGGCCTGTTATTGCCATGCACAAGTGAGTCAAAGTCACGAGAATGCTTCCAAAATATGATGCAGGTTGCTTTGTTTTTTCCCAAGCTTGCACCAAATTCAAACAATCATATTAAAAACATATAGAATGAAAAAGTAGCTCATGAGCCATAATCAAACTCCACCTAAAAGTCATAGCCTTTGCTATTTTTGGTTCATACCATTGGGGGAGAAATATAGCATTTTTTAATAATGCATTTTTACTCCTGATCAACAAATATAATGTGTAATGCATTTTAAATGGACCATGTGAGAATAGACACAAGTGGTATTAGATAATCCTTGCTTGCTGTGTAACTAAAGGGACACATGAACCAATTTGACAGAGAGAAATAATAGCATTTACTTAAGCATACTTGAACAGGAAATTTAAATATAGTCAAGTACAAATCCTGTTTTTGCCAATGCAGGGATCTGATAACACATGGACTTGCCTCCTCCAATTGGCATAAGACAAAAACAATCTTTTCCTGCAGCCAAAAACAAAAACATCCCAAAATTAATGGAAAATTCCAACATAAAACTCCATTTTTAAGCAAATATATAGTTACTTCTCTTTTCTTAACACAACGAACATGAGCTGAATTGAAATTGTTACTTTACACTCATCACCAGTTCTCTAAGGCACCAATTACTATAATTACTATAAAACACAAAGGAAAATATAAGAGTTCGGTTTTCCTATGCTTTTAGAAAGGAAAAGGTGAATGCACCTGAGAGCACAGCCTCAATAGCATCCCCTAAAATCAAGGTACCTAAAATGCCATCTTAGAAGCTTCGCCAGCATTTCCTTATTGCACAATGCCTTCCTCTTCTTGAATGTCATTCACATTCCCATTACTCAAATCCCCAAGCATGCCCATTAATTAATCAAATCGCCAAAATAGAAAATCAAATAAGGCCTTTTGTACCTGGAATCAACCAAGGTGTTGGAAGGAGAATGATGAATGAAGAACCAACCTGAAAGAGAAAGGTAATGAAAAGAGGATAAAAAACTTTAAAGCCAAGAAGAGGAAAAATAAAAAATGAATCTATTCCTATTTGCCAATTGAACTGAAAATTAAACACTAAGAGGAAAAATAAAAATGCATTGGACTCTGAAATGCAATCTCCTTCCCATGCTTGGTTTAGAAGAACAACATAGAATTGCAAATAACTACGATAAGAAACAGATAGAATGCAAGAGATTAGTACCACTTCTCCATCGACACCCTTTCCACAAAATGGTGTACCACTTCATCACCACCACGCTGTCCATGTTGTCGGAGGCAGTGCATTCTTTCATGCCGTTGTGGAAGATCCCTTGCCTCTACTGAGTGCTATGCAACCCGGTTCTCGGGTTCAGTTCATTACCTGCCCGGTTACAACGACGACATAATCAATTAGAGGGGGTTGAGAAACTATTAGGACTCTACATATATCAGGGTTCTTAGTTTCGTTGGTTGTGTCAAGGCAAAAAGTGACAGACCACGTTAGAGTGTGCAGTTACGGAAGGAACATTTACTTCAAAGATAATGCAGTTACCATAATAGCTGAAGGTAGAAAAGGGTGTAAATGATGAGAACCTTAAAAAGGAGAATCTATCTGCCATTTCCTTATTCTTCAAAATTGTAGGGATGCCAAAGTTTCTTGCCCAAGGACAGTAGTCTCTTCCTCCTCATGTCATGAAGGCCCTTCTCCACTATATCTATTTTGAACTACACAACAAACACCAAGCAAATTATAACTAAATACAATGATATAGAACATTAATCTGTTTACACAAAGACAAATTTATATTTCCAAGTGACTAATTTTATAAATAAATTGAGGTTTCAGAGAGAGAAAGATGCTACCTCTAGTAGCATAAAGTACAGTTGATCTAGAGCATAAGAAAAGCAATAAAAAAAGAAAAAAACTCAATTTAATTATTCTTTCATTATTCTTCAAATTTCAAATTGCTATTCAAATCTTCATTCAAGAAACAACATATCAAAGAAAAAAAATACCAAGTTTGTTATTGCTTTATATTACTTGAGATATAGAGCCCAAAATCATAGTGAGGTCATTTATTATGGGTATTAAGGGGCTCTTTCATGCCACAAACCAAAAAGAATTGGAAACAATCATAAAAAGATTATAGACAGATTGAAGAAGTTGGGTTGGCTAATGACACCAAAGACAAAAAAATCCTTTTCAATAACTTCCTAACATGACAAGCATCCATTGCTTCTATTACCTTCATTCCTCTGACTTTAGTCATGGCCACTACTACTGCCCTTCCTATTTCCTTGTCTGCTCCATTAATCACCACCCGTTCCACAAATAGGGTGTTGCAATGCAAGCACTTTGTAGCTTTTGCGCATTTACAAATAGGTTTTTTTTTTTTTTTTTGTAGAAATGCAACTTGCAAGTTATAATAGTTAAACCTTAAACCAAATACACTATCTTTGCACTAAGCACACTTCAAATTTAAGGTCAGAACATATATCTTCTATAAATAGAGGAAAAAAGAAAACAAACTTAAAATCTAAATCTAATTGGAAAGCAAGATAATAACCTATTAACCAAACCACCACTACATTGGCCCATCAATGTTAAAGCTGAATGTTACAATGAATAAAAAATTGATGCAAAGGGAGGACCGTGAAACACTTACTTATACAGAAACTCAGCAATCAGCAGGAAAAGGTACATCAGTCTAATAGAGGCATTGCAGTCTCCCAACAATCCTGATTTCTGATGGGTGGTACTTCGTCATGAAGGGCGGGTTCTGGTTGTGGCTCGTTGAGTGGTTCTCTTTGTTTGGCTCCAATGCAGAGGCAGAGCTCTCACCCTTGTCCATTGTGCGAAGAGAGAAAGAGAGAGAGAGTTGGGGGGGACGCTATTGGTTGTGCGGGGTGAAGCAGAGAAAACCCCCGACAGTGAAGTGCGGAGTGAAGCCAGCGGGGTGAACCCATGATGTTTGTCCTTTCAGATAGGTAACACACTTGTGAACCCTTTTTTTTCCTATTGCGTTAAACTTTTTCTTAAAAAAAAATATGAAATAAAATATCAATAAAAAAAAGCCACGTAACGTGTCAAAATATTGGGACTCTTTTAAATTACCCTCCTTTCTTCCTCTACCCCATTCCTTCTCTCTCCCTTCCATCTTCGTCTTCCTCCTTGAACTCCAGGGCTTATTTGATGACCTTGTCATGATCCAAAACTTAAAATCAATCTAATTATAGTATTCCATTTGATTCCGAGAAAATCCTTTTCTTCTATTTTTTTTCATTCCATATAAAATTTGTTTGGAAGTTAAAATCATATTAACTTGAGATAAGGATACAATCATCTATTCAACAATAAACAAAAAAGGATATAAGCATCTTCTTCGAAATTTCTGAAGCTAGAATCGGGCACCAAGAGTGATCCATAGAAAAAAGATGGACTACCCAATTTGTCTTCTGGATATTGATGTTGAATATCCTCAGCTTCATCTTCCTTCGCCTTATCCGAAACTAAATCATTAAATTGAAAGAAAATTCAATTAAAGGAGAATAGTAAATTATGAAGCAGAAAAAGGTTAGGGTTTTTTTTCTTCTTTTTGGAAGTATTGAGAGTGTAACCTTAGCTCTTGTGGTGATATTGGAGTTTAAGCAAATCGGTGTGGTTCTTCTTATACAATTCGTTGCAGTGACCTAGGAGCTCTTTGAAAGAGACAGTGTTGAGGGACATGGAACCGAGCATGCCGAGGTCAGCGCTCGCAGTCAATACATAATGGCTAAGGCATTGCATAAAGGTCGATGACGCAAAATCTATTATGATAATTGAAGAATTTGGATTTTCTCAGTAACTAAACAAAACAATGACACACGCAGAGAGGGAAGCTTACCAAAAGGAATAGGTTGGCGATTGATAGATTGTTTAAAGGCTGTGAAAGAAAAGTGGAGATGGTTGCAAAATGCTGCCAATGTGTTGCAACAAGGTCGCCAAAAAGCCTTATGATGTAATTCCCCCATAGATTGGATCCATTTCAACATCAAATTAACTAAGATTTTAGGTTTTTGAAAGAAAGGGAAAAAGTGGAATTAAGGTAGGAGATAAAGAACAACGCCACAATTCAATGAGAGTTGATAAGTTGAGGAAAATTCTCCACTTTGAATTATGAAATTCAATGATAAGAATTAAGAGTAGTTTATAAGAACCTAGAGAGTTTTTCTCACAAGTGTAACACTTTGATTTCTTAATGTGTGATTAAGTGATTTTAAATAAATCGCAAGAGGAATTAAATTTTGATTGTGTTATTGAAAAATATATATATTTAATGTAATGTTTTATGTTGCTTGTGAGAAGTGGGTTCAGTTGTTTGGGCTTGTGCTTAGGCCTCGAGGTTTTAGTGACTAAAGTCCATTCCCTTTCTCCTTCCCCCTGTGGACAAACCCTAAACCTAAGAGACACCTTAATTTCTCTCATTTTATGACTCACCCAAAATGCTCTCTCTTTCTCTTTTCCTTTCAAGACACACGCATCTCCTAAGACTAAAGTCTAGCCCTTCATCAAGACAAGATTTCTTCCCTGTCCTTTTAAGTTGGATACATTCCTTGGTGATTGGTGAGCTCTTCCTCTTCCAATGTATGAGTTGAACCAAGCTTGAGTTTTTGCTTTCATAAATCTAACTTGGGTTTTATTTTGGGTAAATTTTGGTGCTTGTGGTGTGGGTTGTTGTTGGTTTGGGAGAAATCTCATTCCTTTGGCTCAAAGTATCTCCCTTTCTCCTCCTTCTCCCTCAAAGCCCAAAGCTTGAAACTACAAAGTAAGGGAAGCTCACTTACTCTTTTATGTTTTTTGTTGATTGAATGAATTTTGGAATGATATTGAGTGATGGTTGTTGTTAAAGTTACCATTTTGGTTGGATTGTGGGTTTTTGAGTTTATATGATGATATGAATGTATGAAAGTGTGATTTGATGTTGTGAGTTGTTTATGAATGCTTTTGATGATGAATTCAATGTTGTGATGTTTGGGTTGAATGAGAAAAGTTGGATTCTTTAGTGAAAATTCATGTTTGAGCTCCCTTTGAATCATTTTAATCAATTAAAACGTTCTATAATATATTGATTGAAATGAGTTTTAGCGGTTGATTCTTTGTCGTAGTTTCTGTATTAATAGATTAAATGATCATTTTTTTATTCTGAAACACGATTTTGAACTTTCTTTTGACTGATTCGAGACGTGAAACTTATCCCATTAGATTCACTTACATGAAATCTATGAAATCCAATTGATGTTCGAACCAAAAAAGGTCATAAACACGTTGAAAATCACGTGAAAAGTGACTCTCACAAGCATCTAGAAAAGAATATGATGTTAGCTTTTTCAATTTTCTAATTGCTCGTAGGATTCACTTTTCACGCGATTTTTTATCGTAATTATGACAATTTTTTGTTCAAACATTAGTTGGGTTCTATAATGAGACAAGTTTCACGTCTTGAATTAATAAAAAAGAGTTCAAAATCATACGTGTTTCAAAATCGAAAACAAACATTGTTTCAAAGGAGTAAGAACCAAGTTTAAAGATAAAGGACCAAATTGAATTTTTTAAAAGATAAATGATCAAATTGAATCTAAACGAAAATATAAAGGACTAAAAGTCTATTTTAGCCTAAATATTAATTAGATGAAGATATGTTATTTTGTCAAACAAAAAGTTATTTTGATTTTAAAGCTTTTTCTTAATACTTCCGAATGTTTCTCTATTGTTTAATTTTATCTTTCATCAATTTACAAATTACAACAAAACAATGCATGAAGATCGCCAAATGTAAATTTTAGTATTCTAAATTTACACAGTTAACCCGAAAAAGAAAATCGGGGTGGATTACCAATTTTTAAGCTAATGACATGATTATTTTACAGGTATTATATATAATAATGGTAATACTGAGCATATCTATATGATTTTGGGATTGCTCTGATTCATTACAGAGGTTGTAACAATGAAAACAAGAATTGACGATATCGAGAATTGGGAAGTAGAGTGCAATCTCACATATGGAATCTTGGAAAACCATCAATCCATTGGCCACAGTAAAAGTCTCTGTTTATAATAAAATTAGCAAAGTTGAGGAAGAAAGAGATTTGAGAGACTTTAAGAAATGTTGATAGAGTTAAAAAGCCAGCAGATGTTGAATTCAGACACGCTAACATGTCAACTCAACTCGACTGCTTTCGTTTCAGATTTTACAAATTAACATATACAGTATGTATTTCAAGACCTCAATTTGACGAACAGTTAGAAATTGATGAAAATCTTCAAACTCTTCCAAAAAAAAAAAAAAAATACAAAACTTAACACATTCCGGAGAAATCATTTTGGCACGGGAGATATTCAAAGCTGAAGCAGAGAATTCAAAAGCAAGGAATATTGATATCGTATCAAATAGCAAAACATTCATAAACATCAAAGCTAATAGAAGAAAACCAATATAATTAACCTAAAAAACCAACAAATATACTCGACCTGAAAATCATACCTTCATCCACTTGTCTTTTATAATTGCAATTTGCAACATTTATGGCATCCTTATTGACTGATCATATGATTTCTTTTGGCTCCTCTTAACTAAGACAGTTCTTTGTGGATTTTTCATTGCCAAAGTTTAAATTAATGTCACTTCAAGTCTGCCAGTGCTTAACAACAACAAAAAGCTTAAAATGATGCAAATGTTGGGAACAGAGATTGGCATATTGCCTATCTATATTCAAAGTTTTTTTTATTAAGCATGAGTTATGGAGATTTGTGGACTTTATGTTAATGAAAGTTAGTTAATAGAGAAGTAATTAGTTAGATGTTAGTTTCTATTCAGTTAGGAAGTAGTTACTGTGTTAGTTTGTTAATAAGCTCTCTATAAATAGAGCATCATTGTATCTGTTCATAATCAATTTTGAATATGATTCCTTTTGAGTATTCTCAATCTTCAAGCTCTCAAGCTTACTTTTCCTTCATTCATTCTCCACCTCCGATTCCTAATACTTTATTTATGTCGTGTAGTTGAAGTGCTTCGCTTTGCTCTAACCTCACCTTTCAAGATTCCACTAAGTGTGGTAGGTTCTACTGTTTCAGTTATCATGTTGTATGGAAAGAAATCAGTATGTAGGAATTTTTCACTGAAACCTCATGATATGCTGTTGGTTTTGACTTTTGATGCATATTTGTTCTGATGTTCTCCTTTTCACACAATGAAAGCATGCACACAAAACCAGGTATGTTAAGCTTGATTTTCAATGATGCAATAAGATTAATGTCACAGATTAAATAAACTAGTTGAACGGCAACGGTACAACTGGTGATGTGCTACCTTTTCTTGGAGAGACACTTTGGTTAACCCTTGCTTCCAAATAACACTCATGTAGGTAATTGCTACGAATTTAAGGCATGCCCCATCTGTATGACATGTGGCAAAGGCAATACATGCATGAACAGTCACCATGATGATTTTCGTTCTTGGATTTGATCCAACCCAATCTTAAACACGGAAACAAATTAAAAGGGAAAGACAGATTTGGGACTGTCAAACCATACAGACTACAGTAGTATATAGCACACATGCACAAATCCTTTGGAACTATGTTTGTGATGATAAAATTTTTGTATTCTAAATAAATCAAAGCAAACTCACGTATCCTTTCCTTCTCTTCTGGCATCGGATTCATCTATTTCCTTACAAGAAACAAATTGTTGAGTCGATCTTGAACATCAAACATTCCATGCTTAATGTATTCATAAGCTTGATTACCTAGAAAATCCTGCAACCTCGCAATGAAGTTTCCATATGCTGGCAATAAGGTGTTTTCTATGGATTTTATTATTTGTTCCCTTAACTCCTCATTCAAGACAAACCACGTAGCTTGAACGTTGCATATATCATCAAAGTGTTCATTGAAGGAACGGAGCTTGTTTTTCATTAACTCAGCCACAACATTAGGCTCTGACTCATTGATGTCCAGCTTCAAAATGTCCAGAATCTTATTCCATGAGCTTCTCTGATAGAGTTCAAGGTTTTGTAGGATTTTTGTTGTGTTTTTTCGGAGCCAGTCGTCTCCTAAAATAGGTCTCAATCCATGCCCATTTGCCCTATGCTTTAATCGAGGCGGTTCTGCCCTTAGCTCTATGAACCTCCTATTGTTGATGATGAAAACATAACCCAAAGTAGGGTCAGTGTAACTTTTGGAGATGGCTTCCAAACTGCTGTCTAACATGTCTGTTATCATGGCTATGTGGCCATACAGTGAAAATTTTCCCTCTTTATCAACCACGGTGTCCAATAAACCTTGCCAATTCTGATGTATCATCTCAATGTAGTTCAACAAATCATGGTTAATCTGATGAATCCTTCCGCCGGGAACAGTGGCTTGCTCCTTAACACCATAAGTAAGATATAACAAGTCCTCCCTGGACGCATATATTCTGAGAAATGCAGGGTTAATGCCCAAACTCTTCCACAACATAAACTCATCTATTCTGGGAAATGCAGGGTTCTTCATCAACCTTAACGGAGCTCTTCCCGGAAATGCAGGGTACTTATCCTCACCCTGAATGAACCCTTCAAAGACTCGTTCACAGAGTCTTATTTCATTGGGTAATAGAATCCTATTAGCTATGCACATAACTTTTATTGAATACTGCATCTTCACTACCTTGTCAATGTCCTCCATGTAGAGCTCTTTCGACGCAAATGTTGATAGAATCTCACTCAGAAACTCCTTCCGGCAAGTACTGTACACGTGTAAGCATTCCTCCTCTAACCCTGCTGTCACCATCAGCCTTGTGCTTTCACAAAGGTCGCTGATAATTCCGGACGGCAAAGAATCAACCACCAAGTTGTCGTCACAATGCAATTGCACCACTGGAATCTGGTCCTTATCGACAACATTAGCTTTCAGGTATTCCTCTACATGCTGGAAAATTGTGTGGATAACATTCTCATTCTCCTTCTTAAGCGCCTCTATACAACTCAGGAACTGTGCCATGATATTATTATCACTACCACCTAGATTCTCATTTTCTGCAGAGGAATCAGAGTCCTGTGCCATGATAATAATAGCTTGGGGCGAATCCACTTGAGTAGCGCTACGACTGGTTCTGGTTCCTTGTGATTGTGAATGTGAACCAAATTCAATGACTACATAATCTCGGTCTTGGAGTCCATGATACCCACTTCTTGGAGCAACCAAAGTGGAACGAAGAATGATGAGGGAATAACTGAAACTCCCTCCAACAATGACTAACCATAATTTTATTTTCATGAGTTGTACTGTCAGGACTCCGCAGAAAAAGTACAGGAGATCAACCTCAAATCCGAAGTGACTCAATCTTGCCAAGGCTAAAGACATGATAGCAAATGCAGCACATGAAACTAGGCTATATGCATCTGGTTTCCCTTTTACTTCTTTATCGAAGAAAAAAGAGTACACAGAAGTGATCATCAAAATAAAAAAGGCCATGTGAGCTTCCACCCTAGGAGAGGTGGAGCACTCCCAAACCTTTGCAAACAGGACGGTAAAGCAGATAATGAAACTAAAACCAATGTAAAGTAATATCTTCCACCAAGTCCACTTTCCAAATAAATGATTGAAAGAAGAGCTGAAAGCATAACAGAGTAGTCCAACAACAGATGAAAAGAAACACACAAATCTCCATACCTTTGGCTTCCGCAGCCAACTCTGAATATGGATCAACACGAGCAGCATGTTCTTTCTCAAGCTAGCAAAGTTTGTATTCCGGAAAAGAGAAGCTGATAGCCACAAGTTTTGGCTTGGGATAAACCGTTCAACTTTTTATAGAAATTTCAAGGAAAGGGAATGGGAAGGGAGAGCTGCACTTCTGTGGGCCCAGAAGGGGTTAGAATAGAAATTTCAGGAAAGGGAATGGAAACTGAAAGCTACTACATTTCTATTAAAATTGTGAATTTCAATTTTCAAAAATTTATAATTGATGCACAGATGGCAAAAGGTTTAAAAGTGTTCTGACTAATGTGAGTAGAGTGACGGTTGACTGCTTTCAGTGCTTTGCATGTTGAGTACCAAATGGAATATGAGTAAAGATGAAGTCGTGGGGTCTACTGGATTTAACCAGTTCAAAGTTAAGTTGCTGATGTCATTAGGATTTAGGAGCTTCGTTGCGGATATCAATATGTTCAAATACATTTTCAATATAATATAATGGAATATGGCTCCTCTAAGAGGGACTGTAATTTAGAGTTTGTTAATATTTATTGTTATGTATAGATGCCTGGAGCTAATAATATCTTTTTTTTTTTATGTGAGCTAATAATATCTTTAAGAGTAAATTACACAAACCTCCCTTGAAGTTTGACAAAATTACACAAACATCCCATTCGTTTTCAACTCCTACAAAAACCCCCCTAATTGTTGAGTAACCATTACATTGAGCTCCCCTCACTCATTAACGGTGTTTAATTCTTTGACAGATATCAGTCACATGCATGTCACATGACTTTTATTGAAAGTTGTTTCCAAAAATACCCTCTTTTACAACCTTTAAAAAACTGAAGGTTTGAAAAAAACAAAAAGAAAGAAAGAAGAAAAGGAGCATTACAGTATGCCATGGAACTTGCTAAGAATGGCTTTAACCATCAACAATAACATAGTCAATTATTGTGTATGGTTATTATGTCCAATAACTTCAACAGACAACACAATTATACTTGAAAATCTTATATCTCTTAAAGAATGATACTATGTCAATTGTAAGCTAACCTACAAAACTTCTTTTCCAAGTCCAACACAAAATGAAGTACCAAGTTACAATAAAAGACTCACCTAAAGATCCAATAAAATCGCACTCAGGAAAATAAAGGCATAAGGGTATGTAAATCACTCAACATTGTAGATTTCCAAAGAAAACACATCAATTTGAGACAATCCAAGAAAGACATCGTAGATTTTATTATTTGTCCCCTTAGCCCCTCATTTAAGACAAACCACGCAGACTGAATGTTGCATATTTCATCAAAGTGTTCGTTGAAGGAACTGAGCTTGTTTTTCATTAACTGTACTGCAACATAAGGCTCTGACTCATTGATGTCCAGCTTCAAAATATTCAGAATTTTATTCCATGAGCTTCTCAGATAGAGTTCAAGGTTTTGTTGGAATCTTATTCCATGCACTTAACTCTATGAAGGGACGTGGGAGGTAACATTCAGAATGGATAGGCGGTTGAAAACATGTAAACCATGATCTCCTAGATTTTAGGGTAGTGGTTAAGAGCCGAATCTGATGTGTAACCATTTTTATCCCTATAAATAGGGCTTATCACGATGTATAACAGGTCGAGAATCTTCAATCAATCAAATTACCTTGCTTTTACCCAGATTTACTCTTGCATTTATGTTCCCTTTACTGCTTTCATCGTTTTTTAGTATTTTCCTTTACATTCAAGCCTTTACCTTTAGCCGTTTACAATCCTTCTTTATTGCAATTTCACATAGGAGTAGATTAGCATAGAAACCTTAGAAACATCACTGCTAGAAAGCTCTTTGGAGTGGACCAGGAACCTAATCAAGGAACAGAGTCCCTTCCTTGAGTTAATCGCTATAAGGAAATCGACTGGTGTTAGTCGACATTACGGCTAATCAGATTTCACACCAACAGTAGGTATCTAAATATAATCCATTGTAGCCGTGCTAAATGGTGTTGTGTGATCCATGTAGCCAATCCCACCTAGTGGGATAAGACTTTGTTGTTGATGATGTCACCACCTGAATTGGAAACTTTTTTTTTCTTTTTGATCAACATTTTTTTTAGCATAAGCTTCCCATTTTTTCATTTTCTTTTTTCTTGTGTCACTTTATCTACTAAATCTTATCTACTAAATATTAGTCATCATAACAATGAGCATTTAGAACTGTGTAAGCATTAAAAAGAAGCACTGGAGACCTGAATCCCTATACTGTGGAGTTCCAAGCATTCAAAATGAAGATCCTATGAAGTCCTGCAATTGAGTTCTGATGAAGACAAAGCCAACAAGTTAAAGGAATCTTAACAAGTCAAGCCAAAGCCAAAGCCAAAGCCAAAAATGGAAGAAAGAAGTAATGGAGTCAAGGTTCAAGATCAAGATTGAAGAGTCAGAGTCTGTGTCCTAGGTATGTCTTGTACACTCTGCAAGTATCACTAAGACTAGCATCAGTGATCCATCTAGGGTTCTAATGATCAATCTAGGTCACTTAGAAACCCACTACGCATAGCCTCACACACTAGAATGGGCTTGGAACCTTGAAAACTCATTATAGCAAATCAAATCAATATATTCAATCAATGTTCATTCTCACGACATAAACATATCAGAAAACAAGAAAAGATGTGAGCTTACCTTACCTATGGCTATCCAAGCCTAGGTCTTGAGAAGAAGAGAGAAAGGGAAGAAGCCATGAGCTCAACAAAGATGGCTTCCATCAAGAACAACACCATCTCACCAAACCCATGAAAACACAACCCAAAACATCACAAATAAGGTTTTGCAACAAACACCCATTATGGGTCATCTCATGGAAAGGAGAAAGAGGAGAGAAAGAGAGACACCATCCAACAATGGAGTCATATAAACTCAAAGGAGAGGGAAGAATAACCTGTCATAAAGGGATATCAAACACCATTCTTGGGAGAGCTCCTTGTGGGTGAAGGAGAAAATGAGAGATTGAGAGAGCTCTAGTGTTCATGAGAGAAATGAGAGAAAATGAGAGTTCTTCTTTTATCACAAGGGTGGCTCATAAGGAAGGAAAGAGGGAATAGGCCCCTTCTCACTAAAACCCATGGTCCAAACCAAAACCCCAACACAACTTAACTCACCTCTCACAAACAACATAAAACATCATCCATTTGATTTCTATTTTATTTTTTAACATTGTAAAACAAATTTAATTCTCCTTATAATTTAATTAAAATCACTTAATCATACATTAAGAAAATCACAACGTTACACCATAGGTAATTTGTCAATGTTGTATTAAAATATATCACTAACAATGAAAATATAAAAGAATGTAATTTATTTTAATTTATTAAAACAATACAAATATCATAATGGATAAACACAATTGTTTTTATTTATTACCATGGATGAAGCATATGGTTCCTGAGGAGAAGGAATTAAGGCATCATAGAAAAATATTGTAGAAGAATTTCCTAAATGTTATGTATGTCTTTTTGATGATTGGCTTTATTAAGTAAGTGCTTGTCATGCTTTACGTATTCACTTTGAAGACTGACTTTATTTATTTAAATTTTTAAATTTTTATTTAAACTTATTTATTTTAATTAATATTTAATTTAAGTTTATTCAATTTTTAATTAATATTTTATTATGTTTATTTATTTTAATTAATAATTTATCTAATTTATTTTGGAATTTTAATTATTTTAATATTTATTTTAACTTAATTTAAGAAATAATCACTTGATCACCAACTTGACAATTTCTTCTTAAAATATCCCACATGACATTATTTGTACTTGCAATACAAATTTGAAGGAAAAAAAAAAGTAATGTGACAATAGAAATTATTGTCACATAACTTGGCAATTTCATTAATGAGGTGACAAAATAGTCCCACTTTAATAAATAGATTTGAAGCAGTAAAAAAATATATTTGAAAATAACTTCATTAATTTAATAACTCTTTGGCTACATTTCTCTTTCCCTTTTACACTTGTTTTGTCTCACACTTAATGAAGTTGGTTTGTAAACCAAGATCTGTCGAGCATGGTGGTTTCAGCTTTTAACTCTCCTCGTATTGTCCCATGGTGCATTCGTAATAGATGGCTAAACTGTATTTCTCTCACGCGGTCCATGGACTTCGTTATCTCTCATATTCTGAGGGAAGGTAATCATTGTGCTGATAAGTTGGCTGAAAGGGGTACGACGCTTAGTGAGTTTACTTGGTGGGATGTAGTTCCTAGCTTTCTTAGGACAGTTTATGTGAGGGATAGATTGGGTCTCCCTAGTTACCGATTCTGTTGAATTGTTTTGTGGGTTTTGGTTTCATGTCCCCCCACTCTTTGTTTTCTTTATGATCTTTTTTTATTTCTTTGAATAAAGGTGGATTTGCAGCATGTGATTAATAGTCCCTCTGGTGCTGACCTAGTTAAGATCATGGGGTCTGTTATGATGCTTTGTAAATTCGCAATCTTATAAAAAAAAAAATTTCTTTCTTCAAATCTTAATTAAATAAAAAAAATTGTGTCATGTTGTATAAGAAAATCTCTCTCAAGAGATAGAGTTGAAATTTTCCTTTTCAAAATATATTTTATAAACCATTTTTTTAAAAATCTTAATTAAATAATAAAATTGTATCACACTGCATAAAAAAAAGTCTATTTAGTTATATATTTGAATAAATATTACATTAATAGAATTAAATGATACATTAATATTTCTTCACAAGTAATTTTATATATATATATATATTTGAAAGTCTCTTTTTAAAGTATTCCCTATAACCTCTTTTTAAAAAAATAATTAAATAAAAAAATGGTTGTAAAAAAATTGTAACATACTATATAAGACAAAATATATTTATTTATATCTTTGTATAAAAATTATATTAATAGCATTAAATATTACACTAATACTTTTTTTTTTCAAATCTAATTTTCTAGTGTATATGCTTGAATTTTTATTTTTCAAAATGTTTTATAAACTAAATATTTTTAAATTTTATTCAACTAACAAATTTGTATCACACCTTAAATTCTATTATAATAATACTTTTTCTTTTCAAATCTAATTTACTTACATATATGTTTGACCTTTTATTTTTCAAAATGTTTTATAAGCTAAGTTTTTTTTAAATTTTTTTAATTAAATAACAAAACTGTATCTTACCATAAATTCTATTATGTTTATACTTTTTAAAAAAAATCTAATTTTCTTATATACACGTTTGACCTTTTCATTTTCAAAATGTTTTATAAACTAAGTTTTTTAAAATTTTAATTAAATAACAAAACTATATCATACCATACAAGACAAATCTATTTACTTATAAATATTATATTAATAATATTAAATAATTTTCTTAATAAAAACATTGACTACTATATTATTACTTTATTTTTCAAATCTAAATTAAGCCCATTAGTAGAATAAAACCCCATTAGTAGGAGCAACTCTTGAAAAAAAAATTGGCTCATCAAGTGATTTAGCTTTTGCAATTAGCCTATCACTCACCACTGGTTCCTCTGTCTCTCCATTCTCAATTCCCTCCTATCCTCCATCCAATAACTGCTCAAATATCAAATTCTCAAAACTGGATCCTTAAGTCAGGCATGCTGACCCCATAATATATGATTACGTGAGTGCCCCCCATTTGATCAAACTTTTCAAATTTATAAACAAAATCATTTTTTCTCATGCTATGCCATTTGGGGTGCTTTGCGCCTATCTATCTATGCAATATGTTTAACCCTTTTCTTTCCTTTATGTTGTTCTACATTTTGTTTTTATTCAAATTAGAGCTAATAGTCATGGATAGTGTAAGGGGTTTTTACATTATTGTCATGACTATATATGTATTATGGCTTGAATTCCAATGTTTCTAATATGCAGGTTGTGGTCCTGTTACAAGACATTGCAGCTTCAACTTTTCCCCGAACATTGAATATTCAAGCTCTTGTTCCGTTACAACAGACATCAACTGCAACTTTTCCCGACATAGTGAATGATCTGTGGTCTCATCGATATGTAACTAATGAAGCTACACTAGTGGTACCAGAACAAAGCAGAGTTAAAGACGCTACAAATAATGGGATTGATCAATATGTATCCTGCGAAGTTTGCAAGGTTGAATGTAATAGCAGGGAAATGTATAATACACACATAGCTGGGAAGAAACACCTAAAGAACATGAAGAAACTATCAAAGTCAAAAACTGATGCTAGTGCTGATACCACCACTGCAAATACTTTACAACAGCTAGCAAATCCGATAATCGAGCCACAAGAAAAGCCAGATACAGAATATTTGGAATCACATAAGGCACCGGAAACGGATTGCGAAGAAGAAATGCAAACTTGTCTAAGGCAGGGTTGAGAAGCTGATGTTAGATATTGCAGTCTGTGCGATGTGGCGTGTAACAGCTAGAAACAGTATGATACTCACCTTGCTGGACATAAACACACTTCAAGGGTGAAGAAGCAACGGGCAGAGTCAAATGGGAATTGAGATGGTTGTTTCTATTGTGACATTTAAACTTGGTTACAGTATGCAATGATCATTGTTTTTCAGTCTTTGTTAAATGTTACTTCAAGCTTTTATGGGCCATATGGTGGTGTCTAGTAATATAGTATAGCTTGTTAGGTCCACAGTTTGTGTTTTGGAATAGGCTTAAATATGTTTTAGGTCCCTGATAAATTAGCAAATTTTGTCGAGTCCCTAATAAATTTTTGTGTTGCTTTGGATCCCTAATATATTAAAAAAAAAATTTTTGGCCCTTGCCGTCAGTTAAGATGCGATTTCTAGTGGCTCAAAAACCGCCAGTATCTGTTTAGAATTTAAAATTACAGTTTTAGTTAAAAACCGCCAAAATCAATAAAAAAAAAAGGAAATAGATCAAATAATAATTTTTAACTGTATTTTTATTTATATTAAAGAAAAAAATAGATATAAGTTTTAATATTTGATATGCAAAAGATACATAAATGAATAACAGATTCAAACTGAAGCTTTGGCGTGGACCAAGGGCACTAATTATTTTGAAATTTTTAATGATCATAAAAAACAGATTTATAAAGTTTGACTAACTATTTGTTAAAAATTCTTTTGATGAATGATTTGTATGCTTTTCAAAAGTACTGATTTTTAAAAAATTATAAAATTTTATTAAAAGGCACCGTTAAAGGATGATGATTTCCTGTTACGACGAAACCATCTTTTGATGAATGATTTGTATGCTTTGCAAAGGTCACGAATAGAGTTTATGCCAAACTCGTAGGTAAGGTCTAGCTACTTCTTTGTGAAAGGCGACTTCACCGGCAAAAGCTTCATCTTGACCATCAGCGCGTAGGGTCATGGAGGGCAACGTGATGCGTGCGCCCTAGTAAAAAGTGATGCCGTTGGCACGGACGTTGTCTCCACCCTCTCACCCTCCACACTCTCCTTCCTCGACCACTGGCTCCATGGACTTACAATGTGGAGTATCTGCCTTGGTATTATTTGCATTCATATCCATATATGATTCAACCAGAGGAAGGAGAGGCACCACGTGGCCTTGTACATATCCCTCAGATCAGATGATAGCCCCAACCTCAGCCCAATTATGAACAACAGGATTACATTCTCAGTGCAGATTAATCATGTGAGGTAATAGAAGCAATTTTGTCATTATTAACTTTTTTAATTTTTATGAAAAAATTATAACTAATTGTATTCCCCGCTTATGTAGGATCGATTCCAGCTGATTGCAACAAATTTGGATAGATTGTTGCACTTGAGAGTGGTACTCGAGGGCACATATAGCCACGAGCTCTTGCAGTAGACATTGGCGGTCACACGGGAAGGTGTAGTAGCTAGGTACAGCTCTCGGGGATGAAGATAGAGGAGGAGGGGCGGTGGCCATAAAGGCAGTTGGTTTATGTAGACATTTGTATTTATTATTATGTATGTAACTTGTTATTTTGTGTGAAACTATTTGTTTCATATGAACTTATATTTTGCAGTTATGTTGAGACAAAATTACATTTCTTTTCTTTATTAACTACTTAAAGAACACACGCCTATTAATGTAACAAACAACGATCTCTCCATAGATTTCATAAAACAAACAACAACAACCAACATAATAACACTCGTACACAAATTTCATAAAATTAAAAGCAATACTACATAGATTTATCTTCATTAGAGCTAGTTGTAGCCATTGTTTCACGCATCAAAGCAAGGATCTCTTCGACAGATCTTGGTTTACGAACTAGGACAAGGATTTCTTCAAGAGATCAGCCTAATGTCGCATATAACTCAATCGATCCTTTCGAATGAAATTCCCAAAAGATGAAAATCATTTTTCCCACATCATTGTCGTCTTTAAGCTCTGTACAGTCGTACTCAACACTATAGTTTGATTGAAATGAATGTCAAGTAATATTCTGCTACCTTTGATGGCATCCGTAATTGCTTTTCTTAAATTAGTAATCGATATGTCCTCACTTATTCTAATGAATTTAAGACCATTAGGGCATTCAAACAAAACTCCCTCAGAAGTTGGTACCATATCACCATTTTAATACACAACATCAAGGAATCCCTCTATCTTCTTGAGAAAATAGTGAATATGAACACATTGGAATGAGCTGCCTCAGACCACCATTGTTGTTTTATATCAAAGGATCTACTGTTCGCTCATCAATGGTTAAGATTACACTTACTAAATATACAGTTTAAATTGCATCAATTTTTATGAGGGAATTGTTCACGTGTCAGATCATCATTAATATGGTTATCCTGTGCGGTAGAAAAAGAAACGGTCCAGATTTGTCCTAAAAAATCAATGATGTACATCATATCGTTCCATACCCATTAACCGTTCACGTGTCAGTCAAAAATTATAATATCAAACATTTAATATTCATTTTTTTAAAAAAATAACTTTAAAAAACAAAAACAAAAAAAAAATCAAAACACACAACAAAGTGGATCATATTTCCGTTGTGTACTACAAAATGGAAATATGATTCCATTGTGTATGTTGGCAGAGAAAAAACTTATTTAAACGAAAATATGATTCTACTGTATAATTTGCATAACAGAATCATATTTCTGTCAAAAGGGCATTTTTGGAAGAAAAACAATTTTGGACCATGTGGGGGTGTGAATAGCAATCGAGGGGTGAGAATAGCATATCCCAAGCAGCAACTAGTAATGACCCATTGGGCCATGCGGGCAGCAGGAATTCCAGTAACCAATCACATCACATTGGGCCACACGTACAGTAGGAACTGTAACAACCAATCACATCGCATTAGGTCACTGCAGAAGCTTTCAATGTATGCCTTTGAGTCAATTGGTCTTCCCAAACCTAGTTGCACCGGTTTAATCTGGTTTGAAGCTGTGAAAGGAAAAAATTGATATTCTAATCAGTTGGTTAATGGTTAAAGTGTTAGGTTCTAAGACCTTGGACGATGTCCAACCCCTCGAATTTCGGTTTTGATGATAATAACTAAAGGATAAATTTTGAAGTATCTAATGATCTAGTTTGAGTGTTATAGGATTTACGTCGTCCAATTTCACAACGGTATTGTATCTCTCAAACCTGGACTTTGTGTTTTAATAAAGAAAGCGTCCATATGTGTTTTATAAGAATCCTACAGGCAGCGTCCAATGCTCCTCTGAGAGCAAGCGTCCAACGCTTGAATAACACTCTCTGTAGTTTCTATCTTAAAAATACGTTTTCAATGTTGACTCAATATAAGGCAATGATCACTCTCTCATATTTTAACATGCCATTCTATTTGATTTTTTTGAATAGTACTGAAAAGGAATAGAAGAAGCTTCTCTCTGCAGAAAAAGTACAAGTAGGAGAGGCGCTACAAGTACGGCTGTCACTTCCATCTCTTCACCCTAAGTCAAAACGTGACAACGGTCATATGCTACAGAAAGAACCGCTCTTGGAAAAGGAATAGATCCCTCAACGGATACCTTTCAACAAGCTTCCTATATATAGAAGAATGAGCTCAAATATCAGACTGACGGAAAATTTATAAAGAGCTGAATCTCTGTCAAAACGACTGGATGATCTATACTTAAGCAAAAAGAGCATTTCATCTTAGCTTTGCTAAGCGATTTTGTATATTCGTACTTACTGTAATATCCTCTCTGTGAGAGTTAAGTTTTACTTTCTATCTCAAACATTTCTGTTTGGAAAGCCAGGAGTGGCTTAGTGTTAAAGAATACTTGGGTTTTGTGTTTAATCTCAAGGAGAGATTAAGGGTGTGCCAGAAGTGGCCTAGAGAATACTTGTAGCCAGAAGTGGCAAGGTTAGAATACTTGAGAGTAATCAGATCTTGATTAGTAGAACCCTTCAAAAGTTTTTGAAGGAGAACTGGACGTAGCTCAGTTGAGTGAACCAGTATAAAACTAAGTGTTCTATTCTCTCGCTTTCTAGCTTACTTGCATTTCTCTTAAACTATCTCTTCAACATACTACGAAAAGGTTTCTATACACATTTTATCTAAGTTTATCTATTACGTGTATTCTAACGAAAAGGAAGAAGAGTAGTTTCTTTGGACTGCTGTCTTTTAATCTGCTGGACGATAGCTTGATTTTTTGTTTTACTAAGTTCTTGTAAAACATAAAGATACACTATCTTCACATTAGCAAAAGTTTTATAAAGAAATTTTAAATACACTATTCAACCCCCCCTTCTAGTGTATTTCTCTATATTTCATAAAGAAAACTAGAAAAGTTATTGTCCTGCTTGAATGTACAAATGGAATTCATTTAACGTTTTATTTGCATTATTAGGAGAATGCTATATTTGTATGGATAGACTCTGATTATCTGCATATGAAATTGTTAGCAATGGTTGATTAATAGTTTTATGTAATATTTATTTCGAATCACCACTTTATGTAACACCTTTGTGTGATGAGTTTATTGGTCTCTTTATTAGGATGAGCATGGAAATAGGCCAGGCCAGGCCAGGCTTTGCATAAATAGGTCTGGCCTGTTCTATAAAACTAAGGCCTAAGCTTGGCCTATTATCTATCATAGGCTTTTTTATATGCCTGGCCTGGCCTATTAGCCTGCTTAAAAGCCTACTTTATATAAAAGTATTTTTATTTAAAGTGATTAGTAAAAAAAGTTGTTTATTCCATACTATTAAAATTTACGTTTTTTTATAAGCAAAAATTAGCTATCTATACACCTTCGTTGGACTAGTTTTGATCCCCAAACCGTATAATGCTATAACTACAATATAGCAAACACTTGACGTGATGCTAAATAACTAAACACAGCACTGCTCATATACTGCATCACATCTCAATGCAAAATGCATTCCACGACAACGATGAAGGTGGTTTTGGGTAACCATGCATTGGAGACTCCTAGATATTTACCAAAGGAATATCATGAGCTTTAAAGGACTTTCAAACACTGTTGATAGCATAAGGTTGCATTTACAAATGGGATGCAATACTCATACTTAGTGATTACGCTATCTGTAGTAGACCAGTAGTGTGACTATTATTATTTTGATATATTAAATTATTAATAATAATAGTAATCTGACTTTGATCTTATAATAACTTTATTTAATTAATATTATTATTATTATTAGTGTAATATGTGTTTTTATTTTTATTATTTTATATAGATAAATAGGCTGGCCTATCAAGTCTAATAGGTTTTTTTATAAGCCTAACCCTAGCCTACTTAAATAAATAGGCTTTTTATAAAGCCCAAGCCCCACCTTTTTATTAAATAGGCCAGGCCAGGCCAAGCTTTAAATAGGCTAGGCCATAGGCCCCTATTTAAAGCTTGGCCTATTCCCATCTCTAAGGATGATGCACATGACAGAGAGGGAGGTGTGACATATTGGGAAAACTTAATATTGTTAGATGGTTGGTTTATATTGATTTTTTTAATGATTTTTAATATTTTAATATTAAATTATTTATTTTAACCATTACTCTATTTACATTATTTTTATATTATTTTAATATTACACTTCAAGATATTTTAGCCATATTATACTAATTAACTTAATGATAATGTCTAATCAAAAGTATGTTATTTTTACTTTATTCCACTATAAATGGGAAGAAGGCACACAACAAGAGTTGTATAGTGACAACAGTTCTTCACCAAAAATGCACAAACTCAAAATAGTCGCAACATCAAGGAGAGTGGGACCAGCAATGGCTTTTGGAAGCACAAAGGCATTTATAGTTGTTGACCAAAACCCTAAAATCCCAATCAACACGCCTCTTAGCCATTTCATATCAATGGCTGAGAGATGATTATGTTGTGAATCCTCCATTCCTTCCAGTTGTTCTTATGCATGACGATTACCCTTTTGAGCCATGCTTGGTGTTTTGGAAAGGGTTTTGGCTATGTCTAAAAGTTGGAAGGAAAGTTATGAAGGACATACCAGTCATAAGGGATTGGGAGGGGGGTTTTCTCATAGTTGAACAACTTTCCCACAATGCGATCACTATTTTCACATTCGGTTAGGTGACAAGGACCTAGGAAAAATTGTTGATGCGCCTCATTAAAGGTAGTGAGAGTGTCCCAATGATGGTGTAGGCCTCAGGTTCAGGCGAACTCATGGAGCCAGCTAAAGGGTTTCGGGAAGCAGGTTGTTCACTAGCGACAGAAAAGATTTGGGGCTTAGGGTTTGAGATGTAAAGCACCAGAATGGAAAAGGCATAAGAAGAAGAAGCAGTTGTTGAAGATTTTAAAGGAAAATTTGAAACAAAAATTGGTTGCAAGGATGAAAAGATAAAGGGAAAATCAAAGAAGATAAGATGGAGCCAATTTTTAAAAATTGAAAGGTAGTTGCACTTGATAGCAAGGAAATTGATTACACTTGGGTTTCCAATATTTTTCTTCGAGGCAAAGAGATAAGTCTTTGAAATTTAAACGACACCAAAAAAGGGGGCAGTTATGTTGGCATCAAAATAGTTAGTCGATGAAGGGCTAGCAGTCGATAGAAAACAACTGACAAGATTAGCCGATGAGACAACAACTATTTTAGCCGACAAAGGAGATAAGGGAAAAATTGTCAAAAGTAATTGAGCGAGACCTATTATTTGGATCGTGTAACAACTGAAGGAACATGGGAGGTAACATTCAGAATGGATAGGCGGTTGAAATTATGTATACCATAATCTCCTAGATTTTAGGGTAGTGGTTAAGAGCTGAATCTGATGTGTAACCATTTTTATCCCTATAAATAGGACTTATCACGATGTATAACAGGTCCAGAACCTTCAACCAATCAAATTACCTTGCTTTTACCCAAATTTACTCTTGCATTTATATTTCCTTTACTACTTTCATCACTTTTTAGTGTTTTCCTTTACAATATTCAAGCCTTTACCTTCATTCGCGTTTACAATCCTTCTTTATTGCAATTTCACGTAGGAGTAGATTAGCATAGAAACCTCAGAAACATCACTGTTGCAAAAGCTCTTTGTCAATTGGAGTAAACCAGGAACCCTATCAAAGAATAGAGTCCCTTCCTTGAGTTAATCACTATAAGGAAATTGACTGGTGTTAGTCGACACTACGGCTAATCAGATTTCACACCAACATTAGGTATCTAAATATAATTCATTGTAGCTGTACTAAATGGTGTTGTGTGATCCATGTAGCCGATCCCACCAAGTGGGATAAGGCTTTGTTGTTGATTATGTCATCACCTTAATTGGAAACTTTTTTTTTTCTTTTTGGAACATCATTTATTCGATCAACATTTTTTTTAGCACAAGCTTCCCATTTTTCATTTTCTTTTTTTCTTGTGTCACCTTATCTACTAAATCTCATCTACTAAATATAAGTCATCTTAACAAAGAGCATTTAGAACTGTGTAAACATTAAAAAGATGCACTAGAGACATGACTACCTGTACTATGGCGTTCCAAGCATTCAAAATTAAGATCCTATGAAGTCCTGCAATTGAGTTTTGATGAAGACAAAGCAAACAAGTTAAAGGACTCTGAACAAGTCAAGCCAAAGCCAAAAATAGAAGAAAGAATCAATGGAGTCAAGGTTTAAGATCAAGATTGAAGAGTCAGAGTCTGTGTCCTAGGTATGTCTTGTAAACTCTGTAAGTATCACTCAGACCAGCATCAGTGATCCATCTAGGGCTCTAATAATCAATCTAGGTCGCTTAGAAACCCACTACACATAGCCTCACACACTAGAATGGTCTTGGAACCTTGAAAACTCATTATAGCAAATCAAATCAATATATTCAATCAATATTCATTCTCACAACATAAAGACATCAGAAAACAAGAAAAGAGGTGAGCTTCCCTTCCTTATGGGTATCCAAGCCTAGGTCTTGAGAAGAGGAGAGAAAGGGAAGAAGACATGAGCTCAACAAAGATGGCTTCCATCAAGAACAACACCATCTCACAAAACCCATGAGAAAGCAACCCAAAACATCACAAATAAGGTTTTGCATCAAACACCCATTATGGGTCATCTCATGGAAAGGAGAAAGAGGAGAGAAAGAGAGATCACCATCCAACAATGGAGTCATATAAGCTTAAGGGAGAGGGAAGAATAACTTGTCGTAAAGGGATATTTTACACCTTCTTGAGAGAGCTCCTTGTGGGTGAAGGAGAAAATGAGAGATTGAGATAGCTTTTTTGAGAAGTCAGGAAGAGAGCTCTAGTGTTCATGTGAGAAAATGAGAGTTCTTCTCTTATCACAAGGGTGGCTCATAAGGAAGGAAAGAGGGAATAGGCCCCTTCTAACTATAGCCCATGGCCCAAACCAAAACCCCAACACAACTTAACTCACATCTCACAAACAACATTAAACATCGTCCACTTGATTTCTATTTTATTTTTTAACATTATAAAATAAATTTATTTCTCCTTATAATTTAATTAAAATCACTTAATCATACATTAAGGTTACACCATAGGTAATTTGTCAATCTTGTATTAAAATATATCACTAACAATGAAATTATAAAATAAAAAATGTAATTTATAATTTATTAAAACAATAGAAATATCACAATGGATAAACACAATTGCTTTTATTTATTACCATGGATGAAGGATATGGTTCCTGAGGAGAAGGAATTAATGTAACATAGAAAAATATTGTAGAAGAATTTCCTAAATGTTATGTATGTCTTTTGATGACTGACTTTATTAAGTAAGTGCTTGTCATGCATTATGTATGCATTTTGAAGACTGACATTACTTATTTAAAACTTAAAATTTTTATTTAAACTTATTTATTTTAAATAATATAAAATTCAAGTTTATTCAATTTTTAATTAATATTTCATTTAAGTTTATTTATTTTAATTAATAATTTGTCTAATTTATTTTGGAATTTTAATTATTTTTATATTTATTTTTATTCATTTATTTAATTTTACTTTAATAAATAACCACATGATCACCGACTTGACAATTTCTTCTTAAAATATCCCACATGACATTATTTGTACTTGCAGTACAAAGTTGAAAGGAAAAAAAGTGTTATGTGACATAACTTGGCAATTTCACTGATGATGTGACAAAACAATCCCACTTTAATAATTTATTTAACCAGCAAAAAAAAAATTTGAAAATAACTTTATTAATTTAATAACTCTTTGGCTACATTTCTCTTTCCCTTTTACATCTGTTTTCTCTCACACTTAATGAACCTATCCACCAAACTATATGTATCCTAGATCTTCATCATCATATATTCCAAAACACAAACTGTGCACAAAACAAGCTTACTAGACTCCCTATGGCTAATAAAAGCATGAAAATTTAACAATGATTGCAAAACTATATGTAACCAAGTATCAATGTCATATATAATAGAAGCAATCATTTCAGTTCCCATTTGACTTTGCCCATTGCGTCTTCAACCTTGAAGTGTGTTTATGTCCCGTAAGGTGACTATCAAACTGTTTTTGGTTGTTACACGCCACATCGCATAGACTGCAATATCTAACATCAGCTTTTGCAGCCCCACCTTCGACAAGTTTGCGTTTCTTTAGAGGATTAATCGAAGGACCAGCCCCATTATTGGACATCCTGACAACCTATAGAATGACCAACAAAACAATGCTCAATTTCTCCAACTTAACACTTTTCTTGCATTACAAGAGGTAAAACAAAAATTAACATGTGCAACTTACCAAAATGCAATTATTGAATGCAATAACTTGAGTGGACTATCTATAGAAATATCATAATTGGAATTTGATTGACAAATATCAAAATTCTGTGATAAACATTAACAACAATTTAATTGTAACAACAGAGTTTGTAAACCATGACCTAGAGATTAGACAATGACAGAAAACCAATTCTCCTATTTGATGCCATGTTTCTCTCAAAGCAATTTCAGTTTAATAAATGAAAGTGTGGCAATAGTTTGCATTATGCTCATAAAAGCACTAAAGGAAATTATTAAGTATGATATAGAATTAAAAGGAAACGGCAAGATATAATCACATTATGGCATATAACCTTAGAAAAGAGTAAATCAATTTAAAATTCACCTTAGAAAGGTACTTTCCCGCAGCGGTATAGTTCTCATATACATCTTCATTAGCAACATATGGATGAGACCACCCATCATTCATTGTGTCAGGAAAAATTATAGTTGATGTCTCCTGTAACGGAACAAGAGCCTACATATTCAGTGTACAGGGAAAGGTTGAAGGTGCAGAGTCTTGTAACAGAACCATAGCCTACATATTAGAAACATTGAAATCAAAACCATAATAAATATATAGACAGTCATGACAATAATGTAAAAAGCCTTTACACTGTCCATGACTATTTGCTCTAATTGAAATAAAAACGAAATGCAAAACAACATAAGGGAAAGAAAAATGCCTTAAAAATATTGTATAGATAGATAGGCACAAACACATAGCACCCCAAATGGCATAACATGAGAAAAAAATGATTTTGTTCACAAATTTGAAAACTTTTGATCAAATGGGGAGCACTCACGTAATCATATCTGCTGGGGTCAGCATGCCTGCAGATCCAGTTTCGAGAATTTGTTCTTTGAGCAGTGACAACAGAAGGAGTAGCCGAATAAGCAAGTGGGTTGGTGAGTCAAGGATGAATAATGGATTCGGACGTCTGAGGGAAAGAGAACGGGTATGCAGAATAGAAGTCATTATAGTAGCTAACGGGAACTTGGTTCTGTTGGTGGTGATGTGGGTACATTTTGGACTAATTAATGTGAAGAATTCAACTCAAGTTATGATTTTGTGTTTGCAGCACAACCCACACTTTGGAGATAGTGATTGAAGGGAGGCAATGAAAAGAGAGGGAAGAGTCACAGAGGAACCAGTGGTGAGAGATAAGCTAAATCACTTGATGAGCCAGATTTGTCTTCAAGAGTTGCTCCTACTGATGGGGTTTTATACTACTAATGGGCATATTTTAGATTTGAAAAATAAATTAGAGGAACAGTTATCAATGTTTTTATTAAGAATATTATTTAATGTTATTAATATAATATTTATAAGTAAATACATTTGTCTTGTATGGTATGATACAATTTTGTTATTTAATAAAAATTTTAAAAAACTTAGTTTATACAACATTTTGAAAATGAAAAGGTCAAACGTGTATATAAGAAAATTAGATTTTTTTTAAAAGGTATTAGTATAATACAATTTATGGTAAGATACAGTTTTGGTATTTAATTAAATTTAAAAAAAATAGCTTATAAAACATTTTGAAAAAGAAAAGGTCAACCATGTATATAAGAAAGTTAAATTTGAATAATAAAATTATTAGTATAATAGAATTTTTGGTATATACGCTTTTGTTATTGAATTAATTTTTTTAAAAAAAACTTAGTATATAATACATTTTGAAAAAAAAATGGTCAAACATATATAGAAGAAAATTAAATTTGAAAAAAAAGTATTAGTATAATAGAATTTTTGGTATGATACATTTTTGTTATTTAATTAAAATTTTAACAAAATTTAGTTAAGAAGACATTTTGAAAAAGAAAAATTCAAACACACTGTGTGTGTGTTTGAAAAAAAGAAGTGTTAGTATAATATATAATACTATTAATATCATTTTCTACAATTATATAAATAAATAGTTTTTTCTTTATGTTTTATGATACAATTTTATTATTTAATTAAGATATTTATATTATTAATTTTATATAGTATTACTAATGTAGTATTTTATATTATTAATTTACTACTTATACAAATATATAAATAAAATAAATTTTTATATAGTATGACACAATTTTGTTTTTCAATTAAGATTTTAAAAAATAGTTTATAAAGCATATTTTAAATTTAAAAAAAAATAGTATTACTAAGACTAGCATCAGTGATCCATCTAGGGCTCTAATAATCAATCTAGGTCACTTAAAAACCCACTACACATAGCCTAACACACTAGAATGGGCTTGGAACCTTGAAAACTCATTATAGCAAATCAAATCAATTTATTCAATCAATATTCATTCTCACAACATAAACACATCAGAAAACAATAAAAGAGGTGAGCTTCCCTTACTTATGGGTATCCAAGCGTAGGTCTTGAGAAGAGGAAAGAAAGGGAAAAAGCCATGAGCTCAACAAAGATGGCTTCCATCAAGAACAACACCATCTCACCCAACCCATCAGAAAACAACCCAAAACATCACAAAGAAGGTTTTGCATCAAACACCCATTATGGGTCATCTCATGGAAAGGAGAAAGAGGCGAGAAAGAGAGTTCACCATCCAACAGCGGAGTCATATAAGCTCAAGGGAGAGGGAAGAATAACTTGTCATAAAGGGATATCAAGCACCGTTCTTGAGAGAGCTCCTTGTGGGTGAAGGAGAAAATGAGAGATTGAGAGAGCTCTTGAGAGAAGAGAGGAAGAGAGCTCTAGTGTTCATGAGAGAAAATGAAAGTTCTTCTCTTGTCACAAGGGTGGCTCATAAGGAAGGAAAGAGGGATTAGGCCCCTTCTAACTAAAGCCCATGGCCCAAACCAAAACCTCAACACAACTTAACTCACATCTCACAAACAACATTAAACATCATCCATTTGATTTCTATTTTATTTTTTAACATTGTAAAATAAATTTAATTCTCCTTATAATTTAATTAAAATCACTTAATCATACATTAAGAAAATCACAGCGTTACACCATAGGTAATTTGTTAATCTTGTATTAAAATATATCACTAACACTGAAAATATAAAAAAAAATGTAATTTATTTTAATTTATAAAAACAATAGAAATATCACAATGGACAAACACAGTTGCTTTCATTTATTACAATGGATGTAGGATATGGTTCCTGAGGAGAAGGAATTAATGCAAGATAGAAAAATATTGTAGAAGAATTTCCTAAATGTTATGTATGTCTTTTGATGACCGACTTTATTAAGTAAGTGCTTGTCATGCATTATGTATGCATTTTGAAGACTGACTTTACCTATTTAAAATTTTAAATTTTTATTTAAACTTATTTATTTTAATTAATATATAATTCAAGTTTATTCAATTTTTAATTTATATTTCATTTAAGTTTATTTATTTTAATTAATAATTTATCTAATTTATTTTGGAATTTTAATTGTTTGAAAATTTATTTTTATTCATTTATTTTATTTTACTTTAAGAAATAACCACATGATCATCGACTTGACAATTTCTTCTTAAAATATCCCACGTGACATTATTTGTACTTGCAGTACAAAGTTGAAAGGAAAAAAAGTGACAATTGTTACATAACTTTATTAATATATTTGCAGCAGAAAAAAATATATATTTGAAAATAACTTTATTAATTTAATAACTCTTTGACTATATTTTTCTTTCCCTTTTACATTTGTTTTCTCTCACACTTAATGAACCTGTCCACCAAACTATATGTATCCTAGATCTTCAACATCATATATTCCAAAACACAAATTGTGGACAAAACAAGCTTACTAGACACCCTATGGATGATAAAAGCACGAAAATTTAACAAAGACTGCAAAACTATATGTAACCAAGTATCAATGTCATATATAATAGAAGCAATCATTTCAGTTCCCATTTGACTCTGCCCATTACTTCTTCACCCTTGAAGTGTGTTTATGTCCCGTAAGGTGACTATCAAACTGTTTTTGGCTGTTACACGCCACATCGCATAGACTGCAATATCTAACATCAGCTTTTGCAGCCCCACCTTTGACAAGTTTGCGTTTCTTTAGAGGATTATTCAAAGGACCAACCCCATTATTGAACATCTTGGCAACCTACAGAATGACCAATAGAACAATGCTCAATTTCTCCAACTTAACACTTTTCTTGCATTACAAGAGGTAAAACAAAAATTAACATGTGCAACTTACCATAATGCATTTATTGAATACAACAACGTGAGTGGTCTATCTATAGAAATATCATAAATGGAATTTGATTGACAAATATCAAAATTCTGTGATAAACATTAACAACAATTTAATTGTAACAACAGAGTTTGTAAACCATGACCTAGAGATTAGACAATGATAGAAAACCAATTCTCCATTTTAATGCTTTCTTTCTGTCAAAAAAATTTCAGTTTAATAAATGAAAGTGTTACAAGAAATTATGCACATAAAAGTGTGGCAATAGTTTGCATTGTGTTCATAAAAGCACTAAAGGAAATTATTAAATATGATATAGAATGAAAAGGAAACGGCAAGATATAATCACATCATGGCATATAACCTTAGAAAAGAGTAAATCAATTTAAAATTCACTTTAGAAAGGTGCTTTCTCCCAGCTGTATGGTTCTCGTATACATCTTCATTAGTAACATATGGATGAGACCACCCATCATTCATTGTGCCGAGAAAAGTTGTTGTTGATGTCTCCTGTAATGGAACAAGAGCCTGCATATTCAGTGTGCGGGGAAATGTTGAAGGTGCAGTGTCTTGTAATGGAACCACAGCCTGCATATTAGAAACATCGAAATTAAAACCATAATACACATACACATATTATAAAAAGCCTTTACACTGACCATGACTATTTGCTTTAATTGAAATAAAAACAAAATGCAAAACAACATAAGGGAAAGAAAAGGGCCTTAAAAATATTGCATAGATAGATACGCACAAACACAAAGCACTCCAAATGGCATAACATGAGACAAAAATGATTTTGTTCACAAATTTGAAAACTTTTGATCAAATGGGGAGCACTCACGTAATCATATCTGTTGGGGTCAGCATGCCTGTAGATCCAGTTTCGAGAATTTGTTCTTTGAGCAGTGACAACAGAAGGAGTAGTCGAATATGCAAGTGAGTTGGTGAGTTGAGGATGAATAATGGAATCGGACGTCTAAGGGAAAGAGAACGGGTATGCAGAATAGAAGTCATTGTAGTAGCTAACGGGAACTTGGTTCTGTTGGTGGTGATGTGGGTACATGTTGGACTAATTAATGTGAAGAATTCAACTCAAGTTATGATTTTGTATTTGCAGCACAACACACACTTTGGAGACAGTAATTGAAGGGAGGCAATGAAAAGAGAGGGAAGAGTCATAGAGGAACCAGTGGTGAGAGATAGGCTAATTGCAAAAGCTAAATCACTTGATGAGCCAGAAATGTCTTCAAGAGTTGCTCCTACTAATGGGGTTTTATACTACTAATGGGCATATTTTAGATTTGAAAAATAAAGTAGTAGAATAGTAGTCAATGTTTTTATTAAGAATATTATTTAATGTTATTAATATAATATTTATAAGTAAATACATTTGTCTTGTATGGTATGATACAATTTTGTTATTTAATAAAAATTTTAAAAAACTTAGTTTATACAACATTTTGAAAATGAGAAGGTCAAACGTGTATATAAGAAAATTAGAGTTTTTTAAAAGGTATTAGTATAATACAATTTATGGTAGGATACAGTTTTGGTATTTATATAAATTTTTTAAAAAATAGCTTATAAAACATTTTGAAAAAGAAAAGGTCAAACATGTATATAAGAAAATTACATTTGAATAATAAAATTATTAGTATAATAGAATTTTTGGTATATACAGTTTTGTTGTTGAATTAATTCTTTTTAAAAAAACTTAGTATATAATACATTTTGAAAAACAAATGGTCAAACACATATAGAAGAAAATTAAATTTGAAAAAAAAGCATTAGTATAATAGAATTTTTGGTATGATACAGTTTTGTTATTTAATTAAAATTTTAACAAAATTTAGTTAATAAGACATTTTGAAAAAGAAAAATTCAAACACATTGTGTGTGTGTTTGAAAAAAAGAAGTGTTAGTATAATATTTAATACTATTAATATCATTTTTCTACAATTATATAAATAAATAGTTTTTTCTTTATGTTGTATGATACAATTTTGTTATTTAATTAAGATATTTAAATTTTTTTTTATAAAATTTATTTTAAAAAACTGAAAAAGTACAGAGAGAGATTTTATTGTATAATAGGACATTTTTTTTATTTAATTAAGATTTGAAGAAAATTATTTGTTTGAAAAAAAATTAAAAAGAATAATATTAATGTAGTATTTTATATTATTAATTTACTACTTATACAAATATATAAATAAAATAAATTTTTATATAGTATGACACAATTTTTTTTTCAATTAAGATTTTAAAAAATAGTTTATAAAGCATATTTTAAATTAAAAAAAATAGTATCACTAAGACTAGCATCAGTGATCCATCTAGGGCTCTAATAATCAATCTAGGTCACTTAAAAACCCACTACACATAGTCTAACACACTAGAATGGGCTTGGAACCTTGAAAACTCATTATAGCAAATCAAATCAATTTATTCAATCAATATTCATTCTCACAACATAAACACATCAGAAAACAATAAAAGAGGTGAGCTTCCCTTACTTATGGGTATCCAAGCGTAGGTCTTGAGAAGAGGAAAGAAAGGGAAGAAACCATGAGCTCAACAAAGATGGCTTCCATCAAGAACAACACCATCTCACCAAACCCATGAGAAAAAAACCCAAAACATCACAAAGAAGGTTTTGAATGAAACACCCATTATGGGTCATCTTATGGAAAGGAGAAAGAGGAGAGAAAGAGAGTTCACCATCCAACAATGGAGTCATATAAGCTCAAGGGAGATGAAAGAATAACTTGTCATAAAGGGATATCAAGCACCATTCTTGAGAGAGCTGCTTGTGGGTGAAGGAGAAAATGAGAGATTGAGAGAGCTCTTGAGAGAAGAGAGGAAGAGAGCTCTAGTGTTCATGAGAGAAAATGAGAGTTCTTCTCTTGTCACAAGGGTGGCTCATAAGGAAGGAGAGAGGGAATATGCCCCTTCTAACTAAAGCCCATGGCCCAAACCAAAACCCCAACACAACTTAACTCACATCTCACAAACAACATTAAACGTCATCCATTTGATTTCTATTTTATTTTTTAACGTTGTAAAGTAAATTTAATTCTCCATATAATTAATTAAAATCACTTAATCATACATTAAGAAAATCACAGTGTTACACCATAGGTAATTTGTCATTCTTGTATTAAAATATAGGCTAAATTGCAATTTTTACCCCCAACTTTTTAATTTTTGGCGGATTTTACCCCCAACAAATTAATTTGGCGCATTTTACCCCCAACTTTTTAAAAAAGTTGCAAATTTTACCCTCCACAGTTTTGATGACGTGGCATGCTAAAATAAAAGGTACAACTATTTTAGCATGCCACATCATCAAAACTGTGGAGGGTAAAATTTGCAACTTTTTATAAAAGTTGGGGGTAAAATTTGCAATTAAGCCTAAAATATATCACTAACAATGAAAATATAAAAAAAATGTAATTTATTTTAATTTATTAAAACAATAGAAATATCACAATGGACAAACACAATTGCTTTTATTTATTACCATGGATGAAGGATATGGTTCCTGAGGAGAAGGAATTAATGCAAGATAGAAAAATATTGTAGAAGAATTTCCTAAATGTTATGTATGTCTTTTGATGACCGACTTTATTAAGTAAGTGCTTGTCATGCATTACGTATGCATTTTGAAGACTGACTTTACCTATTTAAAATTTTAAGTTTTATTTAAACTTATTTATTTTAATTAATATATAATTCAAGTTTATTCAATTTTTAATTTATATTTCATTTAAGTTTATTTATTTTAATTAATAATTTATCTAATTTATTTTGGAATTTTAATTGTTTGAAAATTTATTTTTATTCATTTATTTTATTTTACTTTAAGAAATAACCACATGATCACCGACTTGACAATTTCTTCTTAAAATATCCCACGTGACATTATTTGTGCTTGCAGTACAAAGTTGAAAGGAAAAAAAGTGTAATGTGACAATTGAAATTGTCACAAAACTTGGCAATTTCACTAATGATGTGACAAAACAATCCCACTTTAATAATATATTTGAAGTAGTAAAAAATATATTTGAAAATAACTTTATTAATTTAATAACTCTTTGGCTACATTTCTCTTTCCCTTTTACATTTGTTTTCTCTCACACTTACTGAACCTGTCCACCAAACTATATGTATCCTAGATCTTCAGCATCATATACTCCAAAACACAAACCGTGGACAAAACAAGCTTACTAGACACCCTATGGCTGATAAAAGCACGAAAATTTAACAAAGACTGCAAAACTATATGTAACCAAGTTTAAATGTCATATATAATAGAAGCAATCATTTCAGTTCCCATTTGACTCTGCTCGTTGCTTCTTCACCCTTGAAGTGTGTTTATGTCCCGTAAGGTGACTATCAAACTATTTCTGGGTGTTACACACCACAACGCATAGACTGCAATATCTATTATCAGCTTTTGCAGCCCCACCTTAGACAAGTTTGCGTTTCTTTGGAGGATTATTAGAAGGACCAGCCCCATTATTGGACATCCTGGCAACCTACAGAATGACCAACAAAACAATGCTCAATTTCTCCAACTTAACACTTTTCTTGCATTACAAGAGGTCAAACAAATATTAACATGTGCAACTTACCATAATGCAATTATTGAATACAACAACTTGAGTGGTCTATCGATAGCAATATCATAATTGGAATTTGGTTGAGAAATATCAAAATTCTGTGATAAACATTAGAAACAATTTAATTGTAACAAGAGAGTTTGTAAACCCTGACCTAGAGAATTAGACAATGATAGAAAACCAATTCTCCTGTTTAATGCTATGTTTCTGTCAAAACAATTTCAGTTTAATAAATGAAAGTGTTGCAAGAAATTATGCACATAAAAGTGTGGCAATAGTTTGCATTGTGTTCCTTATATGATTCTGGCTTTTCTTGTGGCCCAATGATCTAATTTGCTGGCTGTTGTGAAGTATTTGCAGTGGTGGCATTAGCACTAGCATTAGTTTTTGACTTTGACAGTTTCTTCATGTTCTTCAGGTGTTTCTTCCCAGCTATGTGTTATTATACATGTCCCTGCTATTACATTCACACTTACAAACTTCACACCATACAGATTGATCAAGCTTGATTTTCTTTGGAGGATTATTCAAAGGACCAGCCGCATTATTTGAAGGACCAAAATGATAGTAATAAAGTGGTTAAGTTCAGAAACCAAAAAGATAGTAAGTGGTTAGGGACTAAAATGACAGTAAGTCAACTTTCATTTAGTCTAGCTGACTGGATTGTCACGTGGATGTCTCATGGCAACTGTCAGCTGCCACGTGGTGCGACGTAAGCAAGGACATATGGCAGTTATTTGGATTGCCAAGTGGATGACAGTGGCAACCGTTAGCTGCCACGTGTCTTCTACGTGTGCACACAAAACGTGCCACGTAAGCAAGAGCGTTAATGATAACAAATTAAACTTAACGATATGACTAAATTGACACACTTTTTACACTTTCAGGAACTATTTCATAATTTTTGTTCTTTCAGGATCTTAAGTGTCAATGCCTCACATTTTCAAGGACCAGAGTGCCTATTTACCCCTGAATAAAGAGCCACTTTTTCCTTTTTCTTTTTTTTTGAAAAAAAAGTATACTTATCTAATCATAATAAATACATAATTTTTTTTTTATTAAGAATACGTTATCATTTTGAATTATTTGACAACCACGACATTGAAGTCTATGTTTGGCAAAATTGGCTGAAAAGCTAGCTAGTAGGTTAAAGCTATTAAGCTAGCTTATTGAATCATATATAAGTGTTTGGCAAAATTATCTGTTGAAGTAGCTGAAAAATATAAAATGATAAAAATAGACATATTTATGTGATATTTTTATATAAATTTCAATTTTATTTTATTGATAAAAATATATTTTGAAATATTTATAATTTTAGATTTTAATTAACTTTTAAACACTTATAACTTTTTATATATAGATCAATTATTTTAATTATATTTTTTATTTTCACTTATTATATATTTTACATATTGTTTTTTTACTATTATATTATACTATATTCTAAAATATTTTCAATCAAATTTAAAATAAAGTAAAAATAACATACTTTTGAGTAGACATCACATTTTCATTAAGTTAATTAGTATAATATGGTTAAAACATCTTGAAGTATAATATTAAAAATAATAGAAAAATAATGTAAATAGAATAATGGTTAAAATAAATGATTTAATATTAAAATATTAAAATACATTAAAAATAATATAAACCAATCATCTAACAATATTAAGTTTTTCCCAATATGTCGCACCTCCCTCTATATCACGTTGTGCTCATGCTACCAAAGAGACCAATAAACTCATCACACAAGTGGTGTTACATAAAGTCGTGATTAAGAAAAAAGATTACATAAAACTATTAATTAACCAATCCTAAGAATTTGATATGCAAATAATCAGAGTGTATCCATACAAATATAGCATTCTCCCAATGCAAACTAAATGTTAAATGAATTCCCATTGTACATTCAAGCGGGACAATAACTTCTCTAGTTTTCTTTAACCATTAACCAACTAATTAGAATATCAATTTTTTCCTTTCACGACTTCAAAACCAGAATACTTTAACCATTAACCAACTGATTAGAATATCATTTTTTTTCCTTTCACGGCTTCAGAACCAAATTAATGGTGCAACTCGGTTTGGGAAGACCAGTTGACTCAAAGGCAGACATTGAAAGCATCTACATGTGGCCTAACGCGATTTGACTGGTTGTTGTAGTTCCTACTATACGTGTGGCCCAATGCGATGTGACTGGTTACTGGAATTCCTGTTGCCCGCATGGCCCATTGCGTCATTACAAGTTGGTGCTTGGGATTTGATATTCTCACCCCTCGATTGCTATTCGCACCTCCACATGGTTGAAAATTGTTTTTATTCAGAAAATGCCCTTTTGACGAAATATGATCATGGTATGCAAATTATACAGTGGAATCATATTTCTGTTTAAATAATTTTTTTCACCCCCAACATACACAATGGAATCATATTTCCATTGTGTAGTACACAACGGAAATATTATTTCGTTGTGTGTTTTGTTTTTTTTTTCAAAGTTATTTTTTTAAAAAAATATATGAATATTAAATGTTTGATATTTTGATTATTGACTGACAAGTGAACGATTCATGTGTGGGGATCGATGTGATGTGCATCGTTAATTTTTTAGGGCAAATCTGGACCGTTTCTTTTTCTGCCACATAGGACAACCATATTAATGATGATCTAACACGTGAATAATTCCCTTGTAAAAATCAATGCAATTTACACCATATATTTAGTCAGTGCAATCTTAACCATTGATGAGTGAACAGTAGATCCTCTGATATAAAACAACAATGGTGGTCTGAGGCAGCTCGTTCCAGTGTGTTCATATTCACTATTTTCTTAACAAGATGGAGGGTTTTCTTGATGTTGTGTATTATGATGGTGATATGATACCAACTTCTGAGGGTGTTTTGTTTGAATGTCCTAATGGTCCTAAATTCATTAGAATAAGTGAGGACATGTAGATTGCTGCTTTAAGAAAAGCGATTACGGATGCCATCAAAGGTAGCAGAATGTTACTTGACATTCATTTCCGTTAACCTATATATGTAGGTGATGGTTGTGTTGAGTACTACTATATGGAACTTAAAGATGACAATGACGTGGGAAAAATGTTTTTCATCATTTGGGAATTTCATTCGAAAGGACCGATTGAGTAACATGTGACATTAGGTCGATATTTCAAAGAAATCCTTGCCCTAGTGCGTAAACCAATATCTGTCCTCTGATGCGTGAAACAATGGCGACAACTAGCTTTAATGAAGATAAATCTCTGTAGTAATACTTTTAATTAATTTTATGAAATCTATGTATGAGTGTTATTATTTATGTTGGTTGTTGTTGTTTGTTTTATGAAATCTATGGAGATATCAATGATTGTTACATTAATAGGCGCGTGTTCCTTATGTAGTTGATAAAGAAAAGAAACGTAATTTTGTCTCATTATAATAGTAAAATATAAGTTCATATGAAAAGAAAAGTTTTCATACGAAATAACAAGTTACATACATAATAATAAATACCAATGTCTACACAAATCAACTGCCTTTGCGGCCATCGCCCCTCCTCCTCTGTCTTCGTCCCTGAGAGTTGCTCCCAGCTACTGCACCTTCCTATGTGACCGCCAATGTCCACTGCAGGAGCTCATGGCTGTCTGTGCCCTCGGGTACCACTCTCAAGTGCAACAATCTATCCAGATTTGTTGTAATAATCTAGAACCGATCCTACATGAGCGAGGAATACAATCAGATATATTTTTCCATTAAAATTAAATAAGTTAATAATGGCAAAACTGCTTCTATTACCTCACATGAGTAATTTGCACCGAGAACGTAATCATGTTGTTGGTTATTAGGCTGAGGTTGGGGCTGTCGTCCAATCTAAGGGATATGTATAGGGCGACGTGGTGCCTCTCCTTCCTCTAGCGGAATCATATATGGATATGTGTAACACCCTGAAAATTACAACCCAGTACGTAGGAACATGAGTGATTTAATTAGAAATTTATTTGAGATTTAATTGGTTGTTTTAAATAAGAAAAAGATACGTTTTGAGTAATTAAGAAAAATGAAGGAAAGTAAATAAAATGAGTATTTCTTTATAATGGTCAAATAGGAAAAAATTTATAAAATCAAGGGATATAATATTCACTGTAATTAAAAACTATGTGATTAATTTAATGAAACTAATTGCTTATAATAAAAATTTCTCTGTAAGTAACTCCTTATAATTAATTATCTAGAATTAATTCTTTGTAGTTACTTTTCTGAACATATTGTTTGTAAAATTGTCTGTAGGTTTGTCTGTTAAGTTTTTGTAATTATTAAATTTCATGAGTGTGAGATTGGGTTTAATATCTTAAAGTGTATGTAATTAAATTACCTATGATTAATTAATAGTAGTAATTGATCTAAGTAATTAATATAAATGTTTTAATTAACTAATGGTGTGAAAAATTCTATTTGCAATTATTTTAAAATATTATTATTAACTTTTTAAGTTAATCTTTGTAAAATTTTATCTGAGAACAAATTCTCTACAGATGAAATTTTACTTAAGCAACTAGTATTTATTTTAACACACAAAGTTTTATCGGATTTCTAGAATTAAAGTTTTTAACTTCTAAAAATTTCAAGTGCATTACCTTATAATTACACAGTGTAAAATTACAATGTGTAAACTAAACTTGGTGTACCTAAATTACCTAAACCTAACACCTAGCACATGCACATGCATGCAAGCTCCCTAAACAACACCTAATCTCTCCCTAACCACATCATCTCCACATGTCCCTTTGTCTCTCTTAGTCACGCACTTCATGGAAGCTAAATGATCAACACCTAAGCACCCTAATTAACACCTAAACTCACCCTTAATCAACACCTCACCCTACCTAGACAACTCTCTCCCTTTCTCACTCCCTAATCTTCACTTAATTTCCTTCTCCTACACTCCACTCCCTTCCTTCTCACACAAGACAACACACATACTTAACAAGAAAGTAAAGGAAAGCTCTCTCCTCTCACCACAACACAACTCCACAGCCACACACACACACCACCCTAAACCTTCATTCACTCACTCATTCACTCATAACCCAAAACTTAAGCACTAAGTAGGAATTAGAAAACCTCTCTTCTCTCTCTTTACCTCCCTTGGCCGAGACACCCTCACAAAGGAAGAAGAAGATTTTGTGCCATTATTGAGAAGCTTGGCAGCCTTGCATGTGGCCATTGAGACCTTCACTACATCAACTTCAATTTGGTCTTCTCCTTTCCTTCCTCTTCTCTTCTACGTGGAAGCTTAAGAGCTAGGTAAGGGGAACTCTTTGTGAATTCTTTTCTTTTGGATACTATGGTTGTCTTTGGGGGATTCAACCATAGGGATGTATGTATGCCTCCATTGAGCCTGGTTGTAATGTGTGTTGATTTTGTTTGGATTGGAAATTGATGAAATGGGTAATTTTCCCACTTTGGCTGTGACTGTAATGTGCTTGCATGGACCTAAATTTTTTATCTTTTTGACTCTTTAATTCTTTAGGAAGGTTCCTAATACAAAGGAGACTATGCCCAAATTTTATCAAAATTGTTTGATAAGTTTTCACCAAGAAAATCTAACTCAAAACCTAAGTGGCAGTGGCTGTTTGCTCGCCTAGCTCTGGACAGCCCCCACTGTTTTGACATTTTATAAAGATCCAACCGTTGGTTTTTTGTAAAATTTGTCCTCAATGAAAATAAACACAAAATGAAACAACTTTCATTTTGACACCTTTGGGAGATAACGTCAATTCCCTGTTCATCCATGACCTATAAGGTGGTTGTTCTATTTTTTTTTATTCATGCATGAACATGGCTCGGTTTTTAGTGATTTTACACTTGTGTACTTATCTTTTATTTTTCGTGTTTACATCTTTAAAAACTACACAAAACAAGTTTTTTAACCATATACATTACAAAAATTATCATTTCCATTTACTAAAGTAACGTTTTGGATGGAGACAGGGCAATGGTTTTAAGCTCTGTTTTGAGTATGAAACTTAGGCTGTTAGAAAGAATTTTACTGAGAATGTTAGGGAAGAAGTTAGAATGCAAGTTTTATCTTTTTAGAAAGATAAATGTGTTACCTTTCTACTGTAAAAAATCCAGCTCAAAACAAGTTTGGACAGTGTTAGAAAAATAAATTTCTTTGCACCATGTTGACTGTGAACCAATTTTGGTACTGCCAACTTGTAGAATTTTTAGGATTTTTTGTAGATGTTTTCTAAACAATTGGGTTGCCATTTTGAAAAATAGAAATCAAGATCTTTCTGTACATATAAAAATTTTGTCAATCAAAAATCATTTGCTAAATTCAATTAGAGCTCACATTCAGTGCTGCCAAAGAGAAATTTTATTCATTTTATCAATCTCGTTTAATGCAATGTATTTATTTGAATTGTTGTATTTAATTATTGAAATTGTGACCTTGTGAGGCAGTGGATACTTTTATCCACTCTTTTATTGTTGTTTAAAGTCCCAGGGAATGTCAACCTTGGGCAATTAGTGTTTGATAAGTGTGATTGCGAGTGCCCTTATGATATAGTCTTTTTGACTGTAGTGTGAACATTGTGATGATGTTGTTTGTCTATGTGATGTGCTCACAAGACTCAGGCACGAGTGCTTGTGAAGACTAGAACTCTGTTCTAGTGATTATGACAATTTTGCCATTTAAAGATAAACAAAACCTTAATAGAGAGTACAATTAATTAGGCTACAAGATTTAATTTTATTAAATAGAATTTAATTAATTAACTCTTTATTTTGTGTGTTGGACCTAGAAAGGACTTAGGACCTTTGCGTGGAGCAATGAATGGTAAGTTTAATTAATTATAAAATTATAAAGTTTGAGAGAGTAAGGAATGCATAAAACATAATGAAATTTGTTACGCGTTGTGATTTATATTGATTTGAGAGTCGTGCAATGGAGATACAAGTGCATGGCAGATTGCTAAAAGTGCAAGATGACAAAAAGTCGTGTGGGATATTCCGACTGTAAGATACCTAAACCAAAGGGCGGAGTGCGAATGAAGCGGTTGCCACAGTGTGGTGACGGAGGCAATGTCCTCGATATATATATATATATATATATTTGTGAGTAGAGGCGGTGTCTCATGCTCGATGTCAATTCGTCCGTCCAGTACCATGTGCAGTGGAAACCCACAGCGACAAGGAAAAATAATCTCTGTGAGGAGAGTGTTAATGAGTCAGTCCTCAAAGTAATGGATGACCACATATTGGTATATGGGAGATGATCGTAAGGCATTGTGACCTTGGGGTTATGGCCTTGAGTTGTGACAATAGTTCACATAGCCGACTTGGTAACCCTGACAAAAATACTAGCCATCATTGGTTGGTGAGAGCCCGCCATTGTACAATGGTGAAGGGTGTACTCCCAATAGTCATCCTACTCAATTGTGTAAGACCACTGAGTTCTGGGAGTTCCAGTGGCAGCTGGCTAGTGAGAAAGAATTTACAGAATTAGTGATGGAAGAGAATAGGTTTTGAGTGTGATTGTTAGATAACCTTATCGTAATGGTTAGTAGAATGTGCATGTGACTTTGTAAGTCTCTTTTGTGTGCCTGTTGATGAAGCAGAGAGTTCACCCTTATGTTTTTACTTTAGGAGCAAATGGCAGCACCTGCGGAGGTCACAAAAATATCATCTTCGTCACCTTCGTCACCCTCGACATCCTTTTTTTCTTTCGAAGTATCTTTGGAGGATCGAGTTGTACCCGTTATTGTTCCCGATTCCACACCATCCGAGGAGCTCACGCTTGGTCCGGCACTTCCCACCTTTCGTTGAACCTTTTTATGTCAAGAATCCAAGACATGATTGGGTTAGTGCTCATTAGGGGGATCCGCCGCTAGTCGTGAACTTATGGGACAGTAAGTCGAAGGTTTCAGAGGGGGATTCTCGAGGAGTATTCTGAGGAGAATACGGTGAATGATAGCCACGAGATTTCTTCTCAGGGATCTTGCTAGAGGTCCTCTATCATCATCTTTATTTTGGTGGTTAGTCTAACACGCAAGGTTGGGTATTAGTGATGACTGCTCTGAGTCCTAAGATCTTCTTTTCTTTTTCATGTATTTAATATGGGTAGACCTAGGCTTCAGGTTTTGATAGATATATATTCAGTCATCTTACTTTATCATCTTATGTAGTTTGTATATATTTTGGGTAGTATGTAGATCATTATTTCTCCGGAAAACATTTGCTTTGTGAAGATCTCTAATTCATGTATGTATATATATTTTGTTCACAAAAATATCTCGTTTTATTTATTTTTCTTAATTCGAAATTAAATGCTTATTTGTAATTGAAACGACATTACATTGTTTTCTTGCAAATCTAAATAATGCATTTTAATTATTAAGCGAAATGCAACTTTCGAAATTAAAATTGAAATAAAAGGTTTTAACAATTTGGTAAAATTCCAACTTACGTTTTCATAATTACACTTGATTTGTACTATTAAACAAACTATCATGCTTTATAAAATAAATAAATAAAGGATCTCTTCTTTCTTTTACAAGAATTAAATGAAGAAACACGCTTATTAAATTAAAATAAGTTTAAAATGTTGATTACATGTAAACCCGGATATAGGGTGTTACAATATGAATTCAAAAAACACCAAGGCAGATACTCCACAGTGTAAGTCCATGGAGCCTGTGGTCGAGGAAGGAGAATCCAGAGGGTGAGAGGTGAGAGGGTGGAGATAGCGTCTGTGCCAACGTACGACATCACTTTCGACTAGGGCACACACATTGTGTTGCCCTTCGTGACCCTACGCGTTGACGGTGAAGACGAAGCTTTCGCTGGCGAAGTCGCCTTTCACGAAGAAGCAGCTAGACCTTACATGCATGTTTTGCATAAACTCTACTCATGACCTTTGCAAAGCTTACAAATCATTCATCAAAAGATGGTTTCGTCGTAACAGGAAATCATCATCCTCTAGCGGTGCGATTTACTAAAATTTTATTATTTTTTAAAAATCAACACTTTTTTATATAAAAAAAGAATTTTTAACAATTAGTTAGTAAAACTTTATAAAACTATTTTTTATGATCATTAAGAATTTCAAAATAATTAGTGCCCTTGGTCCAAGCCAAAGCCTTTAGTCTGAATCCATCATTCATTTATGTACCTTTCACATATCAAATATTAACATTTAGATCTAATTTTTTTCTTTAATTTAAATAAAAATAGAGTTAAAAATTGTTGTCCAGACCTGTTTCTTTTTTTGTTTGTTTTGTTTTTATTGATTCTGGGGGTTCTGTAATTTAAAATTCTAAATAAATACTGGCGGTTTTTGACCCACTAGAAATAGCATTTTAAAAAATTTAACTGACACATCGTTTATCACTTAACTAATGGCAGGGACCCAAAGCAAAATTTTTAATATATTAGGGATCCAAAGCAACACAAAAATTTATTAGGAATTCAAAACAAAATTCGCTAATTTATCAGGGATCTAAAATATATTTAAGCCTATTCCAAAACACAAACTGTGGACCTAACAAGCTATACTATATTACTAGATACCACCCTATGGCCAATAAAGGCATGAAGTAACATTTTACAAAGACTGAAAAGCAATGACCATTGCATACTCTAACCAAGTTTAAATGTCAAAATAGAAACAGCCATCTTGGTTCCCATTTGACTGATCTACCCGCTGCTTCTTCACCCTTGAAGTGTGTTTATGTCCAGCAAGGTGAGTATTAAACTATTTCAGGCCGTTACACGCCACATCTCACAGACTGCAATATCAAACATCAGCTTCTGCAGCCCCACCTTCGACAAGTTTGCATTTCTTCGTCGCAAGCTCAATTTTGGGTGCCTTCAGTGATTCTGGTTTTTCAGTATCTGACTTTTCTTGTGGCCCGATTATCGGATTTGCTAGCTGTTGTGAAGTATTTGCAGTGGTGGTATCAGCACTAGCATTAGTTTCTGACTTTGACAGTTTCTTCATGTTCTTTAGGTGTTTCTTCCCAGCTATGTATGTATTATACATTTCCCTACTATTACGCATACATTCAACCTTACAAACTTCACAGGATACATATTGATCAATCCCATTATTTGTAGCGTCATTAACTCTGCTTTGTTCTGGCACCACTAGTGTAGCTTCATTAGTTACAAATGGATGAGACCATCCATCATTCATTATGTCGGGAAATGTTGCAGTTGATGTCTGTTGTAATAGAACAAGAGTCTGCATATTCAGTGTGCGGGGAAAAGTTGAAGCTGCAGTGTTTTGTAACAGAACCACATGCAGCCTGCATATTAGAAGCATCGAAATTAGAACCATAATACATATATAGTCACGACAATAATGTAAAACCCCCTTACATTATCCATGACTATTAGCTCTAATTTAAATAAAAACAAAATGTAGAACAACATAAAGGAAAGAAAAAAGCTAAATATATTGTATAGATAGATATGCACAAAGCACCCCAAAAGGCATAACATGAGAAAAAAATGATTTTGTTCAAAAATTTGAAAAGTTTGATCAAATGGGGGGCACTCACATAATCGTATCTACTAGGGTCAGCATGCCTAACCTGAGGATCCAGTTATGAGAATTTGATTTCTGAGCAGTTATTGGATGGAGGATTGAAGGGAGGGAATGGAGAATGGAGAGACAGATGGAAGAGTCATAGAGGAACCAGTGGTGAGTGATAGGCTAATTGCAAACATAAATCACTTGATGAGCCAGTTTTGTTTTCAAGAGTTGCTCCTACTAATGGGGTTTTATATTACTAATGGGCATAATTTAGATTTTAAAATTAAAGTAGTAATATACTAGTCAATGTTTTATTAAGAATATTATTTAATGTTATTAATATATATTTATAAGTAAATAGATTTGTCTTGTATGGTGTGATACAGTTTTGTTTTTTAATTAAAATTTTAAAAAACTTAGTTTATAAAATATTTTGAAAATGGAAAGGTCAAACGTGTATATGAGAAAATCAGATTTTAAAAAAAATATTATTATAATAGAATTTATGGTAAGATACAATTTTGTTATTTAATTAAATTTTTTTAAAAAACTTAGCTTATAAAACATTTGAAAAAGAAAAGGTCAAACATGTATATAAGAAAATTAAATTTGAAAAAAACAATATTAGTATAAAAGAATTTATGATATGATACAGTTCTGTTATTTAAATAAAATTTTAACAAAATTTAGTTTATAAAACATTTTTAAAAAAGAAAAATTCAAACATATACATAAGAAAATTAGATTTGAATAAAAAAGTATTAGTGTAATATTTAATGCTATTAATATAATTTTTATACAAATATATAAATAAGTATATTTTGTCTTATATAGTATGTTACAATTTTTTTTTACAAATGTCACAATTTTGTTATTTAATTATTTTTTAAAAAATAGATTATAAGGCCTACTTTAAAAAGAGACTTCCAAATATATATATAAAAAATTGACTTGAGAAGAAATATTAACGTATAATTTAATTCTATTAATGTAATATTTATACAAATATATAAATGAATAGATTTTTCTTTATGTAGTATGATACAATTTTATTATAAAATTAACATTTTAAAAAAAAAATAGTTTACAAAATATATTTTGAAAAGGAAAATTTCAACTCTCTCTCTTGAGAGAGATTTTCTTATATAATGTGACACTATTTTTTATTTAATTAATATTTGAAGAAAAAATTGGTTAGTTGAATTTTTTTTTTTATAAAAAATTCAAATCTATATGTATATGCATAAGTAAATTAAACCTGAAAGTAATATTAAAGTAGTATTTGATATTATTAATTTCATACTTATACAAATATATAAATAAATAAATTTTTATATAGTATGACACAATTTTTTTTTTAAAATTAAGACTTAAAAAAATAGTTTATAAAACATTATTATAATTGTAAATATTTTTTTTTAAAATTATATATTAACTATTAATTTCATATAATCGTATATTTACTTATTATAGTTTTAGACTTACATATGTTTTTGGTTCCTCAAATTTGAGGATGTCTTTTTTAATCTCCCAATTTAAATTTTACAATTTTTTGTCCCTCAAATTCACAAAATGCTTTTTTTAGTCCCTCTTGACTGATTTTTGACAGTTAAGATGCACAATATATAGACATGAAAGGATTTTGAATGTAGTGGATACTTGAGGTGAAAAATATGAACAATAAGGAATGGAAGAGAGGGGGATATGGTGATAATTTACATGTAATGTGGGGCTTAGTAGAAAATTTGAAAGTACTTTCAAGGACCAAAAACATAGTATGTGGTTAAGTTCAGAAACCAAAATGATACTAAGTGGTTAAGTTCAGGGACTAAAATGACAGTAAGTCAACTTTCATTTAGTTTAGCTGACTGGATTGCCACGTGGATGACTCATGGCGACTGTCAGTAAGGACACATGAAAGTTAATTTGATTGTCACATGGATGACAATGGAAACCGTCAGCTGCCACGTGACATCTATGTGTGCACACAAAACGTGCCATGTAAGCAATAACGTAAGGATAACGAAATAAACGTAACGACATGACTAAATTGACACACTTTTTACACTTTCAGGGACTATGTCATAATTTTTGTTCTTTCAAGAACTTAAGTGTCAGTGCTTCACATTTTCAAGGACCAAAGTGCCTATTTACCCCTTAATAAATAAGCCACCTTTTTCTTTTTCTTTTTCTATTTCTTTTGAATAAAAAAGTATACTAATCTAATCATAATAAATATGTTATCATTTTTTTTTATTAAGAATACATTATCATTTTGAATTATTTGACAACCACAACATTTAAGGCTATGTTTGACAAAACTAGCTGAAAGCTGTTAAGCTAGCTTATTGAATCATAAGTGTTTGGTAAAATTATCTATTGAAGTACCTTAAAAATATAAAATGATAAAAATAGACATATTTATGTGATATTTTTATATAAATTTTAATTTTATTTAATTGATAAAAATATATTTTGAAGTATTTATAATTTTAGTTTTCAATTAACTTTTAAACACTTGTGATTTTTTATATATAGATAAATTATTTTAATTATATTATTTATTTTCTCTTATATATTTTACATTTTTTTATTATTATCTTATACTATATTCTAAAATATTTTCAATCAAATTTAAAATAAAGTAAAAATAACATACTTTTGAGTATGTAGACGTCACATGTTCATTAAGTTAATTAGTATAATATGGTTAAAATATCTTGAAGTATAATATTAAACATAATAGAAAAATAATGTAAATAGAGTAATGATTAAAATAAAAAATTTAATATTAAAATATTAAAAAAACATAAAAAAAATAATATAAACCAATCATATAACAATATTAAGTTTTCTCAATATGTCACACCTCCCTCTATGTCATGTTGTGCATCATGCTCGCAGAGTCTATCCATACAAATATAGCATTCTCCTAATGAAAAATAACTAAATGTAAAATGAATTCCCTTTGTTCATTCAAGCGGGACAATAACTTTTTTAGTTTTCTTTAACCATTAACCAACTTATTAGTATATCAATTTTTACCTTTCACGACTTCAAACCAGATTAAACTAGTGCAACTCGGTTAGGGAAGACTAGTTGACTCAGGGACAAAAACCCAACATATCTTATTTCCACCCATTTGGATGTCAATGTTTTATTCTGAACACTAAGGACAATCTTGGTATGTTTGATTCTAAGTGTGATGAAGGAATATTGCTAGGCTATCCTGAAACATCCAAGGCTAATAAAGTTTATAACTCTAGAACGGTGGTAGTAAAAGAATCTATCCATGTGAGATTTAATGGCAACAAGACTAATAAAGAAATATTAAAGCTGGATGAAACTTTTGCAGATCTCAAATTGGATGAAAGACAGGCTACATATAATAATGATCAGTCCAACTCTAAGTCTAATGCTCCCTTGGACGAAGCAAAAAAGATAGAAGAAAGAGAACCCCCTAGACGAAACTAACAAATGAAGAGCTATCATCCAGCTGATCAAAAAATTGGAGATACTCGAGATCAAGTTAGAACAAGGTCACCATTCCAATAGCAAGCCCACATAACACTTATTTCAGAAGTGGAACCATAGACAATGGATGATGCCTTGCTAGACGAAGGATGGATCAAATTATGTAAGAAAAGCTTGACCAATTCCAAAAGAACGATGTCTAGAAACTGGTTGAACTACCCAAGGACAAATCAATCATTGGAACAATGTGGGTATTAAGAAACAAACTGGACGAAGTAGGTAAAGTTGTGAGAAACAAGGCCAGGCTTGTAACCTAAGGTTGCTCACAACAAGAAGTGAAATGCAGAGATCACACTAGAAGGGGGGGGGGGGTTAAATAGTGTGTTAGATAAAACTTAAAACTTTTTCACAAAGATGGAGATATCTTGGCTTAGATTTTACAAGGGACTTGTAAAATGCAAAAACACAGCTATCGTCCAATGATTCAAAATAACAGTTTGATGAAACTGCGTTTTCAATATATCGTCCAAGCGAGATACAAAGTCTTTTCACAAACAAGTTTATAAAGGAAACTTTTGCATCTAAATGTGAAGAAATAACACAAGAGATAACTGGTAAGCGAAAAGCAATAGAGTAAAAATACTTGGTTTATACTGGTTCACTCAACCTGAGCTCCGTCCAGTTCTCCTTCAAAAATAACCTTTTGAAGGGTTCCACTAATCAAAACTTTGATTACAAACAAATATTCTCTACCCTGCCATTTCTGGCTACAAGTATTCTCTATGCCACTTCTGGCACACCTTTAATCTCCCCCTAAGATTAAAACAACACCCAAGTATTCTTTATCACTAAGCCATTCCTGGCTTTCCAAACTAACAGTTTGATTACAAATATCAGATCAACTCTCACAGAGAGGATATTGCAATGTAAAACATATTACACAAAATAACTTAGCGAAGCTAAGAGAATGCTCTTTTCGTGCAAGGGTTCGTCGTCCAAGTATTTTGGTAGAGTTTCAGCTATTTGAAAATTCGTGAATGTTTCATTTTTTCTTCATGAGCTCAATCCTCTATATATAGGCCTCTGAGTGAAAGTATCCGTTGTGGGATCTAAGCCTTTGCCAAAAACTATTCTCTCACATCATATGACCGTTACCGTGTGTCACCTCGGGGTGGAGAGAGAGAGAGGGGACAACAGTACATGCAGCGCCTCCACTACTTGTACGGTTTTGCAGAGAGAAGTTTTTCTGTCTCTTGTAGTACACTTTTTTAATATTCAAATGAAATTTCATATATGATAAGAGAGGGAATAACAGATAATTCGAAATGAAATCATCATCGAAAAGTATAAGTGTACTTCCTGACAAAATGGATGCGTTATATAACTGTTTGATAGAAAAGGTTTGTGTGAGTTATATAAGCGATTGGACATTTTCCAAATGGACGCAGTGTTTGCGCACTGGTTTTCACAAAGCATTGGATGCTTGTTTTATAGTAGTGTATTGGACGCTGGATTTACACTTAAGAAAAAAAAAGTTCCAGTTACTTATTGGACACGATAAGCACATAGCGATATATAGTTTGAGTTTAAGAAATACAATACCATGAAGGCATTGGACAGTGTAGAACCTATAATACTTAAACATTAATCATTAGATACTTTAAAATTCAATCTAATTTGTTATCATCAAAACCAAAGTTTGAGGGGTTGGACATCGTCCAAAGTCTTAGACTATAACGATCTCCCCTTTTTTGATGATGACGTTATGTTGAATTTTGATGAGAGCAATAACATAATCATATAAAAATATCAGAGATATGTAAAACAGAGATGATTATGCAATGCCAGATAATGTTGACAGGGTATAAAGATGTGAAATGAAGTACTCCCCCCGAGTTCAACATTTCTCATGCTTCAAATCATAAAAGGATATAAGAGAACATGGACTTAAGCATGTTAAAAACAACAATATCAGAGTGATTAAGAACATACCAAAGATATGGATGCGAAGCATATGATAAAAGCACCTCATATATTTAATGAACAGCAAAGGAACAAAAGGTATTTACATAGAGTAGTGTAGTGAAGACTCTATGATAAAAATTCCAATTTCTCCCCCTTTTGTCATTAACAAAATATGGGTTTGAAAGATGGAAAATTGATTGACCATCATGGTCACCTAAGGCTGTTGAGGTGGTTCTTCTGGTGGAGGTGGTTGTTGTGGTGGTGGTGCTGGTTGGTCAACATGTGGTTGTTGTTGATGTTGTTATAGATGCACAGGTTGAACTGGGTGTATGACAGTGCCAACGAGATTAGCAGTTGTTGATTGTATATGATTTACCAGCATCTGAGAGAGATTCATGAACTGGTCAGCAATAGCATTTTGCACCATGCGTCTATGTTGTTCAACATCAGCTTGTTGTCTCTCTTGGAAGGCTCGAAGAGTTGCTTCGGTTTCAGCTTGTTGTTGCCTAAGAGCTTGATTGACAATCTCTTGCACTCTGTCTTCAGAAACACCATTAGGTTCAATGAACCGCAAGGGTACAATGGCCTTTGGACTTAAGGAACTAGTGGGTATCAAAACTTATCGAGTTCCAGAGTGAGATTCATTTGATGCTTCAGCAACAGGCACACTTGGAGTAACTTCTGGAGTAGGCTTATCAGTAGTGGACTCTGGTGGTTATGGCACTTCAGGTTCAGCCACTGGTTGCATCTCTTCAACCTTGGACGCATCTGATTGGGCAGTCTGCTCTTCATGTGAAGTGACAAAGTGTTTTGCGTCCACTTGCACTTCATTTTTAAGATCCAATTGGATAAGAACTTCATTGATTTTAGCATATGTTGCGTCCAACTCAGCCTGTTTTGCTTTCTCCAACTCAATCTGTTATATTTTTTCTTTCTCAGCCTGTACTACTTTTTCTTCTTTGATATGCAAAAGGTACATAAATGAATGACAGATTCAGGCTGAAGGCTTTGGCATGGACCAAGGGCATTAATTATTTTGAAATTCTTAATGATCATAAAAAATAGTTTTATTTGTTAAATATTCTTTTATTTTTATATTAAAAAAGTACTGATTTTTAAAAAATAATAAAAAATTATTAAAAGGCACCGCTAAAGGATGATGATTTCCAGTTACGATGAAACCATCTTTTGATGAATGATTTGTATGCTTTGCAAAGGTCACGAATAGAGTTTATGCCAAACACATAGGTAAGGTCTAGCTGCTTCTTTGTGAAATGCGACTTCACTAGCAAAAGCAAAAGCTTCATCTTCACTGTCAGCACGTAGGGTCACGAAGGGCAATGCGATGCGTGCGCCCTAGTCAAAAGTGATGTCGTTGGCATAGACGCTATCTCTACCCTCTCACTTCTTACCCTCCACATTCTACTTCCTTGACCACAAGCTCCATGGACTTACACTGTGGAGTATCTGCCTTGGTATTATTTGCATTCATATCCATATATGATTATACTAAAGGAAGGAGAGGCACCACGTGGCCCTGTACATATCCCTCAGATCGGACGACAGCCCTAACCTTAGCCTAATAACCAACAATAGGATTACGTTCTCGGTGCAGATTACTCATGTGACATAATAGATGTAACGACCCATCCTCGTTACAGATTTGTTATACTAAAACCTTGTGTTAAATACTATTATATAAATCTACCATGAAAATTTTCACATTTAACACACACACACACATATACATACATACATACATACATACATACATACATATATATATATATATATATATATATATATATATACATCATCATATCATAAAAGTATAAGATATGGCTTTGCAAAACTTAAATATACATATACATACAATACCAAAAATAATCCTTTTGTAGAGGACATTTACAACAACCTAACACTTATACATATGTCCTAAGCTTGTCCCCATACTATATACATATATATGAGAACATATACAAAAGGAGGGATCTCATCCCATCTTCAACATATACATCTGCTTCAGTCACGACCAGTCTGAGATCCTGCAACATCACCACTATCTGCTCCCGTGCCAACCACACGATCATTGCAGTAATACAACACAAATACAAACACAAAAGGCAAGGGTAAGCTTATTTATAAAAAGATCATAGATATACAAAGGTATAAGATTTACTTAAAGGAAAACTAGAATCAATCAATAGCAAATCAGATAACCTCATACAATAACACACACATCAATCTCATATGTCATTTTATTATGAAATGTCATGCTGACTCGACTCCATGGAGATTTCTACAACTTTTTGGGCGGTCCTCATAGGCCCCAACCCCTACCATAGTCTCACCTTTGACTATTCAGGGAGTCCCTTGAGCTACCCTACGGAGGAAGTGTGGATGTAATCGAATATAGACAAGTGTGGGTATTGGCTTACCTCTGTAAGGCTTGCAAAACCTTACATCTATAGGAATTTGCCCACTTGGCTATTCTATAGGCCCATCCACCACGAAAACCTCCGGCACTAGGTTGAGAGCCTACCTAGCACCCTCAACTTGCATGCCTACCCATATGCAATGTCATGTAACAAGCCAAACAATTTTGATTTCCACAAGTTCCCTCTATGTTATAAATTCACCATTTTTCTCAAATCATGCTTACGAACCCATCCAGCAGTTCAATAAGCTCAAGTAAGGCATTCTCACACCTTGAATCCTTACTCACAACACAACACCCTCTTTAACAAAATGTGAATTTCCTAACATAGTTCTAGAACTTTCGAGGACATCCTCATCACACCCATACCATAGCAATAATTCAAGTTAAAATAAATTTGAAAGCCATTTTATAGTGTAGAAAATGAATTCTCGCTTAAGTGCCACCTTACTCTCGCTTAAGCTAGAATTTCAGAAATTATTTATTCATTTCCAGGGTTCCTCTCTTAAGCTAGCATTTTCCTCTCTTAAGCTAGGAATTTTGGCAAGCTAGGACAGCTTTCTGACAAAAAATGTTCTCTGTCCCCTATTTCACTTAAGCGAGAACCACTCTGTTCTTAAGCGAAACCGGGTTGTAGAACCTCGAAAACATGCTTAAAACTTCTCAATGGCTGCCATATTCATTCCAATTCGAATTTTACATCAAACATAACATATATACATCATTCCATACTAAAAAACAACATTCTATGCATAGAATATACAGATAAGCATTCAATCATATTAAAGCTTCCCTTACCTAGAATTCTTGACTCAAAACCTTGAAGAAGAAGTTAGGGAGGAGACTTGGTGATTCAAGAATGATCTCTACCCAACTTTGGCTCTGAAATCAACTAGAGGACACCTAAATCAATCCCAAAATAAGCTTCAATCAAAATTTTACCCACCAGCCAAGATTCAACTTGAAACCCATTTCTCAAGTTCTTGGTAGGAGTTGAGAAAGAAACTAAGAAATCAAGAATAGAAAGGAATTGAACTTACCAACTTAAATTCAACTAAGGAGGCTCTAGGGAAGAAGAAATCAAGCTTCCAAGTGATATAGAAATCAAACTTCCATTCAAGGGGAAGAGAGACTTCGAGAGAAAGGAAGAAGAATGGAAGGAACGTGAAGCTTGGCATGTTTAAGTTTTGAGATTTCCATGGAATTTTGCTATTTGTCTCCAACCTTCCTATAAAGACACCCCCTTCTCTTAATTTTTTTTTCTTTCTTACAAATCACGGAACTCACGAAAAAGTCCCAAAAATCTCTCAACGCACACGCTAAGTCCAATACCTTATGAAAATCTAACAATAACACTATAGTACAAAACAAAACATAAAGCTAGTGGGAATCTATGAACACTATGGTACCTAGACCCCTTAAGTAGTCATGTTTGTAGATTCCCACTACACCAATTAAGATAGTGGGAATCTATGAACACGACTACTTAAGGGGTCTAGGTATCGTGTTCGATTCCTGCGGAAGGCATAAAATCCTGTTGGACCCCAGGGAAGTCCAAGAGTGCAGTGCGTGGGAAGGCTCTTGAGGGGTAAGCCCAATAAAGAGATAGCCCACATCTGTTATAGAAAGGAGTGAAAAATATACAACATTAACTAAACACTTTTATTGCAGAATTAATAGCAAGCTGAAATTTTATAACCATCAACATATCCATTGCCTCAGCAAGAACTAAGAATATGTCAAACTGTAAATAGACAAGAACTATGCAAATACTAGGAGCAGAGATTAGCATATTGCCTATCTAAATTCAAAGCTTTTTTAATTGAGCCTGAGTTATGGAGATTTGTGGGTTTTATGTCATGTGTAGTTGGAGTGCTTCCTTATGTTGTAAGCCTCTAATCTCACATTTCAAACTTCCACTCAGTGTGGTAGGTTCTATTGTTACTATTATCATGTTGTAACGAAAGAAATCGGTATGTGGTGTATCTAATTACAATTTACTAACTAAGGTGTTTCTCTTTCTCTTTCTACACTTACATGTTTGTCCTAATGTTCTCCTCTTCATGCAATGAAATCATGCACATAAAACCAGGTCTGTTAAACTTGATTTTCAATGATGCATTTGGGTTAATGTCACAGCTTAAATAGGCTACTTGAACTGTTATAGTACATCAGGTGATATGCTACCTTCTATTGGAGAGACAACTATGCTAACCGTTAACACATACTCCCTCCATTTCTTTTTACATATCGTTTAAGGTTGTCGGGTTTCCTATTTTACACCTTTTCCTTTCCACTCCACAATAAATGCATGTGTATAATAATTAAAGATTAGGAAACAAGTAAGGGTATAATTGATAAAAGAGCAATTAATGTGTTCATGAACTTTGCAAATGACAGATAAATAGAAACAAAATTTTTTCAAAAATCCAATGGTTAAAAAGAAACAGAGGGAGTAACACTACACCAGAAATGACTTTTGGTGGCAATTGTTTTCCCTTTTAGTGGCAATATAAATAGCCGCTGAAGTATTTACCGGCAATCATAGTAGGGCTGGTGTATCTAGGGTCGCTAAAAGTATTACCGACAATTAGATCGAATGCTGGTAAAACCCCTTTTTATTGCCGGGAAAACAAAGTGCCTTTAATGGCAATACTAGTGGCAATTTAAATGGCCACTAAAAACAATTTTCCAATTCTCACTTCACCTCTTTACTAACCTTTATTATTGCCGGTAAAAATTTCATTTTATTGCTGGAAAAAATAAAGAATTTTAGCAGAAATTTTCTAGGCTGCAGTGAAATCCACATAATTTTAGAATTGTTTGTATAATAAAAATAAAATAATACAAAATTATGAATATAAAATGACATATAAATTAGTATACATCAATAAGCATAATAGCCAATTGAACCGGTTGAATCCAATACCCATTATTGATTCATTAATAAATAACGTTAAAATATATGGTTGGTGCCCAGTGGATGTCACGAATCTTATAGGCTCAGTCAATAATACTCCCTCCGGTCCTTTTTATAAGAAACAAAAGAGTGTTCTTTATTGGTCCTAATTATAAGAAACATAGACCCACTTTAAGCTGTATTAATCGCTAGTTTTCTTTTTTACCCTTCATCTTGTGAAATCCATTAATGAGACACCTACTCATTTCTCATGCATTTATTGGTCTATTAACCATACAAGTTAAACTTATTGGTGGAGGTGTAGTGTCATTAATGTAACCACTACTTAAACCAATCAATTTAAGGGGTACTTTTAGAATAAAATTAAAATTTATGACATTATTAATTATAACTAACTAACTTAACTATTTTTATTGGTCTTGATGATTTAGTTATTTGTTTCTTATATAAAGGACCGGAGGGAGTAACATAGTACAAATTTTGGCAATGGCAATATCCAAGATTCATTTACCAAGTTCCCAACACATGGTGCAAAGATTTCAACCGCACCTAGTTTTGTTTTCCTATTCACATGGTACCTGGTCTCTAATATAAATTCAGAATCAGCTAATTAAGAAAGCTTGGGTAGTAGCATCGAGCATTGGGGCAATGGAAGCCTTGAAAGATGAACTTGGGTTTTGCAAGTGGAACCATGCTTTGAGGTCACTGCAACAGCATGCGAAGAACAATATTAGATCTAATAGTCAGGCTAGGAAATATAAAATCACACAACCATTCCATAACAGACTAAAGATAGTTGATCTACATCATTCCTTTGTTCCATTATAACTTCCCCTAGAAGAAAGAACTCCTCATAAGAGCCTAATAACCTAAAAGACCAAAGGAACAAAAATTATAACTTCACATGCATACTTCATATCAGCAAGTCATAGATCCAGAGGAATAGTGTTCTTTTTCCAACACTTAAGTTAAAATGAATAAGAATCTTTCAAATATAAACTATAAGTTTAAATTTATTAGCAACTTATGTGATTAGAATATGACTCTTTGTATCTCCTTCACCTTGGATGGCTTAAATTTCTATGTAGATGAGTATGAAATAAAACACTTCAATTCAATGGGAAATGAGATAAATTTAACTTAACATTAATGATTTCTTATTTCAAACAATTCGCTCTGGTACGTATTTGTTACTTATGACCTAGTCAATGAATCATTAATCAGTTTAGTGTCACTGCTCAAATGAAAATCATCCTTGCTTCAAATCATATAGATATATAATTTAATCTTGAAATTAAATAATTTCTTAAAACTTGGTACCATGGATTGTTGCAAGTTGACCAAGAATAGGCAGAGGAAAGGTATTTTGAATCTTAGAGGCCCTCAGTACAATATAAGTACGAGATATAGAGGCACCGGGGCAAACAATTAAGCCAACACTAACAGAACATGAACAGGCGGACTGTTAACCCAAAAGTCAATATCATCTAACCTAAAGTGATCCCAAAATAAAATGTATCTCAAAACTAGGAATATAATATTTTCAAGTCAACCTGAGTAGTATTTATATCCACTAAAATGTGCAAGCAGTTATGTAATTAATTGACCATAAATTGGCTTAGAATCATGCTCCAAATCGACATTGTTGCTGCAAGCACAAAACAGTTATGATAAGTTCTCTTCCTAAATTCTCCTTTAGCACTATTTGGTTATACTTCTAACTCGGTATATGTAGCCAAACATAACTGAGCTAACCTTGGAAAATCTTCTGTGTTGAAATGATCTTATGTTTTCTGGAATCAAGGTGGCTTGTTCTTGAAAGCAAGAATTCAGATATGGTTCATGTTCAAGGTTTATCCAGGTTACTTCCTGTAAGTTTCTCTAGATGGGGGGAGCTCATAGCTGAATTTTTCTTTACCATTAGTCCCCTGGATAAGCAAATAATGAGCATAATTGAAAATCTGCAAACCAATTATAGACCCATCAATATTAAAATAGTATGAAGAGAACCTGGAATTCTTTTGTTAAACCTTGCAAACTGGATTTTGGCTACCAAACTCTTGCCAACTGCACACAACCAAGACATGATCCTTTCAACAAAATTGTTTTATAATAAACAATATATGGTTATTAAGAGAGAGCCTTTCAATATAAATTTTTGACCTGCAACATACAGAGCTCCCCTTTTGTTATTTCTCAACATTGATGAAAACTTGAGTGTTTCCAATGCTAGCATCCAGTTGGATAGGGCCTCCAACATTCATATGTGGACTTATAATTTTGGAAGGCTTCTATCCCTCCTGTGAAATCATAAACCTATAAGCATCCTAGGTAACACTAACTAAAACACCATACAAATCACAAATGCATGTAAATGAATACCTTCCCCCAAAGGCCAGATACTTTATCATACCAATAGTTTCCTGGCTTCAGCTTCTTCGGAGGGTTGGGGCAGTTCTGCAATGTAACCAATATTGCCATTGGTCCTATGTAACACTATGTTATTTTTGGCTGCAAAATAAAATGTATCAAAAACCTAGGAATATAATAATCTAAAGTGAATTTACCTTTCTAAGAATTTTTTCCAGGAAATTGGCATTGGTCCTATCTAACAAAGTTGAATATTGATAACATTAGTTTTTAAAGTTTAAGATGTGCTAAAAGTGAAAAGCTAATACACACGAAACCATAACAAATCACCAAAGGAATTATAAGAAACAGCAAGGTGAAATAATCACTTATTAAAAACCTTCACTATTTTCACATTCCCCTCCCAATCACCTTTCCCTACTTTCTACAATCCTACCAAGAACAGCTCGCGCTCTTCCTCCGTCCACAGAACCCTAATCATCCACCAAAACCAACACTCCATCAATGTAAAAACAATAATCGTGTTTCACAATTTCAATTAATCCAATGGAAGCAACAATTATAAGATTAAACAAGAGAATTTCTAAAATTCAAAATTAAAAAAACTATGACCGATCCAAGAGAGCGAAGAGACAGATTGAACCTCGCTTTCACTCGCGCTCACGCTCGAAGTTGTGAGGAACGACTTCACCGATGGAGGCATAACCGACGGCAAGAACATGGCAGAAGTTATGAGGACTTGAAAAATGGAGGAGATGATGCGCCACGACATGCAGCGGTGAAGAACGTCACCGGAATCTATGGAGTCTGCGTGACTCTCCTCCTTCTACTCGATGAATTGAAGGAGATGATGCGCCACGAGGCACGACTGTTCCGATCATGGCGACGAGTTCTTATTTTTCACCAAGTTTAGGGTTCTTTATTTTTCAACTTTTCACTTTTTTTCTTTTAAGAAAGCTTTTCTCGGTGAAAATTTGGATGGGTCAAAATATGTATTGGCTTTTTTAGTCTTATGTAAGAATTGTCAAATAAAATATCTCTTTACTGGCAATTGATAATTAGTCATAAAAATATGATCTCAAATAGCTAATTGCCGGCAATTAGCTAATTGCCACTATATATATGTCGGTAAAAGTTAAATTTGTAGTAGTGTAATAATAGTCATGTTGGAAATTGCCACTCCATCCCTTACAAGAAACAAATTGTTGAGTCGATCTTGAACCTCAAACAGTCGATGCTTAATGTACTTGTAAGCTTGATTACCAAGAAAATCCTAAAACCTTGCAATGAAGTTTCCATATGTCGGCAACAAGATGTTTTCTATGGATTTTATCATTTGTTCCCTTAACTCCTCAATAAAGACAAACCAGGTAGCTTGAGTGTTGCATATATCATCAAGGTGTTCATTGAAGGAACGGAGCTTGTTTCTCATTAACTCTACCGCAACATTAGGCTCTGACTCATTGATGTCCAGCTTTAAAATGTCCAGAATCTTACTCCACGAGCTTCTTTGATAGAGTTCAAGGCTTTGTTGGAATTTTACTGTGTTTTTTCGAAGCCAATCATCACCAAAAATATATCTCAATCCAAGTCGTTTTGCACTTAGCTCTATGAACTTCCTATTGTTAATGATGAAAAGATAACCCAAAGTACAATCATTGTAATTTTTGGAGATGGCCTCCAAACTGCTGTCTAACAGGTCTGTTATCATGGCTATATGCCCATACAATGATAACTTTCTCTCGTTATCAACCATGGTTTTGAATAAACCTCACCAATTCTGATATATCATGTCAATGTAGTCCAACACATCAATGCTAATTCGATGAATCCTGCCGCCAGCAACAGTGACTTGCTCCTTAACACCATAAATAAGATATAACAAGTCAGTCAAGTGCTCAAACCTAGACGAATTTACTCTGTCTATTGGAGGTCCAATGCCTATACTCTCCCACAACCTGACCTTATCTATTCCGGGTATTACAGGGTTCTTCCACAACCCTAAAGCATCTATTTCGGGTAATTCAGGGTACAAATCCTCATGGTGAATGAACCCTTCAAAGACATTTTCACAGAGTCTCCTTTCATTGGGGATTACAATCCTATTAGCTACCCACATAGCTTTTATGGTACGCCGCATCTTCGCCACCTCGTAAATGTCCTCCATGTTAAGCTCTTTCAACGCTGATAGAATCTCACCCAGAAACTCCCTCTGGCAAGTACTGTACGCATGTAGACATTCCTCCTCTAACCCTTCTTTCACCATCTGCCTTGTGCTTTCACGAAAGTCCTTAATGATTCCGTATGGCAATGAATCCACCACCAAGTTGTTGTCCTTATGCAACTTGAGCAATTGAATATTCTGGTCCTTCATGACATAATCAGCTTTAAGGTATTCATCTACATGCTTGAATATCGTGAGGATAAGGTTCCCATTCTCCTTCTTAAGCGTGTCTATACAACTCATGAACTTCGCCACTATACTATTATCTTTTTTGTCACTGTTGCCTTGTGATTGAGTGACTAACAATCCTTGATCCTCATTTTCTGGAGGGGAATCGGCCTCTTGGGCCATGGTAGCAATAGCTTGGGGTGAATCCACTTGAGTAGCACTAGGATTGGTTCTGGTTCATTGTGATTGTGAATGTGAACCAAATTCAATGACTACATGATGATGATCTCGGTCTTGGTCGGTCTTGGAGTCCATGATACTCACTTCTAAGAGCATGAGCATCCAAAGTGGAACGAAGAATGATAAGGGAATAACTGAAACTCCCTCCAACAATAACTAGCCATAACTTTATTTTCATGAGTTGTATTGTTAGGACTCCACTGAAAAAGTGTAAGAGATCAACCTTAAATCCAAAGTGACTCAATCTTGCCACGGCTAAAGAGATGATAGCAAATGCAGCACATGAAACCAGGCTATATGCATCAGGTTTCCCTTTCACTTCTTTATCGAAGAAAAAAGAGTACACAGAAGTGATCATCAAAATAAAAAAGGCCATGTGAGCTTCCACCCTAGGAGAGGTGGAGCACTCCCAAACCTTTGCAAACAGGACGGTAAAGCAGATAATGAAACTAAAACCAATGTAAAGTAATATCTTCCACCGTGTCCACTTTCCAAATAAATTATTGAAAGAAGAGCTGAAAGCATAGCAGAGCAGTCCAACAACAGATGAAAAGAAACACACAAATCTCCATACCTTTGGCTTCTGCAGCCAACTCTGAACATTGATCAACATGAGCACCATGTTCTTTCTAAAGGTAGCAAAGTTTGGATTCAGGAAAAGAGAAGCTGATAGCCACCAGTTTTGACTTGGGATAACCCCTTCACCTTTTCATTGAAATTTCAAGGAAAGGTAATGGGAAGGGAGACCTGTAGAGACCTGCACTTCTATTAAAATTTGTGTGGGCCCGGAAGTGGTTGGAATAGAAATTTCAAGGAAATGGAATGGAAACTGAAAGCTACTACTCCCTCCATTCCAAATTATATGACGTTTTAAAGAAAAAAATTTATTCCAAAATAGATGTCGTTTTACAAAACCAATGCTGCATTAAATATCTTTTTCCAGGACTACCCTTAATTAATACTTAGTGGGAGTAGTGTACTATGAGTAATTAATTAGAGAGATAAAGGGTATATTAGGAAGTTACCTAATATTTTCTAGGAAATTCAACAAATTAATTGCATTCCTTAATACCTGTGCCAAAACCTTAAATGTCATATAATTTGGAATGGAGGGAGTACATTTCTATTAAAATTGTGAATTTCAATTTTCAAAAATTTATAATTGATGCACCAATGCAAAAGAAAAGTGATCTTGACTAATCTGAGTAGAGTGACGGTTGACTTCTTTCAGTGCTTTGCATGTTGAGTATGAATGGAATATGAGTAAAGATGAACCGGTCATCAGGTCTACTGGATTCAAAGCTAAGTTGCTGATGTCATTAGGAGCTATGTTGTTGATATCAATATGTTCAAATACATTTTTAATATAATAAAATGGAATTTGGAGGGACTGTACTTTAGAGTTTGTTAATATTTATTTATTTATTTATTTATTGTTTTGTATAGATGCCTGGAGCTAATAATATGTTCTATTTTATTTATTTTTTTAGAGCTAATAATATCTTTAAATGAACTATCAAGAGCATAAACCCAATATCTTTATTAATTGAACAAATTTGGTCCATGTATATTTTAGCTTTAGTTTTGAAAAATAATTATTCTATTTTATCAAAGTCCTTTAAAAAAGGTAGGATTTTTTTTTTGAAAAAAAAACTAAATTAAATTTGTATAACTCATGTTTTAGGTTATTGTCTTTATGTGTTGCTAATCTCTACAAGTCGGAGAATGAGCCGAGGTTCATGTTTTACAAGTTCGTGAGTTTGTGGTGATCATGGTTTGTGATTGTGACCTATCTAGAACAACACAAACTTATGCTCTGTTGTTATATGGAAGGATAAAACATGCAAACTGAGAAAATATGGAAAGGCAGAAAAATATAATACTGGTTTTTTATAACTGCAAGCACACAAATTATAGAAATGATATTGCTCTTTATACAGAGCTAAAACATAACTGACAATTATAAAAAGAAACACCAGAAATTAGTGCTCATAGAAACAAAACATAACAGAAATATAGACAATAACAACTTTTTAAAACTTGGTCTGCTGACCATTTATTTTGCAACTGAAACACTAAGGCATTTAACAACAAACTCCTCCTTGCCTTAGTTACTGTGGAACCCCAGTTTGAATTTCATAGGTAAAAATCTGACTTTCTTCCTTTTTACTCTTGTTCTTTTCCTTTTATTTTGTCTATACTTTTTATCTTTCATGAGTGGGTCAGCCTTCACATTCCTCTTCAACTTCTCCTGAAAATACAACACCATTTTCATGGCATCCTTCAGCTCCCATGTTTGGTTTTTTGCAATCACCTTAAGCTCCTCCTTAATTGCATTTATCCTATGGTGGTCAGTTGCAGCATTTTCATCTCCTATGGGCTCCATGATAGCAACATTACATTTTTGGTAAATGTCAAATGGTGGCCAAGCTTCTTTGACAAGTTCTTCATCATCTTCATTCTCCTCTAGAAGATTATGCTTCTTCAAAACACATGCATTTTTGCAATCATCTTTTGATATTGACCCTACTCCTTTGTCTTCTTCATCTATAGTGTGCTCTTTCATCGTCAAATTTTAAGCAAAAATATTGCCTTTCATTTGAACTTTAAACATGTCATGGCCTCGTGCATCTTTTATCATACACCATTTGTCTTCAAAAATAACTCTTAATCCCTTCTCAATTAGCTGTCCAACACTAAGCAAATTTTGGTTGATGTCAGGCACATATAAAACTTCATTAATATACTTTATACCTGATACACTTTCTACAACCACGATTCCTTTTCCCTTGACTGGAAGAAATTCACCATTTACAATTTTTACTTTAGAAATGAATGTTTTATCTAGCTCCTTGAAAAACTCTTCATCATTGGTCATATGATTCGTACAACCACTGTCAATCAACCAAGAATTGCTTGAGGTGTTGCTTGTTGTAGGGCATGTTGCAACAAACAAATGGTCCTCCTCATATTGCTCGGTAACAGCCTTTGCTTCTTCATTTTGTGGTGACTTACAAACCCGCTCCATGTGCCCAAGGTTGTCACATTTTCTGCACTTAACATCAGGCCTCCACCAACACTTTTGTAAAGAATGGTTTGTCTTTTTGCAATGAGGGCAAGCTGGATAGGAGTCTTCCTTGTTCTTGTAGTTATTCCTATCTTTACCTCCTCCTGAATTTTCTGCCTTTGCTTGAAAAGTGCCTTCCATGGACCCTTCTTCTCTCTGTTCTTCTCTCATCAATCGCCTTTGTTCTTGTGCCTGCAACGCATTCACTAATTCTGCCAAGGAAATGCTTGACAAATCCTTAGTTTCCTCCAATGAAGAAATTTTTGACTCATATCTTTCTGGAACAGAAACAAAATTTTTTTCCACAATTCTTTCATCAGAAAAATCCATACCAAGCAGTCTCACCTTGTTAACTATACTCAACAACTTGTTTGAAGCAGTCTTTTATGGTTTCAGCCTCTTTCATTTTCAGCATCTCAAACTCTCGGATCAAGTTGAGAATTTGCATATTTTTTGTTTTTTCATTCCCTTCATATTCCTTTTTGAGGTAGTCCCATATTAGCTTTACTGATCCCAAATTCATGATTCTTGCAAAAATAGTGCTGGAAACTGCAAAGAATAAACAAGACTTAGCTTTGGCCTTCCTTGTCTTTCTTTGTTAATGATATTTCATCTGAGCAACCGTAGAATTGTCAGACAACGGCTGCACCTCATAATCTTCTTCAATAGCTTCCCAAAGGTCCACACCTTCTAGATATGCTGACATTTTAACAACCCAAGCATGATAGTTTTCACCATCAAATATGGGTATGGCAATAGGAATGTTTGTGTCTGTTTTCATTCTTATGGTTTTCTATTTTCACAAGCCTCACAGGTCCCTCAATAAAAAAGCTTTGACACCAATTTGTTGTTATATGGAAGGATAAAACAAGCAAACTGAGAAAATATGGAAAGGCAGAAAAATATAATACTAGTTTTTTATAACTACAAGCATATAGATTACAGAAATGATATTGCTATTTATACAGAGCTAAAAGATAACTGACAATTATAAAAAGAAACACCAGAAATCAGTGCTCATAAAAAACAAAACATAACAGAAATCCAGACAATAACAACCCTTTAAAACTTGGTCTGCTGACCATTTATTCTGCAATTGAAACACTAAGGCATTTAACAACATACTCACTGTGATAGGTTCTATTGTTTCTGTTATCATGTTGTATTGAAAGAAATCAGTATCTAGGATTTTTTCACTGAAAGCTCATGATATACTGTTGGTTTTGATGCTTACATAATTTTCTAATGTTCTTTCACTCAATGAAAGCATGCACATGAAACTGGGTATGTTTTCAACGGTGCATTTGGGTTATTTCCACAGATTAAATAGGCTACTAGAAAATGGTTACTTTACAACTAGTGATATGCTACCTTTTGTTGGAGAGACACCTACATTAAACCTTAACACAAAATTACAGTCATGTAGGTAATTGCTACAAGAATTGAGGTGTGTCCCATCTGTACAGGTGACAAAGGTAATACATGAATGGTCACAATAATTATTATCGTTCTTTGATTTAAGCCAAACCATTAAACATGGAAACAAATTAAAAAGTAAACACGCATTTAGGATCTTGTGTCGAAATGTACAGTGGTATACTGCATAAGGGCACATATATATCCTTTGAAACTATGTGATGATAAATTTTTTGATTCTAAATCAACGCAAACTCACATGTCCTTTCCTTCTCTTCCGGCATCAGATTCATCTACTCCCTTACAAGAAACAAATTGTTGAGTCGATCTGGAACATTAAAAATTCCAGACTTAACGTGCTCATAAGCTTGATTACCAAGAAAATTCTGCAAACTCCCAATGAAATTTTCGTATGCTGGCAACAAGATGTTTTCTATGGATTTTATTATTTGTTCCCTTAACTCCTCATTAATACAAACCATGTAGCCTGAACGTTGCATATTTCATCAAAGTGTTCGTTGAAGCAATGGAGCTTGACTTTCATTAACTCGGCCATGACATTAGTCTCTGACTCAATGATGTCCAGCTTCAAAAAGTCCAGAATCTTACTCCACGAGCTTCTTTGATAGAGTTGAAGGTTTTGTTTGAATTTTGTTGTGTTTCTTCGGAGCCAATCGTCACCAAAAATAGGTGTCAATCCATGCGGTTATGCACTTAGCTCTATGAACCTCCGGTTGTTGATGATGATGTTGAGAACGTGCCTTTGAGATTCTGTCAAAGCAGTTTTAGTTTGAATGAGTCAAATTAGTTATTTTGCTGTTAGTGGATAAGTTAGTTTCTGATTTTAAGTTAGTTTCTGATTCTGTTTTCCTATTATCAGTAGCAGCACCTAAAATCATGGAGCATGATCTTTTTATTCAGTTATTTGAATGTATTTAAATATAAGTCATATCCAATTAAATAAAACATGCTTCGGCAGTAGAAAAACACTTAGTCACGTTGCCTTCTCTGCTACTTTTCTCTTCTATGTTTTCTTTATTCAAAAATTAAAAAGTGCAATTGGTATCAGAGCTCTCTACTTAAGGGACCTGTGAAATGGATGCTGAATCAAGTTTCTCGCAAATTGCTCCTCCTATCTTTGATGGGGGAGAACTATGACCTCTGGGCAGTGAAGATGGAGTCCTACCTAGAGGCTTTGGATTTGTGGGATGCTGTGGGATGCTGTGGGATGCTGTGGAAGAGGATTATGAAGTGCATCCGCTGCCTAAAAATTCCACCATGGCCCAAATAAAGCATCACAAGGAGAGAAAAACCAAGAAGGCGAAGGCAAAATCATGCCTATTTGCTGGTATTTCTCAGGCTATCTTTACTAGAGTCATGACCCTCAAAACACCTAAATCAATTTAGGACTATTTGAAGGAAGAGTATGCAGGGGATGAGAGGATTTGGGGGATGCAAGTGCTGAACCTGATGAGGGAATTTGAGCTACAAAAAATGAAAGAGTCCGAGACAATTAAAGGTTACTCGGATAGATTGCTTGGCATTGTTAACAAGGTTAGATTGCTAGGCACGAAATTTGCAAATTCCAGAATTGTTGAAAAAATGTTGGTTACAGTGCCTGAGAGATATGAAGCATCAATAACCACTTTGGAGAATAAAAAGGATCTGTCCAAGATCTCTTTGGTGGAAGTCATACATGCCTTGCAAGCCCAGGAGCAACGTAGGCTTATGAGGCAAGATCGTACTGTTGAAGGTGCTCTACCAACCAAGAGCCAAGAAGCTGGAACGAGTAAAATCAGCCTACCAGCAGTGAATGCAGTGCAAATAGTTACAACAAAGGAAAGGGTAAAAAGAAAAGTTACCCACCTTGTCAGCATTGTGGCAAAATGGGTAGCCCTCCATTCAAATGCTGGAGAAGGCCAGATGCAAAATGCAGCAAATGCAATCAAATGGGTCATGAAGCTGTAATTTGCAAATCTAATATCCAACCTGCTGCAATTGAGGCAAAAAATGCACAAGAGGAGGAAGAGGACCAACTCTTTGTCGCAACCTATTTTTCCAGCAACAGTTCTTGTGAATCTTGGCTGATTGATAGTGGTTGCACTAACCACATGACCTATGACAAAGAACTGTTCAGGCAATTAGAGAGCACCAAAGTCAAATGGGTCAGAATTGGAAACGGTGAACACATTCCCGTGCAAGGCAAGGGAGTAGTAGCTATAACAAGTTACTCAGGTACGAAAATCCTCACTGATGTTTTGTATGTACCTGAAATTAATCAGAACTTGCTTAGTGTTGGACAGCTACTTGAGAAAGGGTTCAAGGTTATTTTCGAAGATAAGAGATGCATAATCAAGGACCTAACAGGCCAAGAAATGTTCAAGGTCAAAATGAAGAGCAAGAGTTTTTCCTTCGATCCAACGAAGGAGGAGCAAGTTGCTTTTCTAGTTACAGCAAGCTCAATTGATACTTGGCACAAGAGGCTAGGTAATTTCCATCATTCAGGGATGAGTTACATGCTAAAAAATCAACTTGTTCGTGGAGTTCATTTGTTAACAGAGAAGCTAGCTGAATGTGAAGCTTGTCAGTTTGGGAAGCAAACAAGGAAGCCATTTCCTGAAAGTAGTTGGTGGGCAAGCCAGAAGCTCCAACTTGTACACACTGATGTTGCTGGACCACAAAGAACTCCATCATTAAATGGTAGTTTTTATTATATTATTTTTATTGATGACTTAACCAAAATGTGTTGGATTTATTTTCTTAAATACAAATCAAAAGTAGCTACAACGTTCTGGAAATTCAAAGCTCACGTTGAAAATAAAAGCAATTCTCATATTCAAATTTTAAGGTCAGATAATGGGAAAGAGTATGTGGCAAATCAATTTCAACAATTCTGTGATGAAGCAGGGATCGAGCATCAATTGACGGCTCCTTACACTCCCTAACAAAATGGAGTGAGTGAAAGGAAAAATAGATCAATCATGGAGATGGCTAGGTGTATGCTTCATCAAAAGGAATTACCAAAGAAGTTATGGGCTGAAGCTGTAAACACGGCTGTTTTCATTCAAAACAGGCTTCCTACACGAGCTTTGCAAAATCAAACACCTTTTGAGGCTTGGTTTGGTTTTAAACCTTCTTTGGATTTTTTAAAAGTATTTGGTTGCTTGTGCTACTCACATGTACCTCAGGTTAAGTGTGATAAGCTTGACAAAAAGGCTGAACCTGGAGTATTTATTGGCTACAACACAATCTCTAAAGCTTATAGGATTTTTCAGCCTCAAACTGGAAAAATACTAAGAAGTAGATATATGCATTTCATGGAAGATGAAACTGGTGCTGGAGTGACTCAAATCAGAATCAGAATACTGTATTGGAGCTTGAAGATACAGTAGATGATCCACCTGTTCGTGGCATAAGGTTGCTTTCCGATATCTATCAAAGAAGCAATACAACAATATGCAACACAACTGTGTGTGAACCAGCCAGTTTTGAAGAAGCTGTTATGAAGGAGAAATGGCTAGCTACAATGCAGGAGGAGCTGTCCATGATCGAGAGAAATTAAACATGGGAGCTGGTTTCAAGACCACTTGATAGAAATGTCATTGGGTTGAAATGGGTGTTCATAACTAAATTCAACCCCGATGACTCTATAAACAAGCACAAAGCAAGGCTTGTTGTAAAAGGCTATTCTCAAATATTTGGAATTGACTATTCTGATACCTTTGCTCCGGTGGCAAGACATGACACAATCAGACTACTACTTACCATTGTAGCATAAAAGGGGTGGCAAGTGTAACACCCCGTTACATTAGACATAAACCACACTAATATTTTTATTTATTTTAGTTATTATAAAATCAGGGGTAAATTTTTTACGATTAAAAAAACATTTATAAAGCTTAAGAAAACAACGAATTAATAAAAGTGACGTATAACATAATACAAGAATAAATACATAGTTTAATAAGTAGAGAAGAATCATGTACTAGCTAGTCCTAACCCATACATTAATTGTCCTAGTCAGAGCAGTACATGAATTCTACCCTAACCCAAACATAATAATAAAACTGGCCTTCAAAGTTGACATCCTCGCATCGTCCTCTGCAACCTCTGAACCATCTGTACCGGCGGAGAGACTTGGTCACTAGGAATGGCCGTCATCTTTGCGTATCCATCCAACAAGTACATACAAAGAAAAGAAAACGCAAAGGAGTGAGACCAGACTCTAATATATATATGTATCACTAACGGTAGTAACTACCGTCAGTTAAATCATTATATAATAGCGGGGGACCTAATGTTTTTCTAGTCATAACCTCTCAAGCTCTTAACAACTCAATCCTCTAGACATAGTATGGATCCATACTCCCCGATTGGAAGTGATTGGGAGTACATATGCCTCAACCCATGGCAAAACCTTCATCTTCCATAGATGAACTCAAATTATCTCAATTCTGGACATCCACGGTCCTATATATAACTCAGGCGTACTCTCGCATCAATCAATGGAATGCTGAGCAGTTGTTGGGATTGCCAAGCTTGGTCAGATGAAGTCCCCGACACAGGGTGCTCCCCCTGGCCCTTCAATTACTTCATCACTCGACACCGTACCTCCTAGACTTCTGTCAGTGAGTCCCTGCCTTTCATTCCTCAGCTTGCAAGGTTGTGTCTTCCACTATAGGCAACATGCCGCTGCATGTTCATTTCTTAATAGTATTCACACTAGAGTACTCACAATTTTTTTATCGACATTTGGTCTCAATCAATGAGCACCAACATAGGGTAATAATATTTCTGTCTCTCAGATAGATAAATAGTGTAATCAACTAGTACATGATATAAATATCTCTATTTTACAAATAGAGAATTAACATTGCCATTATAAAATTATACAGCATAACATTTCACAACCTTATATCAAGAGAACAATACATTACAAATAATTTAAGTATCTATTATTGGAATTTGTGTAATATTACAAAATATTAAATAATACATTAGATACTTAAGTTAATATTCACTAATAATGTAATAATTAGCTAATAGTTAACTAATCTATATCTCCATTAAAATTTTAAAATGTATGTATAAATTTAATTTAAAACTTCTAAAGTTGAATTTATTTATTTTATCTTTTTCTTTGTCAAATTCCTTAACTATTTACTAGAAATAATTTTCTAGCTTATTTAGAAAATATTTCTTGTACAGGTAAATATTGAAAAATCATTTTTGATGTGGAAGATCAGGTTAGACTGCAGCCACAGAGCATACTCAGAGTTTTTCTAATGTGGAAGGTCAGATAAAACTGCAACCACAGAGCATACTCCAAATTTCCTCTATTACTAAGAAACTTTATACATTTGAAGAAAACACTTTTTCTTTAAAATAATTTTACAAACACTTTTTATTCTACTTTATATTTATTTTCTTCATATAATCTTAAAATAATATTAATAGGATCAGTGAAATTTATAAATAAGATTTGTGTATTAATATTGGTGATTTGGCCAATGAGGCCGTGAACCTTAAAGGAAGTACATATTCCTAATGTTTATCTCCTTGTAACTAAAATAAAGAAAACGTAGGGTATTTGTGAATTAAAGCTTCTGGAGTAATTTAGGCAATTAACGAATTTGAAAACAAGACTAACACCCTAATCTTAGTTTCACAAAACTGAATTATAGTTGACCAATAAACATGGTTTAAATTGATTTAAGAAAATTATTCCTGGAGTTGTTTAAAAGTTTGATTAGTGAAAGGAAGAAGAAAAAAATGAAAATAAAAATTTCAAGGATTTTTTCCCCACCATCGGATAAACTCATCAGCTTGGGGTTCAAAAAGGAAACTTTGGTCTTATGTAAACATATTATGATAAAAGCTCTGTTATCTTATTTTAAAAAAAAAGTAAAATCTTTTCATCATTTTGTTTTCTTACTTCACCGAAACCATCATCATACCCTATATATATACATACATAAAAATAAAAGTTTTTCCTTAATTATATTAAATCAGACTCAGAAAAAGAAAGAAAAAGTTTTGGTTCCCTACTCATAAGACACCACCGTATACATAAGGTAGAGTCGAGGTCTTTGTTCTATTGTTGTTTCCAGTAAATAGGTATGTCTCAAATTGGAAGAAAATCATTAAACTCCTTTGTGCGTGAGAAAACGAAACTTTGAGACCCAGGGAGAAGAATTTACTTCTTGCAGCCGGACCCTTTTTATCATTACTGAATACACTTTTTAAAACTATTACTTCTTCCCTTTTTAAGTAAACATAAGGACGTGCTGTTACTTAAAAACCAAAACTAGTTTTCTCCCTTCTGCCTTCCAAACCCGAAACACACACACACATGAGGTTGAAAGTTCCCTTTTTAGTTTGGAGTTTAGTTTTAGTAAAAACAAAATTATTACTTGAAATAGGAAACAAACAAAAATCTTTTTATTATTCTTGTGCTGTTGACCGAAACTCCTATCATCATCTATATCTTGTTACTTTTCTTGTTAAGAATATGAAATAGATCTTATAGTTTGTTACCTTTTTGAAAGTGTAAAACCAAAAATAAACACAAGAAAGGAGATCTCTTTGGTTAACTTTTATCAGTTCAAAAACTGAACAAGAAGAGGAGTGAGTGTTAGAAAAACAACACTTATGTCATTAGCCCACCGTAAACAAAAGGAAATGAAAGTTCACAGAAATCACAACTCATGAGTAAGAAATAACTGAATAAACAGAGAACCACAAGCACAAGAGATTAAGTGAAAATTTTGACATGGTCACCCCTAAGAGAGGCCATTCCAACAAATAAGTGACAGAACAAAGGAAGGAAAAGAATAAAATTTACAAAGCCCCAAATACAATACATCAACAAAGAATCAAAGAAATATAGGGAAATCAAAGAAATACAAGCCAAAATAATATATATAACATGAAACAATAAAGGAATCAAGGCCTCACTCCCCCCTTACCAAGGAAGTGGTTCGGATTCACCAAGGAGAGGAGAGGAAGGCAAGAGCTCTGAGCTTGTAGCCTCGGTGGTGTTTGCAAAGAAGAAAGGTGGAAGCTTTGGAACTCAACAATGGAGTTTTGGGGTGTTTTGTGAGTAAGAAGATGAGAGAAAGAGAGAGAACCGAAGAGGAGAACTGGGAGAAAGAGAAACTGTCGTGGAGTGAAAGAGAAAAAGTGAGGGGAAAGTGTGTTAGTTTGTTTCTTTATATAGACCCACCTTTCCATTTTATTATTATTTTGGCTTTTTACTTTATTTAATATTTTAAGTTGGCATGTGTGTAGCTGAGAGATGGGCCACGGATTGGGTTAGCATAGAAGGCTGGTCCGAAAAATATACTTGGGTCTCACTATTCATATAGTTTATAGGCATTATCGGTATAAATTTATACACTTAATTTTCAACTTTTGATCAAATAAATTTATTTTGAGTTGAAAATTTTTAAGAGATTTGAATTGTATTTATTATTAATTATCGTGAATTAAAATTAAATTTTTATAATTAATTTCAAAATTTTAATATTTATTTAAGTATCTTTGATGCAAAATTCACATTAAATTTATTTTAGGTCAATAAATTCTCAAAATTCATCAAGTTTTAATATTTTTCCTATACTGGTTGACTCATTAGCAGACTATCTAGAGCGTTTTGTAAAATTTCTCAAAAAGTTCTAAATTTTCTAAGAAATTATCCTAACATGATTCTAAGCTCAAATAATTATTTTGTAATCATTTGAGACTTTTCCGCATGTCTTCCAAAGAGACAAACAATTATGTACTTAATCGTTGTTTTAATAGTTATCCGGACTTTGGCCTGAAATAATTATTAAAATTCATGATTAAGTAAAACATAAAATCTTGATCACAATAGTGTGAATCAATATTTCAATATTCTGTCTTGATTTCTCAATATTAAATTATTAATAAAAAGAAAATAGACAGAATAAAAAATGAGGGTGTTATAGCAAGTGTTCCATATGGACGTCAACTCAGCCTTCCTTAATGGTTTTCTGTAGGAGGAGATTTATGTTGAGCAACCAGAAGATTTTGTGATCAAAGGCCAAGAAGATAAAGTCTACTTGCTGAAAAAAGCTTTATATGACTTAAAGCAAGCCCCAAGAGTGTGGTACAACAGAATTAATGATCATCTGCTGCACTTGGGTTTTCAGAAGAGCCTATCTGAAGCTACACTTTATGTTAAGCATGTTGGTGCTGACACTTTAATCGTTTCATTGTATGTTGACGATCTTTTGATGACAGGAAGCAACTTTGCACTAATTGAAGATTTTAAGCAAGAAATGAAAGATGTCTTTGAGATGACTGATCTTGGTCTTATGACTTATTTTTTGGGCATGGAGATCACTCAAAAGAAGAATGAGATCTTTGTTTGTCAGAAAAAATATGCAAAGGAGATCCTAAAAAAATTTCAGCTTGATGAATGCAAAACAATGAACACTCCTATGAATCAAAAGGAGAAGCTCCTCAAGGAGGATGGAGCTGATAAAGTTGATGAAGCTCATTTTAGAAGCTTGATTGGGTGTCTAATGTATCTTACATCTACAAGGCCTGACATCTTATTTCCTGTTAGCTTGCTGTCAAGATTCATGCACTGTGCCAGGGAACTGCACTTGAAGGCAGCAAAGAGAGTTGTAAGATACATCAAAGGAACTGTCAATTATGGAGTCAAGTACTGCAAGGTACAAGACTTTAAATTATTTGGCTTTTCTGACAGTATTGGGCAGGTAGCTTGGATGATATGAAGAGTACTTCAGGGTACTGTTTCAGTATAGGTTCAGGTGTCTTTTCTTGGTGTTTGAAGAAGCAAGAGGTTGTAGCTCAGTCCACAGCAGAAGCTAAATTTGTAGCTGCAACAGTAGCTGTAAATCAAGCTATCTGGTTAAGAAATATTCTAGCAGATTTGGGACTGAAGCAAGAGCAAAGCACAAAAATTTTTGTTGACAATCAAGCAGCTATTTCAATCTCACACAATCCTGTGTTTCATGGGAAGACGAAGCAATTTGATGTCAAGTTATTTTACTTAAGAGAAGTGCAAGAAAATGGAGATGTGAGTTTGGTTTATTGTAAAACCGAAGATCAAGCTGCTGATATGTTTACGAAGTCTTTTTCACTCAGCAGGTTTGAATTTCTGAGGAAGAAGCTGGGAATTTGCAGTCTCCAAGGCAAGGAGGAGTGTTGAGAACGTGCCTTCAAGATTCTGTCAAAGTAGTTTTAGTCTGAATAAGTCAAATTAGTTATTTTGCTGTTAATGGATAAGTTAGTTTCTGATTTTAAGTTAGTTTCTGATTCTGTTTTCCCATTATCAGTAGCAGCTCCTAAAATCATGGAGCATGATCTTTTTATTCAGTTATTTGAATGTATATAAATATAAGTCATATCCAATTAAATAAAACATGCTTCTGCAGTAGAAAAACACTTAGTCACGTTGCCTTCTCTGCTACTTTTCTCTTCTATGTTTTCTTTATTCAAAAATTAAAAACTACAGACGAAAACATAACCCAAAGAAGGGTTACTGTAATTCTTGGAGATGGCTTCCAAACTGCTGTCTAACAGGTCTGTTATCATGACCATGTGCTCATACAGTGATAACTTTCCTTCATGAACCTTGGGGCTGAGTGGACTTTGCCGATTCTTATATATCATCTCCGTGTAGTCGTGGTGTTGCGAATTCTCATATATCAACTCAGTGTAGTCCAACACATCAAGGGTAATCAAATGAAGCCTGCCACCGGGAACAGTGGCTTGCTGCTTCACACCATAAGTAAGACATAACAAAACCCCCCAAAATGCCCAAACTCGTATCAAATACAGGGTAACGCAGGATACTTATCCCCAAGGTCAAGGATAATGCAGGGTTCATCTCCTCAAAGGGAATGGACCCTCCAAAGACGCGTTCCACGAGTCTCCTTTCATTGGGTAATCTTACTCCACAAGCTTCTGTGGTAGAGTTCATGGTTTTGTTGGAATTTTGTTGTATTTCTTCGGAGTCAATTGTCACCGAAGATAATTGTCAATCCACGCTGTTCTTCACTTAGAGACACTATTGCCTTGTTGTGACTGAGTAAGTAGGAATCCTATATCCTCATTTTCTGGAGGGGAATCAGCCTCATGTGCTTTGATGATAATAGCTTGGGGCAAATCCACTTGAGTAACACTAGGACTGGTTCTGGTTCTTTGTGATTGTGAATGTAAGCCTAATTCAATCACTACATGATCTCCGTCTTGTAGTCCATGATACTCACTACTTGGTACAGCATCCAAAGTGGAACGAAGAATTATTAGGGAATAACTGAAACTCCCTCCAACAAGGACTAACCATAATTTTATTTTCATGAGCTGTACTGTTAGAAGTCCACTGACAAAGTACAAGAGATCAACCTCAAATCCAAATTGACTCAATCTTGCCAAGGCCAGTGACATGATGGCAAATGCAGCACAAGAGATCAGGGCTATATACATCTGTTTTCCCTTTCACATCTTTGTCAAAGAAAAAGGTGTACACAGAAGTGATCATAAAAATAAAAAAGGTCATGTGAGCTTCCAGCCGGGGAGAGTTGGAGCGCTCCCATGATTGTGTGAACAAGACGAGAAGGCAGATAGTGAAACTAAAAACAATATAAAGTAGTATCTTCCACCATGTCCACTTTCCGAATAAATGACTGAAAGAGGAGCTGAAAGCATAACAGAGAAGTCCAACAACAGATGAAAAGAAACACACAAATCTCCGTACCTTTGGCTTCCGCAGCCAACTCTTAATGTTGATGAGCATAAGCACTGTGTTATTTAATTTTTCAACAAGCAAGGTTTGTATGCATTCAGAACAGAGAAGCTGATAGCCATCAGTTTTGACTTGGGATAAACCCTTCACCTTTTGATAGAAATTTCAAGGAAGGGAACGGAAAGCTACATTTCTATTAAAATTTGGGGTGGAAGTTTCTTCTTGTGCACTTTTCCTTCTTTCTTCTTTAGAATCCTCCAACATAATAACTATATAAAATATCATGTAACTTTCATTTTACCTAACTTTACTGAGGTTTTTGGACATTTTTCTTTACAAACTTGTTTTAAATTATCAACATCTTTCTTTGTGCTAGTCACAAGTTTCGAACAGCATAGGTTGGTTGCTGGATCAACTTTAGTTTTTCACTATTATTTGTTTATTTAAGCATTTAAGCAAAGATGTGCAGCATTGCACCTGCAGTAGTTTTTTAATTTTTTGCGTGTGTCCTAAGCTGCTTGGGGTGATTAAGAGGAAGTGAATGTGGTTAAACAGTAAGCACAAAGATCAAGCTTTGACATTTATGACAGTTAGTGGGGTACCCTGCCTGCCCTATTATCTGCTGCCACTCACATTTCATAAATTATTCTTCCTCTGTTAAAATACACAGATAATGTTTAACATTACTTAAATTATTATATTTATATGTCCACTTATTTGCAAAAAGCCAAAAACAAATCTCAATTTCCCCACAGCAGGAACCTAAAATAACAAAGGAGTACCGAGAAAATTAGGAGAAGAAGAGAAATGAGTAGAAAAGATGCAGCAACTTCCAATCACATTCACGCCTAGCTCTGCATCTGCCTCCCAACTTCCCATGATGAACGACATTGTTTAAAATTAATAAAATGTAAAGATAAATATATCTTTAGTTATGTGAATTTTGTAACATCTTGTTTTAGACCCTATGCGTATGTGCTATGTTTATGTGCTTGTTGCATGATTTGATTGCTTTGACTGTTGTGTTATTGCTTGGTTAATTGATTTGTCTGCTAATAATAATATTTGGCTTAATATACTAGAATTATATATTAATTAAAACAACAGTTATAATTAAATTGGTAGGAGTATTTTTTGACGCTTATGTATGGCTTGAGTTATAATTAGTAATTTTATGATCACTAATTAATCGTGAAAAGGATTAAACACTATTAAAGTTTGTTAAGAGTCAAAGTGGTCAAACACAGGATGAGTCATATTTTCAGAGTAATCTAAAAATCTCACAAAGCATATATGAGATTAATTGTCCAATCTTATTGGTCATTAGTTTTACAATGACAAGTAAAAGAAAACAGTAAGTACTTGCATAAAGTAATAATTAAACAAAATGGGAAAAAGAATTGTAAGCAATGGATGATATATATTTGAAGGTAAAATTATCTTTCCCTTCCGGCCTTCATATCTCATTTACAAGAAAGAAATAAACAGTCAGAGTCTATTTTGGGTGTCAAACACTCTACTGTCAATATAGTCATAAGAGCACTTACCATGTGGGTGTTGGACCTCCTAGTGAAGTTTTCATATGCTGCCAACAAGATGTTTCATTGTTTCCTATTGATGTTGTTATTTTTCCTTAGCATTGCATATGTCATCAAAGCATCCGTTGAACTTAATGATTTCATTAATTATTTACATCAAGATATGCTATTATTTCAAACAAAAAAGTTTTTTTGATTTTTAAAGCATTTCATAATACTTTTGAATGATTCTCTATTGTTTAATTTTACCTTTCAATTTATAAGTTACAACAAATCAATGCATGAAGATTGCAGAAGGTAAATTTTAGTATTCTAGTAGAAATTTACATGGTTAATCAGACAAGGAAAATCAGTGTAGATTACCAATTTCTAAGCAAATGACAATCAGGTATACGGGTATTATATATGACATTGATAACATTAAACATTGTGAATAATATTAGAATATCTATATCACTATATGATTTAGGGGTTACTCTGATTCATTACAGAGGTAGTAACAATAAAAAATAAAATAAATAAAATAAATAAATAAATTGAAGATGCCTTGATTGGGTAGAGTCTAATCTAATATATGGAGTCTTGGAAAACCATCAATCTATTGGGCACTGTAGAAGTTTCTGTTTCTCATAAAATGAGCAAAGTTGAGGAAGAAGGAGAATTGCGAGAGAGACGAGAGTTGAAGACTTGTTGATGGAGTCCAAAAACAAGCAGGTATTGAATTCAGACACGCCAACATGTCAACTCCACTGCTTTTGTTTCAGATTTTACAAATTAACATATAAAGCATGTATTTCAAGACCTCTATTCCATAAACAGCTAGAAATTGATGAACATCATCAAACTTTATATTTTAAACTCTGTAAACAAATTTAAAACTTACCATACTCCAGAGAAATCATTTTGGCATGGGAGTTACTCAAATCTGAAGCAGAGAATTCATAACCAATGAATATTGATACCATATTAAATAGCAAAATATCCATAACCATCAAAGCTAGAAAACCTACATAGTTTAAGAAACCATCAAAATTCTAATACACTCGAGCTGAAAAACTTATCTTGATCTACTTGTCTTCTATAATTGCAATTTGAAACATTTATGGCATCCATATTGACTGATCTTTCGATTTATTTTCGCTCCTCTAACATGGAAATTTTGTATTTATCATTGCCAAATTTTAAAATAATGTCACTTCAAGTCTGTTAGTGCTTGACAACAATGACAAGCCTTGACTTTGAATTCCACTTGAAACTTAAGCCAAAGGAATATGTGATGAATATACAACATTAACTAACAAAATTCATTGCAGAACTAAGAGCAAGATGAAATATTTTAACCATCAATATATCCGTTGCCTCAACAAGAACTAAGAATATGTCAAGTTGTTAATATACAAGAACGATGCAAATGCTGGGAGCAGAGATTAGCATATTGCCTATCTAAATTCAAAGCTTTGTAATTAAGCATGAGTTATGGAGATTTGTGGACTTTATGTCATGTGTAGTTGGAGTGCTTCGCTTTGCTCTAGCCTCACATTCAAACTTCCACTCAGTGTGGTAGGCTCTATTGTTTCTGTTATCATGTTGTATCGAAAGAAATCAGTGTGTAGGAATTTTCACCGAAAGCTCATGATATGTTGTTGGTTTTGATGCTTACATATTTGTTCTAATGTTCTCCTTTTCACACAATGAAAGCATGCACATAAAATGGACTACTTGAATGGTTATGGTACAACAGGTGATATGCTACCTTTTCTTGGAGAGACACCTATGTTAACCCTTAACACAACATAACAGTCATGTGGGTAATTGCTATACTGTATTTGAGGCGTGCCCCATCTGTACAACAGGTAGCAAAGACAATACATGAACAGTGGCATAAATGAATGTCAAGTAATATTCTGCTACCTCTGATGGCATCCGTAATTGCTTTTCTTAAAGCACTAATTGATATGTCCTCACTTATTCTAATGAATTTAGGACCATTAGGGCATTCAAACAAAACTCCCTCAGAAGTTGGTATCATATCACCATTGTAATACGCAACATCAAGCCATCCCTCTATCTTAAGAAAATAGTGAATATGAACACACTGGAATGAGCTGCCTCAGACCACCATTGTTGTTTTATATCAAAGGATCTACTGTTCACTCGTCAATGGTTAAGATTACACCGACTAAATATACAATTTAAATTGCATGGATTTTTACGAGGGAATTGTTCACGTGTCAGATCATCATTAATATGGTTATCTTGCGCGGCAGAAAAAGAAACGATTTAGATTCATCCTAAAAAATCAACGATGTACATCATATCGTTCCATACACATTAACCGTTCACTTGTCAGTCAATAATTAAAATATCAAACATTTAATATTCATTTTTTTAAAAAATAACTTTAAAAAACAAAAACAAAAACAAAAAATCAAAACACACAACGAAGTGGATCATATTTCCATTGTGTACTACAAAATGGAAATATGATTCCATTGTGTATGTTGGCGGAGAAAAAACTTATTTAAACGGAAATATGATTCTGCTGTATAATTTGCATAAAGGAATCGTATTTCCGTCAAAAGGGCATTTTTGGAAGAAAAACAGTTTTGGATCATGTGGGGGTGTGAATAGCAATTGAGGGGGTGAGAATAGCATATCCCAAGCAGCAACTAGTAATGACCCATTGGGCCATGCGGGCAGCAGGAATTCCAGTAACCAATCACATCGCATTGGGCCACACGTACAGTAGGAACTGTAACAACCAGTCACATCGCATTAGGTCACGTGCAGAAGCTTTCAATGTATGTGCCTTTGAGTCAACTGGTCTTCCCATACCGAGTTGCATCGGTTTACTCTGGTTTGAAGCCGCGAAAGAAAAAAATTGATATTCTAATCAGTTGGTTAATGGTTAAAGAAAACTAGAAAAGTTATTGTCCCGCTTAAATGTACAAAGGGAATTCATTTAACATTTTATTTGCATTATTAGGAGAATGCTATATTTGTATGGATAGACTCTAATTATCTGCATATGAAATTGTTAGCAATGGTTGATTAATAGTTTTATGTAATATTTATTCCGAATCACAACTTTATGTAACACCTTTTGTGTGATGAGTTTATTGGTCTCTTTATTAGGATGACTAGGCATGGGAATAGGCCAGGCTTTGCATAAATAGGCCCGGTCTGTTCTATAAAACTAAGGCCTAAGCTTGGCCTATTATCTATCATAGGCTTTTTTATAAGCCTGGCCTGGCCTTTTTAAAAGCCTAGCTTTGCCTATTAGCTTGCTTAAAAGCCTACTTTATATAAAAGTATTTTTATTTAAATTGCTTAGTAAAAAAAGTTGTTTATTCCATACTATTAAAATTTACGTTTTTTTTATAAGCAAAGATTAGCTATCTATACACCTTCGTTGGACTAGTTTTGATACCCAAATCGTATAATGCTATAACTACAATATAGCAAACACTTGACGTGATGCTAAATAACTAAACACAACACTGCTCATCACATCTCAATGCAAAATGCATTCCACCACAATGATGAAGGTGGTTTTGGGTGACCATGCATTGGAGACTCTTGGACATAAACAAAGGAATATCATGAGCTTTAAAGGACTTCAAACATTGTTGATAGCATAAGGTTGCATTTACAAATGGGATGCAATACTCATACTTAGTGATTACGTTATCCGTAGTAGACCAGTAGTGTGACTATTATTATTTTGATATATTAAATTATTAATAATAATAGTAATCTAACTTTGATCTTATAATAAATTTATTTAATTAATATTATTATTATTATTATTATTAGTGTAATATGTGTTTTTATTTTTTTATTATTTTATATAGATAAATAGGCTGGCCTATCAAGTCTAATAGGTTGTTTTTATAAGCCTAAGCCTACCCTATTTAAATAAATAGGCTTTTTATAAAGCCCAAGCCCCGCTTTTTATTAAATAGGCATGGCCAGACCAGGCTTTAAATAGGCTAGGCCATAGGCCCCTATTTAAAGCCTGGCCTATTCCTATCTTTAAGGATGACGCACGTGACAGAGAGGGATGTGTGACATATTGGGAAAACTTAATATTGTTAGATGGTTGGTTTATATTGATTTTTTAATGATTTTTTAATATTTTAATATTAAATTATTTATTTTAACCATTACTCTATTTACATTATTTTTATATTATTTTTAATATTACACTTCAAGATATTTTAACCATATTATACTAATTAACTTAATGATGATGTCTACTCAAAAGTATGTTATTTTTACTTTATTCAACTATAAATGGGAAGAAGGCACACAACAACAGCTATATAGTGACAACAGTTCTTCACCATAAATGGGCAAACTCAAAATAGCCGCAACATCAAGCAGAGTGGGATCAACCATGGCTTTTGGAAGCACAAAGGCATTTATAGTTGTTTCCACAACCCTAAAATCCCAATCAACACGTCTCTTAGCCATTGCATATCAATGGCTAAGAGCATGATCATGTCGTGAATCCTCCATTCCTTCCAGTCGTTCTTGTGCACGACGACTACCCTTTTGAGCCATGTTTGGTATTCTGGAAGGAGTTTTGGCCATGTCCGAAAGCTAGAAGGAAAGTTATGAAGGACATACCAGTCACAAGTGATTGGGAGGGGGGTTTTCTGATAGTTGAACAACTTTACCACAATGCGATCACTATTTTCACATTCGGTTAGGTAACAAGGACCTAGGAAAAATTGTTGATGCGCCTCATCAAAGGCAGTGAGAGTGTCCCAATGATGGTGTAGGCCTCAGGTTCAGGCGAACTCACGAAGCCAGCTAAAAGGTTTCAGGAAGCATGTTGTTCACTAGTGACAGAAATGGTTTGGGCTTAGGGTTTGAGATGTAAAGCACCAAAATGGAAAAGGTGTAAGAAGAAGAAGCAGTTGCTGAAGATTTTAAAGGAAAAATTGAAACAAAAATTGGTTGCAAGGATGAAAAGATAAAGGGAAATCAAAGAAGATAAGATGGAGCCATTTTTAAAAATTGAAAGGTAGTTGCACTTGATAGCAAGGAAATTGATTACACTTGGGTTTCTGATATTTTTTTGTCATCTTTCGAGGCAAAGAGATAAGTCTTTGAAATTCAAACGACACAAAAAAAGCAGGGCAGTTATGTTGGCATCAAAATAGTTAGTCGATGAAGGGCTAGCAGTTGATAGAAAACAACCGACAAGATTAGCCGATGAGACTATTTTAGCCGACAAAGGAGATAAGGGAAAATTTGTCAAAAGTAATTGAGCGAGACCTATTATTTGGATCATGTGTAATAGCTGAAGGGACGTGGGAGGTAACATTCAGAATGGATAGGCAGTTGAAAACATGTAAACCATGATCTCCTAGATTTTAGGGTAGTGGTTAAGAGCTGAATCTGATGTGTAACCATTTTTATCCCTATAAATAGGACTTATCACGAGGTATAACAGGTCCAAAACCTTTAATCAATCAAATTACCTTGCTTTTACCCAAATTTACTCTTGCATTTATGTTTCCTTTACTACTTTCATCGCTTTTTAGTGTTTTCCTTTACAATATTCAAGCCTTTACCTTCAGCTGCATTTACAATCCTTCTTTATTGCAATTTCACGTAGGAGTAGATTAGCATAGAAACCTCAGAAACATCACTACTAGAAAGCTCTTTGTCAATTGGAGTAAACCAGGAACCCAATCAAAGAACAGAGTCCCTTCCTTGAGTTAATCACTATAAGGAAATCGACTGGTGTTAGCCGACACTACGGCTAATCAGATTTCACACCAATAATAGGTATCTAAATATAATCCATTGTAGCCGTGCTAAATGGTGTCGTGTGATCCATGTAGTCGGTCCCACCTAGTGGGATAAGGCTTTGTTGTTGATGATGTCACCACCTGAATTGGAAACTTTTGTTTTTTCTTTTTGGAACATCATTTATTAGATCAACAATTTTTTTAGCACAAGCTTCCCATTTTTCATTTTCTTTTTTCTTGTGTCACCTTATCTACTAAATCTTATCTACTAAATATAAGTCATCATAACAATCAGCAGTTAGAACTGTGCAAGCATTAAAAAGATGCATTGGAGACATGACTACCTGTACTATGGAGTTCCAAGCATTCAAAATGAAGATCCTATGAAGTCCTGCAATTAAGTTTTGATGCAGACAAAACCAACAAGTTAAAGGACTCTTAACAAGTCAAGCCAAAGCCAAAAATAGAAGAATGAAGCAATGAAGTCAAGGTTCAAGATCAAGATTGAAGAGTCAGAGTTTGTGTCCTAGGTATGTCTTGTAAACTCTGCAAGTATCACTAAGACTAGCATCAGTGATCCATCTAGGGCTCTAATAGTCAATCTAGGTCACTTAGAAACCCACTACACATAGCCTCACACACTAGAATGGGCTTGGAACCTTAAAAACTCATTATAGCAAATCAAATTAATATATTCAATCAATATTCATTCTCAAATCAAAAACACGTCAGAAAATAAGAAAATAGGTAAGCTTCCATTACTTATGGGTATCCAAGCCTAGGTCTTGAGAAGAGGAGAGAAAGGGAAGAAGACATAAGCTCAACAAAGATGGCTTCCATCAAGAACAACACCATTTCACCAAACCCATGAGAAAACAACCCAAAACATCACAAATAAGGTTTTCCATCAAACAGCCATTATGGGACATCTCTTGGAAAAGAGAAAGAGAGATCACCATCCAACAATGGAGTCATATAAGCTCAAGGGAGAGGGAAGAATAACTTGTCATAAAGGGATATCAAACACCATTCTTGAGAGAGCTCCTTGAAGATGAAGGAGAAAATGAGAGATTGAGAGAGCTCTTGAGAGATGAGAGGAAGAGAACTTCAGTGTTCATGAGAGAAAATGAGAGTTCTTTTCTTGTCACAAGGGTGGCTCATAAGGAAGGAAAGAGGGAATAGGCCCCTTCTAACTAAAGCCCATGGCCCAAACCAAAACCCCAACACAACTTAACTCACATCTCACAAACAACATTAAGCATCATCCATTTGGTTTCTATTTTATTTTTTAACATTGTAAAATAAATTTAATTCTCCTTACAATTTAATTGAAATCACTTAATCATACATTAAGAAAATCACAGTGTTACACCATAGGTAATTTGTCAATCTTGTATTAAAAAATATCACCAAGAATGAAATAAAAAAAAATGTAATTTATTTTAATTTATTAAAACAATAGAAATATCACAATGGATAAACACAATTGCTTTTATTTATTACCATGGATGAAGGATATGGTTCCTGAGGAGAAGGAATTAATGCAACATTGAAAAATATTGTAGAAGAATTTCCTAAATGTTATGTATGTCTTTTGATGACTGACTTTATTAAGTAAGTGCTTGTCATGCATTACGTGTGAATTTTGAAGACTGAATTTACTTATTTAAAATTTAAAATTTTTATTTAAACTTATTTATTTTAATTAATATATAATTCAAGTTTATTCAATTTTTAATTAATATTTCATTTAAGTTTATTTATTTTAATTAATAATTAATCTAATTCATTTTGGAATTTTAATTATTTTAATATTTATTTTTATTCATTTATTTTATTTTACTTTAAGAAATAACCACATGATTACTGACTTGACAATTTCTTCTTAAAATATCCCATGTGACATTATTTGTACTTGCAGTACAAGTTGAAAGGAAAAAAAATGTGATGTGACAATAGAAGTTGTCACATAACTTGGCAATTTCATTAACGATGTAACAAAACAGTCCCACTTTAATAATATATTTGAAGCAGAAAAAATATATTTGAAAATAACTTTACTAATTTAATAACTCTTCGACTACATTTCTCTTTCCCTTTTACATTTGTTTTCTCTCACACTTAATGAACCTGTCCACCAAACTATATGTATCCTTGATCTTCAGCATCATATATTCCAAAACACAAACTGTAGACAAGAAAAGCTTACTAGACGACACCCTATGGCTGATAAAATGAAAATTTAACAAAGACTGCAAAACTATATGTAACCAAGTTTAAATGTCATATATAATAGAAGCAATCATTTCAGTTCCCATTTGACTCTGCCCGTTGCTTCTTCACCCTTGAAGTGTGTTTATGTCCCGTAAGGTGACTATCAAACTATTTTTGGCTGTTACACGCCACATTACATAGACTGCAATATCTAACATAAGCTTTTGCAGCCGCACCTTTGACAAGTTTGCATTTCTTTGGAGGATTATTCGAAGAACCAGCCCCATTATTGGACATCCTGGCAACCTACATAATGACCAACAGAACAATGCTCAATTTCTCCAACTTAACACTTTTCTTGCATTACAAGAGGTAAAACAAACATTAACATGTGCAACTTACCAAAATGCAATTATTGAATGGGGAGCACTCATGTAAACATATCTGCTGGGGTCAGCATGTCTGTAGATCCAGTTTCGAGAATTTGTTCTTTGAGTAGTGATAGCATAAGGAGTAGTCAAATATGCATGTGGGTTGGTGAGTCGAGGATGAATAATGGAATCGGAAGTTTGAGGGAAAGAGAACGGGTATGCAAAATAGAAGTGATTATAGTAGCTAACGGGAACTTGGTTCTGTTGGTGGTGATGTGGGTACATTTTGGACTAATTAATGTGAAGAATTCAACTCAAGTTATGATTTTGTATTTGCAGCACAACCCACTCTTTGGAGACAGTAATTGAAGGGAGGCAATGAAAAGAGAGGGAAGAGCCACAGAGGAACCACTGGTGAGAGATAGGCTAATTGCAAAAGCTAAATCACTTGATGAGCTAGATTTGTTTTAAAGAGTTGCTCCTACTGATGGGTTTTATACTACTAAAGGGCATATTTTAGATTTGAAAAATAAAGTAGTAGTGTAGTAGTCAATGTTTTTATTAAGAATATTATTTAATGTTATTAATATAATATTTATAAGTAAATACATTTGTCTTGTTTGGTATCATACAATTTTGTTATTTAATTAAAAATTTAAAAAACTTAGTTTATACAACATTTTGAAAATGAAAAGGTCAAACGTGTATATAAGAAAATTATATATTTTTTTTAAAAGGTATTAGTATAATACAATTTAATGAAAGATACAGTTTTGTTATTTAATTAAAATTTAAAAAAAAAGCTTTTAAAACATTTTGAAAAAGAAAAGGTTAAACATGTATATAAGATAATTAAATTTGAATAATAAAAGTATTAGTATAATAGAACTTTTGGTATATACAGTTTTGTTATTTAATTAATATTGTTTAAAAAAAACTTAGTATATAATACATTTTTAAAAACAAATGGTCAAACATGTATAGAAGAAAATTAAATTTGAAAAAAAAAGTATTAGTATAATAGAATTTTTGGTATGATAAATTTTTGTTATTTAATTAAAGTTTTAACAAAATTTAGTTTATAAGACATTTTGAAAAAGAAAAATTCAAACACACTGTGTGTGTGTGTGTTTGAAAAAAAGAAGTGTTAGTATAATATTTAATGCTATTAATATCATTTTTCTACAAATATATAAATAAATTGTTTTTTTTATTTAGTATGATACAATTTTATTATTTAATTAAGGTTATTAAAAAAATTATTTTACAAAATGTATTTTAAAAAACTGAAAAAGTAGAGAGAGCGATTTTATTATATAATAGGACAATGTTTTTTTATTTAATTAAGATTTGAAGAAAATTATTGGTTTGTAAAAAAAATTAAAAAAGAATAATACTAATGTAGTATTCTATAATTTTAATTTACTACTTATACAAATATATAAAAAAAAAATTATATTGTATGACACAATTTTGTTTTTCAATTAAGATTTTAAAAAATAGTTTATAAAGCATATTTTAAATAAAAAAAATAGTATCACTAAGACTAGCATAAGTGATCCATATAGGGCTCTAATAATCAATCTAGGTCACTTAGAAACCCACTACACATATCCTCACACACTAGAATGGGCTTCAAACCTTGAAAACTCATTATAGCAAATCAAATCGATTCATTCAATCAATATTCATTCTCACAACATAAACACATCAGAAAGCAATAAAAGAGGTGAGCTTCCCTTACTTATGGGTATCCAAGCCTAGGTCTTGAGAAGAGGAGAGAAAGGGAAGAAGCCATGGGCTCAACAAAGATGGCTTCCAACAACAACAACACCATCTCACCAAACCCATGAGAAAACAACCCAAAACATCACAAAGAAGGTTTTGCATCAAACACTCATTATGGGTCATCTCATGGAAAGGAGAAAGAGGAGAGAAAGAGAGTTCACCATCCAATAATGGAGTCATATAAGCTCAAGAGAGAGGGAAGAATAACTTGTCATAAATGGATATCAAACACTATTCTTGAGAGAGCTCCTTGTGGGTGAAGGAGACAATGAGAGATTGAGAGAGCTCTTGAGAGAAGAGAGGAAGAGAGCTCTAGTGTTCATGAGAGAAAATGAGAGTTCTTCTCTTGTCACAAGGGTGGCTCATAAGCCCTTGGCCCAAACCAAAACCCCAACACAACTTAACTCACATCTCACAAACAATATTAAACATCATCCATTTGATTTCTATTTTTTTTTAACATTGTAAAATAAATTTAATTCTCCTTATAATTTAATTAAAATCACTTAATCATACATTAAGAAAATCACAACGTTACACCATAGGTAATTTGTCAATCTTGTATTAAAATCTATCACTAACAATGAAAATATAAAAAAAAAATGTAATTTATTTTCATTTGTTAAAACAATAGAAATATCACAATGGATAAACACAATTGATTTTATTTATTACCATGGATGAAGGATATGGTTCCTTAGGAGAAGGAATTAATGCAACATAGAAAAATATTGTAGAAGAATTTCCTAAATGTTATGTATGTCTTTTGATGAGTGACTTTATTAAGTAAGTGTTTGTCATGCATTACGTATGCATTTTGAAGACTGACTTTACTTATTTAAAATTTTATATTTTTATTTAAACTTATTTATTTTGATTAATATATAATTCAAGTTTATTCAATTTTTAATTAATATTTCATTGAGCTTATTTATTTTAATTAATAATTTATCTAATTTATTTTGGAATTTTAATTATTTTAATATTTATTTTTATTCATTTATTTTATTTTACTTTAAGAAATAACCACATGATTACCGACTTGACAATTTCTTCTTAAAATATCCCACGTGACATTATTTGTACTTGCAGTTCAAGTTGAAAGGAAAAAAAAGTGTAATGTGACAATTATAACTTGGCAATTTCATTAACGATGTGACAAAACAGTCCCACTTTAATACCATATTTGAAGGAGAAAAAAAAATATATTTGAAAATAACTTTATTAATTGAATAACTCTTTGGCTACATTTCTCTTTCCCTTTACATTTGTTTTCTCTCACACTTAATGAACCTGTCCACCAAATTATATGTATCCTAGATCTTCAGCGTCATATATTCCAAAACACAAACCATGAACAAAACAGGCTTACTAGACACCCTATGGCTGATAAAAGCATGAAAATTTAACAAAGACTGCAAAACTATATGTAACCAAGTTTAAATGTCATATATAATAGAAACAATCATTTCAGTTCCCATTTGACTCTGCCCGTTGCTTGAAGTGTGTTTATGTCCTGTAAGGTGACTATCAAACTGTTTTTGGCTGTTACACCCCACATCGCATAGATTACAATATCTAACATAAGCTTTTGCAGCCGCACCTTCGACAAGTTTGCATTTCTTTGGAGGATTATTCGAAGGACCAGCCCCATTATTGGACATCCTAGCAACCTACATATTGACCAACAGAACAATGCTCAATTTCTCCAACTTATTGAATACAACAACTTGAGTGGTCTATCTATTGAAATATCATAATTGGAATTTGATTGAGAAATATCAAAATTCTGTGATAAATATTAACATCAATTTATTTGTAGCAACAAATTTGTAAACCATGACCTAGAGATTAGACAATGATAGAAAACCAATTCTCCCGTTTAATGCTATGTTTCTGTCAAAACAATTTCAGTTTAATAAATGAAAGTGTTGCAAGAAATTATGCACATAAAAGTGTGGCAATAGTTTGCATTGTGTTCATAAAATCACTAAAGGAAATTATTAAGTATGATATAGAATGACAAGGAAACGGCAAGATATAATCACATCATGGCATATAACCTTAGAAAAGAGTAAATCAATTTAAAATTCTTCACCTTAGAAAGGTGCTTTCTCCCAGCTATATGGTTCTCTTATACATCTTCATTAGTAACATATGGATGAGACCACCCATCATTCATTGTGCCGGAAAAAGTTGTAGTTGATGTCTCTTGTAACGGAACAAGAGCCTGCATATTCAGTGTGCGGGGAAAGGTTGAAGGTGAAGTGTCTTGTAACTAAACCACGGCCTGCATATTAGAAACATCAAAATTAAAACCATAATACATATATATATATATAGTCACGACAATAATGTAAAATGCCTTTACAATGTCCATGACTATTTGCTCTAATTGAAATAAAAACGAAATGGAAAACAACATAAAGGAAAGAAAAGGGCCTTAAAAATATTGCATAGATAGATAGGCACAAACACAAACAACCCCAAATGGCATAACATGAGAAAAAAAATGAATTTTTTTCACAAATTTTAAAACTTTTGATCAAATGGGGAGCACTCACGTAATCATATCTGCTGGGGTCAGCATGCCTGCGGATCCAGTTTTGGGAATTTGTTGTTTGAGCAGTGACAGCAGAAGGAGTAGTCGAATATGCAAGTGGGTCGGTGAGTGGAGGATGAATAATGGAATCGGACGTCTGAGGGAAAGAGAACGGGTATGCAGAATAGAAGTGATTATAGTAGCTAACAAGAACTTGGTTCTGTTGGTGGTGATGTGGGTACATTTTGGACTAATTAATATGAATAATTCAACTCAAGTTATGATTTTGTATTTGCAGCACAACACCCACTTTGGAGACAGTAATTGAAGGGAGGCAAAAAAAAGAGAAGGAAGAGTCACAGAGGAACCAATGGTGAGAGACAGGCTAATTGGAAAAGCTAAATCACTTGATGAGCCAGATTTGTCTTCAAGAGTTGCTCCCTCTGATGGGGTTTTATACTACTAATGGGCATATTTTAGATTTGAAAAATAAAGTAGTAATAGTATAGTAGTCAATGTTTTTATTAAGAATATTATTTAATGTTATTAATATAATATTTATAAGTAAATACATTTGTCTTGTATGGTATGATACAATTTTGTTATTTAATAAAAAATTTAAAAAACTTATTTTATACAACATTTTGAAAATGAAAAGGCCAAACGTGTATATAAGAAAATTAGATTTTTTTTTAAAAAAGGTATTAGTATGGAGGCTCTGCTAGGGTTAGGGTTCCTCGGGTGATATTCTTCCTTTTGCAGGTGCTTCATACCAGTCATGAATACGTTTGTGCCTTGGAACTTCTTGGTTGATGATGATAACGCCAGAAAGAAGGATGTTAGTTCGACAAATCAGCCTCCGATCAGAAAGACTTTTGTTCAAGCGCTTAATCATGCTTGCAATATTCTGTTAAGCCAATTTCCTACCCCTTGTTTGAAGGGAGATGCTTTAGCAGTCTCTATTCCAGAAGAAGAATACCAAGCGGGATTGGAGGGCTCTCGTAACAATCTTCATGGCAGGCTGATTCTTTCCAAAGGAGACGTTCCCCCCAAGGTTGCGGACCTGCGATCCAAATTAGGTAAGCTTTGGCAGCCGTTGGGTAATTGGCGTTTGGTTCCTATAGGAAAAGGATTCTTTGAATTTTCCTTCTCATCAATAGAAGACCTACGGCGAGTTCTGGCAGTGGGAGCATGGAACCTTGAGCCTGGAATCCTGCGTCTTTTTTCCTGGACGCCGGATTTTAATCCGAATTCAGTGAAGCAAACTAACTCTCAGTGTTGGATTCGGATTTTTGGTTTGCCCCAGGAATATTGGCGACCCAAAATCTTGTTCTCTATTGCTAGAGGAATTGGTATCCCCTTATCACTAGATGATGCAACTAGTAACAAAACCTTTGGCCATTATGCACGGGTTCTTGTGGATTTAGATTTGACCAGTAATCTTCGAGATCAAATTTTAGTGGAAAGGACTGGATACGCTTTCTTCGTTGACATTGTATATGAAAGATTACCACAGTTCTGTTCTTTTTGCAAAATAGTGGGACATTCTTTAGCAGACTGTAAAAAGAAGCTTTCTTCCGATCAAAAGAGTGATTCCAAGAACGATCCCAAGATGAAGAAAGTTTACGTTCCCAAGCAGAATAACAAAGAACTGGTCGTTCCAAATGAGGGTCTTAGAGCTGGCCCTAGTCATGTCAAAGATAAGGCAGATATTGTAGATGGGCAGCAACATGCTCACCTTGATCCGCAGACCGATCAACATGTCCACGTCGCTCAGTTGAATCCTGACGAGAATGACTTGAGTCATAGGGACAGCGGACACAGCCATGGCCAACGATGCAGGCTCAGACTCATGTGATGAGTCTTTGCATCCAGAATCTCCTTTGGATAGAGAAGTAGTTGGTGATGCTCAAAAACAGATTTTGACTGATATTCAAAATATTACGAGTAGATGGGGAGATATTATGGAGGAGGAAGAGCGTTCAAGTCCTATCCTTGATAATGTGCAGCACCCTAGTCCTTTTGTACCTGACTCGATTCCTTCTCAAGGCGAGGAAGATTTTACTCTTGTTCTTTCCAAGTCTTAACAGAAAAGACTGAAGAAAAAGAACAAGAAAACTTCTCTGGCAGTTACTCGATCCCATTACAGGGAAGGCGTTCAATTTCATGCTTGATGAAGTCTATTTATTGGAATGCTAGGGGTGTTGCTAATCAAGCCACCCTTCTATATTTAAAACATTTATGTTCAGTTTATAAACCAGATTTTTTGTTTATTGCAGAGCCATGGGTTTCTTCTTCAGATATTCCCTCATCTTTCTGGAAGCGTCTTAATTTCAGACTTTTTGCTGTTAATGATCGTGGAAATCTTAAGCCCAATCTTTGGGCTCTATGTGAATATTCTCTCCTTCCAGTGACTACCTCCTCTTCTCAGCAACAAATTTCTTTCTCTATAGCTGCTAATGGAGTTCCTGGCTCGGTCTCTTTCTCTGTGGTCTATGCTAGTACATCTTATGTTCTTCGCAGAAATTTATGGGGGGAATTGGCTCAGATTCAGCAAAGCAGTGCTGGACCATGGTGCTGTATAGGAGACTTCAATGCTGTAATGGGATCACATGAGAAACGTGGAGGGCGTTTGCCTTTGTCTTTATCGTGCTCTGAATTTCGTGCTTGGGCTGACTCTTGCAATCTCACAGACTTGCCATCAAAGGGAGCAAGTTTTACTTGGTCTAATGGTAGACGTGGTTCCCATCATATAGATATGAGACTGGATCGTGCCTTTTGCAATGAAGATAGTCTTTCTTTTTGGAATTCGATTTCTTGTAATGTTCTTTCTCGGATGCACTCAGATCATGCCCCATTACTGCTATCCCTCCAGCTTGAGGAGAAATCAGGTCCCTCCCCTTTTCGTTTCCAGAAGATGTGGCTTGAACATAATGATTGTTATTCCATAGTCGAATCCTCTTGGAAGTAGAACTTTGTTGGCTGTCCCATGTTTATCCTGGGAAGTAAATTGAGGCACTTAAAGAATGTACTGCGTGCTTGGAACAAAAGTGGCTTTGGGAATATTCATGACACTGTCAAATCTTGTCAAGATGCTGTTACAGCTATACAGCATGATATTTCTTATAAGGGTTATTCTGATGTTCTTAAAGATCAGGAGATGCAAGCTCAGATTAATCTTGAAAAAGCTCTATCCATGCAGGAATCCTTTTGGAAAGGGAAAGCGAGGATCAAGTGGCACTGTCAGGATGATCGCAACACTGCCTATTTTCACAGAATTGCTCGTATCTGTAATGCTTCTAACAAGCTTACTCTACTTCGGAGTGGTGAGCAATTACTTGTCAATAAGGTGGACATTGAGAGGGAGGTTCTAAACTTTTTCTCTAGTATTTATGCTGGTGAGAATGACTGCAGGTCCAATGATTTGATTAGTTGCACCATTCTTGCATTAGTTTCCAGTGAGGATAATTGTTTCCTTACTAACATCCCAACCAAGGAAGAAGTGAGACGGGCAGTTTTCAATATGCATGGTGATGGTGCACCTGGACCGGATGGTTTTGGGGGCTGTTTTTTCCAACATTTTTGGAATATAGTGGGAGAAGATGTTTTCCAGGCTGTTCTTCAATTTTTTCGTCAGGGTTGGATTCTCCCTAATATGAATTCCAATCTTGTTGTTCTGATTCCCAAATTTCCTGAGGCGGACACAGTGGATAATTTTCGCCCAATTGCTTTGGCAAATTTCCAATTCAAAATTATCTCCAAAGTACTAGCTGATAGACTTGCAGTGATAGCTCCCAAAATCATCTCACTCTACCAAAGAGGTTTTATCAAGGATAGGCAAATTAGTGATTGTATTTGTGTTGCTTCTGAAGTAGTTAATCTGCTTAAGCATCGCACTCTTGGGGGAAACTTAATTATGAAATTTGATATTCGCAAAGCTTTTGATACTTTGGACTGGAATTTTCTTCTTGATGTTCTGCGAGCTTTTGGTTTTGAGGATAAATTTGTTAATTGGATTCATGTCATTCTTTTGTCTGCAAAGCTCTCCTTTTCCATCAATGGTAAGCCAGTTGGATTTTTTTCCTGCAAGAGGGGTGTTCGTCAAGGAGATCCTTTGTCTCCTCTCTTATTTTGTCTTGCGGAGGAGGTGCTTAGTTGTGGTATTTCTTCCTTGGTTGATAGGGGTTTATTCCAGCCTATGAGTGGTCCAAATGGCATCTGTACTCCCAGCCATGCATTTTTCACTGATGACATCCTTGTTTTTGGCAAAGGCACTAAACACAGCTTACAACATCTTATGTCTCTTTTCAGTGACTATGGGGAAGCATCAGGTCAATTTTTTAATCCCTCCAAGTGCAAATTTTATTCTCTGCATGAGGGTAATAGATTGCAGACAATTAAAGAGATTTTGGGATTCTCTAAGGGGTCTCTTCCTTTTACATACCTTGGGGTTCCCCTGTTTGTTGGACGTCCAAAGAAAATATATCTGCAACCAATTATGGATAAAGTTCGATTTAAATTGGGATCTTGGAGAGGTAAGCTTCTTTCTTTTATGGGAAGAGTTCAGCTCATTAAATCTGTCATACAAAGTTTGCTTTTATACTCCTTTCACATCTATGCATGGCCTGTGGCTATGCTAAATACGCTTGACTCTTGGATTCGGAATTTTATTTGGACTGGGGATGCAGATAAATCCAAATTAGTCACTGTTTCTTGGAAGAAAATCTGTTTGCCGGTGGAGTTGGGTGGTCTTGGTATTCGTCCTCTAAAGTTAGTCAATAAAGCTGCCATGCTTAGGCTTGGTTGGTCTTTGCTCACTTCTAATTGTCACTGGGCCTGTTTGGGGCGCAGTAGGTTCTTTAAGAAGGGCGTCCCTAGAACATCTCACGTTCCCTCCTCCATTTGGATTGGAATAAAGCCTTTCATTCCAATCATTTTGAATAATTCTGCTTGGCAACTTGGAAATGGAAAGCATATTATGTTCTGGACGGATACTTGGCTCTCTAGTCCAATAGCTGAATTATTGAATATTCCGTTGGATACTCATAGTCTTTTGACAGCATCGGTGGCTGATTTTATCTTTAACAAACAATGGGTTTTTCCGCCTTTGTTTGAGCATTTTTTCCCCCAACTGGTTCAGCAAATTAAAGGTGTTACCATTCCTTTGGAGGCTGTTGATGATGTTTAGGTGTGGTGCCCATCTGATTCGGGGCTTTTGCTTTTTAAAGATGCAATCAAGTTTTTTCAACCCCCTTCACAGCCCGTAGCATGGAGTAAGTTGATTTGGCGTGCTGGAATTCCTCCCTCCAAAGCTTTTTTCTTTTGGCGCTGGATCTATAATAGATTGCCTACAGATGACAATCTCCAGAAAAGTGGTATCTCATTTGCTTCCATCTGCTCGCACTGTGGTGCTTTTGCCGAAACAGCATCTCATCTTTTCTTGGATTGCTCTTTTGCTCGTGATCTTTGGACGTCTTTGGGGCACCTTATTCAGCGGAACTTTGATCTTTCATCCCCTCTGCAGCTTCTGGAAACTGCCCAAACAGCGATGAGCTCTCAGGCTCTTGATGTTCTTATCTCCTTAATGATACATTTGGCTGATCTTATTTGGTTTAGCAGAAATCACAGCAGATTCCATAATGGTCCTTTAACGAAAACTCTCATTTTGAACAAGACAATTGCTGCTGCTTCTTTATCTGGTAACTTCTCAGCTGGAACCATGTCTAATTCTATGGAGGAGTTTGTTTTATTTAAAAAACTGCGTGTGACTGGTCATACTAAACGCGCTCCCAAAATTATCCAAGTGAATTGGTATCCTCCATTGCCTGAATGGATAAAATGTAATGTGGATGGGGCAGCAAAGGGATGTCCTGGCCCGGCTGCTTGTGGTGGTATTTTTAGGAATCATGTTGGTGATCTGTTGGGATGCTTTGCTCTTTCCCTTCCCAATTTCATTGCTTCTGAAAAAGGTTGGTCGAAATTATGGATTGAATGTGATTCATTAGCCGTAGTGCAAGCCTTTGAGAACGTGGATATAGTGCCCTGGAAATTTAGAGCCCGTTGGAGGAATTGCATTACTCTTTCCCATTTAATGTCCTTCCGCATATCCCATATCTATAGAGAGGGAAATGGTTGCGCTGACAGTTTGGCAAATTATGCTCTTCAAGTTCATGGCTTTACTTGGTGGGATTCATCTCCAAACTTTATCCGAGAATCTTTGTGGAGAGATCGTCTTAGTCTTCCAAATTACAGATTCTGTTAGTCTTTTTGTTTTGCGTTTCTAGGCTTTTAGTCTAGTGTTGATGTTTCTCTTTTGATGTTTTTTCATGGGGTTGTTTTCCCCATGTTTCTTCTTGTACTCTTTTTTCCTTTCGTTTAATAAAATTAGAGTCTGCTTCAGGTGAGGAGTAGGTCCTCTGGTGCCAACATAGTTGGGATGAGGGGTTCTATGGACACCCAAGTAGCTCTTTCTTCTTGCTTAAAAAAAAAAAATACAATTTATGGTAAGATACAGTTTTGTTATTTAATTAAAATTTTAAAAAATATAGCTTATAAAACATTTTGAAAAAGAAAAGGTCAAACATGTATATAGGAAAATTAAATTTGAATAATAAAAGTATTAGTATAATAGAATTTTTGGTATATACAGTTTTGTTATTTAATTAAATTTTAAAAAAAAACTTATAATACGTTTTGAAAAGCAAATGGTCAAACATGTATAGAAGAAAATTAAATTAAAAAAAGTATTATTATAATAGAATTTATGGTATGATACAGCAGTTTTGTTATTTAATTTAAATTTTACCAAAATTTAGTTAATAAAATATTTTGAAAAGGAAAAATTGAAACACACTATGTGTGTGTTTGAAAAAAAAAAAAGAAGTGTTAGTATAATATTTAGAGAAAAAGGACTATGCACTAACAGTGTAAAAAATTCTTACACCGTCATCCAATCACAACCCACTATGTATGGTAAGTTTGTTGACTTTTACAAAATTACCTTAAAAGTAATATTAACGGTGATTGGATAACAGTGTAAAATAGTTTTAAACCTTCAGTGTATCACCCTTAAACTCTAATATTTAATGCTAATAATATCATTTTTCTACAAATATATAAATAAATAGTTTTTTTTCTTTATGTAGTATGATACAATTTTATTATTTAATTAAGATTTTTAAAAAAATTATTTTATAAAATGTATTTTAAAAAACTGAAAGAGTAGAGAGAGAGATTTTATTATATAATAGGACAATTTTTTTTATTTAATTAAGATTTGAAGAAAATTATTGGTTTGTAAAAAAAATAAAAAGAATAATATTAATGTAGTATTTTATATTATTAATTTACTACTTATACAAATATATAAATAAAATAAATTTTTATATAGTATGACACAATTTTGTTTTTCAATTAAGATTTAAAAAAATAGTTTATAAAGCATATTTTAAATTAAAAAGAAAAATACTAATGTGTTTATATATATATATATATATAATTGAGTTTGATTCAAGTTACCTTAAGAGTAATTCTAGGTAGAGTTATTTCACTAAATAATTCTTTGTATACATTAAATTTCAGTAATCCAGAATCTCAATGATCTTGCACATTAAATTTTAAATAAATCAAACATTTGTAGTTGGGTAATATTGTAGTCAACATTTACTTATATTTTAAGAAAAGTATATTATATGTTAATTTGAATTTATTTAATAAAACATCAAATAGTTTTAAAACTTTTTTATAAAAATTTGTAAACTTGATCTATTCAATAATGACTTTTAATTTAACAAAAGTATTTAATGCAACTACATTTTAATTTTAAATTTCCATTGCTTTTAATTGCTCATAATATTTTAAATTTAAGTTACTATTTTTTTATTTGAAATTACCTTTTCGTCCCTTAAATTTGGGGGGGGGGGGGGGGGGGGGGGGAATTTATTCCTTTAAGTGATAAAGGATTATGTAAAAAAATAATTATATAAAATATAAATCATATAATATATTTTAAATTATATAAAATGTTAATAACTATGTAATCAAAGAATGTAGGTATCTGAGCACAATTGATGTCACCACCTGAATGGGAGAAACTTTTCTTTTCTTTTGAAACATCCTTTACTTGATCAACATATTTTTAAACATAAGCTTCCCATTTCTTTATCCTTTTCTTGTGTCACCTTATCTACTAAATACAAGTCATCATAAAAAAAAAAGAGAGCAGTTAGAACGGTTGTTAGTACAACTGTCAATGCCATTAGATTTTTCATAAATTTTCAATACCACTCGAAAATTGAAGGAGGCTAATGACATAGAGTTTAGTCATGTATTGAATTTGGTCACCAACTTCAATTCTTAATACATGTTACATAGGTAGTTGGTCAATCTTGTATTAAAATTTATCACTAATAATGAAACTATAAAAAAGAAATGTTATTTATTTTAATTTATTAGAATATAAAAAAATATAAGAATGGATAAATGCAATTATTTTAATTTATTACCATGGATGAAGGATATGGTTCTTGAGGACATGGAATTAATGCAACATAGAAAAATGTTGTAAAAGAATTTCCTGAATCTTATGTATATTTCTTGAAGACTGAGTTTATCATGTAAGATCTTGTCATACATTATGTATTTATTTTGAAGGTTGGCTTTATTTATTTTAAATTTTAAATTTTTATTTAAACATATTTATTTTAATTCACATTTTCTTTAAGTTTATTCTTTTTTAATTCATATTTATTTAATTTAATTTATTTATTTTAATTAATATTTCATTTAAGTTTATTCATTTTTAACTAATATTTAATTTAAGTTTATTTCTTTATTTTAATTAATAATTTATTTAATTTTATTTATTAATTTTATGTTAAAATCTTATTTAAATTTATTTATTTTAATTCATAATTTATTGAATTTATTTATTAAAGTTATTTTTGAATTTTAATTAATTTTAATATTTATTTATTTTAATTTACTTTTTAAATTTTTTTAAGAAATCACCACATGCACCGGCCCATGGAAATTTCTTCTTAAAATATCCCACGTGATATTATTTTGTGATTGCAGTCCAATTTTTTAAAACAAATAAAAAAGCAAGTAATGTGACATTAGAAATATTCACATATTTCTCAGGAAAAAAAATATTCACATAACTTAACGATTTCGTTAATGATGTGACAAAATAGTCCCACTTTAATAATATATTTGAAAATAACTTCATTAACTCAATAACTCTTTGACTACATTTTCTTTCCCTTTTACATTTGTTTTGACTCTCACTTAATTAATGAAGTTGTCCACCAAACTATATGTATCCTAGATCTTCTCAATCATATATTCCAAAACACAAACTGTGGACATAACTAGCTATATACTAAACACCTTATGACTACCAAGGGGGTCTAGCTCAGTTGGTTGAGCAGGATGCGTGAGTTGTTATAAACCTCCTGGTACCTATCTTCAATTCCTACGGATAAAAAAAAATGCCCTATGACTAATAAAAGCATGAACATTTAACAAATACTGAAAAACAATTATCATTGCATTACTCTAACCAAGTTTAAATGTCACAACAGAAATAATCGTCTCAGTTCCCTTTTGACTCTGCCTGCTGCTTCTTCACCCTTGAAGTATGTTTTGTAACACCTTAATCTCTATAATGGTAAATATGTGATGTTTAATTCAATTAATTATTTTTTATGGCACTTTTATTAATTTACTTACAAAAACACGTGAGGTTAAAGGAAACATGATTGAGATTTTAGTGAATTTTTAAAACTTTTTATTTCCATTTTAATTTCGAAAGTTGTATTTCCTTTTTAACAATTATAACGTGTCATTTTAATTTGGCAGAAAAGGTCGTAGCGTTATTTTGATTGTAAAAGAATGATTTTAAATTTTCAAAAGAGCATAAATAAATAAAGATGATAATTGTGACTGAAATATAAACATATGCATATATATGAATAAGTCTGATAATGTAGCATGAAGTACCCCCGAAGTCTGAGTGTGACATATGCAAAAACAAGGTACACAGGATGATTGAAATATATACATCAAAACATTTGAATGCATAGATCTACCCCAGCAAAATACATGAAATATAAAAGAAGATCCTAGCATTCAGAGTAGTCATCATAACCCTCTACCCTTTGGAAGACTCCATCCCAAGCCTAAGCCAGTCGTCGGTCGGTAGAATACTAACAGTGGGACTTGCTGGAAGAAACCTCGAAAGAATCCCCAGAGGAATCCTCCTCTGGTTCCTCCTCAAGATCCTTCTCCGTATCCTGCACGTCGTCTGCTACTAACCACCAGGCTCCTCCGGCAGGAGCCCCCACCACTACCTCAGCAGCTGCTGCTGGTGCTATTGTTGTTGCCACTGGCAACACCCGATCCACCTCCATCACCTCCGTTGCTGCTATCTCGGGGCCCTGAGCCTCATATGCTGGTTGCGGCTCATAGTCTGGCACCTCCGTCTGGTCTCCCTCAGTGGGAACCTCCTCCGCCTCCACAGCTGCTCCTTCTCTCGGAGGGATCATCTCCTTAATGTAAGAGTCACTGAGTTTCGTTAGGTGGACGAATCGAAGCTGGAGAATATTGTAACGACCCTCTATCGCTACATCACGTCGATTCAACAATCATTGTGGAAAAGATTCAATTTTAATTAAATAAATTTCTTATTGAACTATTTGAAGATACGTGTAAATTTTTCACGGTTTAATTCTTAGTTCACAATCTAAATTCATATCAAAGTTCTAACACATAAACATAATACATACTGAATAATACGTACAAATAACATAAACAACAGAAATATAGTATTGTGCCTTATGGCACTACAAACCATAAGTAAGAAATCCAACTATCTCAAAGTAAAGCATACGTGACCATCAAGTACATCTTAAAAGGTAATACATCAAAAGGGGGACAAAGATACATCATGCACACCCTATGCTGGTCATGTGACTAAACACTACGTCTAAGAAGGAGAACGACAAGTGGAATATTACTAGGTGGATCCTTAGCTCTATCAGCTTTTTGACGATCTCACAAAAGTCAATGTGATGAAGGCCCGCAGGAACGTGGTTTCGGAACATTAACGGTAGTCTCGGCGCTCTGAGTCATCTCGTCATTTGCTCCCACGAACACGACATCCGAGATCATCACAGGCACGAACCACACGTGCAAACAGCGCAAGGGTAAGCTTATAATAGGAAATGTACATATACAATTCTAAAATAATAAGATCTAATAAAAAGAAACACTCAAGGAGCCATAGTTATCATATAATTCACACACGAAAACGTTAGACCGTTCCAGTCACACAAATTTATATTGACCCTACTCCATGGAGATTTTCTACAGTTCGAGCGATCATTCCAGATCTATTCCTTAACATGAAACCGTACATCTTGTCCATTAGGGGACGTCGAAAAACTGATCAATGGAAGTGGGTAGTGGTTTGTCAGGATAGAAGTACGTGGATATTGGCTTACCGCGGCACAAGGTTTGCAAGGACCTTGACCATCATTGCGGAATTCGCCTGTCTACCTATCCCCAAGGTCCATAATCATCACCCCACTCTACCTTCCAGCACTAGGTTGGGAGTACTATCACGCGACTACCCAACTTACGTGCCTACTCGCGACACCGTCCCAACGGGACTCACAAACATGCATTCCATCAAACATCATTAATGAATAATGCATGTAAATTCCCCTTGTGCTTCTGGGTACAACGACTCCATACCCACCATCATCATCCATGGTCCGCATCAAGGTACTACGTACCACTCATCAACTAACAATAATTCTCATTATTCGATGACTCGCGGATAATACATATTATTAAATTTTATGAATGTAAACGTTAACATTCCACTTTTGAATCTTATCAAGTCTTCTTAGTTTAATACTTTTCTTTTATAAAGAAAATTTGCATTATATATATATATATATATATATATATATATATTTCAATTCCAATCTCAAATTAATGAATTTTAAAATTTTATTTTCAAAACTTCATTTATTTCTCTAAGCACTCACGTCAACTCTTGTTTTTTTTTTTCCTATCAAAGTTATCTAATATAAAACTATAACAATTCTAATTCTTGGTCGTGACATAGTCACTGCCCAAGGTTCTTAACGTCTAAGGTAATATTAATATTTTTTTTTTCTGTCCCCAATAACCAAGCTTTAATATAACAGTCCTTAAATATAGCATTTAAGCTATACTAATTATACTCCATATGACGTTTTCTTTCTTTCCCCCTTTTTTTTTTTAAAAAAGAAAAACTTTATGGCCAGTAGCTTATGTATTAAACGTTATAAGTGTTCTTGCTAAAAACCCAACAGTTCATTTAGACTTTTAGGTGTAGTGTATAACACTTTTTGACAAGTAAATAAATAAATAAACAAGAAACTAGTTTATGCAGCTCTAAAGTCTCGTGTAGTCTTGGGTTCAAATTGATAAGTGAATCTTTTTACACAACAGCACTATCATCAACTTAATAGATCACTTTTTTATTTTAAAATCGATTTAATCCACCTATTATTCATACCACACAGCAGCTATAAATTTTCAAGATATCTCATTTTCATGGTTAAAACCAGAACCACAGCAAGACACCAACATCTTAGTAGAAGATGAACAACATTGCAACCATAGCAACCAATATATAGATCTAACAGCAACCAATAAAAAAAAATACAACCTACTTTTCTCATTCATGCCAGTACGTGAGAGATTAAAAGGAATTTTAAGAAAAAAAATAAATAAATTATAAGCTCCCTTACTTTTGTTTTTTTTGACAGGATAAGCTCCCTTACTTGTTAAGTCTTGCTTTGGAACTTCAAAGAGGAAAAAAGAAAACCAAACGGTGGAGAAGAAACTGCTCCAATCCTCACGGTTCAGTAACCTGGCACAAGGGAGGAAGAGTTTTGGTCTTTCATTCCTCACCTATGTTCACGGTGCTCCAGCTGAAGTGAGGTAAGGATTTTTGATTTTCATCTATTAGGCTTGCTTTCAAAGGCTATAAGTCACGTAGCTTTGGGTCTGTTTGGTAATGAGGATATATATATATATGTTTTTTCTAATGGGTTAATAGGTAGAAATTGAATTAGATGCTGGATAAAGGTGGGGATGGGATGGTCGAGCAAGCTATCCTAAAATTGGGTGGTTTTTTGTTTTTTGTTTTTTGTTTTCTTATCTCCAATTCTCCAACTTTGATCTCTTACTCACGCTTTGCCTTTTTTAGAGGAAGTCAAATCTGATTGCATATTGGCAAGGTAAAAGCCTCACGGTTTAGGTGTTTTAACACAAGTCTAGGTGAGGTGTTTTGTCTAGTGGCTCGTAAGGACCTGGTTATCTGATATATTATTAGGAGAAAGTTAATCAAGTCATTGGGTAATGATGGGCTTGAGTTGATCGTGCAAGAAAGGTGCAATTTAAGGCAAGGAGTTCAATTCCCTTTTCTCTTCCAGACTCAAGGTTTCAGGCTTTTGGAAAGTCAATGGTCTTATTACTGCATTTTCTTTTTCCAGCCCTTTGCTATTCGGAGACTAGGCTAGCCATGAGGCCGAACGAATCTATAACACTACTAATCAGAAGGATTTTTTTCCGTATCTTTTGACTGTTTAATAAACAGTATTTTCCACGAGTCAATTTTTCAGAAGGCATTTTTTCTTTTTTCAATTCTTCTTTTTCTTTTCCTGTTTCTCCTTCTATTTTTTTTTGGCGGTTTCTACGGTACACTTGCAGTACATATGGTGCACGATGTACAAAGGTGAAAAGTGAGTCCTGTAGCACTTTTTTACTGTAGCACGTGAATATACTCCTATTTTTTTTATCAAAATATTTACATTTTTTTATATAAAATTATTAAGAGTTAATAGACGACTAATACTTGAAGATAGAGACATGTATTACTTTAATTTCTAAATTTTTTGGTTATATAAATTAGTCTTTTCTTCAGAATCAAAATTTATATTAACTCAATAACTAATTATATTTAGCGTCTTTGGCATAAAATTGATGAGTTTAATTAAGTTAAAAAAAAAAAATTATTATGTGTGCTCATAAATATATAAGAGTATAAGACCCGTTTTCTAAGTCTTTTAAATTAAATGAAATTAACTTCTGTATATGATAAATTTAGCATATGCATAAGGTAATTTATAAAAGCTCTTTCACATTATTTTTTTAAAAGATGATTTTTTATTTATATATAAGTTAATTTTAGTTAATAGAAAAAATTATTTTATTTTTACTTCTCATTTAAAAGATGATTTTTTATTTATGTATAAGTTTATATTCTCATTTACGAATACAAGTTAAGTATATATGAGATATGCATTTCCAGTATTATCATTCATTTCCAGTATGTTTGGAGAAGTATGAACGTTCATTGTTATGATAATTTATTTCCTAACACAATAGAAAGCTCCTATGCGAATAGAATCTATCGAGTTCATGACCCAGTTTCAATTCCGATACAATTAAATTTTTAAAATCGTATCTATTTGAAACTCTTTATAGTACGAATACTGTGACTTCTTCAGCTATCGATTTGTCAGAATAAAAAACATTTTTCATTGGGTTGATTATATTAATGGTTTATATTTTGGAGAATCTCTCACTGATACATTTTAGCTGGTACTCCATCCTGAAGCTGAGGCTTCTCCTACAATATGAATTGTCACATACAATTAATGCTTCACTACTTTTTTACGGAGAGGACCTTTTTTTATTATTATTATGAATCACCACGCTGAGATTGTTGGAAACAAATAATTAAAAAATATATTATATAAAGATTCAATTAGTAAGAATTTAAAATATGTGCAAAACAAAAGACTATTATTACTTGATCGGTTAATAATAATAATAATAATATGTGATTAGAATATAAATCTAATATTTTCTCGATGTAGGTTCAAATGGAGTTTTGTTTTTTTTGAGGAACATTCAAATGGAGTTGATATTCTTTCTTCCTTTCATTCTAAAAAATTAATTGAGGAGAAAATTTTTTTTGCTGATGGAGCAGGATCAAGAGAAGAGACTAATTTTATCAATAGAGAAAATATACATCCTCTTGGTATTATTGCAGAGGCTATAGCTTCCTTGAAAGCTGCTTCATGCATCCTGTACTACATATGGGGATCAGGTAGCTGGTCAGCTATGTTGGAGTATGGCAGAAGATTCGTACGTCTACTTTAACCAAAAGTCTTATATGTATTGATACATTTGAGTTTATGTTTAGTTAATTTTTTTTTTTGGTTGTAGATATCTGTGTCAATGTCTCTATCCCTCATATATATATATATATATATATATATATATATATATATATATATAGAGAGAGAGAGAGAGAGAGAGAGAGAGATGGAAGAATATCATTTTGTAGTCTAATGTTTTGTGTTGTGCTTAAGTTTAACTGCATTAATCATCTTTCTGCTTGTCGCATTTGTCCATGCTTAGAGTGTGAACATGATAGCTTTCTTTTCATTGAACACCACATGAAAAAAGTAAAGCCCAAATGTTAGAGCTGTCAAAATGAGCCGTGACCCACAGGCCAACCCGGGCCACCACGGGTTTGGGCCGGGCCGGGTTGAAAAAAATCTGTGTATTCTAATTATTTGAAAATTTTGACCCGGCCCACCACGGGTCAACCCGTGGTAGGCCGGGTTGGCCCGCGAGTTGCCCACTTATTTAAAAAAAAAAAAAAAACTACCCTCCCTCACATACATCACAAGCCTCACTAGACCACTTAGGAAATTTTACATTGTCCTAGTTCCCTTGAGGTTGATGATATATTAATTTGAATTTGAAAATGTTAGTGAATATATAATGTTTGATAGATCCAAATTTGTTAGGAGATGTAATGATGTTAATGAATTTGAAAATGTGTTATTTTCGGTGTATTTTGACAACTTCTGGTTACTATTTTTACATGACAAAAGAAAATAAAAGCTAATTTTTTTTTAAAAAAAAATTGATTTTTTTTAAAAAAAATGATTTTTTTATATTTTTATTTTATTTTAGGTGGGCCAACCCGTTTACCCACCAACCCGCGGTGGGCCGGGCCGAGCCAGCATTTTTATGGCTCACCAAGAAGTGAGCCGGGTTGGGTTGACCCTCCTATTAGGTGGGTCGAGGTGGGCCGGGCCCAGTGGGCCGGGCTGGTCCGTTTTAATAGCTCTACCAAATGTGCTTCCATATGTACGTATACCCCCACCTTATAAGCTATTGACCAATTTAGACAAGGTGTGCATGATCTAAATGGAAAATTCATTATTAAAATAATAGTGTTTACATATGAAAAATTAAAAATATAAATATATTCTTCTTTTTTCTAAAAAGACAAAAAAAAATTTAATTAATAATTCAATGACATGAATACCCTGGCAACGCCGGGTTGGGATACTAGTAAAAACAAATGCTTGTTTTAAGGAGTTTCAGGATCAGATATTTAAGTTCCATAATGGACGAAGGATGGGAATGGGGTAGCTGGCAAGAATGGCCCGTTAAGGAAGTTTGAACATTTAAAAGTTTTAACTAAAAATAGTGTTATAAAAACCGGCTCGGCCCGGCCGGTTCGACCAGTTAGACCAGGAACCGAACCTATGACCGAGTCGGTTCACTTATTCGATCGATTCTGCAATTGAACCGGTGCTTACATCATTAAACCGGTGTTAAACCGGTAAAACCCGGAGAAACCGTTCCGGTCGGATCACATGCAAACCGGTTATTTAAATTTTGAATTTTAACCATCTCTGATCCTTGTACCTGCTTTTTACGTTTTCTATGTATACTTTATTGTCTCTCACTTCCTTTCCCGTTTCCCAAGCTTTTCACTTTTCTCTCATGTGTCACTTCTTTTCATGTTCTCCAAGAGAGCCTCACGTCTTCCAGATGGTGCTTGACTGCTTGGTCACTCACGTGCAACTCTTTTATGCAATGAGTACAAAAGTGTCATATATTTATACAAAGAAGATAAAAAAAAAACATTAAAAACACACCACCGAGTTTCAAACCCAATACTTCCATTTACAATAAGCTTATCCAATAAAATAATTTATAATAATAAATGATTATGTAATATTTATAGTTTAATCATAATTGATTTTAATTTTAAAGCATGAATTATGGATTGATCACATTTTGTTAGCTATATTATATATTTTTTATTTTTTAATATATACCGAGTCAAACCGAATCAATTAGTGACCCATGGTTCAACCACTGACCCATCAACCCAGTGTCTCGACCGGGTCGATGACTGGTCCGGTTTTCACAACACTGACTAAAAAGGTTAAAGTATATTAAGTACAGAAAGAAATATAATTTTTTTTAATAAAAAAGGGTAAATTATAAATTAATTATTATTAAATTTTGTGCTAATTATCTTAGAAAAAGGTGTAAATAATTATCTCTAACTACTTTCTCATTTACACAGTGAAATTTTCATACTAACAATGTACAATTAAAATCTTAGTTTAATTGGAGATTCATTAGAAACTATCACATAAAATCATACAAAGTATTTTAATTAAAATTTTCCAATTGAACTAAATTTAATTTTCTCTTGTAAATTATTTTCAATCACTTTTTAAAACACAAGATAGAAAAATGCGGTGTTACAAATATGATGTTGTCGGGGTGCGCTCTGAAGACGAAAGGGATGACAAGATCATGACGATATCCACAGGCTCTGCATGTTGGCAGAACGGTGGGGTTGGCTGTGTCCACCACGCAAAGTACTCCGTGATCAAAGGTTGTACTCCTACAGGCTCATCAATGGGAGTCCTGATAAAGCGGATATATCCGGTGAAGTGGTCGACGCGCCTAACCACATCAGATATCCATCTACCTAGGAAGCAGTCAACCTCCAAGTGGAGGGCTGGCTCCTTGTCCATCCGAACCTATAAGGAAACAAATAGAAGGGTAAACTCTTTGCTTCATTAAGCAGCACACACAGAACGACTTAAAAGTCACATACACAATACTGTTAACCACTGCAATGTGGTTCTCTAACGATCACATTCAAAACCTATTCGTTTCCATAACTAATTCTGTAAATTGTTTCACACTGGCCAACTGCCACTAGAACTCCCAGAACTCAGTGGTCTTACACGATTTAAGTGGGATGACTGTTGGGAATACACCCTTACCATGGTACAATGGCAGGCTCTCACCAACTGATGATGGCTCGTATTATTGTCAGGGTTGCCAAGTCGGCTATATGAACTGATGTCACAACTCAGCACCTACCCTCCAAGGTCACAATGCCTTACGATCATCTCCCAGGTACCAACTGTGGTCATCCATACTCTGAGGACTGACTCCTCAATCACTCTACTCATAAGGATTAATCTTTCTTATAGTTGGGGTTTCCGCTATTCAAGTACTAGACGAAACGAATTAGCGCCAAGCCTGAGACCCGGTCTCGGCTCCAAAAGTGCAAATAAGGACAGTTGCCTCCATCACCTTCGCGGGTGAACACGCCATTTGATCTCCTCCTTCGGCTTTGATATTCTCCCAGTCGGAAATGCCCACGCGACCTCCTTTGTCTCTTGCAATTCCCGCGATTCGCCGTACACTCGTATATTCCTTATACGACTCTCAATCCATATAAAACACAACGCGTAGCAAAATTATTATGTTTTATGCATTCCTTACTCTCTCAATTTTATGATTTTCTAAATAATTAAACTTACCTTTATTTCCTCCACGCAAAAGCCCTAAGTTTATTTGTTTGTCCAACGCATAAAAATAAAGAGTTAATTAATTATTTTCTATTTCAATAAATAAAATAATAAAATAAGATCTTGCAAATTAATTAGTTGTACTCTCTATTAAAATTTCACTTATCTTTAAATGGCAGACCTTGCCATAAAAACTAGAACAAAGTTCTAGTTGTCATAAGTACTCGCGCCCGAGTCTTGTGAACACATTACAGAGACAAACAACATTATCAAAATGTTCACTCTACAGTCAAGGACTGTATCACAAAGGCACTCAATACTATAATTGCCCAAGAATGTTCCTCTCTGGGACTTAACACAAACAAAAGGGTACAGGGATATAAGGTATCCCTTACCCCTCAAGTTCACAATTATATGTGTACACATGCCACACAATGCATGTCTTATAGTTAATTTATAAAAATTGACTAAATAGGGGAAATTTTTCTTTGGTAGTACTGAATGTGAGATCAAATTGATTGCATCAAATGACCTCGGAAATAGAAAATTTTTATATGGATGGAAAACCCTTGAAATCTATTTTTCAGAATGATATTCCAATTAATTAGGAAAAATCTATAAAAATTATTAAAAATCCTACAAGTTGGCAGGTCAGCTTAATTCTCACAGAAAACATGTTTCAAAGAAATTGTATTTTCTAATACTTACCAAAATAATTTTGAGCTGATATTTTTACAGTAGAAAGGTAACACATTGATCTTTCTAAGATGGCATCTCATGCCCTCAGATTCTTCCCCAATTTTTCCCAGCAATTATTTCTTTACAGACTAACTGCCAGGCCTAAAAACAGAGTTGATGCTCACTGCCTTGCCTAAATCGAATTAGTTAATTTAGCAAATGTAAATGATAATCTTTGTAATATATATGGTTAAAAATCTTGTTTTGTATAGTTTTTAAAGGTGCAAACACGAAAAAGAAAAGATAAGTCCACAAGTGTAAAATTGGGAAAAACCGAAAAGCATGTTCCAACAGGACACAAAACAGGACAGTCACCTTGTGTGTCATAGATGAACCCCGAAACGAGGTTTTCTCTCCAAGGTGTCAAAATGAAAGTTGTCCCATTTTGTGTCTATTTTCATTCAAAACAAATTTCATGAAAACCAACGGTTAGATCTTCCAAAAGCACAAAAGTGTGGGGGCTGTCCAGGGCTAGACGAACCTAACAGCCACTGCCACTTAGTTTGTGGTTTGATTTTCACATGCAACCCTTACCAAATAATTTTAAGGAAATTTGAGCATGGTCTCCTTTGTTTTAGGAGTCTTCCCAATCAATTTAAAGAATCAAAAGTCACACAAGAACAAGACATGCAATCTCACACAGCCACTGCCAAGAGGGTTTCCAACCCATTCCATCAATTTTTCAAGTTCAAACACCAATCCAACACAGCACAATCAACAAGAGGGGCATGCATGCATGTTGTGGTTGAGACCCCTAACCCTCAACCACATTTCAAGAGAAAACAAGAGAATCCACAAAGAGTTTCCCCTCACCTTTGATGGTGCTTGGCCGAGAGAGAGGAAGAGAGGAAGAGGGTGAGAACTTGATGTTGAGAGGATGAAGGGATGATGGTTTGCCTCACATGCAAGCTTCAATTTGCAACAAAAATGGTTTCCCTAGGCCCCAAGGGAGTCTCGGCCAAAGGAGAAGGAAGGAGAGAGAAGAGAGAATTTGAGTTCAACTTAATTGCTAATTTGATGTTTAAGTAAGAATGAGAGAGTGTGAATTAGTGTGTGTGTGTGTGTGTGTGTGTGTGTGTCCGTGAAGGAAGAGAAGTGAGAGAAGAGAGGATTTGAAATCTTAACTTAGGGAGCAAGTTTTGGGTTTAGTGAGTAAGTGAGAGAGTGAGTGTGGCTTAAGGGGGTGAGGCCGTGGGGTTCTTGTGAGTGAGGAGGGGTTTGCATGAATTTTGATTGGTTAAGGGGATGTGAGGTGATAGCTTAGGTGTTAAGTTATAAATTACATAGTGAAATTTTACATTGTGAAATCGAAATGAGATGTGATTTTAAATAAATAAAAAAGAAACTAAACTTCAAGCAATTTATTTCATTTTATAAAACTTCATGAACAAAAAACTTTTCTATTAATTCAGATAAAATTTTCTCTATAGAGGAATAACTTTACAGATATTTTATAAGAGATAACTTGACATGCAAGTTTCATGCTTTAAAATAAATTAAAAACAATTTTTCAGTCAATTAATTAATTGATACACAGCAATAAACATTTTATCAGCTATTACTAGTAATCTTAATCACAGACAGATTAATTTACTAGCAGGCACCTCAAGCGGTCAAACTATAGGCCATTCGAAACATTTAAATTTTAAACACTTATTACACTGTACATTACTAACTTAAATGAAATAACACATAATCTTGCAAACAAACTCACAGACAATTTATACTGAAAAGCAACTGCAGAGAATTAATTACTACGAGTTACTTACATATATATATATATATATATATATATATATATATATATATATATATATATATATATATATATATATATATATATATATATATATATATATATATATATATAACTGAGTCATAAATTTTAGGGTGTTACATGTTTATGTCCAGCAAGGTGAGTATCAAATTGTTTCTGGCTGTTACACGCCACATCGTACAGACTGCAATATCTAACATCAGCTTATGCAACCCCAATAAGTTTGCATTTATTCGTTCCAATTTCCATTTTGGTGTCTTATACGATTTTTGGCTTTTTTTGTGGCCCAATGATCTGATTTGCTGGTTGTTGTGAAGTATTTGCAGTGGTGGTATTAGCACTAGCATTAGTTTTTTACTTTGACGGTTTCTTCATTTTCTTCAGGTGTTTCTTCCTAGCTATGTGTTTATTATACATGTCCCTGCTATTACATTCACACTTACAAACTTCACACCATACAGATTGATCAAGCTTGATTTTCTTCAGAGGATTATTCAAAGGACCAGCCCCATTATTTGAAGGACCAAAATTATAGTAATTAAGTGGTTAAGTACATAAACCAAAATGATAGTAAGAGGTTACAGACTAAAATGACAGTAAGTTAACTTTCATTTAGTCTAGCTCACTGGATTGCCACGTGGATGTCTCATGGCAACTATCAGCTACCACGTGGTGCCACGTAAGCAAGGACACATGGCAGTTATTTGGATTGCCACGTGTATGATAGTGGCAATCGTTAGCTGGCATGTGTCTTCTATGTGTGCACACAAAACGTGCCACATAAGCAAGAGTGTTAATGATAACGAATTAAACTTAACGAGATGACTAAATTGACAAACTTTTTACACTTTCAGGAACTATTTCATAATTTTTGTTCTTTCAGGATCTTAAGTGTCAATGCCTCACATTTTCAAGGATCAAAGTGCCTATTTACCACTGAATAAATGAGCCACTTTTTCTTTTTTTTTTTTGAAAAAAAAGTATACTAATCTAATCATAATGAATACATAATTTTTTTTATTTAGAATACATTATCATTTTGAATTATTTGACAACCATGACATTTAAGGCTATGTTTGGCAAAATTGACTGAAAAGCTAGTTGGTAGGTTAAAGCTATTAAGCTAGCTTATCGAATCATAAGTGTTTGGTAAAATTATCTATTATAGTAGCTGAAAAATATAAAATGATAAAAATAGACATATTTATGAGATATTTTTATATAAATTTCAATTTTATTTGATTGATAAAAATATATTTTGAAATATTTAAATTTTAGATTTTAATTAACTTTTAAACACTTGTAATTTTTTATATATAGATCAATTATTTTAATTATATTTTTATTTTTACTTATTATGTATTTTACATATTGTTTTTCTTACTATTATCTTATACTATATTCTAAAATATTTTCAATCAAATTTAAAATAAAGTAAAAATAACATACTTTTGAGTAGACATCACATTTTCATTAAGTTAATTAGTATAATATGGTTAAAACATCTTGAAGTATAATATTAAAAATAATAGAAAAATAATGTAAATAGAATAATGGTTAAAATAAATATTTTAATATTTAAATATTAAAAAAACATTAAAAAATAATATAAACCAATCATCTAACAATATTAAGTTTTTCCCAATATGTCACACCTCCCTCTATGTCACATTGTGCATCATGCTGGCAAAGAGACCAATAAACTCATCACACAAGTGGTGTTACATAAAGTCGTGATTTAGAAAAAAGATTACATAAAACTATTAATCAACCATTCCTAACAATTTGATATGCAGATAATCAGAGTCTATCCATAAAAATATAGCATTCTCCAAATGCAAACTAAATGTTAAATCCCATTGTACATTCAAGCGGGACAATAACTTTTCTAGTTTTCTTTAACCATTAACCAACTAATTAGAATATCATTTTTTTTCCTTTCACGACTTCAAAACCATATTACTTTAACCATTAACCAACTGATTAGAATATCAATTTTTTCCTTTCACAGCTTCAAAACCAAATTAAACCAGTGCAACTCGGTTTGGGAAGACCAGTTGACTCAAAGGCAGACATTGAAAGCTTCTACACGTGGCCTAATGCAATGTGACTGGTTGTTGCAGTTCTTATTGTATGTGTGGCCCAATGTGATGTGACTAGTTGCTGGAATTCCTGCTGCCCGCATGGCCCAATGCATCATTACAAGTTGCTGCTTGGGATTTTCTATTCTCACCCCTCGATTGCTATTCGCACCTCCACATGGTTGAAAATTGTTTTTATTCAGAAAATGCACTTTTGATAGAATATGATCCTGGTATGCAAATTATACAGTGGAACCATATTTCTGTTTAAATAATTTTTTTCACCCCCAACATACACAATGGAATCATATTTCCATTGTGTAGTACACAGCGGAAATATGATTTCGTTGTGTGTTTTGTTTTTTTGTTTTTTGTTTTTCAAAGTTATTTAAAAAAAATATGAATATTAAATGTTTGATATTTTGATTATTGACTGACACGTTAACGGTTCATGTGTAGGGATTGATGTGATGTGCATCATTGATTTTTTAGGGCGAATCTGGACCATTTCTTTTTCTTCCACACATGACAACCATATTAATGATGATCTGACACGTGAATATTTCCCTTGTAAAAATCGATGCAATTTAAACCTTATATTTAGTCAGTGCAATCTTAACCGTTGATGAGTGAACAGTAGATCCTCTGACATAAAACAACAATGGTGGTCTGAGGTAGCTTGTTCCAATGTGTTCATATTCACTATTTTCTTCACAAGATGGAGGGTTTCCTTGATGTTGTGTATTACGATGGTGATATGATACCAACTTCTAAGGGTGTTTTGTTTGAATGTCCTAATGGTCCTAAATTCATTAGAATAAGTGAGGACATGTCGATTGCTACTTTAAGAAAAGCAATTGCGGATGCCATCAGAGGAAGTAGAATGTTACTTGATATTCATTTCCATCAACCTATATATGTAGGTGATGGTTGTGGTGAGTACGACTATATGGAACTTAAAGACGACAATGACATGGGAAAATGTTTTTCATCATTTGGGAATTTCATTCGAAAGAACCGATTGAGTAACATGCGACATTAGGTCGATCTCTCGAAGAAATCCTTGCCCTAGTGCGTAAACCAAGATCTATCGAAGATATCCTTGCTCTGATGCGTGAAACAATGGTGACAACTAGCTTTAATGAAGATAAATCTCTGTAGTAATGCTTTTAATTAATTTTATGAAATCTATGTATGAGTGCTATTATGTTGGTTGTTGTTGTTGTTTGTTTTATGAAATCTATGGAGAGATGGTTAATTGTTACATTAATAGGCGTGTGTTCCTTAAGTAGTTGATAAAGAAAAGAAATGTAATTTCATCTCAACATAATTGTAAAATATAAGTTCATATGAAAAGAAAAGTTTTCATACAAAATAACATATTACATACATAATAATAAATACAAATGTCTACACAAATCAATTGCCTTTGCGGCCACCGCCCCTCCTCCTCTGTCTTCGTCCCTGAGAGTTGCACCCAGCTACTGCACCTTCCTGTGTGACTGCCAATGTCCACTGCAGGAGCTCATGGATGTCTGTGCCCTTGGGTACCACTCTCAAGTGCAACAATCTATCCATATTTGTTGTAATAATCTAGAACCGATCCTACATAAGTGAGGAATACAATTAGTTATATTTTTCCATTAAAATTAAATAAGTTAATAATGGCAAAACTGCTTCAATTACCTCACATGAGTAATCTGCACCGAGAATGTAATCATGTTGTTGGTTATTAGGCTGAGGTTGGGGCAGTCGTCCGATCTAAGGGATATGTATAGGGCCACATGGTGCCTCTCCTTCCTCTAGTGGAATCATATATGGATATGAATGCAAAAAATACCAAGGCAGATACTCCACAGTGTAAGTCCATGGAGCATGTAGTCGAGGAAGAAGAATACAGAGGGTGAGAGGTGAGAGGGTGGAGACAGCATCTACACCAATGTACAACATCACTTTTGACTAGGGCACATGTATTGCGTTGCCCTTTGTGACCCTACGCGTTGACAGTGAAGACGTAGATTTCGCCGGCGAAGTTGCCTTTCATGGACAAGCAGCTAGACCTTACATGTGTGTTTGGCATAAACTATATTCGTGACCTTTGCAGAACATACAAATCATTCATCAAAAGATGGTTTCGTCGTAACAGGAAACCATCATCCTCTCGCGGTGCGATTTACTAAAATTTTATTATTTTTAAAAAATTAGTACTTTTTTATAAAAAAAAAAAGAATTTTTAGCAATTAGTTAGTAAAACTTTATAAAACTGTTTTTTATGATCATTAATAATTTCAAAATAATTAGTGCCCTTGGTCCACTCCAAAGCCTTCATTCTGAATCCGTCATTCATTTATGTACCTTTTACATATCAAATATTAACATTTAGATCTAATTTTTTTCTTTAGTTTAAATAAAAATAGAGTTAAAAATTGTTGTCCAGATTTGTTTATTTTTTTGTTTCTTTTGTTTTTATTGATTATGGCGGTTCTGTAATTTAAAATTCTGAATAAATACTGGTGGTTTTTGACCTACCAGAAATCACATTTTAAAAATTTTAACTGACACGTCATTGATCACTTAACTGACGGCAGAGACCCAAAGCAAAAATTTTAATATATTAGGGATCCAAAGCAACACAAAAATTTATTAGGAATTCAAAACAAAATTCACTAATTTATCAAGGATCTAAAACATATTTAAGCCTATTCCAAAACACAAACTGTGGACCTAACAAGCTATATATATTACTAGACACCACCCTATGGCCAATAAAGGCATGAAGTAACATTTAACAAAGAATGAAAAGCAATGATCATTGCATACTCTAACCAAGTTTAAATGTCACAATAGAAACAACCATCTTGGTTCCCATTTGACTGATCTGCCCGCTGCTTCTTCACCCTTGAAGTGTGTTTATGTCCAGCAAGGTGAGTATCAAATCGTTTCTGGCTGTTACACGCCACATCTGATAGACTGCAATATCTAACATCTGCTTTTGCAGCCCCACCTTCGACAAGTTTGCGTTTCTTCGTCGCAATCTCCATTTCGGGTGCCTTCAGTGATTCTGGTTTTTCAGTATCTGGCTTTTCTTGTGACCCGATTATTGGATTTGCTGACTGTTGTGAAGTATTTGCAATGGTTATATCAGCACTAGCATCAGTTTCTGACTTTGACAGTTTCTTCATGTTTTTTAGGTGTTTCTTCCCAGCTATGTGTGTATTATACATTTCCCTGCTATTACGATACATTCAACCTTACAAACTTCATAGGATACATATTGATCAATCCCATTATTTGTAGCATCATTAACTCTGCTTTGTTCTGGCACCACTAGTGTAGTTTCATTAGTTACAAATGGATGAGACCATCCATCATTCATTATGTCGGGAAATGTTGCAATTGATGTCTGTTGTTGTAACAGAACAAGAGCCTGCATATTCGGTGTGCGGGGAAAAGCTGAAGCTGCAGTGTTTTGTAATGGAACCACATGCAGCCTGCATATTAGAAACATCGAAATTAAAACCATAATACATATATAGTCACAACAATAATGTAAAAACCCCTTACACTATCCATGACTATTAGCTCTAATTTAAATAAAAACAAAATGTAGAACAACATAAAGGAAAGAAAAGGGCTAAATATATTGCATAGATAGATAGGCACAAAGCACCCCAAAAGGCATAACATGAGAAAAAATGATTTTGTTCAGAAATTTGAAAAGTTTGATCCAATGGAGGGCACTCACATAATCATATATGCTGGGGTCAAAATGCCTAACCTGAGGATCTAGTTATGAGAATTTGATGTCTTAGCAGTTATTGGATGGAGGATTGAAGGGAGGGAATGGAGAATGGAGAGACAGATGGAAGAGTCACAAAGGAACCAGTGGTGAGTGATAGGCTAATTGCAAAACCTAAATCACTTGATGAGCCAGTTTTGTTTTCAAGCGTTGCTCCTACTAATGGGGTTTTATACTACTAATGGGCATAATTTAGATTTGAAAAATAAAATAGTAATATAGTAGTCAATGTTTTTATTAAGAATATTATTTAATGTTATTAATATAATATTTATAAGTAAATAGATTTGTCTTGTATGGTATGATACAGTTTTTTTTTTAATTAAAATTTTAAAAAACTTAGTTTATAAAACATTTTGAAAATGAAAAGGTCAAACGTGTATATAAGAAAATTAGATTTTTAAAAAAATATTAGTATAATAGAATTTATGGTAAGATAGAATTTTGTTATTTAATTAAATTTTTGTAGAAAAACTTAGCTTATAAAACATTTTGAAAAGAAAAAGTCAAACATGTATATAAGAAAATTAAATTTGAAAAAAACACTATTAGTATAAAAGAAGTTATGGTATGATACAGTTCTGTTATTTAATTAAAATTTTAACAAAATTTAGTTTATAAAACATTTTAAAAAAATAAAAATTCAAACATATACATAAGAAAATTAGATTTGAATAAAAAAGTATTAGTGTAATATTTAATGCTATTAATATAATTTTTTATAAATATATAAATAAGTATATTTTGTCTTATATAGTATGTTACAATTTTTTTTTACAAATGTCACATTTTTGTTATTTAATTATTTTTAAAAAACATAGATTATAAGGCCAACTTTAAAAAGAGACTTCCAAATATATATAAAAAAATTGACTTGAGAAGAAATATTAACGTATAATTTAATTAATATACTTAACAAATATATAAATGAATAGATTTTTCTTTATGCAGTATGATACAATTTTATTATATAATTAACATTTTTAAGAAAAAATTAGTTTACAAAATATATTTTGAAAAGAAAAATTTCAACTCTCTCTCTTTAGAGAGATTTCTTATATAATGTGACACTATTTTTTTATTTAATTAGTATTTGAAGAAAAAAGTCGGTTAGTTGATTTTTTTTTTTTTAAAATTCAAATCTATATGTATATGCATAAGTAAATTAAATCTGAAAGTAATATTAAAGTAGTATTTGATATTATTAATTTCAAACTTATACAAATATATAAATAAATAAATTTTATATAGTATGACACAATTTTTTTTAAAATTAAGACATAAAAAATAGTTTATAAAACATTATTATAATTTTAAATATTTTTTAAAAATTATATATTAACTATTAATTTCATATAATCGTATTTTTACTTATTATAGTTTTAGACTTACATATGTTTTTGGTTCCTTAAATTTGAGGATGTCTTTTTTAATCTCCCAATTTAAATTTTACAGTTTTTTGTCCCTCAAATTTACAAAATCCTTTTTTAGTCCCTCTTGACTGATTTTTGACGGTTAAGATGCACAATATATAGACATGAAAGGATTTTGAATGTAGTGGTTACTTGAGGTGAAAAATATGAACAATAAGGAATGGAAGAGAGGAGGATATGGTGATAATTTACATGTAACGTGGGGCTTAGTAGAAAAATTGAAAGCACTTTCAAGGACCAAAAAGATAGTACTTGGTTAAGTTCAGGGACTAAAATGACAGTAAGTCAACTTTCATTTAGTTTAGCTGACTGGATTGCCATGTGGATGACTCATGGCGACTATTAGCAAGGACACATGAAAGTTAATTGGATTGTCACGTGGATGATAGTGAAAACCGTCAATTGCCACGTGACATCTACTTGTGCACACAAAACGTGCCATGTAAGGAATAACGTTAACGATAACGAATTAAACTTAGCAACATGACTAAATTGACACACTTTTTACACTTTCAGGAACTATGTCATAATTTTTGCTCTTTCAGGAACTTAAGCATCAGTGCCTCACATTTTCAAGGACCAAAGTGCCTATTTACCCCTTAATAAATGAGCCACCTTTTTCTTTTTCTTTTGAATAAAAAAGTATACTAATCTAATAATAAAAGATACGTTATCATTTTTTTTTATTAAGAATACATTATCATTTTGAATTATTTGACAACCATGACATTTAAGGCTATGTTTGGCAAAACTAGCTGAAAAGCTAACTGGAAGCTGAAAGCTTATAGCTAGTAGCATAAAGCTATTAAGCTAGCTTATCAAATCATAAGTGTTTGGTAAAATTATCTATTGAAGTAGCTTAAAAATATAAAATGATAAAAATAGACATATTTATGTGATATTTTTATATAAATTTCAATTTATTTAATTGATAAAAATATATTTTGAAGCATTTACAATTTTAGTTTTTAATTAACTTTTAACACTTGTAATTTTTTATATATAAATAAATTATTTTAATTATATTATTTATTTTCACTTATTATATATTTTACATTTTTGTTTTTTATTATTATCTTATACTATATTCTAAAATATTTTCAATCAAATTTAAAATACAGTTAAAATAACATACTTTTGAGTATGTAGATGTCACATTTTCATTAAGTTAATTAGTATAATATGGTTAAAATATCTTGAAGTATAATATTAAACATAATAGAAAAATAATGTAAATAGAGTAATGGTTAAAATAAAAAATTTAATATTAAAAAAACATTAAAAAAATAATATAAACCAATCATCTAACAATATTAAGTTTTCTCAATATGTCACACCTCCCTCTATGCCACATTATGCATCATGCTCGTAAAGTCTATCCATACAAATATAGCATTCTCCTAATGCAAAATAACTAAATGTTAAGTGAATTCCCTTTGCACATTCAAGCGGGACAATAACTTTTTTAGTTTTCTTTAACCATTAACCAACTGATTAGAATATCAATTTTTACCTTTCACGACTTCAAACCAAATTAAATAGGTGCAACTCGGTTAGGGAAGACCAGTTGACTTAGGGACAAAATCCCAACATATCTTATTTCCACCAATTTGGATGTCAATGCTTTATTCTGAACACTAAGGACAATCTTGGTATGTTTGATTCTAAGTGTGATGAAGGAATATTGATAGGCTATTATGAAACGTCCAAGGCAAATAGAGTTTATAACTCTAGAACCGTAGTAGTAAAAGAATCTATCCATGTGAGGTTTAATGGCAACAAGACTAATAAAGAAATATTAGAGCTGGATGAAACTTTTGCAGATTTCAAATTGGATGAAAGACAGGCTGCATCTAATAATGATCACTCCAACTCTACGTCTAATGCTCCCTTGGACGAAGCAAAAAAGATAGAAGAAAGAGGACCTCCTTGATGAAACTAAGAAATGAAGAGCTATCATCAAGATGATCAAATCATTGGAGATGTTTGAGATTGAGTTAGAACAAGGTCATCATTCCAATAGCAAGCCCACATAACACTTATTTCAGAAGTGGAACCAAAGACAGTGGATGATGCCTTGCTGGACGAAGGATGGATCAAACTATGTAAGAAGAGCTTGATCAGTTCCAAAAGAATGATGTCTAGAAGCTGGTTGAACTACCCAAGGACAAATCAATTATTGGAACAATGTGGGTATTAAGAAATGAACTGGACGAGGTAGGTAAAGTTGTGAGAAACAAGGCTAGGCCTATAACCCAAGGTTGCTCACAACAGGAAGGTGTGGATTTCACTGAAACTTTTGCTCCTGTTACTCGTTTAGAAGTCGTCCGCATCTTACTTTCATTTGTTGCTCATAGTGATATGAAGCTTTATCAAATGGACGTAAATAGTGCTTTTTTGAATGGTATCATAAGTGAAGACGTAAGGGCGAGCATCGGGCTACTTTAGGCCCAATTTGCCTAACCCACCAAAAACCAAGCAACAAAAAAATCGGCTAAAAGAGAAATTAAACTTGGAGAATGTTTAGCCCCTAAAAATCTCATGGTTTTGAAGATAACAAAGGATATTAAACTTTGATGAACTTATGAGGTTTCTAAAGCTATACAGGAAATACTTGCGTCCAATGCTTATTTAGGTAAAATCGTTCTTACCTAAGGCACGAAAAATTTGTTTTAAATGAGCTTGCATCGGTTAGGAGGGACTAAAAAAAGACTAAAAATGCAAATTTTAATTTGGGGACTAAAAAAATAATCTTCAATTTTAAAGGACTAAAAACATATTTAAGCCAAAGGTAATAAAAAAATAAATTAATGTGACAAAAGAAATTTACACATAACTTAGCAATTTCAATAATGAAGTGACAAAATAAACTCACTTTAATAATATATTTGAAAATAACTTCATTAATTTAATAAATCTTTGAATACATTTCTCTTTCCCTTTTACATTTGTTTTCTCTCACACTTAATAAACCTGTCCACCAAACTATATGTATCCTAGATCTTCAACATCATATATTCCAAAACACAAAATGTGGTCAAAACAAGCTTACTAGACACCCTATGGTTGATAAAAGCATGAAAGTTTAACAAAGACTGCAAAATGATGATCATTGCATCCTATAACCAAGTTTAAATGTCATAATAGAAGCAGTCATTTTAGTTCCCATTTGATTGTGCCTATTGCTTATTCACCCTTGAAGTGTGTTTATGTCCAGTAAAGTGAGTATCAAACTATTTTTGGCTATTACACACCACATAGCATAGACTGCAATATCTAACAACAACTTTTGTTAAAGGCAACATCATTTCCGCTATCACATAATTGACTTATGATAAGCAGATTGTGTTTAAGACCTTTAACATAAAGAACATTATCAATAGAGGGATAGGGTGGAATACCAATCTTACCCACGCTAGCTATCAGCCCTTTTTGATTCCCTCCAAAAGTGATTGTCCCACCAGTCCTGGGTTGGAGGTTGTGGAACATACACCTTTCTCCTATCATGTGATGCGAGCACCCACTGTCCAGGTACCATGACTGGAGTCTCTTTCCTGCTGTTAAGCATGTCTTTAACAGGAACAATTTTATCTTTAGGTACCCAGATTGACTTAGGTCCTTTCTTGTTAGTTTGAAGGGCACTAGACGTTCCCTTCTTTGGCAAATATCAGCATTTGGACGTTATATGTCCAAGTTTCCCATAGAAATAACAAACATCCACATCCTTATCATGAATATATTTCTTTCCCTTATATCCTTGTCCTGACCTATCATTGGGTCTCTTACAACCTTCAGATTTTAAAAGCTTATTAAGGTTGTCAGATCCCTTAACAAAGTTAGATAGATCCTTCTTTAGGCTGTCAATCTCTTCATGAAGTTTTACAACATCATGAGGTTGACCTCTTAAGGAAGTATCTGCTTCAACTTTCAGAAGCTTCTTAACAAGTCTTTTGTTTTCTCCTTTGAGAGTCCGAATTTCTATGGAAAGTTTCATTTAGTTCTTGATTCCTCATAGGACTTATAAGCATGAGCACTGTCATTCCATAGAGTTCGTCTATTCTCATTTAAGGCTTCATGTTCTTTTGAGAGCTTTGTAAACTTTTTCTATAAATCCTCCTTCTCACTTTCAAGTTGTTTGAAACTATTTTCTAAAACTTCTTTTACTTTTGAAAGTGATTTGGACAATTTCTTCAAAGTTTTGTAGGCCTTTGATAGAATAGAAGAGTTGGAAAGTAATTCATGATAAGCTTCCTGAAGAGATTTTAAATCATTAAAGTCTACCTCATCTTCCTCTTCTGGTTCAGAAGATTCTGATGCAGTGTCTGCCATTAGACAGATGTTGGCTTCTTCGTCTTCATCGTCGTCCAATGATGAGTCATCGTCCAAGTCTTCCCATGTGGACATCAGAACTTTCTTGCCCTTCTTTTTGTTGAAGACTTTCTTCTTCTTGTCCTTGTTCTTCTCAAGATCTGGGCATTTTGACTTGAAATGTCCGGGCTTCTTGCATTCGTAAAAGACGATTGGACTCTTCTCTTTGTCCTTCTTCTCCTTGAATCCTTTCTTGTTCAGGTTTCTCCATCTGGATCCACCTTTCTTCTTTCACATAGCATGAATCCTCTTGGATATGAAGGATAGCTCATCATCCTCATCAGAGTCTTCATCTTCAGATTGTTCTTCTGATGACTCTTCTACTTGCATAGCTTTGGACGATGAAGCTTTCTTTGGCTTCTGGACGCTGAGTGCCAGAGACTTGGTTTTCTTTGCCTCACCATCTTGTTGTAGTTCTAGCTCATGAACTTTAAGGATTCCCACAAGCTCTTCTAAGGACATGCCGTCCAGTCCCTTGGTTGCTCTCAAAGCTGTAACCTGTGCTCTCCATTGCCTAGGCAAACTCCTCAAAATTTTGTCAATATGCTCATAGTTATTGTAATCCTTACCATGTGCTCTAAGCTCATTTAGTATGGTTTGAAATCCTCCAAACATACTTTGTATGTCCTCATTTCCCTCCATACTAACAATTCGTATTGACGAGTAAGAAGACTAAGTTTGTTACGTTTTACCTGGGTGGAACCCTCATACGTTAACGCAAGAGTGTCCCACATCTGTTTTGTGCTTTTGAAGCTATGCACCTTGTTGTATTCTTGTTCGGATAGTGCACACATGATGGTGCTTCTAGCATTGGAGTTGAGATAGAATCTCTATTTTTGCTCCTTCGTCCATCTAGCCATGGGGATCTCGTTGAGATTCTCATCATAAGGAACGTAGTCCCCCATCTCCACAACATCCCACATATCAATATGACAGGATTCAAAGAATGCTATCATTCTTTGTTTCCAATAATCATATTTGACTCCCTTAAAGAGAGGTCGCCTGTTCACAGCTTGTCCCTCATTTTCCATCTTTCTCAGGATCTGGTTTTCCTCTATACTGCTAAGTACTCAACCCAAGAGGCCGAGCTTTGATGCCAATTGAAATGCAGAGATTACACTAGAAGGGGGGTTGAATAGTATGTTAGATAAAACTGAAAACTTTTTCGCAAAGATGGAGATATATGGGTTTAGATTTTACAAGGGACTTGTAAAATGTTGAAACACAGTTATCGTCCAATGATTCAAAATAACAGTTTGATGAAACTGCATTTTCAATATATCGTCCAAGCGAGATACAAAGTCTTTTCATAAACAGGTTTATAAAGGAAACTTGTGCGTTTAAATGTGAAGAAATAACACAAGAGATAACTAGTAAGCGAAAAGCAATAGAGTAAAAACACTAGGTTTATATCGATTCACTCAACCTGAGCTACGTCCAGTTCTCCTTCAAAAATAACCATTTGAAGGGTTCCACTAATCAAAACTTTGATTACAAACAAGTATTCTCTACCCTGCCATTTCTGGCTACAAGTATTCTCTATGCCACTTCTGGCACACCTTTAATATCCCCCTGAGATTAAAACAACGCCCAAGTATTCTTTATCACTAAGCCACTCCTGGCTTTCCAAACTAACAGTTTGATTACAAATATCATATCAACTTTCACAGAAAGGATATTACAATGTAAAACATATTACATAGAATAACTTAGCAAAACTAAGAGAATGCTCTTTTCGTGCAAGTGTTGGTCGTCCAAGTATTTTGGCAGAGTTTTAGCTCTTTGAAAATTCGTGAATGCTTCATTTTTTTTCATAAAGAGCTTGATCCTCTATATATAGGCCTCTGAGCAGAAGTATCTGTTGTGGGATCTGAGCCTTTGCCAATAACCATTCTCTCACAATCATATGACCATTACCACGTGTCAGCTCAGGGTGGAGAGAAAGAAGGGACAACAGTATATGCAGCGCCTCCACTACTTGTACATTTTTGCATAGAGAAGCTTTTTTGTCTCCTGTGGTACACTTTTTGAATATTCAAATGAAATGTCATATATGATAAGAGAGGAAATAATAGATCATTTGAAATGAAATCATCATCGAAAAGCATAAGTGTACTTCCTAACAAAATGGACTCGTTATATAACTGTTTGATAGAAAAGGTTTATGTGAGTTATATAAGCGATTAGACGCTTTCCAAATGGACGCAGTGTTTGCATAGTGGTTTTCACAAAGCATTGGATGCTTGTTTTATAGTAGCGTATTGGATGCTGGATTTACACTTAAGAAAAAACAAGTTCCAGTTACCTATTGGACATGATAAGCACATAGCGATATATAGTTTGAGTTTAAGAAATACAATACCATGAAGGCATTGGACAGTGTAGAACCTGTAATACTCAAACATTAATCATTAGATACTTCAAAATTCAATCTAATTTGTTATCATCAAAACCAAAGTTTGAGGGGTTGGACATTGTCGAAAGTCTTAGACTCTAACAGGAAGGTGTGGATTTCACTGAAACTTTTGCTCCTATTACTCGTTTAGAAGTCGTTTGCATCTTACTTTCATTTGTTGCTCATAGTGATATGAAGCTTTATCAAATGGATGTAAATAGTGCTTTTTTGAATGGAATCATAAGTGAAAGTAAGGGTGCACATAAGGCTGTTTTAGGCCCAATTTGCCCAACTCACCAAAAACCAAGCAACAAAAAAATTGGCCAAAAGAGAAATTAAACTTGGAGAATGTTTAGCCCCTAAAAATCTCATGGTTTTGAAGATAACAAAGGATATTAAACTTTGATGAACTTATGAGGTTTCGAAAGCTATACAGGAAATACTTGCATCCAATTCTTATTTAGGTAAAATCATTCTTACCTTAGACATGAAAATTTTGTTTTAAATGAGCTTGCATCGGTTAGGAGGGACCAAACAAAGACGAAAAATGCAAATTTTAGTTTAGGGACTAAAAAATAATCTCCAATTTAAAAGGATTAAACATATTTAAGCCAAAAATAATATAAAAAAATAAATTAATGTGACAAAAGAAATTTACACATAACTTAGCAATTTCAATAATGAAGTGACAAAATAGACTCAATTTAATAATATATTTGAAAATAACTTCATTGATTTAATAACTCTTTGAATACATTTCTCTTTCCCTTTTACATTTGTTTTCTCTCACACTTAATAAACATGTCCACCAAACTATATGTATCCTAGATCTTCAACATCATATATTCCAAAACACAAAATGTGGTCAAAACAAGCTTACTAGACACCCTATGGCTGATAAAAGCATGAAAGTTTAACAATTAACAAAGACTGCAAAACAATGATCATTGCATCCTATAACCAAGTTTAAATGTCATAATAGAAGCTATCATTTCAGTTCCCATTTGACTCTACCTGTTGCTTTTTCACCCTTGAAGTGTGTTTATGTCGCGTAAGGTGAGTATCAACCTGTTTTTGGCTATTACACGCCACATCGCACAGACTGCAGTACCTAATAACAACTTCTGCAGCCCCATCTTAGACAAGTTTGCGTTTCTTTGGAGGATTATTCGAAGGACCAACCCTATTATTGGACATCCTAGCAACCTACAGAATGACCAACAGAACAATGCTCAATTTCTCTAACTTAACACTTTTCTTGCATTTCAAGAGGTAAAACAACATTTAACATATGCAACTTAGCAAAATGCAATTATTGAATACAACTTGAGTGGTCTATCTATAGAAATATCAAAATTCTTTGTGATAAACATTAACAATAATTTAATTGTAACAACAGAGTTTGTAAACCATGACCTAGGGATTAGACAATGATAGAAAACCAATTCTCCTATTTAATGCTCTGTTGCTGTCAAAACAATTTTAGTTTAATAAATGAAAGTGTTGCAAGAAATTATGCACATAAAAGTGTGGCAATAGTTTGCGTTGTGTTCAGATAAGCACTAAAAGAAATTATCAAGTATGATATAAAATGAAAAGAAAACAGCAAGATATATAATCACATCATGGCATATAACTTTAGAAAAGAGTAATTTAGGATTCACCTTAGAAAGGTGCTTTCTTCCAGTCATATGCCTCTCGTACACATCTTGACTTGTGCACTTAGTATTGCATAATTAGCAATATTGTATGATAAATCTGCCATTCAAAACCTTTTGTTCGTTAGATTTTGACTGCTCGACTATAGCATCAACTGCGACATTTCCTTGGATATCACTATTTGTTTGTACACTAGTGTGCATCTGCAGATTCCTCTTGTGTTTCCTTCCGAAAATGTGTTTTTCATGAGCACTTTTGCTATTGGAATTGACTTGGCAAAGTTCACATCTTAATGGGTTTGTGACTCTTTGCTCAGGCACCCCTACTATTGATTCAATAGTTAAAAGTTGTTGAGACCCAATATCATTCAATGTTTCAAAAAAAGTTCCAGCTGATGTCTCTTGTAATGGAACAAGAAACTGCATATTCAATGTCTGGGGAACAATTGCAGCTGGAGTATCTTGTAATGGAACAACAGCCTACATATTTCAAACATCAAAATTAAAACCATAATCCATATATAGTCACGACAATAATGTCAAAACCCCTTACACTATCAGTGACTATATACTCTAATTTCAAATATTAAAAAAAATGCAGAACACAAAGGAAAGAAAAGGACCTAAAAAATATTGCATAGATAGATAGGCACAAAGCACCCCAAATGGCATAACATAAGGAAAAAAAAAAGAATTTGTTCACAAATTTGAAAACTTTGATCAAATAGGGGGCACTCACGTAATCATATATGCTGGGGTTAGCATGTCCAAGGATCCTGTTCTGAGAATTTGTTGTTTGGGCAAGGAAAGTAGAAGGAGTAGTCCAGTTCTGAGAATTTGTTGTTTGAGCAGCGAAAGCAGAACGGGTAGTCGAATATGCAAGTGGGTTAGTGACTGGAGGATGAATAGCAGAATCAGAGGTTTGAGGGAAATAATTGGTGATATATTGGTAGGTAACAGGAACATGGTGCTCATGTTGTTGGTGTGGGTACATTTTGAACCAAATAATGTGAAGAATACAACTAAAGTGATGGTGCTCTATTTGCAGCACAACACATCCTTTGGAAGCAGTTATTGGAGGGAAGATTAAAGGGAGGAAATGAAACGAGAGAAGGAAGAGTCACAAGGAACCAGTGGTGAGTGATGGGCGAATTGAAGAAGCTAAATAATTTGATGAGCAAGTTTTGTTTTCAAGAATTGTTCTTGCTATTAGGGTTTTATACTACTAATGGACATAATTTAGATTTGAAAAAAAAAAAGTAGTAATATAGTAGTCAATGTTTTTTTTTAGAATATTATTTAATGTTATTCATATAATATTTATAAGTAAATAGACTTTCCTTGTATGGTATGATATTGTTTTGTTATTTAATTAATTTTTATAAAAAAATTAGTTTATTAAACATTTTAAAAAGAAATGCCAAAGATGTATATAAGAAAATTAGATTTGAAAAAAAAAAGTATTAGTATAATAAAACTTATGGTAAGATCCAGTTTTGTTATTTAGTTAATTTTTTCTTAAAAAAAATTAGTTTATGAAGCATTTTGAAAAACAAATGGTCAAACATGTATATAAGGGAATTTAATTTTTTTTAAAAAAATATTAGTATAATAGAATTTATGGTATGATACAGTTTTGTTATTTAACTAAAATTTTAAAATATTTAGTTTATAAAACATTTTGATAAAGAAAAGTTTAAATATGTATATAAGAAAATTAGATTTGGAAAAAAAAAAGTATTAGTATAATAGAATTTATGGTATGATATAGTTATCTTATTTCATAAAATTTTAACAAAATTTAGTTAATAAAACATTTTGAAAAAGAAAAATACAAACATATATATAAGAAAATTAGATTTGAAAAAAAAGTATTAGTGTAATATTTAATGCTATTAATATAATTCTTACACAAATATATACATAAATACAATATATTTTGTCTTATATAATATGTTACAATTTTTTTTTTACAGATGTCACGATTTTATTATTTAATTAAAATTGAAAAAAATACATTATAAGGCATACTTAAAAATGAGACTTTCAATATACACACACACACACACACACACACACACACACACACACACACACACACACACACACACACACACACACACACACACACACACACACACACACACACACACACACACACACACACACACACACACACACACACACACACACACACACACACACACACACACACACACACACACACACACACACACACACACACACACACACACACACACACACACACACACACACACACACACACACACACACACACACACACACACACACACACACACACACACACACACACACACACACACACACACACACACACACACACACACACACACACACACACACACACACACACACACACACACACACACACACACACACACACACACACACACACACACACACACACACACACACACACACACACACAAAAGGAGGGATCAAATTACACCAGTGTAACTTAAACAACTATTACACCATTCAATAACTTGATATAGAATGTGATTTTTATCGATCCAACCGTTGAATTATATCTACATATTACCAAGATTGTTTGTGTCAAATTTTGTCAAAAATGAACAACAATAACAAGGTAATCAAATTATCAATATTTTAGTATATTTTGAAAATTTTATATTACATCGATTTTAATCTACATAAATTAGGCAACAACTAATTTTAGATTAATATGAAATTTTTTATATATGATTTATGTGAAAGGAACTTTCAATCCAACAATGGGTTTTAAGAAAACATTATCCAATTGAAAGTTATAGAATAATGTAACAGTTGATCAAAGTTACACTGGTGTAATATGATCCCTCCTCTCTCTCTCCCTCTCAATATATATATATATATATATATATATATATATTTATATATATATATATATAATGACTTGAGAATAAATATTAATGTACCATTTAATTCTATTAATGTAATATTTATACAAAAATATATAAAAAATATTTTTTTTCTTTATGTAGTATGATACAATTTTATTCTTTAATTAACATTTTGAAAAAATTAGCTTATAAAATAATGTTTGAAAAGGAAAAATTCAACGAGAGAGAGAGATTTTCTTATACAATAGTACATGATTTTTTTTATTTAATTAAGATTTGAAGAAAAAAAAATTGGTTTGTAGAAAAAAATTTTAAAAAATCAAATCTATAAGTATATGTAAGTAAATTAAACCTGAAAATAATATTAAATTAGAATTTGATATTATTATATTAATACTTATACAAATATGTAAATAAATAAATTTTTATATAGTATGACACAATTTTGTTTTACAATGTGTGTATAATTGAGTGGGAATCAGTTTCCCTTAAGAATAACTCTTGGAATAGTTATTTCACTCAATAACTCTTTGTATACGTTAAAATTTCAATAATCCAGAATCTCAATGATCATGCACAGTAAATTTTAGAAAAATCAAAACATTTGTACTTAGGTAATATTGTAGTCAACATTTACTTATATTTTAAGAAAAAGTATATTATATTAATTTGAATTTATTTAATAAAGTATCAAATAGTTTTTAAACCTTTTTTTTATAAAATTTTGTAAACTTGATCTATTCAATAATAACTTTTAATTAAATGAGAGTATTTAATTCAGCTACATACTAAGGACTTGAATTCGAGACCACTGATTAAGATGGATTAATCATGTGTATCAGCGTGTTCGGTGGTACTCTTGAAGTAACTTGATTTCAATCATAATAACTTATCACTTAATTTATATGTATAATTATTATTTTAAGCAAATTATAATGAATTATTTAAAAAAAATTTATGTCTTTAAATAATCCTTATTTTCATTATTATTTTTTAAAAAACATATTTTAAAATTAAAATTAAAATAACTAACAATATAATTTTAAAATTATTAAAAAAATTGTTATATGTTAACAAATAATTTCATAGTATCCTTTTTATTTATTATATTTTTATTTTATACATATAATATAATACAGTACGATGAATTTTATTTACTAAAATAGTTAGATTAACTAATAAAACAATAGATGGTATGCAATTCATAGGATATTTTTGTATGATAGATAAATTAAGTAACATTATTTAATATATAAAAAACAAAACAATGAGATTGAAATTTTAATTTGCAAAATCTTGAATATAACATTGAAAAGTATAATAAGTATAAAAAATCAAATGTAATACTATTAAAAATTCATTTTTCATTTGGGAGGAAAAATATTAAAATAAACCTAAAAAAATTGTGATACAATTTTGTTATTTAATTAAAATTTTAAAAAATAATTTCTAAACATCAATATAGTAATGATAATTTATCTCTTCATTTCTATTTTTAGTTATTATTTAAATAAATTACAATAAATTATTTGTAATTTTCTATATATTTATAAAATCCTTATTTTTAATTATTATTTTATATAAAACGTATTTTAAAGTAATCAAGTTAAAAGGCACATTATTATAATTTAAATATTATTTAAAAAATTATATATTAACTATTAATTTCATATAATCATATTTGTAGTACTTATTATTGTTTTATAACTTAAATATACTTTTGATCCATCAAATTTGGGTGTTGTCTTTTTTAGTCCCCCAAATTAAATTTTTTTTTTGTCCCTTAAATTCATGAAATGCTTTTTTTTTTCATTAGTCCTTCCTGACTGATTTTAGATGGTTTAAATGCATAATATATAAACATGAAAGGATTTTGAATGTAGTTATTACTTGAGGTGAAAAATATGAGGAATAAGGAATGAAAGTGAGGGGATATGGTGATGTTTATGCTAATAATTTACATGCAACGTGACTTAATAGAAAATTTGAAAGTACTTTCAGGAACCAAAATAACAATAAGTGGTTAAGTTCAAAAACCAAAATGATTTAAGTTCTGGAACTAAAATGACAATAAGTCAACTTTCATTTAGTCCAGCTGGCTAGATTGCCACGTGGATTATGTAAGGTTGTGTTTTTATTAATTGTTTTTACAAGTGATTTAGTTAAATTGCAAGAAAAATTAAATTAAATTTAAGTGCCTGAAAGAATTAAGTTAATTATGAGATGATGATGTGTTATTTTTGTGTGTTTTAGTGAGTTTTGGAGAGTTTAGGCATGAGTAGATGGGCCTTGGTTTATGAGAAAGGGATGGGTGTGCTTAAGAAAGACTTAGTGTGAGTAGGGGAATTCTAAAGTCATAAACCCTTCCCTAAGCATCATAATTCAGATTTCTCATTCAAAAGAGATTTCTTTTCTCTTTCATCTTCATTCTCAAGAAAACCCAAAATCCTAGAGACTTGGAGCTTGGTGTTTGTGCTCAAAGGGAACTCTATTCTCCTCTCTTTAGTATTCATTGATTGTCTCTTAGTGTGGTAAGCACTTCTTTCCCTCTCTTGAATTCCTTTTTCATTTTTCTCTAGAACATCCATGGAAGCTCATGGAAAAGCTTGATTTTTGGGGGTTTTAATTATGTTTTTGGCTGGCTTTGGGGTTTGGTTGATGCATCTATAGTGTGGCTACAGTGGGAGTGGAGGAAAGCCCCTCTCTAAGACCCAAAGCTCACTCATTTTCCTTTCCTTCTTCACAAGTCATCTTTTGAGTTTGAGTAGGTAAAGGAAGCTTTAATTAGTTTTAATGTTTTATATGTTTTACACTTGGAATAATGTTGTTTTGTGTGGAATAACTTATATTTGTTGTGAAAAATGTGAAATTTGAATTTGGGTTGGTTTGGAAGCCATGAGAGGCAACTATGTTATTTTTTTCGAAATTATGTAGTAATTGCATGGCTTAAGCCATGGTTCTTCTCGCTTAAGCCGTGATAGGGAGAAATAAACTCTGTATCACTATAGCTTAAGCATGGAATGTGAAACTTAAGTCGTGATAGGGTGAAATGACCGCTGTAGCACTAAAGCTTAAGAGGTGGAATGTGCAGCTTAAGCCATGAGAGTGAAATGACCTCTGTCAGCACTAAAGCTTAAGCCATAGATTCGTGCAGCTTAAGCCATGAGAATGAAATGACCTCTGTCAGCACTAGAGCATAAGTCATAGATTCGTGCTGCTTAAGCCATGAGAGTGAAATGACTTCTATCAGCACTAGAGCTTAGGCGATGGATATGTGTAGCTTAAGTCGTGACTGGTAGCTTAAGCGAACTAAGTTTTAAAATGCTTCTAAATGGTCCTCCAAATGGAATCCAAATGAAATTAACCTTACTTTATGTGCTTTTATGAAATGAGTGAAGTGGATTTTGAGTTAATATCATGTAATTCACATTCATATGAGGATTTTCTTTGGGTGATTGATGATGAAAAGTTGTGGTGTTGAAAGTCTCATTATGATTATTGAACTATTGGAGAGTTCATTGGTGAAGAAGATATAAATGGTGAAATTATGATATGGTGACCCCTTTTTTGGGGTTGCATTAGCAAATATGATTATGATGGTGTATGTTTATTGTCAAATGAGTTGACATATCATGCATACATAGATAATTGGCATTGCATATGAGTAGGTACATAAGTTGAGGGTGCTTGGTGGGCCCTCAACCTAGTGCTGGAGGTTTTCATGGTGGCTAACACCAAATATAGGCCTATAGAATAGATTAGTGGGCGAATCCCTATAGATGAAACACATCGTTTTAAAGAGAAAAGAATATATATATATATATATATATATATATATATATATGTATATATATAATAAAACAAAATAAAACCCTTCCCCTATTTTGTTTTAAGCCAACTCGAGACCCCCTTCACTTCCTAATTCCTTTTTTTTATAAAACAACACCCCTCACCTCTCGTGCAGCTCCTTTTCTCCACCGTTGTCTTCATCATCTTCTCCTTCTTATATTTCTCACTCATTTCCCCCATTGTTCCAAAACCCATCAAGTTCCTTACACTCTTTTGGTACTCAAGCATGGGAAGATGATTGGAGTTAATGGGAACAATACCCATCTCTTTAAAATTCTCTATTTGAAGCTTTTGAGGTAAATCCATAACCCACAAAGCTAGATGATTATTTTTATAGCATAGATTAGTAATGGGTTATGTGTGTGAGGTGTGGGAAATTTAAATATTAGGATTATTGTGGTTTCCTCAAAACCCTAGGCTTGTTAAATTGGGGATTTTATCTAATATTTTATTCCATTGTCATTAATGTCTAGATTCTTTGAAAAATACGGTGGTTGCTCCTCCCTTTGGCATTGGAAGACATTGATTGGGTTCTCTTTGGTTGTGAGTAGCTAAATTACCTAGTGGCTTTTTTCATTGATATTTTTAGGAGAAGCAATTACATTTCAAAATAAGTTTTCTTAGTGATCTTGGTTCCTATGAGTACTTGATGTAACATCCTAAAAATTATAACTCAATAAGTATGTACTTGTGTGATTTAATTATGATTTGATTTGGATTTATTTGTTTCAAATAAGAAAAAGATGCGTTTTGAGTAATTAAGTATAATTAGTGATTAATTAAGTAATTAAGAAGAATAATGGAAAATAAATAAAATAAGTATTAAATAATAATTGTTAAGTAGAGACATTAAAAAATTGTAGAGGGAAGTTCAAAATTTGAAAAGTCAAAGATAGATTCATCTTGGTCAAAAGTCAATGGGAATGAATTTGGTCAACTCATTAATGACATTATGGTAAATATGTGGCACTTTTGTCTAGAATCGAAAATTAGAGTTTCAATGGCACAATTGATTTACTAATAAGTTGGTAATAACTTTAATTAGTGAAATTAAATGTTCTGAGGTAATTAGTGATTTATAAATTCTAATTAAGGTAATTAAACTTAATTTAGCCCAACTTTATTAATTTAAGTCTAAAAAGAACTAGATAGAAATAAAAATAGAATTAGTGGTTTCTGTGACTTAATTAAATTATTTCATTGGGAATTAGTTCTAAGTGACTAATTAATTAAAGAATTAATGAAATTGATGAAAATAACTTTATTAGGGATTTAATTAATTAATTTAAGTCTTAGAAAAATAATAATTGAAGTGAGATTGAATTAAAATTCCATCTGCGTGATTGTTAGTGATCTAGATGACAAAAAATACAAAGAGACCTTAACCCTAAGAAACCCTAACCCTAACCCTAATGGACCTCGTATGGGCCCAATTGAAAAACCAACATGATCCCTAAATGCCTAGAAGTGTGAGCCGGCCCTAGGAGAGTGAGGGAGGGGGCACTTTTCACTTTTTGCTTTTCTCTCTCCTATATGTGTGTGTGTGTGTCTCATTCTCTCATTTTCATTTCCTTCTTCTCTAAGTTCTTCAAGTTTCTCTCCATCTTCTCTCTACAACTCTCAACTTCTCTCTAGGATTTAGGCACTCAAATCTAAATTTCTACCGATTAATCTTGGATATATCGTAGAGGGGGATATACAACCAACCCATTTTTGTTGCATTTGATGGAGGAAACTAGGAGGTATGTGAAATATAGAGAAATACACTAGAAGGGGGGTTGAATAGTGTATTTATAATTTCTTTGAAAAACTTTAACTAATGTGAAGATAGTATATCTTAAGTTTTACAAGGACTTAGTAAAACAGAAGATTTTGCTATCGTCCAGCAGTTTAAAAACAACAGTCCAATGAGACTGCTCTTCTTGCTTTTCGTTAGAACATACGTAATAGATAATCGTAGATAAAATGTGTAAAGAATCACTTTCGTAGTATGTTGAAGAGATAGTTTAATAGATATGCAAGTAAGCTAGAAAGCGAGAGAATAGAACACTTAGTTTTATACTGGTTCACTCAACTGAGCTAAGTCCAGTTCTCCTTCAAAAACTTTTGAAGGGTTCTACTAATCAAGATCTGATTACTCTCAAGTTTTCTAACCTTGCCACTTCTGGCTGCAAGTATTCTCTAGGCCACTCCTGGCACACCCTTAATCTCCCCTTGAGATTAAACACAAACCCAAGTATTCTTTAACACTAAGCCACTCCTGGCTTTCCAAACAGAATTGTTTGAGTATGGAAAGTAAGACTAACTCTCACAGAGAGGATATTACAGTAAACACGAATATACAGAATCGCTTAGCAAAGCTAAGAAGAAAGCTCGTTTTGCTTAAGTATTGATCGTCCAGTCGTTTTGACAGAGATTTAGCTCTTTTTAAATTTTTCGTCAGTCTGATACATGAGCTCATTCCTCTATTTATAGACAGCTTGTTGAAAGATATCCGTTGAGGGATTTTTCCTTTTCCAAGAGCGGTTCTCTCCATAGCATGTGACCGTTGTCACGTTTTGACTTAGGGTGGAGAGATAGAAGTGACAGCCGTACATATAGCGCCTCTCCTACTTGTACTTTGTCTGCAGAGAGAAGCTTCTTCTTTTCCTGTTCAATACTATTCAAAAAATCAAATAGAATGGCATATTAAAATGTGAGAGAATAATCGTTGCATTATATAGAATCAACATTGAAAACGTATTTCCTTATAATATTATTTTAAGATAGAAACTACAGAGTGGGTTATATAGTCGTTGGACGCTTGCTCTCACAGGAGCATTGGACGCTGCCTGTAGAATTCTTACAAAACACATTTGGACGCTTTTCTTATTAAAACATAAAGTCAAGGTTTGAGAGATACAATACCATTGCGGAATTGGACGACGTAAATCCTATATCACTCAAACTAGATCATTAGATACTTCAAAATTTATCCTTTAGTTGTTATCATCAAAATCGAAATTCGAGGGGTTGGACATCGTCCAAGGTCTTAGAACCTAACAGTATGGAGGGGTTTCTTTCTTCCCTAAGCTATTTTCTTGTTTTCTTGTTTAATATTGATTGTGGATGTTGTTGGTAGTCTATAGACACCATGGGTGTCACAAGAACTTTTGAAAATCTTGAAATGAGCTAGTTGTTATTTTTGCTCTGCAATTGTGTTTGATTTTTATATGTTTTGATGCCTCTGGATGTCATGGTATTTTTTTCAGATTTTTTTGAGCAATGTAACTATTTTTACCGGATTTATTTTTGAAAACTGTTGATTCTTAGAATGGGGCTGTTTTGATTTTTATAAAAATTTTGGGACGTGATTTTGGAAAAATGGAACATGGGTTCGTTTTATATAACATGAGGGTCATCTATGAATTTTTTTAAAGTCATAAAAGCTTGGAAAGTATTTTTACCCATTTTCTCTTTGAAAAACCCAAAAGTTGGATAACTGGGAGATAAAATGAAAAAAATAAATACGTTAGTGTATGAATTATTAATAATTTTTGTGTTTGAATTGTGATTTATTGACTATTACTATTTATCTTGTTTATAACTGTAAATTGAAGACCGGGAGGAATGTGATCCTCGGACAATGAGTGCTGGAATATTGTTTGTGCATGTTAATTTTTGTGATGGTTTGTTTATTGTGGGAACATGAATACTGCATTCTTGGATGGGAGCAAATGAACTCTAAATGGAGCGCATTTGTGAATACTAGGATGGAATTCTAGTAACTAATAATATTCACTATGAATAGTAGTGAATAAATTACAATTAAAGAGTGTGAATCTAATAATATTATGGATTGGTAATTAATCAGTAACTTTGCATGTGGAGGATGCTGAATATTTGGACTTAGAAAGAAATTTAGGACCCTTGCATGGACCTTGAGACTCAATAATTAAATCAAGCATAAAATTTGAGAGTGAGCAAGGATTTAATAACATGTAATAAGATAGAGAAAATCATGAATCGGGTCATGATTGGGTGATGTACATTACGCACGTGTGTTTTGTGGTTGATAAGTTATTGTTTGCTTCTAGACGTTGTGAGAAACGAAAAGAGGAGGAAGAACCTCTACCGTTGGGTTGTGCGTGATAGTTGAAATGGAATTTGTTCGTAGATAAATGTTACACGTCAATTGAGAAGGATAACCTTACATGATCGGAAGCCAAATGGGCAAGTGTTGAGAGGTCATGTGGAGGCTTTATCTACGGTGAACATTGTGCTTGTGAGATGACGGGGTCGTAATGTTTAACCACTATGATAGTGGGGGAGTTGGATCTCCATGTTGTATGTCTGGGACATATGTTGATTGAGGATTGTTGTCGAGTACCTTTGATAGAAAAGCCCATACAGACCTGTAAAAGGCGAATCCCGATAGGGAGAGTGGTTGAGGAGTCAGTCCTCGGAGATTGGATGACCGCACAGAGTGGTATCTAAGGTATGCTTGCTGACTTGCGGTTTCTTGGGAATCTAGCGCTTAGTTTGTGGTCGTGTTCCCACAGTGCCGACTTGGCAATCCCAACAAATACGAGGCATAACTGTGTTGGTGAGAGCCCTACCATTGTATCGTGGTGAAGGGTGAACTCCCAGCAAATCATCCAGCTTAAATTGTGTAAGTCCACTGAGTTTTGGGAGATCTAGTGGCAACGGGCCTGACATGTGATGAGTTAAGGACTAGTCCAAAATGTGTCTAGGGTTACAAGTGAGACCCATGAGAGTACCACATCGAGGTGGTTGATGTTGTGTGCTTGTGACTGTTTGTGACCGGAAGGTCGTTTGGTTGTTGGTTTAGAGGAGGAAAGAGACTCACTCCATACGCCTTTATTTTTCAGATTTAGACGAATGATCATGTGCAAACAACGGAGATGGAATGAAAGGCTGCGATAAGCACTGTGAACATGAGTGGATGTTTTAAGAGAAAGAAAAGGATCCTTCTAGGATGCTACTTGGGTTTATTGGGTATTTTGAAATTTTCATTGAGTCACTGCTCTGAGTCTCGGTCTTTTCCTATATAAAAGAAGATAGACTAGATTTTAATATTATGATGTACAACTCTTTATATGTAGCTCGAATGTATAATGTGTTAAATTCTAAGAATGTAAATGCATAAGTATATTCTGTGTAATAGAATAGTATAATGATGGATATAAGGATGTTCTTATTTAAAGAAGATTTTATTATGTTTCATGGTTTGCAAAGAAGTTAATGTCTTATAAAAATGAGTTTGATTTATTAAGATCGATATTTCATTAAAAGGGATTTTGATATGTTAATAAGTTAATATGGATGATTGTCGTTTGGAATTTTAAGTAACAACATTTTAAAGGAAAAATAATTTTCCCTGTATTTTAAAGGTTGTTTTCAATAATTGGATATCAAAATACTTCTCAAATTTCTTAATTAATAAGAAAATCTTTAATAGTAACAAGGGGTGTCACACTTAAGAAGGAAAAATAAGTAAAATATTTATTTTACTTGGTTGGACTTGATTTATTATGATTCTTAATAGTTTTAATTATGTATTTTAAATGTGGAAATTGAATTCTCATCGTAAGTTTTGTGATTGATTTCTGTTTCCTACCGTGAAGAGATAAGAGATAATGTAGCCTATGGGTTGAATACTCATAATATATATATATATATATATATATATATATATATATATATATATATATATATATATATATATATATTCTGTTTGCTACAACGAAGAGATATTGTAGCCTGTGGGTTGAACACTCATGGTATATATATTTTCCATTTGCTACAACAAAGAGATAATGTAGCCTATGGGTGGAATATCCTTAGTTCCTATAATTACCGTTTGCTACAACGAAGAGATAATGCAGCCTACGAGCTAAGTGTCGTAGTTCTATGATTACCGTTTGCCAAAACGAAGAGATAATGTGGTCTATAGGCACATAGTAGAATGAAAGTTCATATAAAGTTTGTAATTCTTGATTTTATTTTGATTATATTTCTAATGAGTTCTCAAGGTGGTAAATATTAGTTTTTTTTTATAAAAAAAAATGAGTTGTATTTATTTCACTTTTATTAAATGTCATTTAAATTCATTTTGGATGTAAAAACTCGTGCCATACATGTTTGCTTTCTCCTTCCTGTCCATTTTGTATTTTATACTCTCACTAAGTCTTTGTGGCTGGCCCCATTCTTTCCTTTTCCCCTCAGATTCACAAGTGGCTGAGTAGTTGACTTCCTGGGATTTGCTGATCTCCCTAGGAATTTGTTCATCTTTTTGGTAGGCCTCCATTGCATATGATGGAGACTATATTTTTTTGTGGTGACTCCAGTATAATGCAGCTATAGGGATAGGGACAAGAATAGATATAGAGGCAATCCTTTTATTTTGAGTTGTAGATGGTCCTCTTATATGGACATGTTATTGATGTAATTATGATGTTTTGAGAATCTACGATGATTATTAGCTATATCATTACTAGTAGATATATTTGTATATATTCATGTCAAATGCCTATGTTGTGATGTGCGGTTCTAATATCTGACTGTTGAATATGAATATATATATATATATATATATATATATATATATATATATATAATAGGTGATTCTATATGTGGTTTATCCTATTTATAGGGGAGACTAGATCTGTCAGATTTTTTGGTAATCCCCTTTGTTTGTCTTTATTTGTGTCTTAGTGTGGTTTTATTCTCAAGTAGTTTGTGCGCCGGCCACAATCCAAGGATGAGTCGTGACAATAGAGGTTAAGGTCTTTGCAAGCCTTACCGAGGTAAGTCATTATCCATATTCTTCTATTTTCGATAAAACCACACTTCCTCCGTAGGGTTAATCTGAGTCTCCCCCAATGGTCAGAGTGTCGACTATGTTAAGGGATTTACTTGGGTTAATTGCTCAAAAGTTGAAAATCTCCTTGGAGTAAAGTGTCAACATGGCATATCATGTTTCATGAACATGTGCATTTATACTATGACATGAGAATGAAGTAGTATTTGGTGATTGTGAAATGGTTTTCATATCAATGGTGTTGATTTTCAAACCCTCCTGAGATGAATTTACATTATTTAAGTATTTCCTTTTTATGTTATGTTTCTTTTTTTTTTTTAAAGTGAACTTGCGTTTTCTGTTTAACTGTGATGATCATGTTGTTTGACACGGGACCATACAGTGATGTAACTTTTGAAGAGCATACCACTAATGGTTGAGGTGGACTTAGGGTCGAGATTCGACCCTTGGTTCTTTTGTTTAGTTGTCGTAGTAGGGGACCAGCTTAGGGAATAAACTTTATGTTATGGATTATTGTATTTATTCCCTTAAGGGAATCGCTGAGATTTATTTTTGGCTACCTTGAGATATTTTGATGTTGTAGTGCTCTAAGGCACAAATACCTTTATGTTTTATGACTTCATGACGTTTCTCTATGATGATTAAATGATATGCTTAGAATTGCAAAAAATTCATACGTGTTTTTCATTAATTAAATTAATTAAAGAGTTTTAAAATGACTAAAAATGAATCTTTCCACATATATAATAGTTTTAATGTTCATGTCATGGCATCCGGGGTCGTTACAGATGACACATGGCAACTGTCAGCTACCACATGGTGCCACATAAGCAAGGACACATGGCAGTTAATTGGATTGCCACGTAGATGACACGTGGCAACTGTTAGCTGCCACATGTCATCCACATGTGTAAACTTAACAATAGGACTAAATTGACGTAGTTTTTACACTTTCAAAAACTATTTCATAATTTTTGTTTTTTCATTAAGAATACATTATCATTTTGAATTATTTGACAACCACGACAAATAAATCTTCATAAATTTTAACTTAATTTCTATATAAATATTGTAAATTTTGAGTATATTACTAAACAACCATTCTTGGTGCATCAAAAGCAAATAGGAAAAGCTCCCCTATTCTACAGAATATGATGACCGGTTGAATCAACTGCTACAAAATCAAAATAAATTATTAAAATGAGATTATTTTAAAATACGATAGCAAAGTGTGGCTATTTGTCCATATTATGATCAAAATTACTAAGTTATGTAACAATTTCTAATACGTACAATGTGATTTAAAAAAAAAGTTAATCAAGTTTTTAGTCTCTAAATAAAAGTTTGACTAGTCAAAATCCCTTAACTTTGTTCTGTTAAGGTTTTAATCCTTGAACAAAAGTTTGACCGGTCAAAGTTCTTAAACTTTTTAAAAATTCTGTTTTTAGTCCTTGAATAAAAGTTTAAACCCCATTTTTTTACTTAATTAATGAGGTTTCAAGGACTAAAAAGTAAATTATTAAAAAGTTTAGGGACCTTAATTGGTCAAACTTTTGTTCAGGGGTCTAAAAATCAAATTTTGAAAAAAAAAAATTGGACTAAAAACTTGGTTAACCAAAAAATAAACTAGAATACATTTTAAAAAAAAAGTACTTTTGCACATGGATGTTGTAACATTGTAGTTTTTCCTAATTGTATGATTAAGTGTTTGATTTATAATTAAAGAGAAAACTAAATTTAAATTATGTTAATTGATATAATAATTAACTTGAGTTCTATGTTTTATTATGTGTTAAAGTGTGATTGTTGGATTCTCATGTGAAAAAAAAATAAGAGAATGGACTGTCTTTAGAGGAAAGGTGGGGGCAAATAGAAAAATTCCATGCAAATCTCAAATATTAAACGTGCCAAGCTTCATGTTTCTTCCATTCTTCATTCTTCTTCCTTCCTCCTGAAGTCTCTTCTTTCCCTTGCATGGAAGCTAATTCTTACATCTTGTTGAAGCTTGATTTCTTCTTCTCTAGAGTCTCCTTAGTTGATTTCTAGTTGGTAAGTTCAATTCTTGATCTCTTAGTTTCTTTCTCAACTCCTACCAAGAACTTGAGAAATGGGTTTCAAGTTGAATCTTGGCTGGTGGGTAAAATTTTGATTGAAGCTTATTTTGGAATTGATTTAGGAGTCCTCTAGTTGATTTCATAGCCAAAGTTGGGTAGAGATCATTCTTGAATCACCAAGTCTCCTCCCTAACTTCTTCTTCAAGGTTTTCAGTCAAGAACTCTAGGTAAGGGAAGCTTTAATATGATTGAATGCGTATTTGTATGATTTATGCTTGGAATGTTGTTTTTGAGTGTGGAATGATGTATATATGTTATGTTTGATGTAAAATTTGATTTTGAATGAATTTGGTAGCCATTAAGAAGTTTTAAGCATGTTTTCGAGGTCCTACAACCCTGTTTCGCTTAAGAACAGAGTGGTTCTCGCTTAAGAGAAATAGGGGACAGAGAACATTTTTGGTCAGGAAGCTGTCCTAGCTTAAGCGCCAAAATTCCTAGCTTAAGCGAGGCCTAGCTTAAGCGAGGAAAATGCTAGCTTAAGCGAGGAACCCTGGAAGTGAGTAAATAATTTTTGAAATTCTAGCTTAAGCTCGAGTAAGGTGGCGCTTAAGCGAGAATTTATTTTCTACACTATAAAATGGCTTTCAAATTTATTTTAAATTGAATTATTGCTATGGTATGGATGTGATGGAGATGTCCACAAACGTTCTCGGACTATGTTAGGAAATTCACATTTTTGTAAAATTTTGGTGTTGTGTTGTGAGTAAGGATTCAAGGTGAGAGAATACCTTACTTGAGATTATTTGGTGTTGTGTTGTGAGTAAGGATTCAAGGTGTGAGAATGCCTTACTTGAGCTTATTGAACTGCTGGATGGGTTCATAAGCATGATTTGAGAAAATGGTGAATTTATAACATAGAGGGAACTTGTGGAAATCAAAGTTGTTGGGCTTATTACATGACATTGCATATGGGTAGGCACGTAAGTTGAGGGTGCTAGGTAGGCGCTCAACCTAGTGTCGGAGGTTTTCGTGGTGGCCAACGGTGGGCCTATAGAATAGCTAAGTGGGCGAATCCCTATAGATGTAAGGTTTTGCAAGCCTTACAGAGGTAAGCCAATGCCCACACTTGTCTATATTCGATTACATCCACACTTCCTCCACAGGGTAGCTCAAGGGACTCCCTGAATGGTCAATGGTGAGACTATGACAGGGGATGGGGCCTATGATGATCGCCCAAAAAGTTGTGGAAATCTCCATGGAATCGAGTCAGCACGACATTACATAATGAAATTGTGTATGAGATTGATGTATAAGTTATTGAATGATGTGATTGATTTATTATTATTGATTGATTCTAATTTTCCTATAAGTAAATCTTATACCCTAGTATATTTATGATTTTTTTTTATAAATAAGCTTACCCTTGCCTTTTGTGTTTGTATTTGTGTTGTATTACTGCAATGATCGTGTGGTTGGCACGGGAGCAGATAGTGGTGATGTTGCAGGATCTCATACCGCTTGTGACTGAAGCGGATGCATATGTTGAAGATGGGATGAGATCCCTTCTTTTGTATATATTCTCATATATATGTATGTAGCATGGGGACCAACTTAGGACAAATGCATGAATGTTAGGTTGTTGTAAATGTCCTCTCTAAGAGGATTATTTTGATATTGTATGTACATGTATATTTAAGTTTTGTAAAGCCATACCTTATACTCTTATGATATGATGATGTACATATATATGTATGTTAAATGTGAAAAATTTTATAGGTAGTTTCATATGATAATATTTAATACAAGGTTTTAGGATAACAAATGTGTAATGAAGTTGGGTCATTACAGATGTCGTCAATTTATGTGACAACTTCTTCAAAAATAGAAAAAATCAATATAAATAAACTTAAATTAAATATGAATTAAAATTAATAAATAATATATAATATAATGTAATTAATAATATATATAATAAAATACATAACCAAAAATAAATATATAATAAAATATATAATCATATTCTATAATTTTATATATAATTATATAAAAAATTAATTATAAAAAATATTAATCATATAATATATTTTAAATTATATAAAACATTAATTATATAAAATGTTATTAACTATGTAATCAAATAATGTAGATATCTAAATATAATCCACTGTAGCCATGCTAAATGACGTCGTGTGATCCATGTAGTCGATCCCACTTAGTGGGATAAGGCTTTGTTGTGGATGATGTCAGCACTTGAGTGAGAAACTTTTTTTTTCTTGTTGAAACATTATTTATTCGATCAACAATTTTTTTAGCACAAGCTTCCCATATTTTTATTTTTCTTTTTTCTTGTGTCACCTTATCTACTAAATCTTAGCAACTAAATATAACTCATCATAAAAATGAGCAGTTAGAATGTGTAAGCATTAAAAAGATGCACAGAAGACATGACTCCTTGTATTGTGGACTTCCAAGCATTCAAAATGAAGATCCTATGAAGTCTTGCAATTGAGTTTCGATGAAGACAAAGCCAACAAGTTAAAGCACTACCAACAAGTTAAGCCAAAGCCAAAAATAGAAGAAAGAAGCAATGAAGTCAAGGTTCAAGACCAAGATTTAAGCCTCGGAATCTGTGTCCTAGGTATGTCTTGTAAACTCTACAAGTATCACTAGGACTAGTATCAATGCTCCATCTAGGGGTCTAATAATCACTCTAGGTCACTTAGAAACCCATTACACATAGCCTCACACACTAGAATGAGTTTGGAAGCTTGAAAACTCATGATAGAAAATCAAATCAATATATTCAATCAATATTCATTCTCACAGCATAAACACATCAAAAAAAAAGAAAAAAGGTGAGCCTCCTTTACCTATGGGTCTTCCAGCCTAGCCTTGAGAAGAGGAGAGAAAGGGAAGAAACCTTGAGCTCAAAAAAAAGGACTTCCATCAATAACAATACCATCTCACCAAACCCACATGAAAACAAACCCCAAAACATCACAAATAAAGTTTTGCAACAAACACCCATTATCCCTTATCTATGGATCTCCAAGCCTAGGACTTGAAAAGATGAGAGAAAGGGAAAAATCCTTGAGCTCAACAAAGAGGGCTTCCATCAAGAACAACACCATCTCACCAAACCCATGAAAACACAACCCAAAACATCACAAATAAGGTTTTGCAACAAAAACCCATTACAGGTCATCTTATGAAAAGGAGAAGGAGGAGAGAAGGAGAGTTAACCATCCAACAATGGAGTCACAAGCTCAAGGGAGAAGGAAAAACAACTTGTCTTAAAGTGATATCAAACACCATTCTTGAGAGAGGTCCTCGTGGGTAAAGGAGAAAATGAGAGAATGAGAGAGCTCTTAAGAGAAGAGAAGAAAAGAGCTCTAGGGTTTATGAGAGAAAATGAGAGTTCTTCTCTTGGCACAAGGGTGGCTCATAAGGAATGAAAGAGGAAATGGGCCCCTTCTCACTAAAGCCCATGGCCCAAACCAAAACCCCAACACAACTTAACTCACCTCTCACAGACAACATAAAACATCATCCAATTTGATTTCTATTTTATTTTTCAACATCGTAAAATAAATTTATTTCTCCTTGCAATTTAATTAAAATCACTTAACCATACATTAAGAAGATCACAGCGTTACACCATAGGTAATTTGCCAATCTTGTATATATCACTAACAATGAAAATATAAAAAGAAATGTAATTTATTTTAATTTATTAAAACAATAGAAATATCATAATGGATAAACGCAATTATTTTTATTTATTACCATGGATGAAGGATATGGTTCCTGAGGACAAGGATATAATGCAACATAGAAAAATATCGTAGAAGAAATTCCTAAATATTATATATGTGTTTTGAAGACTGACTTTATTACATAAGTGCTTGTCATGCATTATGTATGCATTTGAAGGCTGACTTTATTTATTTTAAATTTTAAATTTTTATTTAAACTTATTTATTTTAATTAAAATTTTATTTGTATATTTATTCTAAGTTAAATTTTATTTATCTTTTTTATTTATTTTACTTTTTTTTAAGCTTATTGATTTATTTTATTTAAGTTAATACATTTTTAATAAATATTTTATTTATGTTTATTTATTTTAATTAATAATTTATCTAATTTATTTTTTTATTTTAATTATTTTAATTTATTTCTTTTAATTGACATTTTAATTTTTTTAAGAAATAACCACATGAACCGGCAACATGTCAATGTCTTCTTAAAAGATCCCACGTGACATTATGTGTGATTGCATTACAAATTTGAAAAAAAAAAAATAATGTGACATTAGAAAATTCACATAACTTGATGATTTTATTAATGATGTGATAAAATACTCCCATCTTAATAATATAAAAATATAAATATATATTTGAAAATAACTTCATTAATTTAATAACTCTTTGATTACATTTCTCTTTCCCTTTTACATTTGTTTTCTCTCACACTTAATGAACTTGTCCACGAAACTATATGTATCCTAGATCTTCATAATCATATATTCCAAAACACAAACTGTGGACAAAACAAGCTTACTAGACACCCTATGGCTTATAAAAGCATGAAAATTTAACAAAGACTGAAAAACAATAATCATTGCATCCTTTGACCAAGTTTAAATGTCACAATAGAAACAATCATCTCAGTTTCCATTTGACTCTGCCCGTTGCTTCTTCACCCTTGAAGTGTGTTTTTGTCCAATAAGGTGAGTATCAAACTGTTTCTGGCTATTACATGCCACATCGCACAGACTGCAATATGTAACATCTCCTTTTGCATCCCCACCTTCGACAAGTTTGCGTTTCTTTGTTGCAATCTCCATTTTAGGTGCCTTCAGTGATTCTGGTTTTTCGGAGTCTAGCTTTTCTTGTGGCCCAATGATCAGATTTGCTAGCTGTTGTGAAATATTTCCAATGGTGGTATCAATACTAGCTTCAGTTTTTGACATTGACAGTTTCTTCCCAGCTATGTGTGTATTATACATTTCGCTGTTGTTACATTCACACTTACAAACTTCACACGATATAGATTGATCAAGCTTGATTTTCTTTGGAGGATTATTCGAAGGACCAGCCCCATTATTTGACATTCTGGCAACCTACAGAATGGCCAACCAGAATAATGCTCAATTTCCCCACCTTGACACTTTTCTTGCATTAACATGTTCAACTTAGCAAAATGTAATTATTAAATACAACAACTTGAGTGGTCTACCATAGAAATATAAAAATTGGAATTTTAATGGGAAATATCAAAATTCTTTGTGATAAACCTTAACGAAAATTTAATTGTAACAACAGAGTTTGTAAACCATGACTAAGAGATTAGATAGTGATAGAAAACCGATTTTTCTCCTGTTTAATGCTCCTTTTCTGTCAAAACAATTCAGTTTAATAAATGAAAGTGTTGCAAGAAATAATGTACATAAAAGTGTTCAGATAAGCACTAAAAGAAATTATCAAGTATGATATAGATGAAAAGAAAACAGCAAGATATATAATCGCATCATGGCATACAACCTTAGAAAGGGGTAATTCAATTTAGGATTCACCTTAGAACGGTGCTTTCTCCCAGCTATATGCTTCTCGTACATATCTTGACTTGTGCACTTAACATTGCATATTTCACAACACTTTAATCCACCATTCAAAATCTTTTGTTCCTTTGACTCTGGCTCCTGGACTATAGCACCTATTGTAACTTCTCCTCGGATATCACTCTGCTCAAGCACCATTGTAGCTTCATTAACTCTACTTTGCTCTGGCCTTACTAGTGTAGCTTCATTAGTTACATATGGATGAGGCCACCCATCATTCATTGTGGTGGGAAAAGTAGCAGTTGGTGTCTCTTGTAACGAAACAAGAGCCTGCATATTCGGTGTGCCGAGAAAAGTTGAAGTTGCAGTGTCTTGTAATGGACCCACAACCTGCATATTAGAAAACATCAGAATTAAAACCATAATACGTGTATAGTCAAGACAATAATGTAAAAAACAATAACACTATTCATGACAAATTGCTCTAATTTCAAATATTAAAAAAATGCAGAACAACATAAAGGAAAGATAAGGGCCTAACAAATATTGCATAGATAGAAAGGCACAAACACCCCAAATGGCATAGCATAAGGAAAAAAATTAATTTGTTCACAAATTTGAAAACTTTGATCAAATGGGGGGCACTCACGTAATCATATATGCTAGGGTCAGCACTTCTGAGGATCGAGTTATGGGAATTTGTTGTTTGAGCAGCAAAAGCATTAGTGGTAATCGAATATGCGAGTTGGTTAGTGACTGGAGGATGAATAGTAGAATCAGAGGTTTGAGGGAAATAGTTGGTGATATACTTGTAGGTAATAAGAACACGGTGCTCATGTTGTTGATGTGGATACATTTTGAACCAAATAATGTGAAGAATACAACTAAAGTGATTGTGCTCTATTTGCAGCACAACACACCCTTTGGAAGAGTTATTGGAGGGAAGATTAAAGGAAGGAAATGAAACGAGAGAGGGAAGAGTGACAAGGAACCAGTGGTGAGTGATAGGCAAATTGCAAAAGTTAAATAATTTGATGAGCAAGTTTTGTTTTCAAGAGTTGTTCCTGCTATTGAGGTTTTATACTACTAATGGGCATAATTTAGATTTGAAAAAAAAAGGTAGTAATATAGTAGTCTACATTTTTTTTAGAATATTATTTAACATTAATCATATAATATTTATAAGTAAACAGACTTTCCTTGTTTGGTATGATACTGTTTTGTTATTTAATTAAATTCTTTAAAAAAATTAGTTGATTAAACATTTTGAAAAAGAAAAGTCAAACATGTATTTAAGAAAATTATATTTGAAAAAAAAAGTATTAGTATAATACAATATTTGGTAAGATCCAGTTTTGTTACTTAATTAATTTTGTTTAAAAAAAACTTAGTTTATAAAGCATTTTGAAAAACAAATGGTCAAACATGTATATAAGGAAATTTAATTTTAAAAAAATATTAGTATAATAGAATTTATGATATGATACAGTTTTGTTATTTAATTAAAATTTTAAAAAAACTTAGTTTATAAAACATTTTGATAAAGAAAAGTTAAACCATGTATATAAGAAAATAAGATTTGTAAAAAATAAAAAGTATTAGTATAATAGAATTTATGGTAAGATTCAGTTTTGTTATTCAATTAATTTTTTAAAAAAAAAACTTAGTTTATAAAGCATTTTGAAAAAAAAAATGGTCAAACATGTATATAAGGAAATTTAATTTAAAAAAAAAAAAGCATTAGTATAATCGAATTTATGGTATGATACAGTTTTGTTATTTAATTAAAATTTTAAAGTTTATAAAGCATTTTGATAAAGAAAAGTTCAAAGATGTATATAAGAAAAATAGATTTGAAAAAAAAAAGTATTAGTATAATAGAATTTATGATATGATATGATTATGTTATTTCATTAAAATTTTAACAAAATTTAGTTTATAAAACATTTTGAAAAAGAAAAATTCAAACATATATATAAGAAAATTAGTTTTGAAAAAAAAGTATTAGTGTAATATTTAATGCTATTAATATCATTCTTACACAAATATATAAACAAATACAATATATTTTATCTTATATAATATGTTACAATTTTTGTTTAAAGATGTAACGATTTTATTATTTAATTAAAATTGAAAAAAATACATTATAAGGCATACTTTAAAATGAGACTTTCAATATATATATATATATATATATATATATATATATATATATATATATATATATAATGACTTGAGATGATGAGAAGAAATATTAATGTATCATTTAAGGAAAATTCAACTCTAGAGAGAGAGAGAGAGAAAGAGAGAGAGAGAGAGAGAGAGAGAGAGAGAGAGAGATTTTCTTATACAATAGTACATGATTTTTCTATTTAATTAAGATTTGAAGAAAAGAAAGAATTGGTTTGTAGAAAAAAAAATTTAAAAACCAAATCTATATGTATATGTAAGTAAATTAAACCTGAAAATAATATTAAATTAGTATTTGATATTAATATATTAATACTTATACAAATATATAAATAAATAAATTTTTATATAGTATGACATAATTTTGTTTTTCATTGTGTGTATAATTGAGTGGAAATCAAGTTACCTCAAGAATAACTCTTGGAAGAGTTATTTCACTCAATAACTCTTTGTATACGTTAAAATTTCAATAATCTAGAATCTCAATGATCATGCACAGTAAATTTTATATAAATCAAAACATTTGTACTTAGGTAATATTGTAGTCAACAATTACTTATATTTTAAGAAAAAGTATATTATGTTAATTTAAATTTATTTAATAAAGTATCAAATAGTTTTTAAACCTTTTTTTTTTTTTATAAAATTTTGTAAACTTGATCTATTCAATAATATCTTTTAATTGAACGAGAGTATTTAATTCAGCTATATACTAAGGACTTGAATTCGAGACCATTGATTAAGATGGATTAATCATGTGTATCCACATGTTTGGTGGTACTCTTGAAGTAACTTGATTTCAATCATAATAATTTATTGAAATGTAGAGAAATACACTAGAAGGGGGGTTGAATAGTGTATTTAAATTTTCTTTGGAAAACTTTAGCTAGAGTGAAGATAGTGTATCTTTTCGTTTTACAGAAACTTAGTAAAACAGAAAAAACAAGCTATCGTCCAGTTGATTAAAAATAACCGTCCAAAGAGACTACTCTTCTTCTTTTTCGTTTAAATACACGTAATGGATAAACTTGGATAAAAAGGTGTATAGAAACTTTTTCGTAGTATGCTGAAGAGATAGTTTAAACGAAATGCAAGTAAGCTAGAAGGTGAGTGAATAGAATACGTAGTTTTATACTGGTTCACTCAACTGAGCTACGTCCAGTTCTCCTTCAAAAACTTTTGAAGGGTTCTACTAATCAAAACTGATTACACTCAAGTATTCTTAACTTTGCCACTTCTGGCTACAAGTATTCTCTAGGCCACTTCTGGCACACCCTTAATCTCCCCTTGAGATTAAACACAAAAACCAAGTATTTTTTAACACTAAGCCACTCCTGGCTTTCCAAACAGTATTGTTTGATATTGTAAATAAAATTTAACTCTCAATGAGAGGATATTACAATAAGAATGAGTGTATAGACTCGCTTAGCAAAGCTAAGATGAATGCTCTTTTTCGCTTATGGTTGTCCAGTCGTTTTGACAGGGATTCTGCTCTTTTTCAAATTCTCGTCCTCTTGATACGTGAGCTCATCCTTCTATATATAGGAAGTTTGTTGAAAGATATCCGTTGAGGATTCTGTTCCTTTTCCAAGAGCGATTCTTTCTGTAGCTTATTGCCGTTGTCACATTTTGACTTAGAGTGAAGTGATGGAAGTGACAGCCGTACTCGTAGCGCCTCTCTCCTACTTGTACTTTCTCTGCAGAGAGAAGCTTCTTCTTTTCCTGTTCACTACTTTTCGAAAAGTTCATGGCATGTTAAAATATGATATAGTGAACGTTGCCTTATATTATAGAAAGCGTATTTTAAAGATAGTAACCACAGTGAGTGTTACTCAAGCGTTGGACGCTTGTTCTCACAGGAGCATTGGACGCTGCCTGTATGTTTCTTATAAAACACAATTGGACGTTCACTTTATTAAAACATAGAGTCCAGGTTTGAGAGATACAATACCATTGCGGGATTGGACGATGTAAATCCTATAACACTCAAACTAGATCATTAGATACTTCAAAATTTATCCTTTAGTTATTATCATCAAAACCGAAATAGGAGGGGTTGGACATCGTCCAAGGTCTTAGAACCTAACATTTATCTCTTAATTTATATGTATAATTATTATTTTAAGCAAATTATAATGAATTATTTCAAAATTTTCTATGTATTCAAATAATCCTTATTTTCATTATTATTTTTTAAAAAACATATTTTAAAATAAAAATTAAAATAACTAACAATATAATTTTAAAATTATTAAAAAAAATTATATGTTAACAAATAATTTCATAGTATGCTTTTTAATTATTATATTTTTATTTTATACAAATAATATAATACAGTACGATGAATTTTATTTACTAAAATAGTTAGATTAACTAATAAAACAATAGATGGTATGCAATTCATAGGATATTTTTGTATGATAGATAAATTAAGTAACATAATTTTATATACAAAAAACAAAACAATGAGATTGAAATTTTAATTTGTAAAATCTTGAATATAACATTGAAAAGTATAATAAGTATAAAAATCAAATGTAATATTATTAAAAATTCATTTTTCATTTGGGAGGGAAAATATTAAAATAAACCTAAAAAAATTGTGATACACTTTTTTTATTTAATTAAAATTTTAAAAAACAGTTTCTAAACATCGATATAGGAATGATAATTTATCTCTTCATTTCTATTTTTAGTTATTATTTAAATAAATTACAATAAAAATAAATTACAATAAATTATTTGTAATTATATATATATATATATATATATATATATATGTATAAAAATCCTTATGTTTAATTATTATTTTATATAAAATGTATTTTAAAGTAATCAAGTTAAAAGGCACATTATTATAATTTAAAAATAATTTTAAAAACTTATATATTAACTATTAATTTCATATAATCATATTTGTACTTATTATAGTTTTATGACTTAAATATATATTTTTATCCATCAAATTTGGGTGTTGTCTTTTTTAATCCCCCAAATTAAATTTTGTATTTTTTTGTCCCTCAAATTCGGGAAATGCTTTTTTTAATTAGTCCTTCCTGACTGGTTTTTGATGGTCTAAATGCATAATATATAAACATGAAAGGATTTTGAATGTAGTCGTTACTTGAGGTGAAAAAATATGAGGAATAAGGAATGAAAGTGAGGGGGATATGGTGACGTTTATGCTAATAATTTACATGCAACGTGACTTAATAGAAATTTAAAAGTACTTTCAGTGACCAAAATGACAATAAGTGGATAAGTTCAAAAACCAAAATGATAGTAGGTGGTTAAGTTATGGAACTAAAATGACAATAAGTCAACTTTCATTTAGTCCAGCTGACTAGATTGCCACGTGGATGATGTAAGGTTATGTTTTTATTAATTGTTTTTACCAATGATTTAGTTAAATTGCAAGAAAATTTTAATTTAATTTAAGTGCCTGAAAGAATTAAGTTAATTATAAGATGATGATTTGTTATGTTTGTGTGTTTTAATGAGTTTTGGAGAGTTTGGGCATGAGTAGATGGGCCTTGGTTTATGAGAAGGGGGTGGGTGTGCTTAAGAAAGACTTAGGGGTGAATAGGGGAATTCTAAAGGTCATAAACCCTTCCCTAAGCTTCACAATTCAGATTTCTCATTCAAAAGAGATATCTTTTTCTCCTTCATCTTCCTTCTCAAGAAAACCCAAAATCCTAGAAACTTGGAACTTGCTATTTGTGCTCAAAGGGAACTCTATTCTCCTCTCTTTGGTGTTCATTGACTGTCTCTTGGTGTGGTAAGTACTTCTTCTCCCTCTCTTGAATTCCTTTTTCGTTTTTCTCTAGAGCACCCATGGAAGCTCATGGAAAGCTTGATTTTTGGGGGTTTTAATTCTGTTTTTTGGTTGGCTTTGGGGTTTGGTTAATCCATCTATAGTGTGGCTACTGTGGGAGTGGAGGAAAGCCCTTCTCTTGAATCCAAAGCTCACTCATTTTCCTTTCCCTCTTCACAAGTCATCTTTTGAGTTTTAGGTAAAGGAAGCTTTAACTAGTTTTAATGTTTTGTTTATATGTTTTACACTTGGAATGATGTTGTTTTGTGTGGAATAACTTAAATATGTTGTGAAAAATGTGAAATTTGAATTTGGGTTGGTTTGGAAGCCATGAGAGGCAACTATGTTGTTTTTTTTCAAAATTGTGTAGTAAATACATCGCTTAAGCCATGGTTCTTCGCTTAAGCCGTGATATAAGGTGAAATGAACTCTCTAGCATAAGAGCTTAAGCGGTGGAATGTGCAACTTAAGCCATGATAGGGTGAAATGACCCCTACAGCAATAAAGCTTAGGAGGTGGAATGTGTAGCTTAAGCCATGAAAGTGAAATATGACCTCTGTCAGCACTAAAGCTTAAGCCATGGATTCGTGCAGCTTAAGCCATGAGTGTGAAATGACTTCTGTCAGCACTAGAGCTTAAGCAGTGGATATGTGCAGCTTAAGCTATGACTAGTAGCTTAAGCAAACTAAGTTTTAAAATGCTTCTAATTGGTCCTCCAAATGAAATCCAAATGAAATTAACTTTGCTTTATGAGCTTTTATGAAATGAGTGAAGTGGATTTTGAGTTAATATCATGTAATTCATATTCATATATGAGGATTTTCTTTTGGTGATTGATGATGAGAAGTTGTGGTGTTGAAAGTCTTATTATGATTATTGAACTATTGGAGAGTTCATTGGTGAAGAAGATATGAAAGGTGAAATTATGATATGGTGACCCCCTTTTTGGTGTTCAATTAGTGAATATGATTATGATGGTGTATGTTTATTGTCGAATGAGTTGACATATCATGCATACATAGATAATTGGCATTGCATATGAGTAGACACATAAGTTGAGGGTGCTTGGGGGGCCCTCAACCTAGTGCTGGAGGTTTTCATGGTGGCTAATGTCAAATGAGCCTATAGAATAGATGGGTGGGTGAATCCCTATAGGTGAAATGCATCGTTTTATTAAAGAGAATATATATATATATATATATATATATATATATATATATATATATATATATATAATAAAACAAAATAACCCCTTCCCTGTTTTGTTTTAAGCCAACTCGAGACCCCCTTCACTTCCTAATTCCTTTTTTTTACAAAACAACACCCCTCACCTCTCATGTAGCTCCTCTTCTCCACCCTTGCCTTCATCATCTTCTCCCTCTTATATTTCTCACTCATTTCCTCCATTGTTCCAAAACCCATCAAGTTCCTTACACTCTTGTGGTACTCAAGCATGGGAAGGTGATTGGAGTTAATGGGAACAATATCCATCTCTATAAAATTGTCTATTTGAAGCTTTTGAGGTAAAGCCATAACCCACAATAACCCACAAAGCTAGATGATTATTTTTATAGCATAGATTAGTAATGAGTTATTGTGTGAGGTGTTGGAAATTTAAATATTATGATTATTGTGGTTTCCTTAAAACCTTAGGTATGTTGAATTGGGGATTTTATCAAATATTTTATTCCATTGTCATTAATGTCTAGGTTCTTTGGAAAATACGGTGGTTGCTCCTCCCTTTGGTATTGGAAGACATTGATTGGGTTCTCTTTGGTTGCAAGTAGCTAAATTACCTAGTGGCTTTTTCATTGGTATTTTTAGGAGAAGCAATTACATTTCAAAATAAATTTTCTTACTGATCTTGGTTCCTTTGAGTAATTGAGAAGGAAAAATAGTATAATATTTATTTTACTTGGTTGGACTTGATTCTTTATGATTCTTAATATTTTTAATTATGCATTTTAAATGTAAAATTGAGTTCTCATTGTAAGTTTTGTGATTGATTTCCTTTTGCTACAATGAAGAGATAATGTAGCCTATGTGTTTAATACTCATAGTATATATATATTTTCCGTTTGCTACAACGAAGAAATAATGTAGCCTGTGGGTTGAACACTCATAGTATATATATTTTTCATTTGCTACAACGAAGAGATAATGTAGCTTATGGGTTGAATATCCATAGTTCCTATAATTACCATTTGCTGCAACGAAGAGATAATGCAGCCTACGAGCTAAGTGACGTAGTTCTATGACTACCGTTTGCCAAAACGAAGAGATAATGTGGTCTATAGGTACATAGTAGAATGAAAATTCATATAAAGTTTGTAATTCTTGATTATGATTTTGATTATATTTCTAATGAGTTCTCAAGGGGGTAAATATTAGTTTTTTTTAAAATGAGTTGTATTTATTTCATTTTTATTAAATGTCATTTAAATTCATTTTGGATGTAAAAACTCGTGCCATGCTTGTTTGCTTTATCCTTCCTGTCCACTTTGTATTTTATGCTCTCACTAAGTCTTTGTCACTTACTCTGTTCTTTCCTTTTCCCCTCAGATTCACAAGTGGCTGAGTAGTATAGACTTCTTGGGATTTGCTGATCTCCCTAGGAATTTGTTCATCTTTTGGTAGGCCTTCATTGCATATGATGGAGACTATATTTTTTGCGGTGAATCCAGTATAATGCAGCTATAGGGATAGGGACGGGAATAGATATAGAGGCAATCATTTTATTTTGAGTTGTAGGTGGTCCTCCTATATGGACATGTTATTGATGTAATTATGATGTTTTGAGAAACTACAATGATTATGAGCTATATCATTACTAGTAGATGTATTTGGATATATTCATGTCAAATGCCTAAGTTGTGATGTGCGATCCTAATCTGACTATTGGATATATATATATATATATATATATATATATATATATATATATATGTATATATATGTATGTATGTATGTATATAATGAGATATCAAATTACACCAGTGTAACTTTGATCAATTGTTACACCATTCAATAACTTTCAATTGAATGATGTTTCCTTAAAACCCACCGTTGGATTGCAAGTTCCTTTCACATAGATCATATATACAAAATTTCATATTAATCCAAAATTATTTGCTACCTCATTCATATTGATTAAAATTGACGTAATATAAACTTTTTAAAATATACTAAAATATGGATCATTTAATCACCTTTTTATTGTTGTTCAATTTGGTCAAAATTTGACACAGACAATCTTGGTAATATGTAGATATAATTCAATGGTTGTATCGATAAAAATCACATTTTATATCAAGTTATTAAATGGAGTAATGCTATTTCCTCCAAATCAAATGAGCCGAATTTTTTCCGACACATCTAAAAGTGACACCTGTCCACCATTCACTTTAAAATTTTAACTTTTTAAGCTGTTTCTTTTATTCTGAACTTACCCCTCATACTCACTGCCACTTGTGAGCGTAAATGAAAAGATATCTTTATCTCTCTCTTTTTCTCTCACATGAAAAATTTATTGTGAACAAATTTATAAAACACGATGAAAGACTCCAGAAAAGAGATGAAATGCAATTCTCATTGCTCCATCGATATTTTATCCGAACAAGGTGGCCTCTTTTTTTCTTTTTTTCGTTTTTCCTACACACAATCACACAGCGGAAGCCGAGAGAGAGAGGAAGAAGTTTTTTATTTCACTCAAATAATTGATTCACTGATTCATACATAATCAACTTACAGCCCCAAAACTTTAATATGCAACTTACAACTATACTTAATGATCAGAGGGAAAATGGTGGTGGTGCAAAAGAACTTGAGCGGTGTAGTGTGGACAAACCTATACTTAATAAACATTTTTTGCATTTGCAATTTGCTGTATCCTCACTCTTTCATTTTGCAGCACTAATAAACCTTATGCATTTGCAATTTGCTGTATTTTGCCAATGTATGAACTTATATCGGGTTTATAAAGGAAAAACTCAAGGTGCACAATATGTAATTAGTTGAAGAACTTAATACCTGCATATTTGGGTATTTCTCATATTTTGTAGTCTTTAGAATTTTGTTTTGTTTTATATTTCCAGATTTTGTAGTCTCTAGAATTAGTTGGTGTTGTTCGAAGGCTATATACAGTGACATGGAATAGTCTTTAGAATTTTTTCTTTACTTTTAGATTATGTTGGTGCTCTTCGATCGAAAGCAAAGATAGCTCTAAGATTCAGAGATTGTGCACAAAAATTAATTTTTGTAGATGAGACTGCGTTTAAAGAAAAGCCGATAAGAGAAGGTCCTTGAAAAGTGAGAGTCTAGACATTTTTAAGTGGTAGGGTCGTGTGGTATAAGGGGTAAATTTGGAAAGAGAAGAAAGATAAAAGACTAAATAAAATAGTTTTTTTTAATCACATCAGTAGACACTTGTCAACTTTTTAGTAGTTCGAATGATCATTCGACTTGTTTCGTTCAGAGGAAATAACATCACTCTTTTTTAGCACAAGCTTCCCATTTTTTTATTTTTCTTTTTTCTTGTGTCACCTTATCTACTAAATCTTATCTACTAAATATAAGTCATCATAAAGATGAGCAGTTAGAAATATGTAAGCATTATAACGATGCACAGAAGACATGACTCCTTGTACTAAGGACTTCCAAGCATTCAAAATGAAGATCCTATGAAATCTTGCAATTGAGTTTTGATGAAGACAAACCCAACAAGTTAAAGTACTCTCAACAAGTCAAGCCAAAGCCAAAAATAGAAGAAAGAAGCAATGAAGTCAAGGTTCTAAGATCAAGATTTAAGAGTCAGAGTCTGTGTCCTAGGTATGTGCTGTAAACTCTGCAAGTATCACTAGGGCTAACATTAATGCTCCATCTAGGGCTCTAATAATCAATCTAGGTCACTTAGAAACCCACTACACACATCCTCACACACTAGAATGAGTTTGGAAGCTTGAAAACTCATGATAGCAAATCAAATCAATATATTCAATCAATATTCGTTCTCACAACATAAACACATCAAAAAATAAGAAAAAATGTGAGCTTCCTTTACCTATGGGTCTTCAAGCTTAGGTCTTGAGAATAGGAGGGAAAGGGAAGCAGCCTTGAGCTCAACAAAGAAGACTTCCATCAAGAACAACACCATCTCACCAAACCCATATGAAAACTCAACCCAACACAAATAAGGTTTTGTAACAAACACCCATTATCCCTTACCTATGGGTCTCTAAGCCTAGGCTTTGAGAAGATGAGAGAAAGGGAAGAAGCCTTGAGCTCAACAAAGAGGGATTCTATCAAGAACAACACCATCTCACCAAACCCGTAAAAACACAATCCAAAACATCACAAATAAGGTTTTGCAACAAAAACCCATTATGGGTCATCTCATGAAAAGGAGAAGGGCGAGAGAAAGAGAGTTCACCATCCAACAATGGAGTCAGAAGCTCATGGGAGAGGGAAGAACAACTTGTCTTAAAAGGATATCAAACACCATTCTTGAGAGAGGCCCTTGTGGGTAAAGGAGAAAATGAGAGAATGAGAGAGCTCTTGAGAGAAGAGAAGAAAAGAGCTCTAGGTTTCATGAGAGAAATGAGAGTTCTTCTCTTAGCACAAGGGTGGTTCATAAGGATGGAAAGAGGGAATATGCCCCTTCTCACTAAAGCCCATGGCCCAAACCAAAACCCCAACACAACTTAACTCACCTCTCACAGACAATATAAAACATCATCCATTTGATTTCTATTTTGTTTTTCAACATCATAAAATAAATTTATTTCTCTTTGAAATTTAATTAAAATCACTTAACAATACATTAAGAAGATCACAATGTTACATCATAGGTAATTTGTCAATCTTGTATTAAAATATATCACTAACAATGAAAATATAAAAAAAATGTAATTTATTTTAATTTATTAAAACAACAGAAATATCATAATGGATAAACGCAACTATTTTTATTTATTACCATGGATGAAGGATATGGTTCCTAAGGACAAGGAATTAATGCAACATAGAAAAGTATTGTAGAAGAAATTCCTTAATGTTATATATGTCTTTTGAGACCAAGGCTAAGGTGAACCACTTGTATAAGTGATTTATGGTGGACCACTTTTGTAAACCATCATATTAATCTAGTCCACACAATTATACGATATGTCTTCTATACCAAATCTTTTTTTTTCTTTCTCTCTCCCTTCCATAAGCTTCTGTTCCCCTTTGCACACAACCTTTTTTTAAACTGACTTTATTACGTAAGTGCTTGTCATGCATTATATATGCATTTGAAGGCTGACATTATTTATTTTAAATTTTTATTTAAACTTATTAATTTTAATTAATATTTTATTTTTGTATTTATTCTAAGTTAAATTTTATATATCTTTATTTATTTATTTTACTTAATTTTTTTAAATTTTATTCATTTTTAATTAATATTTTATTCAAGTTTATTTATTTTAATTAATAATTTATCTAATTTATTTTTTAATTTTAATTATTTTAATATTTATTTATTTATTTATTTTAATTTACATCTTAATTTTTTAAGAAATAACCACATGAACCGGCAACATGACAATTTCTTCTTAAAATATCCCACATGACATTATGTGTGATTGCATTACAAATTTGAAAAAAATAATAATGTGACATTAGAAAATTCACATAATTCAAACACGCCACCTTCCACTATCTGTATGATTCACTTACCACTACATCATTTTGCATTTCGTTGTACATAATACATACAATATATTAATATATTATACTTTTTTAATTTTTATAATCTACACCGATTTATACGGTTCAACTAGTGACCCAACGGTTCGACCATTGACCCATTAACCTAGTAGTTTCACCGGGTCAATGATCGGTCCGATTTTTATAACACTGGACAAAATAGTCCCTCCATAATAATATATTTGTAGTAGTAAAAAAAAATATTTGAAAATAACTTCATTGACTTAATAACTCTTTGACTACACATTTCTCTTTCCCTTTTACATTTGTTTTCTCTCACACTTAATGAACCTGTCCACCAAACTATATGTATCCTAGATCTTCATAATCATATATTCCAAAACATAAACTGTGGACAAAACAAGCTTACTAGACACCCTATGGCTGATAAAAGCATGAAAATTTAACAAAGACTGAAAAACAATGATCATTTCATCCTTTGACCAAGTTTAAATGTCATAATAGAAACAATCATCTCAGTTTCCATTTGACTCTGCCTGTTGCTTCTTCACCCTTGAAGTGTGTTTTTGTCTAATAAGTTGAGTATCAAACTGTTTCTAGCTATTACATGCCACATCGCACAGACTGCAATATGTAACATCTCCTTCTGCATCCCCACCTTTGACAAGTTTGTGTTTCTTTGTTGCAATCTCCATTTTAGGTGCCTTCAGTGATTCTGGTTTTTCGGAGTCTAGCTTTTCTTGTGGCCCAATGATCAGATTTGCTAGCTGTTGTGAAGTATTTCCAATGGTGGTATCAACACTAGCTTCAGTTTTTGACATCGATAGTTTCTTCATGTTTTTTAAGTGTTTCTTCCCAGCTATGTGTGTATTATACATTTCGCTACTATTACATTCACACTTACAAACTTCACACGATATAGATTGATCGAGCTTGATTTTCTTTGGAGGATTATTCGAAGGACCATCCCCATTATTTGACATTCTGGCAACCTACAGAATGACCAACCAGAACAATGCTCAATTTCCCCACCTTAACACTTTTCTTGCATTAACATGTGCAACTTAGCAAAATGTAATTATTGAATACAACAACTTGAGTGGTCTACCATAGAAATATCAAAATTGGAATTTGATTGAGAAATATCAAAATTCTTTGTGATAAACCTTAACAACAATTTAATTGTAACAACAGAGTTTGTAAACCATGACTAAGAGATTAGGCAGTGATAGAAAATCGATTTTTCTCCTGTTTAATGCTCTTTTTCTGTCAAAACAATTCCAGTTCAACAATGAAAGTGTTGCAAGAAATTATGCACATAAAAGTGTTTAGATAAGCACTGAAAGAAATTATCAAGTATGATATAGATGAAAAAGAAACAGCAAGATATATAATCACATCATGGCATATAACCTTACGAAAGAGTAATTAAATTTAGGATTCACCTTAGAACAGTGCTTCTCGTACATATATTGACTTATGCACTTAACATTGCATATTTCACAACACTTTAATCCACCATTCAAAATCTTTTGTTCATTTGACTCTAGCTCCTGGACTATAGCACCTACTGTAACTTCTCCTCGAATATCACTCTGCTTAGGCACCATTGTAGCTTCATTAACTCTACTTTGCTCTGGCTCTACTAGTGTAGCTTCATTAGTTACATCTGGATGAGACCACCCATCATTCATTATGGCAGGAAAAGTAGCAGTTGGTGTCTCTTGTAACGGAACACGAGCCTGCATATTCGGTGTGCCGGGAAAATTTGAAGTTGTCGTGTCTTGGAATGGAACCACAGCCTGCATATTAGAAACATCAGAATTAAAACCATAATACGTGTATAGTCAAGACAATAATGTAAAAAACACTTACACTATTTGTGACAAATTTCTCTAATTTCAAATATTAAAAAAATGCAGAACAACATAAAGGAAAGATAAGGGCCTAAAAAATATTGCATAGATAGATAGGCATAAAGTACCCCAACTGGCATAACATAAGGAAAAGAAATGAATTTGTTCACAAATTTGAAAACGTTGATCCAATGGGGGCCCTCACGTAATCATATCTATTGGGGTCAGCATGTCTGAGGATCTTGTTCTGAGAATTTGTTGTTTGAGCAAGGAAAGCAGAAGGAGCTGAGAATTTGTTGTTTGAGCAGCGAAAGCAGAAGGGGTAGTCGAATATGCAAGTGGGTTAGTGACTGGAGGATGAATAACATAATCAAATGTTTAAGGGAAATAGTTGGTGATATGATATACTGGTAGGGAGTAGGAACATGGTGCTCATGTTGTTGGTGTGGGTACATTTTGAACCAAATAATGTGAAGAATATAACTAAACCGAGGGTGCTCTATTTGCAGCACAACACACCCTTTGGAAGCAGTTATTGGAGGGAAGATTAAAAGGAGGAAATGAAATGAGAGAAGGAAGAGTCACAAGGAACCAGTGGTGAGTGATGGGCGAATTGCATAAGCTAAATAATTTGATGAGCAAGTTTTGTTTTCAAGAGTTGCTACTGCTAATGGGGTTTTATATTACTAATGGGCATAATTTAGATTTGAAAAAAAAAAAAAGTAGTAATATAATAGTCAATGTTTTTTTTAGAATATTATTTCACGTTATTCATATATTATTTATAAGTAAAACAAACTTTCCTTGTATGGTATGACACTGTTTTGTTATTTAATTAAATTTTTTTAAAAAAATTAGTTTATTAAACATTTTGAAAAAGAAAAGTCAAACATGTATATAAGAAAATTAGATTTGAAAAAAAAAGTATTAATATAATACAATTTATGGTAAGATCCAGTTTTGTTATTTAATTAATTTTTTTTAAAAAAAACTTAGTTTATAAAGCTTTTTGAAAAACAAAAGGTCAAACATGTATATAAGAAAATTTAATTTAAAAAAAAATATTAGTATAGAATTTATAGTGTAATATTTATAAAACATTTTGATAAAGAAAAGTTAAAACATGTATATATGAAAAATAGATTTGAAAAAAAAGTAATGGTATAATAGAATTTATGGTATGATATAGTTATGTTATTTCATTAAAATTTTAACAAAATTTAGTTTATAAAACATTTTGAAAAAGAAAAATTCAAACTGATATATAAGAAAATTAGATTTGAAAAAAAGGTATTAGTGTAATATTTAATGCTATTAATATAATTTTTATACAAATATATAAATAAATTAAATATATTTTGTCTTATAGAGTATGTTGTCTTATAATAGAATTTACGGTATGATACAGTTTTGTTATTTAATTAAAATTAAAAAAAACTTAGTTTATAAAACATTTTGATAAAGAAAAGTTCAAACATGTATATAATAAAATTAGATTTGAAAAAAAGTAGTAGTATAATAGAATTTATGGTATGATATAGTTATGTTATTTCATTAAAATTTTAACAAAATTTAGTTTAAAAAACATTTATAAAAAGAAAAATTCAACCATATATATAAGAAAATTAGATTTGAAAAAGGTATTAGTGTAATATTTAATGCTATTAATATAATTTTTATACAAATATATAAATAAAATAAATATATTTTGTCTTATAGAGTATGTTGTCTTATAATAGAATTTACGGTATGATACAGTTTTGTTATTTTATTAAAATTTAAAAAACAAACTTAGTTTATAAAACATTTTGATAAAGAAAAGTTCAAACATGTATATAAGAAAAATAGATTTGAAAAAAAGTAGTTGTATAATAGAATTTATGGTATGATATAGTTATGTTATTTCATTAAAATTTTAACAAAATTTAGTTTATAAAACATTTTGAAAAAGAAAAATTCAAACATATAAATAAGAAAATTAGATTTGAAAAAAAAGGTATTTGTGTAATATTTAATGCTATTAATATAATTTGTATGCAAATATATAAATAAATTAAATATATTTTGTCTTATAGAGTATGTTACAATTTTTTTTTCTTTTTTACGGATGTCACAATTTTATTATTTAATTAAAATTGTAATCACACAAAAAAAAAAGTTTCTAAGGCATACTTTAAGAAGAAACTTATATATATATATATATGTATATATATATATACTAGATAGTACCCATGCAATGCTCGAGATTATTGAGGAGGGAATGAACTTTTTCGGTGTGTAAAGTATGTTGACAACGTTGTTAATTTGTTATATTACTTAAAAAAGATCTAAAGCTAATTCAATTTTTTGCAATAAGGAACTTATTCATTAATAAAAATAAGAAAAGATGATTAGATGTGTTTATATTATAATACAACTCATTTCAAAAAAAAATTATAATCCAACTATAAATTTAAATTTCACAATATCACTTTCTTGAAGTAAAAAATTATCTATATATAGAACAGTAAAACTATATAACAAAAATAAGATTAAAATAATAAGAAAATTAATTTTAACTAAAAGAAATTGTTCCATTAAAATATTTTTTATGAGTTCATTAATTTAACATCCTGTAAAAATATTGGAAACAAAATTAAGCAAATAATGAAACAATATAAATTTAAGAACCTGTATTTAAATTATTACATATAAGCGCAATGTTATATATCACATTCATTTGTATTAAATTTGATATGATGTTGTAATATTTTATGTTTGGGAAAGACATTTTCTAATATTTTGAAAGACAAATTATAATTAAACTTAAAAATTAAAAATAACAATCTAATATATTTTTTTGATAAACAACAATTTAACATTTTCATTATAATTTCATTAAAAGTTATTTGAAAAACTATTGTCTTTTCATGTATTATCAAATACTTATTTATTTTATAAAAAAAAATATATAAAAAAAAGACAATTGAGAATCACATCCATCTATTGTCAGAAATTCAAATCAACCACATAATTTATATTTTATTTCATTATTTCTTTAACATATATAACATTAATTTAATAATAAATATGTAGTATGTCCCCTTTATATTTATTAGCATTTATGTTTAATTGATTTTAATTTTTCATATACTTAGGTGATGAAATTGTCTATATTATTTGAAAAAATATTTAAAATATAACTAATATCTAAATAAATTTAAATTTGAAATATAGATATAAATATTTATATTAAATTATTATAATAATAAAAAATAAAAACTATTAAAACATTAAAATAATTTAGAATCCAAATTTAATGTGCATAGAGAAAAAAAAATGAACAAACACATGAATTAATTTTAATATGTTATAATTTAAATTAATCTAAATTAATTAGGTGAAAAATTCAAATTTACTTAAATAAAAAAAGTCTTCAATGAATTTGAGTGAGAAGATATTATGAAGGACAAATATATTTATATTGAAATTAATATACTAATATAACAACAAATTCTCTAATTTTGTGTATCATATTTATAATTGTCCATAAATTCGTAATTGTCCATTTTAAATTAATCTTTAAGATATAGTTCTATTACTTAATTCATTCAAATCAAGGTATATACGTTCTAATTACCATAGTTATTATAATTGGACACAGACATTAATTTTGAATGGATTTGAATTTTTTTTTATTTTCAATGATACTTTTAAGAAAATTCAATAAAATTGTTTGCTCAAATTCAATTCAAATAAATGACGATTCCATATTTAGGTCAAATTAACCGTTAATTTTAAATTAATCATCTATTTTAAATTTGGTCCAATAAAATCCTATTAAATTATTTGAAATTGACAACATGTGTAATAATTAAATAAAAGTAAAATAATAAATTAATCGAGCATTCCATATTTACGCCAAAATTAAAGGTCTATTTCAAATTTTGATTCATCTATCAGAAGATAAAGTAAAAATAATTTTTTTATATTTGTGTGTCATAATTGTCCATAATAGATTTATGTGCAAATATTGTTCATTGTAACACCCTAATTGGGTGTGTACCTTTTCCCTATTTATATTTCTAAATTTTTGACAATTTAGAATATAAGGATATCAGAGTTTACTATGCGAAAAATAAAACTTAAAACATATCTAATACCTCTTGGCACTTATGTGCCATACAAAACATAACCAAAAGGTATTTGAACATAAACTAACTCTCATACATTGGGAGATAGAAAACTATAATTATCTTCCTTCATGTAAGCATCTCCAAGCATCTCCCTTAAGCTCATCCATCTGCCTAGCATGTAAAAACATGAAACTAAAAGGGATGAGACATAATGTCTCAGTGAGTGCTCTAAAGACTCTAGGTTGACTCTCTATTCTAGAGATCCTTTTCTTAACTCTCAACGCTTCTCATTCCTTTTCTTGATACTCATACTCACAACCATAATCTCAACATCTCTTCGTTTATCCCTAAGCTGGACCAACTACATGAATGCCCCTCAAAATAAAATTACATGAACGTCCCATTTTTAGATGGGAAAACTAAAATTACATGAATTTCTATTGAACAAAACAAATTTCTATCCATTTTGAAATTGACAATGCATTAATTTTATTTTAATTACTTCTATTATTTATTAATACTAATTTATCTATTTAAAAAAGGGTATATTCAAATTTTAATTATTAACAGTAATAGACAAATCATAGTAATTAGTAATTAATAGGTGAGGATGCTAACAACACTTGACACTCTCTTTCTAACACTCACTCTATGATTGACTAAAATTTATTGAAAATTATCATTTTTGGTGGGTCACTCATTTAAATCAGGAAAGATACTCATCATCAAAATTGATTATTTTTAATAAATTTTAGTCAATCATAGAGTGAGTGTTGGAAAGAGAGTGTGAGAGAGAGTGTCGCTAGCATCTACCTTTAATTTGTCTATTTGGAATTAAATTTATTAAAATTTATCTTCAATTCTTTTATTAAAATTTAAATACGTTAGCTATTTATATAATGTTTTACTAAATTAATTAAAAATACTCAATTATATTTAAAAAATTAATTAAAATACTAAATTAATAGTTAATTAATTATTTTATATTTATACTAAATTAATTAATATAATATTTATATTATATTTAAGATTTTTGTTTATATAGATTTATTAAAAATACACCTTTACATTAAAGATATTTGATTTTGATTTTGATTTTTTTTCAAAAGTATTTCAATTAATAATATAATTAATCTCGAAATATTTTACAACATTAATTTAATCTAAAAAATAGATGTAATTTAATCAAACTAAATTTAGTATACTAATTACTATATTAAATTTTATCAAACTAAATTAATTAATATAATGTTTATATTATATTTAAGATTTCTATTTATATATTAATTAAAAAGTTGTAATTAATCTTCGTGAATAACATATTTAGGTTTATAATTCCTATACCATTCATAAATTAATAATTTAATTATAATTTTTTTTCTTGTCAGTAATTTCTTTTTATTTGTCAATAAATCTATAATAATTTAAGTAATATCAGTAAGATTTTTAAATTAAAAATTGAGAAAATTGTAACATCCCCATAAATCATAATAATAATAATTATGATAATAATAATAAAATGTGATAATGACTAATTGTTTTATAATATCCTTATATTTAGCTTTTTATGGTATTTTAGTGCAATGTGTGCATTAGAGTAACTTATAGAGTAAGGAACCATAAAACCAATACTAGCTATATATATATATATATATATATATATATATATATATATAAACCCAAAACCCTTCCCTCCCACACTTAACATACACACAAACAGAATTTAGAGTGAGAAAGAAGAGAGAAGGAGGAGAAAAGAGAAGAAGGAGAAAGGAAGGGAAGAAGAAGGAGGAAGAAGCTATGGAATCCACAACACCCCACTCATCATCCTTAGTCCAGAGGTCTTTAGTGAGTGTTTATGTATCCTTCTCTATCCCTCCATCTGTGGCTTGGGCAGAGATTCAAGGAGGGTTAGGTTTCTCTCCATGGGAGCGGAGCTCCAACCCCCAATCCTTGGTTTTAATGTGAGAGATGCATAAATCATAGTTGTTTTGCTTGTTTGGCATGAGATTCGTCATTAATTTGCATTACTTTGAGGATTTGGGTTGTTAGGTAGCATTTATGGTAAAGGGGTTATGCACAATCACGAACCCTATGACCTGCAGAGTCGCGAAATCTCGCTTAAGTGAGCTCTGCATGGCACTTAAGCGAGGAGCCCCTGGAGTAGGAAGTACTCTCTGCAATTCTCGCTTAAGCTTGAGTTTCTAGCGCTTAAGCGTGGTAGTCTAGCGCCTAAGCGCGAGGATCTGGCGCTTAAGCACAAAGCTCCAGGGACCATGTTCAATTGTAGTACTTTGACGCTTAAGCACAAGTGGTTGGCACTTAAGCGTGGCACTATGGTGCTTAAGCGCTAGGAATTGGCGCTTAAGCGAGGTGTCAGGGTTAGAATGGCTTAATTGCAGGATTCATGCTTAAGCGACTGACCCCTGGAACAATATGTTGAGTTCTATCTTTTCCAAGTTTTTTTTTTAATATACTCTTGTATGTTTACATGATCCATGAGGATAATGATATGTTTAATTAATGAAAGAGGGGATTCCTTTGGGGATCAAAGAAAGTGATATATTTTGATAAGTTAAGCATGCAAATGAAATGATTTGCCCACTTTAGAAGGTAGGCGGGATCTTCCGTCACTTCCTACCTTCCTAAGATGTGGCAAAGCTCCTCGGGCCGGAGGAGGATAATACGAGGCCATGCTCCTTGGACCGGAGGAGGATAATACGAGGTTAGCTCCTCGGGTCGGAGGAGGATAATACGAGGCCAAGGCATGAAATGAAAGGGATACCTTTCAATATATTGAGCTCAATAGATGCCCTAGTACGGAAAAAGAATAAAGAAAGTTAACTTACAACATACAAAGTAAATGTTAAGATTATGTCAATAGAGAGGTAAAAGTAGCATATGATAGTGCTTTATAGTACTTTTATGAATGATGAAAGATTATAATGCATGTCTTTAACACTCACTGAGACCCTGTCTCATTAGTTTAGTGTTTATGTTCCAGATTAAACAGGTTTAAAGCATAAAGACAAGAGGCCTAGAAGATATTATGTTTATGTAGCAATATCTTTATAGGCTAGTTTTTGTTAAAAGAACTCTTTATGTATTCTTTTGGCATAGGATCCCATGTATGGGGATTACCTTTTATGTATATGATTTAATTACTTAAGAATGATGTAGGCCCTTGAACAGTTATACTCTTAAGTAATAATATCATATATGTTTATATTATCCAGGTTGATGACTAAAATGTAAGTTAGATGGTAGTACCCAGTAGGGTGTTACAAAAATAATTTAAGCAATCTCTTTATTTGTCAGTAATATCAATTATATTTGTCAATTTATATAAGGATTTTAATTTTGGCTGAAACGAATGTAATGACAAACTATACCTATCTTTTGAAAACAAATATTAAGAATTAAAAATGATTAAATCAACAAATATTATTAAAAGTTCTATTTACCAAATATTGAAAACATTATATTGCTATTTAAAGCTTAAGTATTCTCCATTCACTAATTTTGTTTTTTCAACTACTCGCACATCAATATTCTTCAATCACTAAAAATTGTGATTTTTATAATTTAAATTATTGGGATAAAGAGTACTAAGAAAATAAAATAAAATTACAATACCAAAATTGGGACAAAATATAAAAATGCCTAACTTTCAAGTAATAACAAATTTAGCATATGTCCTAATTTACTTAAATTAAAAAGGCACACACATTAGGCAAACTACTAAAGTTATATATATATATATATATATATATATATATATATATATATATATATATATATATATAAGCTAAAGATTTATTGCTGTTAAAAAAGAGCATAAGACTATAAAAAAACAAAAAAACATAAGACATGCTCATCTTACAGCCAATTGTAAAACATTCCAATCCAATCCTCTACACATGCTAATCTATAAACGAAAATCTGACCAAACTTACAATACATTACCCGTACCACTCTACACAACCACATCACATAATTTAAGAAACTAAATTAGCTTAGTTTTTAATTCTTCAATAATAATTAACTTTCATTGTGTAGCTTGCTTTCATGCTCCCAGTCCAATTTCCTATGTCAGTGATTAGGTTCCAAAATTATTCTTTTACAGCCACCTCCCTCTTGCCAAGTTGTGTCCCATGGTCCCGTTAGTGAGTAAGCTCAAATATTTTCGTGTTCTTGGATTCACTCCCAGTCAAGGCCGGCTCAAGGGTAAAGCAACTAAAACTCAAGCTTTTGGCCCACCAACTAAAAATATATTTTCTATTATATAAAGAAAAATGGCCTCATATGTTGACAAAAAGTCCACATATGTTGGCAAAAAAGGCCTACTATATAGCTATTTCATTTAAAGTAAAATGTTTCTCTTAAAATTTGCTTTAGGTCTCACCTACCATTGGGCTAGCCCTACTCCCAGTCTTGGACAATCTTGTTATCTACGGTAAACCTCTAAAGGTTTAGAGACCAAAATTAGCCATGGAAAATAGGACTGCAAAACAAATCAACAACACTCAATGTAACAGGTATTACCGCTCGATATAGAAAATGCAAAACAATTCCTCCTCTAATGGAAACACGAAATTTGTACACTCCAAGAAAATTTGAAATCTCGAAATAAACTCAAAATATAAGATTACAACACAGATTAATAAGTTTAGGAAGAGAATGAAATTTAGAACAAAATAATATGAAAATAATGATAACCAAACTGTGATTCTAGACATAGAGACGAAACAATTTCTCCATTAGGGGATTGCATATTAAATAGAGCAACACCATCCTTTGTAATTCCAAAAATGGCTTATTTAAGTTTATAATTCAATATTCCAGCGGCAAAACATATTTGGAATCCCTTACAGTCTGAGATACGGCACCTCCATACCCGCCATCTTCTATGGCCTGACTTAAGGATCCAAATACATCTCAACAATCCACAATCCTTAACCACAACAACAACCCATCCCCTACACACTAAAAGAGTCACTAAACCTCTTGGGAAGTAGTTCTCAACACTCCAACACGCCATTCAGAGTCAAAACATAGGGGTGGTACTTGGATAGATATCCCACTAGGCGAGACCCCCGGGTCACTTTAGTGGGCCGGAGTTCTGGCGTCAAACTCCCCCTCCCAAGTATACCATTTTTCTATAAAAGTCTTCCCAAAGGACATAGTTAACTTTTCTTTAACATATAGGGATAGTTCCAACACACAGTTTACATATATCATCATCTCATCAACATTTCATTTCAATTTCTCAACAAAACACATACACCTCAATAATAAATAATATTCTCAACAAAATTTTAAGTACCTCAATCAATAATATAATAATCTCAACGAATTATATCCCATCAACCATAATATGCCAACCCCAACAACAAAGTCATTCTCTCATAGATAAACTTACTTGTGGGCACATCACAGAGATAAACAACATTGTTACAAGATCCATCCTATAGTTAAAAGACAATATCACACAAACATATTTCAAATATTAAATACTCAAGATTCACATCCTTGGAACTTAAAGTGAAACAGAATAGGTCAATGGATATTAGTTATCAATTTCCTTATAAAAATTCACACCTCAATAAACAAACATCACCATTCTAATAATTCTATCATATCAACCAAATTGATCAAATAAGGTCGATTTCTCTTTGGCAGTACTGAATGTGAGCTCTCACTGATTGAAGCAAATGACCTCGGAATTAAAATTTTTTTATATAGAATTAAAGCTCTTGAATCCTATTTTTTAAAATGGTATCCCAATTGTAAAATAGACAACTAGAGAATTTTCTAAAATTCCTACAAGTTGACAGTACCGAATTTGACTTTCTAGTGAACATGGTTCAAAGAAATTAAATTTTCTAATACTTCCCAAACTTGTTTTGAGCTGGAATTTTTACAGGATAAAGGTAACACATTGGTCTTTCAAAATGCTATCCCATGTCCTCAAATTCATTCCCAATTGTTTCCAGTAAAATTTTCTCTAATAGCCTAAATTTTAGACTCCAAACAGATCTCCAAACCCTAGCCCTGTTTCTTTTCAAAACGTTAATTTAGAAATTGGACATGATAATTTTTGTAAATTATATGGTTAAAAATCTTGATTTGTCTAGTTTTAAATGGTGCAAACACGAAATAGAAAAGATAAGTACATAAGTGTAAAACTTGAGAAAAATCGAGACTTGTTCCAGTGGAACTCGAAAACAGAACAACCACTTTGTGGGTCATGGATGAACCTCGAAACAAAGTTATCTCGCCAAAGTGTCAAAATAAAAGTTGCCTTTCTGCAAAGAATGCATGAAAATTATAAGCTTTCCTTACCTTTCTGCAGTCACAAGCTGAGATTTTTAGAAAGTGGAGTGGAAAAGAATTTCTTGAGCCAAAGAGTGAGTTTCTCAACCAAAACATCACCAAAACCAATCAACCATCATGATTCAAGACAAAGTCAAGAATTAGAAACTTAAGCATCGTGAAAGAATCACTAGGAACAAAGCAAGAGATGAGGAGAAAGGATTTAAGTGCTTACCAACACAAAGGTTTGGGCGCATATGAAAACTGAATGGAGAAAATGAGTGAGTTTCTCTTACTTTAAATTTTCAGACTTAGGCACTTTCAGCAAAGTATAAAAATAGACGTGAGAGAGAAGAAGAAATGGGAAATCTCACAGAGAATAAGGGAGAAGAAATTAATAGAGTAACCAACGTTCTGATACCCATTTATAGCAACAAGATCTTTTGCTTTTCAGTAAATTTGACCAAGTCCAAATTGAATGAACAAAGCAAACTAATCTCTCATTCATTTCACACCGTTTTGCACAGATTTCATTTAGGAAGCCTATGAAATTTTTGCTACAAAGTACGTAGGAGTAAATTGTGGTAGGTGTACTTATAGCTTTTTGGTAGAAATATTAATGGAAACGATAACAAATACAAATAAGCTAATTAGATTGCTAATCATAAATTAGTAAATGTATGACTTACTAATTCTTAATTTAGAATACCCAAGAAAATTTAAAATGTCTCATGGAATCTTTCCAACTCAAGAAAAACTCTCAAAATTGCACTCTTTGAACTGCATTAAAATATTATTATTTTAATCATGGGTAACGGAATAAAATATAAATTTCACAGGGACCTAATTATAACTATTAGAGACTAATTATAATTAAATCATTCACTTTTCTTGACTATTATCTCACTTTTGCAGTGTATTCTTACACAGTCAGTGTATAACACAGTCCCAATTTCAATAGAATTTTCTATTGAAACTTACACCGAAAAAATCACACATATTTATTAATTAAATTTTTCATCAAATTAAATTGAATTATCTCTTATAATTATTTCAATCAATTTATCGTAGATTATAATCACGGTGTTACATAAAATATCATAATCAAAATATAATGCTAATAGAAAAAGGTATATTAGCAATAGTAGTAATTATGGTAGTAGATGCCATAATGGTTCAATAATTAATAGAAGAATGTTAACAGTAGCAGTATCATTAGTGACAATAGTAATAATAGTAATCATAATCTTTTATGAAAAAATTATTTTTCAAATTTCACATTGTGTAATATCACTATCATATTCATTCTTTTTTTATTTAAAAATATTTATTTTATTACTATCTTTTTAGTAAATAATAAAATAACACTTTAATAAATTAATAATTTACACATCATTAAAAATTATGTTAACCACAAGATATGCAATCAAAACTTTCAATTAGTCTTTTTTTTTTTAAATGATATCCATAACAAATAATTACTTAAATATAAGGCAAAAATTTGACAAAATATCTTTATCTTTATAATAATAAAAGTAAAGAAGTTTGAGTGGGAAATTTTTATGCGATTGAGAGGGAAAATTTTTAGAGAAATATTTTATCTATTATTTAATTCATGAAATTATATAAATATAGTAGTTAATGTAATTAGAACAAATATATAATCTGATTTGAAATAATTAAATTAATTATTGATCACACACACACACACACACACACACACACACACACACACACACACACATATATATATATATATATATATATATATATATATATATATATATATATTTACATTAAAGTAATTAAGACTATTCTAAATTAAGGTAGTTATTATTATATAATTTAAAATTAATTAGAATAATATATATTTTTCTTCCTTTCATTGTTTTGTCTTCAATCGTCCCTTCCACGTCCCCATTGTTTAGTGGTTTTTTGTAACGTTGTAGTTTTTCCTAATTGTATGATTAAGTGTTTGATTTATAATAAGAGAAAACTAAATTTAAATTAGGTTAATGGATATAATAATTAACTTAAGTTCTATGTTTTATTATGTGTTAAAGTGTGATTGTTGAATTTTCATGTATGGTTGGACTTAGAGTGTGTGTTGTTAGATGGTTGGGAATTTTACGTGAGTTTCGTGAGCTTTCAGGAAGAAAAAAATAAGAGAAGGGAGTATCTTTAGAGGAAGCAGGGGCGTTACTAGCAAAATTCCATGCAAATCTCAAATTTAAACGTGACAAGCTTCACGTTTCTTCCATTCTTCTTTTTTCTTCTTCCTTCCTCCCGAAGTGTCTTCTTTCCCTTGCATGGAAGTTTGATTCTTACATCCTGTTGAAGCTTGATTTCTTCTTCTCTAGAACCTCCTTAGTTGATTTCTAGTTGGTAAGTTAAATTCTTGATCTCTTAGTTTCTTTCTCAACTCCCACCAAGAAACTTGAGAAATGGGTTTCAAGTTGAATCTTGGCTAGTGGGTAGAATTTTGATTGAAGCTTATTTTGGAATTGATTTAGGTGTCCTCTATTTGATTTCATAGCCAAAGTTGGGTAGAAATCATTCTTGAATCACCAAGTCTCCTCCCTAACTTCTTCTTCAAGGTTTTGATCCAAGAACTCTAGGTAAGGGAAGCTTTAATATGATTGAATGCGTATTTGTATGTTTTATGCTTGGAGTGTTGTTTTTGAGTGTGGAATGATGTATATATGTTATGTTTGATGTAAAATTTGATTTGGAATGAATTTGGTAGCCATTGAGAAGTTTTAAGCATGTTTTCGAGGTCCTACAACCCTGTTTCGCTTAAGAACAGAGTAATTCTCGCTTAAGCGAAACAGGGGACAGAGAGCATTTTTGGTCAAGAAGGTGTCCTAGCTTAAGCACCAAAATTCCTAGCTTAAGCGAGGCCTAGCTTAAGTGAGGAAAATGCTAGCTTAAGCGTGGAACTGAGTAAATAATTTCTAAAACTCTAGCTTAAGCGAGAGTAAGGGGGCACTTAAGCGAGAATTCATTTTCTACAGTATAAAATGGCTTTCAAATTTATTTCAAATTGAATTATTGCTATGGTATGGATGTGATGGAGATGTCCACAAAAGTTCTAGAACTATGTTAGGAAATTCACATTTTTGTTAAAATTTTGGTGTTGTGTTATGAGTAAGGATTCAAGGTGAGAGAATACCTTACTTGAGATTATTTGGTGTTGTGTTGTGAGTAAGGATTCAAGGTGTGAGAATGCCTTACTTGAGCTTATTGAACTGCTGGATGGGTTCATAAGCATGATTTGAGAAAAATGGTGAATTTATAACATAGAGGGAACTTGTGGAAATCAAAGTTGTTTGGCTTGTTACATGACATTGCATGTGGGTATGCACGTAAGTTGAGAGTGCTAGGTAGGCTCTCAACCTAGTGCCGGAGGTTTTCGTGGTGGCCAACAGTGGGCCTATAGAATAGCCAAGTGGGCGAATTCCTATAGATGTAAGGTTTTGCAAGCCTTACAGAGGTAAGCCAATACCCACACTTGTCTATATTCGATTACATCCACACTTCCTCCACAGGGTAGCTCAAGGGACTCCCTGAATGGTCAACGGTGAGACTATGGTAGGGGATGGGGCCTATGAGGACCGCTCAAAAGTTGTAGAAATCGCTATGGAGTCGAGTCAGCATTGCATTACATAATGAGATTGATATATGAGATTGATGTATGATGTTATCTGATTTGCTATGATTGATTTATTTTGGTTTTACTTTAAGTAAATCTTATACCCTTTTATATCTATGATCTTTTTATAAATAAGCTTACCCTTGTCTTTTGTGTTTGTGTTTGTGTTTGTGTTGTATTACTGCAATGATCGTGTGGTTGGCACGGGAGCAGATAGAGATGATGTTGCAGGTTCCCAGACCGCTCGTGACTGAAGCGGATGTATAGGTGGAAGATGGGTTGAGATCCCTCTTGTTAGATATGTTCTCATATATATGTATATAGTATGGGGACCAGCTTAGGACATATGTATTATTACTTAGGTTGTTGTAAATGTCCTCTACAAGAGGATAATTTTTTGTGTTGGATGTATATTTATATTTGAGTTTTGTAAAGCCATACCTTATACTCTTATGATATGATGATGTACATATATAAGTGTGTTAAATATGAAAAAAATTTATAGGTAGTTTCATATGATAATATTTAATTACAAGGTGTTATTATAACAAACCTGTAACGAAGTTGGGTCGTTACACTAGTGGTATCAGAGCTGGTCGTATCTTTTGAACAAACCTATGGGGATAGGTCTGTTATGTTTTTGCTGTGTGTGATTGATATGATGAGTAGAAGGCTTTAGCCAATGTTATTCTCTAACTTGGTTTGGTCTTCTGTTAGGATGGTGAGACCACCTAGACCTCCTCCTCCTCCTCCTCCTCCTCCATCTGATATGGCCTAAATGGCCCATGCTATAGAAGTGATGGCAGCTGCAATGCAACAACAGAGTGCCACCATGGCTCATCAACACTAAGCAGCTTTGGCATAGCTTGAGGCCACTCAAGTTGCTGCCTAAGCAACTCAAGTAGCAATTCCACCTGAATATCAAGGGCTAGCTGAATTCAGGAAGAATGATCCTCCACAATTTAAAGGAGACTCTGATCCAGATGTAGTTGATCATTGGATTAGAGCGTTGGAGAAGATCTTTAGGGCAATGGCATGTCCTGAAGATAGGAAAGTTACTTATGCCACCTATATGTTAGCTGATAAAGCAGAATTCTGGCGGCATGGAACTCGACAAATGATGGAAGCACATGGAGAACCCCTCACTTGGGGAAACTTCATAGAGCATTTTCTGGGAAAATATTTTCCAGATAGTGCTAAGTATGAAAAAAAAGTTGAATTCATGAAGTTGGAGCAAGGCCACATGATGGTTCATGAATATGCGACTAAGTTTGAACACTTAGGTCATTTTTATTCTTAAGCTACTACTGAAGCTTGGAGGTGTAGAAAATTTGAAGAAGGCTTGAGGCAAGAGGTGAAGCGGATGGTTATCCCTATGGCTATTAGGGAGTTTCCTACATTGGTAGAGAAGGCAAAGACGGTTGAACGCCTGGAGAGTGGTAGTAGGGTGATCAGGACTCATTGAGATGGATCCTCTGGTAGTAGAAAGGGAAGTTTTCAGAAGAAATCTTATTCTAGATCCCAGCAGCCTCGGGGAAGTCCAATTATAACTCAGTCAGGAGCTCAAGGCATCAGATGCTTCAGGTGTGGTGGTCCACTTTTCAGTAATCAATGTATTTATAGGGAGATGGTGTATTTTAAATGCCAGAAGCCTGGTCATGTTGCAAGAGATTGTCAAATAAATGTTAGAGTTGCACCAGCAGGAAGTGTACCAAAGGTGGAGAGGCCTAAGGCAGCTAGAAGAGTTTTTGCTATGAGTGGAGCAGAAGCCTCCAAATCTGATGATCTTGTCCAAGGTGTGTGTGAGGTGTTTGGTAAATCTTTATCTGTTTTGTTTGATTCAGGAGCTACACATTCTTTCATTTCTCTTGATTGTGTGAAAAGATTGAAGTTGTTTACATGTCCTTTATTGTTTGATATGCTTGTGTCTACTCCTACAGCGACTCCTGTGGCAGCTTCCTTAGTGTGTGTTGGATGTCCTATTATGGTTAGTGGACATAATTACAAGGTTAACCTGATTTGTCTTCCTTTGACTGATTTAGACATAATCTTAGGAATGGATTGGTTGTCCTCCAATTGTATTCTTATAGATTGTGCTCAAAAGACTCTTGTATTTCCTGATCATGAAGATATTGAATTTATTTCTGCAAAGCAAGCACGAGTTTCTTTGAAGGAAGGAGCTTCATGTTTTGTGGTTCTTTCTTTCTTGGAAGTCAAGGGTGATTTTGATTTAAAGTCTATTGATGTTGTTAGAGACTTTTCTAAAGTATTTCCTGAAGAAGTACCTGACTTGCCTCCACAAAGAGAGGTTGAGTTTGCCATTGACCTAGTTCCAGGTGCGGGGCCAGTTTCAATAACTCCTTATAGAATGGCACCAGCTGAATTAGCTGAAATGAAGAAACAAATTGAGGATTTGCTTGAGAAGGAAATGATCAGACCAAGTGTTTCCCCTGGGGAGCACCTGTGTTATTGGTCAAGAAGAAAGATGGTGGCTCAAGATTATGTGTTGATTATCGCCAGTTGAATAAGCTCACTATAAAGAACAAATATCCTTTGCCAAGGATAGACGATTTGATGGATCAGTTGCGTGGAGCAAAGATTTTCTCAAAGATTGATTTGAAGTCGGGGTATCATCAGAAAAGGGTGAAAGATGAGGATATACCGAAGACGACTTTTCGAACTTGGTATGGACATTATGAGAATGTGGTCATGCCTTTTGGAGTGACGAATGCTCCTGCTATATTCATGGATTACATGAATAGGATCTTTCATCCCTTCTTGGATAAGTTTGTTGTTGTGTTCATCAATGACATTCTAATCTATTCCCGTACTCATGAAGAACATGAAGAGCATTTAAGAGTGGTGTTGGAGATTTTGAGAGAAAAACAATTGTATGCAAGGCTCTCTAAGTGTGAGTTTTGGCTTGAAGAAGTGAAGTTCTTGGGTCATGTGATCTCAGCTAAAGGGATTGCGGTAGATCCATCTAAAGTAGAAGCAGTTTTGCAATGGGAACGTCCTAAGACGGCCACAGAGATTAGAAGTTTTGTTAGGTTAGCTGGATATTATCGGAGATTCATAGAAGGATTCTCTAAGATAGTAGCACCATTGACTCAACTCACTCGCAAGGACCAACCATTTGCATGGACTAAAAAGTGTGAGCAGAGTTTTCTAGAATTGAAACAAAGGTTGACTACTTCTCCTATCCTTGTGATACCGGATACGAGTGAACCTTTTGAGCTTTACTATGATGCATCTCATCAAGGATTGGGTTGTGTGTTGATGCAAGGAAGGAAAGTTGTGGCTTATGCCTCAAGACAATTGAAGACTCGTGAGAGGAACTATCCTACTCATGATTTGGAGTTAGCAGTTGTGGTATTTGCCTTGAAGATATGGAGACATTATCTTTATCGGGCCAAGTTTGATGTTTTTAGTGATCACAAGAGCTTAAAATACTTGTTTGATCAGAAGGAGCTCAATATGCGACAGAGGCGATGGATGGAATTTTTGAAGGATTATGATTTTCAATTGATGTACCATCCGGGTAAAGCTAATGTTGTAGCTGATGCCCTTAGCAGAAAGACTATTCAGATGTCCGCTCTCATGGTGAAAGAGTTAAAGTTGGTGGAGAAGTTTAGAGATTTAAATTTGTATATAGAAGTGGCTCACAATCACATTAGTTGTGGTATGTTGACCGTGACTAATGATTTTCTTGGGATGATTAAGGAGAAATAGTTGTTAGATCCTAGCTTGTGTAGAACAATGGAGTTGTTGGGTACCGAAAAGGCAATAGACTTCAGTATGCGTAATGATGAAATTTTGAGATTCAAAGGTAGAATTTGTGTGCCACAAGATGTTGAGTTGAAAAGACTTATTTAGATGAAAGCCATAAAAGCAAACTTAGTCTACATCCCAGTATGGCTAAGATGTATCAAGATTTGAAAAAGATGTGGCCCGGTATGAAGAAAGATGTGGTACAATATGCAGCAGCATGTTTAACTTGTAAGAAGGCTAAAGTAGAACATCAGAGGCCCAGTGGTTTGTTGCAAGCAATGGAGATTCCAGAGTGGAAATGGGACAGTATTACTATGGATTTTGTATCCAGTTTGCCTAGGACAACTAAAGGTTGTGATGCCATATGGGTGATAGTTGACAGATTGACAAAGTGTGCTCATTTCTTACCTGTTAACATGAAGTATTCTTTGGAGAAGTTCACTCAATTGTATATCAGAGAGATAGTAAGATTGCATGGAGTGCCTTCCAGTATCATTTCTGACAGAGATCCAAGATTTACTTCAAGGTTTTGGCAAAGTTTACAAAAAGCTTTAGGAACTAAGTTGAGACTTAGTTCTACTTATCACCCACAGACAGATGGACAATCTGAGAGGACAATTCAGTCATTAGAAGATTTGTTGCGGGCATGTGTTTTGGATCATCTTGGTAGTTGGGATGAAGTTTTGCCTTTAGTGGAATTCACCTACAACAACAGTTTTCATGCTAGTATTGGTATGACACCATTTGAAGATTTGTATGGTAGAAGGTGTAGAACACCTCTTTGTTGGTACCAAGATGGAGTGAATGTGGTAGTAGGACCAGAGATGTTACAACAAACTACAGAAAAGATTAAACTGATTCAGGAAAGGATGAAGGCCTCACAAAGTAGACAGAAATCTTATGCGGACAAACGTAGGAGACCGCTTGAGTTCCAAGCTGGTGATCATGTTTTTCTGAAGGTTACACCAACTACGGGTGTAGGTCGGGCAATCAAGTCAAAGAAGCTTACTCCTAAGTTCATTGGACCTTATCAAATCCTTAGATGTATAGGTTCAGTGGCTTATGAAATAGCTTTACCACCTTTTCTTGCCAACTTGCACAATGTATTTCATGTGTCTCAATTGAGGAAGTATGTGCCTGATCCTACTCATATCATTGAGCCAGGTGTAATACAAGTACGAGAGGATTTGACATTTGAGACTCGTCCGGTAAGGATTGAGGACCAAAGGACTAAGCAGCTTAGAGGCAAAGCTACTAGTTTGGTAAAGGTTATATGGAGTGATACTACGGGTGATGCTACATGGGAACTTGAAGATAAAATGCGTTAACAATACCCTTATCTCTTCCCAGGTAAGCGAATTTTTGAGGACGAAAATTTTCTTGTTGGGGAGAATTGTAACGTTGTAGTTTTTCCTAATTGTATGATTAAGTGTTTGATTTATAATAAGAGAAAACTAAATTTAAATTAGGTTAATGGATATAATAATTAACTTAAGTTCTATATTTTATTATGTGTTAAAGTGTGATTGTTGGATTTTCATGTATGGTTGGACTTAGAGTGTGTGTTGTTAGATGGTTGGGAATTTTACGTGAGTTTCGTGAGCTTTCAAGAAGAAAAAAAATAAGAGAAGGGAGTATCTTTAGAGGAAACAGGGGTGTTACTAGCAAAATTCCATGCAAATCTCAAATTTAAACATGACAAGCTTCACATTTCTTCCATTCTTCTTTTTTCTTCTTCCTTCCTCCCGAAGTGTCTTCTTTCCCTTGCATGGAAGTTTGATTCTTACATCCTGTTGAAGCTTGATTTCTTCTTCTCTAGAACCTCCTTAGTTGATTTCTAGTTGGTAAGTTAAATTCTTGATCTCTTAGTTTCTTTCTCAACTCCCACCAAGAAACTTGAGAAATGGGTTTCAAGTTGAATCTTGGCTAGTGGGTAGAATTTTGATTGAAGCTTATTTTGGAATTGATTTAGGTGTCCTCTATTTGATTTCATAGCCAAAGTTGGGTAGAAATCATTCTTGAATCACCAAGTCTCCTCCCTAACTTCTTCTTCAAGGTTTTGATCCAAGAACTCTAGGTAAGGGAAGCTTTAATATGATTGAATGCGTATTTGTATGTTTTATGCTTGGAGTGTTGTTTTTGAGTGTGGAATGATGTATATATGTTATGTTTGATGTAAAATTTGATTTGGAATGAATTTGGTAGCCATTGAGAAGTTTTAAGCATGTTTTCGAGGTCCTACAACCCTGTTTCGCTTAAGAACAGAGTAATTCTCGCTTAAGCGAAACAGGGGACAGAGAGCATTTTTGGTCAAGAAGGTGTCCTAGCTTAAGCACCAAAATTCCTAGCTTAAGCGAGGAAAATGCTAGCTTAAGCATGGAACCTTGGAAGTGAGTAAATAATTTCTAAAACTCTAGCTTAAGCGAGAGTAAGGGGGCACTTAAGCGAGAATTCATTTTCTACACTATAAAATGGCTTTCAAATTTATTTCAAATTGAATTATTGCTATGGTATGGATGTGATGGAGATGTCCACAAAAGTTCTAGAACTATGTTAGGAAATTCACATTTTTGTTATGGTGAGAGAATACCTTACTTGAGAGTATTTGGTGTTGTGTTGTGAGTAAGGATTCAAGGTGTGAGAATGCCTTACTTGAGCTTATTGAACTGCTGGATGGGTTCATAAGCATGATTTGAGAAAAATGGTGAATTTATAACATAGAGGGAACTTGTGGAAATCAAAGTTGTTTGGCTTGTTACATGACATTGCATGTGGGTATGCACGTAAGTTGAGAGTGCTAGGTAGGCTCTCAACCTAGTGCCAGAGGTTTTCGTGGTGGCCAACAGTGGGCCTATAGAATAGCCAAGTTGTCGAATTCCTATAGATGTAAGGTTTTGCAAGCCTTACAGAGGTAAGCCAATACCCATACTTGTCTATATTCGATTACATCCACACTTCCTCCACAGGGTAGCTCAAGGGACTCCCTGAATGGTCAATGGTGAGACTATGGTAGGGGATAGGGCCTATGAGGACCGCCTAAAAGTTGTAGAAATCTCCATGGATTCGAGTCAGCATGACATTACATAATGAGATTGATATATGAGATTGATGTATGATGTTATTTGATTTGCTATGATTGATTTATTTTGGTTTTACTTTAAGTATATCTTATACCCTTGTATATCTATGATCTTTTTATAAATAAGCTTACCCTTGTCTTTTGAGTTTGTGTTTGTGTTGTATTACTTCAATGATCATGTGGTTGGCACGGGAGCAGATAAAGATGATGTTGCAGGTTCTCCGACCGCTCGTGACTGAAGCGGATGTATAGGTGGAAGATGGGATGATATCCCTCTTGTTAGATATGTTCTCATATATATGTATATAGTATGGGGACCAGCTTAGGACATATGTATTATTACTTAGGTCGTTGTAAATGTCCTCTACAAGAGGATTATTTTTTGTGTTGGATGTATATTTATATTTGAGTTTTGTAAAGCCATACCTTACAGTCTTATGTTGTGATGATGTACATATATATGTGTGTTAAATATGAAAAAAATTTATAGGTAGTTTCATATGATAATATTTAATTACAAGGTATTAATATAACAAACCTGTAACGAAGTTGGGTCGTTACATTTTTGACCGATTGTTGATTCTTTTGCAGAGATTCACCATTGATAAAAATAGAGAAGAAATTATAAATAAATCAATATTTTTTCCTTCATTATTTATTCTTTTATTAAATATTTTTACTACTTTTATTTATTTCTTTTCTTCGACCATACCTTACATTATTACATACCATTGTTGTTTTTTCTCTAACTTCATTTTTCTGTAGTTAACAAAGATACAACCTTGATGAGAAAAATATGGTGCATTAAGAAATTTTCTTAAACTTAAATTAGATTAATTATTTGTAAACATTACTCTAAATTTTATGTTTTATAATTTTTAAATAATATATGTAATAAATGTAAATTGAAATAACAATTTTATAATTTTAAAATATAATAATAACAAGCCTGTGCATCGCACAGGTCACCATACTAGTATATATATATATATATATATATATATATATATATATATATATATATATATAAATGAATAAGAGATTATTACCTCTCCTTGCTTCATTCTTCCCATTCTCTCTCACATTCACTCTTATTTGAATATTCTCCTCCCATGGAGTGGTGTAGTTTACTCTCCTAACATGCATCTGGTTCTTTTACTTTTCCTAAAATTTCTCTTATCAATTTTTGTAACTACCCCACATTCACAATATTTTTATAACTACCTCCATTCACTTCTTTATCTGATACCATATATATTTTTAAATATTTTTTTATCAATTTTTTTTAATTCTATTTTTTAATTCCGAATATTTCTCTCTTTCATCAATAACTAGATAGTACCCGTGCGATGCACGGATTTATTGAGGAGAAAATGAATTTTTTATATGTATAAAGTATGTTGATAATGTTGTTAATTTGTTATATTACTTAAAAAAATCTAAAACTAATTCAATTTTCTGCAATAAGGAACTTATTCATTAATAAAAATAATAAAAGATAATTAGATGTGTTTATTTTATAATACAACACATTTCAAAAAAAAATTATAATACAACTATAAATTTAAATTTCACAATGCCACTTTCTTGAAGTAAAAAATTTTCTATATATAGACAAATAAAACTTTATAACAAAAATAAGATGAAAATAATAAGAAAATTTATTTTAACTAAAAGAACTAACATATTGTTCCATTAATTTTTTTTATGGAATTTATTAATTTAACATCTTGTAAAAATATTGAAAACAAAATTAAGCGAATGAATGAAACAATATAAATTTAAGAACATGTATTTAAATGATTACATATAAGTGCAATGTTATATATCACATTAATTTATATTAAATTTGATATGATAATGTAATATTTTATTTTTGGAAGAGACATTTTCTAATATTTTGAAAGAGAAATTATAATTAAACTTAAAAATTAAAAATAACAATTTAATATATTTTTGGTAAAAAACAATTTAATATTTTCATTATAATTTTAAAAAAATTTATTTGAATAACTATTGTCTTTTCATGTATTAAATAATATAAATAAATGATCAAATATTTATTTATTTTTTAAAAGATACAAGTGAAAAAAAAAGACAATTGAGAATCACATCCATCTATTGTCACATATTCAAATCAACCACATAAATATATATAGCATGTTAATCTTTATTTGACAATTTATATTTCATTTCATTATTTCTTTAAGATATATAGCATTAATTTAATAATAAATATGTAGTATTGTCCCCTTTATATTTATTACCATTCATGTTTAATTGATTTAAATTTTTTTAGACACTTAGGTGATGAAATTATCAATTTTATTTGAAAAATATTTAAAATATAACTAATATCTAAATCAATTTAAAAATAAATTTAAATTTGAAATATAGATATAAATATTTATATTAAATTATTATATTAATGAAAAATAAAATTATAATAATGAAAAATAAAAAACTATTAAAACATTAAAATAATTTAGAATCTAAATTTAATATGCATAGAGAAAAAAAATAAACAAACACATGAATTAGTATTATTAGAGTATTGGTTATAAAGTTAATCAATAAAAAATTAAACATCATAAATTTATATTGTTGTATTTGTAATGACCCAACTTCGTTACAGATTTGTTATACTAAAACCTTGTAGTAGATATTATCATATGAAACTACCTATAATTTTTTTTTCATATTTAACACACTTATATAAGTACATCATCATATCATAAGAGTGTAAGGTATGACATTACAAAACTCAAATATAAATATACATACAACACCAAAAATAATCCTCTTGTAGAGGACATTTACAACAACCTAAGTAATAATACATATGTCCTAAGCTGGTCCCCATACTATATACATATATATGAGAACATATTTAAAAAGAGGGATCTCATCCCATCTTCCACCTATACATCTGCTTCAGTCACGAGCGGTCTGAGAACCTGCAACATCATCTCTATCTACTCCCGTGCCAACCACACGATCATTGCAGTAATACAACATAAACACAAACACAAAAGGCAAGGGTAAGCTTATTTATAAAAAGATCATAGATATACAAGGGTATAAGATTTACATAAAGTAAAACCAAAATCAATCAATCAATCATAGCAAATCAGATAACATCATACATCAATCTCATATATCAATCTCATTATGTAATGCCATGTTGACTCGACTCCATGGAGATTTCTACAACTTTTGGGTGGTCCTCATAGGCCCCATCCCCTACCATAGTCTCACCGTTGACCATTCAGGGAGTCCCTTAAGCTACCCTGTGGAAGAAGTGTGGATGTAATCGAATATAGACAAGTGTGGGTATTGGCTTACCTCTGTAAGGCTTGCAAAACCTTACATCTATATGAATTCGCCCACTTGACTATTCTATAGGCCCACTGGTACCACTCTCAAGTGCAACAATCTATCCAGATTTGTTGTAATCATCTAGAACCGATCCTACATAAGCGGGGAATACAATTAGTTATATTTAAGCCTATTCCAAAACACAAACTGTGGACCTAACAAGCTATACTATATTACTAGACACCACCCTATGGCCAATAAAGGCATGAAGTAACATTTAACAAAGACTGAAAAACAAAGATCATTGCATACTCTAACTAAGTTTAAATGTCATAATAGAGACAACCATCTCAGTGTCCATTTGACTCTGCCCGCTGCTTCTTCACCCTTGAAGTGTGTTTATGTCTAGCAAGGTGAGTATCAAACTGTTTATGGCTATTACATGCCACATCTCACAGGCTACAATATCTAACATCAGCTTTTGCAGCCCCACCTTCTACAAGTTTGCGTTTCTTTGTCAAAATCTCCATTTCGGGTGCCTTCAGTGATTCTGATTTTTTAGTATCTAGCTTTTCTTGTGGCCCAATTATGGGATTTGCTGGCTGTTGTGAAGTATATGCAGTAGTGGTATCAACACTAGCATCACTCTTTAACTTTAATAGTTTCTTCATGTTCTTTATGTGTTTCTTCCTAGCTATGTGTGTATTATACATTTCGCTGCCATTACATTTACACTTACAAACTTTGCACGATACAAATTGATCAAGCATGATTTTCTTTGGAGGATTATTCGAAGGACCAGCCCCATTATTTGACATCCTGGCAACCTACAAAATGACCAATAGAACAATGCTCAATTTCCCCACCTTAACACTTTTCTTGCATCGCAAGAGGTAAAACAAAAATTAACAAGTGCTATAACATCCCTAATTTATGGACCTTAGAAATAAATAATAAAGAGACATTTTTTATGGAATAGCCTTTATATTTAATGGTTAAAGGATACCCTTAGGTATTATTAATAATAGTTACCTTTTTTATAGGAGTTGTCTGGAATGAGATAATAAGATCTAGATGGGGAGCCAAGGCCTAAGGTGAGCTGAGGCTCACTTAGCCCACACACACCACACACTTTATATAGATGAGAGAAGGGAATGTTAGAGAGGGAAGGGAAGAAAGAAAGGGAAAGGTAGAGAGAAGGAAGAGAAGAGGAGAAGAAGATGAAGAAGAAGAAGAAGAAGAAGAAGAAGAAGAAGAAGAAGAAGAAGAAGAAGAAGAAGGAGATGGAGCAAAGATCTGAAGACCTAGTTCTCGGAGCCCATTTGTAAGTGTCCTGAGAGGTGAGAGCTTCCCCCTAATCCTTCTCTATCCCCTTGATTTGCATGTTTTCCCCCTTTTCTCTTTTGAACTTTAGGTTTTGAGATTTTGGGTTTTTGGTGATTATGTTGATTAAGGGGTTTTTCGAGTAAATCAATAGGTTAGAAATGTAATAGAATTGTTTAGGGTTTGATTTGTATGCTTGGGTGAGTCTTTGCATATTGTTAGAATGAGTGGGTATGCCATTGATGGCCATGGAACTCGCAGGTCACAACCAGTTTCGCTCTGGCCCAGCACTAATTTTGGTGCAATTGGGCTAGAGGGCGTCATAATGGAACATTCAGTTCTAGGGTCTTTCTGGCCCAGCTGGACAAAGCTTGCGCTGTCGAGCCAAAGAGTGTCAGTAGAGAACATTCATTTCTAGAGGGGCTCTAGCCTAGTGTGAGAGTTTGTGCGGCCGGGTCAGAGAGTGTCAGCCGCGAACATTCATTTCTAGAGGGGTTTTGGCCCAGCGCACTTTCACAACGCGCATCACGAAATCTTATTAAGTTTTATTCTTGCCTTACCCTCTCAAATTCAAAAATTTTATCAATGAGTAACTTACCGATAATTCCTTTGCGTAAAGGTCCTAAAATTATTTATCTAAGTCCAAAGCACAAATTAAAGAATTCATTTATTAAGATTATAAAATAAATAAATTCCTAAGTCTAAATTAATTGTTATCACTGTTGGAATTTATATTATTATTATTGCTGCTAAAATTTTCCTAGATTACTAGGACAGAGTCCTACTCCACATAAGTACTCGCGTTCGAGTCTTATGCTCACAGAACACAGACATTACAGAGACATACAACTCATACTACAGTCCACGTGACTGTATCACAAAGCTTTTCAAAGCGCACAATCACACGCATATATATGCCCTAGGTTCACATTCCAAGGGTCTTACAATCATTTAAGGCAAGGGTCAAATTTACCCACTGTCTTGCATGCACACATTTATAATTAATTCACACATTCAAATATATCATAATTCAAATATCACATATCAATGCAATTTTTAAAATATAGTTCCTCTCTGGCAGTACCTAATCTTTGTCCAAAATTAATTTAGCAAACGATTTTTTTTTGGTGAAATTCTTATATCAAATTAAAGCCCTTAAAACCTATTTTTCAAAAAGGTAACCCACACTCTTATATTAAATCTACAAAAAGTATGAAAATTCCTAGAAGTTTGTAGGTCAGTATGCTCCTTACAGTGAGTATACCTCAAAGATGTACAATTTTATCAACCTTACCAAATGATATTTTTACTCAAATTTTTAAGGTAAAAATATAACATTCATACCTTTCAGAAAAATTAAAACTTGAATCCTAATTCCTCCTAAAATTTTCAAAGTAATTTATTTTCTAAGCCCTATGTCTCAAGTTCGAAATTTGGGATCCATGCATGAGTTCTGTCTAAACCAAATTAGTTAAATTAGCAATTGCGGATGAAAATTTTTGAAAATTATATCCTTTTAAATATCTGTTTGTCTATTTTTAGGAACAAAAATTAGATTTCAAAAACAGTCATTAATTTGGTTTAAAAAGATAAAAAACCGAATCTTGCCCGAACCAGTTTTCACAAGCAGAGTAGTCCCATTGCATGTCACGGATAAACCTTCATTTGAGGTTATCTTGCAATGGTCCCAAAAGCAAAGTTGGTTCATTTTGAGTCTACTTTAACTGAGGACAAGTTTCATCAAAATCTAACAGCTAGATCAAAAGTTATGCATAAAAATGTAAACACTATCCAGGGCTTCTACAATGAGACAGCAACTGCCAACACAATTTTTCTAATTTTGAAAATGCATGAGTTCTAACAAAATTTGGGCATGGTCTCCTTTGCATTGGAGCCATCTCATGATTTTTAGAAAAAGAAGAAGATGAGGTGAAGGTTTTTGGCACAGTTACAGTCACTGCCAAAGAGAATTTAAAAAAAAAAAAAAACACAACTCAACCACATACATGCAATCACACATTTCACACATTCAGTCAACATGGGAGGCATTTGTGTAAAGAGTGGTTGGATCCTCCACCTCCAGCCACTTAGAATTCACAAGAAGTCCCCTTGTAACCCTTTTTTTTTATTATTTAATTTCTATATAAAATCCATAAACACGAAATTTACAAATAAAATAAATACACTCCATTAAGTTTAAAGTTTGTCATTATAATTTACATTATTAAAATTTACAGAAAATACTACTACCAAATTATTTCTAATTAATACAAAAGTATCTAAAGCCAAAAACCCCTATTCCTATAGCTCTGGAATATGTCTGCATCTGTGACTTCTAGTTAATCTTCCAAATACCTGCAATCACACTCCCCTAGAATCTGGGGACAGCATTACCGGATCAGGCATTTAATTTCTCATACAATAAAACAATTTCAAACAAATACATATCATAACAAATTAATTAGTTACACACATAATTAAATGCAGTATGATTTATGCAAATGCAGTTTTTTTGACTCAAATTCATTTTTGACCCTGCTCCATGGAGACTTCCCCTTTGAGTGTTTAGTAAGAAACTGGCCTACCATTACGCACTGCAAGTCAGCTATCAGCCCCTACTAAACGCGAATAAGCTAAACAGAAATAGGAGATCAGGATATCCAGGAAGGCTACCACGACCGCAACTCAGTCCAGTTTCCAGCCACATGTGGAATTGCCAATATCCTTCACCCCACAGACTATATAATCATAGATTATAGGGTCCTGTCTAACAAATTCTACTCACCCCAAAAATCCTTTCTCAATCATTTTCATTTCACATGACTACCGTAATCTCGGTTAGTCAACAATTCATTTCTCAATCAGTTTCATTTCACATGACTACCGCAGTCCCGGTTAGTCAACAAAAGTCATTTCTCATAGATCAACTCAATTCTCATGACTACCACAGTCCTGGTTAGTCAACATAATTCTTTCTCATTTGATACTTTTATAAATCCCCCAAAAAGACTCATGCCAATGAATTTTTTTCATGATCACAATCAAATAAATAATTTGTACACATTAACATACAAGGATACAAAAATTTAAGCAATTTACATTATAACATTAGTATTTTTAATAATTTCCGAAAATGCCCTCAATCTTTTTCCAAAATACCCAATGTGTCCCTACATGTAAAATGACCATTTTGCCCTTGGTTTTATAAAAATTTCCACATAATATCCCTTGCATTTAGGGCTGGCCGAATGGTATACACACCATTTCCAACATGTTTTCCAAAGCAACAACTTCCAATTCCAACCAAAAATCAACCAAATCACAATTTCAATCAAAATTCAACAAACCAAATTTCAACCATTACAATACCTTAAAAATTCAATCACACATCATTCCAATCCATGAATTTCAATCACAAGCATCAAAAACACAAAACCCCTAAATCAATTTCAAGTTTTCATGATTCTAGGTCACAAATTTAATCTAACCCTACAACATGTTTTCTTCTAATTCCAAGGGTTCTAATTGAAATTAAATGCCTAGATCCTTACCTTAAACTCTTTAATTGAAGAAAAAGCCTTAAATTCCTTTCTCCCTCACTCCTTGGTCTTGTAGTAATTTTTTGAGATTTTCTCCAATTTCTTTTCCTTTTTGCCGATTAGCTTAGGGTTTAGGGAGTTTGGATGGTTTGGTTTCTTAATTTGAGATGAGATGATGAAGTTAAGATGAAATTGAATGAAAAACTACAGCTGCTGGGTTTTGGAGAGCTCACGGTTCTGTTTTGCCAAGTCTAGCTCTTCGGTGACTTTTTGCCTTTTACTTAAGTTAAATGCTTCTTAAAACAAATTATTAACCAAATTGGACTTTGCCTTCAAGTCCAGCTGCTGCCTTGCACGTCCAGCAGCTCAATTGGACCAAGGGCAGTCCACTTGCCAAGCCTTTCCAGCCCACTTGGACAGCCAAGGAGTTCCAAGTCACTTGCCTACCCCAAAAGTCAATATTTCAAGAACTTTGTAGAAAATTCTAGAAGGTAATTAGGGCTGCTAATTATTTTACAATGTGATTAGAATTTGAAGAAAATAACATCACCATTGGATTCCTCACTATCAAAAACCTTGGGGTAGTTGTTAGGTTCTAAGACCTTGGACGATGTCCAACCCCTCGAATTTCGGTTTTGATGATAATAACTAAAGGATAAATTTTGAAGTATCTAATGATCTAGTTTGAGTGTTATAGGATTTACGTCGTCCAATTCCGCAATGGTATTGTATCTCTCAAACCTGGACTTTATGTTTTAATAAAGAAAGCGTCCAAATGTGTTTTATAAGAATCCTACAGGCAGCGTCCAATGCTCCTGTGAGAGCAAGCGTCCAACACTTAAATAACACTCTCTGTAGTTTCTATCTTAAAAATACGTTTTCAATGTTGATTCAATATAAGGCAACGATCACTCTCTCATATTTTAACATGCCATTCTATTTGATTTTTTCGAATAGTACTGAACAGGAAAAGAAGAAGCTTCTCTCTGCAGAAAAAGTACAAGTAGGAGAGGCGCTACAAGTACGGCTGTCACTTCCATCTCTTCACCCTAAGTCAAAACGTGACAACAGTCATATGCTACAGAAAGAACCGCTCTTGGAAAAGGAACAGATCCCTCAACGGATACCTTTCAACAAGCTTCCTATATATAGAAGAATGAACTCACATATCAGACCGACGAAAAATTTATAAAGAGCTGAATCTCTGTAAAAACGACTGGACGATCTATAATTAAGCAAAAAGAGCATTCATCTTAGCTTTGCTAAGCGAGTCTGTATATTCGTACTTACTGTAATATCCTCTCAGTGAGAGTTAAGTTTTACTTTTTATCTCAAACAATTCTGTTTGGAAAGCCAGGAGTGGCTTAGTGTTAAAGAATACTTGGGTTTTGTGTTTAATCTCAAGGAGAGATTAAGGGTGCGCCAGAAGTGGCCTAGAGAATACTTGTAGCCAGAAGTGGCAAGGTTAGAATACTTGAGAGTAATCAGATCTTGATTAGTAGAACCCTTCAAAAGTTTTTGAAGGAGAACTGGACGTAGCTCAGTTGAGTGAACCAGTATAAAACTAAGTATTCTATTCTCTCGCCTTCTAGCTTACTTGCATTTCTTTTAAACTATCTCTTCAACATACTACGAAAGGGTTTCTATACACATTTTATCTAAGTTTATCTATTACGTGTATTCTAACGAAAAGGAAGAGGAGTAGTTTCTTTGGACTGTTGTTTTTTAATCTGCTGGACGATAGTTTGATTTTCTATTTTACTAAGTTCCTGTAAAACGTAAAGACACACTATCTTCACATTAGCTAAAGTTTTCCAAAGAAATTTTAAATACACTATTCAACCCCCCTTCTAGTGTATTTCTCTATATTTCAGTTGGCATCAGAGCTCGACCTCTTGGGTTGAGTACTTAACAGTACAGAGGAAAGATCCTGAGAAAGATGGAAAACGAAGTACAAGCTGTGAACAGACCACCACTCTTCAAGGGTGTCAAATATGATTACTGGAAACAGAGAATGATAGCATTCTTTGAATCTAGCCATATTGACGTGTGGGAAGTTGTGGAGATGGGCGATTATATTCCACTTGATGCAAGCCTCAACGAAATCCCAAAGGCTAGATGGACGGAAGAGCAAAAACAAAGATTTTATCTCAACTCCAGAGCCAGAAACATCATCATGTGTGCACTAAGCGAACAAGAATACAACAAGGTGCACAGTCTCAAAAGCGCAAAACAAATGTGGGACACTCTTGCATTAACATATGAGGGTTCCACTCAGGTAAAACGTAACAAACTCAGTCTCCTTACTCGTCAATATGAGTTGTTTAGTATGGAAGAAAATGAGGACATACAAAGTATGTTTGGACGGTTTCAAACCATACTAAATGAACTTAGAGCACATGGTAAAGATTATAATAACTATTAACATATTGACAAAATTCTAAGAAGTTTGCCTAGGAAATGGAGACCACAGGTTACAGCTTTGAGAACAAAAAAGGAACTGGACGATATGTCCCTAGAAGAACTCGTGGGAACTCTCAAGGTGCATGAACTAGAACTGCATCAAGACAGTGATGGTAAGAAAAATAAGTCTCTGGCGGTCAGCGTCCAGAAGCCAAGGAAAGCATCATCGTCCAAAGCCATGCAAGCTGAAACATCATCAGACGAACAATATGAAAATGATGACTCAGACGAGAATGATGAACTATCCTTTATATCCAAAAGGATACATGCTATGTGGAAGAAGAAAGGTGGATCCAGATGGAGAAACCTAAAGAGGAAAGACTTCAAAGAAAAGAAGGAGAAGAGTCCAATTGTATGCTACGAATGCAAAAAGCCAGGACACTTCAAATCAGAATGCCCAGATCTCGACAAAAGCAAGGACAAGAAGAAGAAATTCTTCAGCAAAGGAAAGGGCAAGAAAGTTCTGATGTCCACATGGGAAGACCTGGACGATGACTCATCATCGGACGATGGAGAAGAAGAGGAAGCACACATATGCCTGATGGCAGACACCTTAACTGATTCTTCTGAACCAGAAGAAGAAGATGAGGTAGATTTTAATGACATAGATTCAATTCAAGAAGCTTATCATGAATTACTTTCAAACTCTTCTATTTTGTCAAAGGCGTATAGAACTTTAAAGAAATCATCCAAATCACTTTCAAAAGAAAAAGAAGCTTTAGAAGAAAGTGTTAGACAACTGGAAAGTGAAAAGGAGGATTTACAGAAAAAGTTTACAGAGCTCTCAAGGCAAAATGAAACTACAAATATTGAAAGGCAAACTCTCTGGAATGATGCTGCTCAAGCCTATAAATCCTATAAGGATTCAAGGGATAGAGAAAGAAATCTTTCCATAGAGATTCGAAATCTCAACGCAGAAAACAAAAGGCTAGTTGAGAAGCTTCTGAAAGTTGAAGCAGATACTTCCTTAAGAGGTCAACCACATGATGTTGTAAAACTTCATGAAGAAATTGACAGCCTAAAGAAGGATCTGTCAAACTTTGTCAAGGGCTCTGACAACCTCAAAAAACTTTTAAAATATGAAGGTTGTAAGAGACCAAATGACAGGTCAGGACATGGATATAAGGGAAAGAAATATATTCATGATGAGGAAACAGATGTTTGCTACTTCTGTGGGAAACCTGGACATATAACGTCCAAATGCAGACACCTGCCTAAGAAGGGAGCATTCAATGCCCTTCGAGCTAACAAAAAAGGACCCAAGTCAATCTGGGTACCTAAGGATAAAATTGTTCCTGTTGCAGACATGCTTAACAGCAGGAAAGAAACTCCAATCATGGTACCTGGACAGTGGGTGCTCACATCACATGACGGGAGAAAGATGTATGTTCCAAAGCCTCCTACCCAAGACTGGTGGGACAGTCACTTTTGGAGGGAATCAGAAAGGGATGATAGCTGGCGTAGGTAAGATTGGTATACCACCCTATCCTTGTATTGATAAAGTTCTTTATGTTAAAGGTCTTAAACATAATCTACTTAGCATAAGTCAATTATGTGACAGTGGATATGATGTTGCCTTTAACAAAGGTGAATGTACAGTCAAAAACTCTGATGGGTCCCTTCTCTTTACCGCAAAGAGGCAAGGCAATCTGTATAAGATTAAACTTGGGGAACTATCAAGTCAAAATGTATCATGCCTAGTTTCTGTACAAGAAAATCATTGGTTATGGCATAAAAGACTTGGTCATGCAAGCTTGAGGTTAATCTCAAAGCTGAACAGGCACAACCTCGTAAGAGGACTACCAAGTATGTCATATAAAGATGATCTTCTTTGTAAAGCTTGTCAGAAAGGGAAACAAGTGAAAAGTTCTTTTCAAAGTAAAAACATTGTTTCCACTTCTAGACCTCTTGAGCTGTTACATATTGATCTGTTTGGACCCACAAGAACAGCCTCGGTAAGTGGTAAAAGATATGGATTAGTTATAGTGGACGACTATACTAGATGGACATGGGTGTTATTCCTATCCCACAAAGATGAGTCCTTTAAGGCCTTTTATAATCTCTGCAAAAGAGTTCAAAATGAAAAAGGAGTATGCATTACTTCGATCAGAAGTGATCACGGGGGTGAATTCAAAAACGAAAGTTTTCAAAGGTTCTGTGAGGATAATGGTATCCTTCACAACTTCTCAACACCTAGAACACCACAACAGAATGGTGTAGTTGAGAGGAAAAACAGGTCACTTCAGGAGATGGGCATAACCATGTTGAATGATAATTCAACCCCTAAACACTTCTGGGCTGAAGCAGTGAATACTGCCTGCTATTTACAAAACAGAATCTATATAAGGCCGATAATGAAAAAGACTCCATATGAATTGTGGAAGGGTAGAAGACCCAACATATCCTACTTCCATCCATTTGGATGTCAATGTTTCATTCTGAACACTAAGGATAACCTGGGAAAATTTGATTCTAAGTGTGATGAAGGAATACTGCTTGGTTATTCTGAAACTTAAAAGGCATACAGAGTTTATAACTCTAGAACCTTAGTTGTTGAAGAAGCTATCCATGTGAAGTTTAATGACAACAAGCCTGATAAGGAATTATCAGAGCTGGACAAATCATTTGCAGATATCAGATTGGATGATGCAAGTAAGTCATCAGATTCGTCCAACCATGATGTCTCAGTTGAAGAATCAAATACATCACTGGACCGTCCAGTCATAGAACAAAGAGAACCAAATGGACGTAACTGGCAAATGAAGAAACATCATCCACAGGAGCAAATAATTGGGGATCCAAAAGATAGAGTCAAAACCAGATCTTCACTTCAACGACAGCAAGGTCACGCAGCATTCATATCTCAAATTGAACCTAAGACTGTGGACGATGCCTTAGAAGATGAAGGCTGGGTCAAAGCCATGCAAGAAGAACTTGACCAATTTCAAAAGAACAATGTCTGGAAGCTAGTAGAACTCCCCAACGACAAAGAAGCTGTAGGAGCAAAGTGGGTGTTCAGAAACAAGCTGGACGAAGCAAGTAATGTTGTGAGAAACAAAGCAAGGTTGGTAGCAAAAGGTTACTCACAACAAGAAGGTATAGATTACACTGAAACTTATGCTCTCGTTGCACGTCTGGAGGCAATCCGCATTTTACTGTCATTTGCAGCTCATAGCAATATGAAGCTATATCAAATGGACGTAAAAAGTGCATTCCTCAATGGACTCATAAAGGAAGAAGTCTATGTAGAACAACCCCCAGGATTTGAAAGTGATGCTTTTCCAAACCATGTTTTTAAACTTAACAAAGCATTATATGGGTTGAAACAAGCCCCTAGAGCTTGGTATGAAAAACTCAGCACATTTCTGTCAGAAAATGGTTTTTCAAGAGAAAAAGTAAACACTACGTTATTTCGCAAAGACTACTCTTCTGATTTTATTATTGCACAAATATATGTTGATGATATCATATTTGGTGCCACTAATGAGTCTCTCTGTGATGATTTTGCCAAATTAATGCAAACAGAGTTCGAGATGAGCATGATGGGTGAGCTAAAATTCTTCCTTGGACTCCAAATCAAACAAACTGAAAAGGGAATATATATACATCAGACTAAGTATGTCAAAGAGCTGCTAAAGAAGTACAAGTTGGACGATGCAAAACCAATGAAAACTCCTATGCATCCAACAACAGTACTTGGACTGGACGACAACTCAAAGAAAGTAGATAATACTCTATACAGAGGTATGATAGGATCACTCCTATATCTCACAGCGTCCAGACCTGACACCATGTTCAGCGTATGCTTATGTGGCAGATTTCAATCTGACCCAAGGGAAGTTCACTTAACTGCTGTTAAAAGAATCTTTCGATATCTTGCTGGAACCACTAACCTTGGGTTATATTTCAAAAGGCAGAAAGATTTCAGGCTAATAGGATATTGTGATGCTGATTATGCTGGAGATCGCATTGAAAGAAAAAGCACCAATGGAGGATGTCACTTCATCGGTGGTAATCTAGTCTCCTGGACATGCAAGAAGCAAGGAACTATTGCTCTGTCCACTGCTGAAGCAGAGTATATTTCAGCTGCAAAATCCTGTTCTCAAATCTTGTGGATCAAACATCAACTTGAGGACTACAACATATATGAGAGTAACATTCCTATCTTCTGTGATAGTAAAGCTGCCATAAATCTTTCTAAAAATCCCATATTGCATTCAAGGGCCAAACATATAGAGATTAAACATCACTTTATAAGAAACCATGTTCAAAAGGGAACTGTGGAATTACACTTTGTAACCACAGATAATCAGCTTGCTGATATATTCACCAAACCCCTTACTGAAGACAAGTTAATCCTTCTGAAGGACAAACTTGGCATGAACTCTGTAAAGGAATGATTAACATCTACATGATGCATCCAATAAAACCATAGCATCCAAAGGACATGTCGTCCAAGGAACACCAGAGTCATGCACATACATTTCATATATTTCACTTAAGTCCAATATATGGACGATGTCTTTTTTTATCTTAATCTTTTCTTTTGATTCAAATAATCAAAACGGATCGTTTTAAGAGTAAGTATGAGCTAATACTCTATGCTGAGTCACCAAAATGCCAGTAACCGTACACAGTTACCCACATCCTTTGCACGTCTCATCATGGCAGGTTTTATGGCGTCAGTTACTTTTCAAACATTCAAAAAGCCCAAAACCGCTTCATATCCTCCAAACAAAGCCCAAATATACACTTATCAAATCCTCACAGAAAAACACCACCATATCAATCTTCTCTGAAAATATCATCACCCTAAACTCTCTCTCTCTCTCTCAGAAACCCAAAACCCTCTCAGAAAACCTAAAAATCCAAACTTTACTAGCATGGCCAACTCTGCAAACTTAAGCAACTCAGAACTCGACGTCCTCACCTACCTTGAAACCACAGTTGTGTGCCAAGGAGCTGCTACAGTGCACATTGAGCACTTCTTCGACATCGAAAAGCTTGAGAAGCTGGGACTGAACCTGAACGAGAGCCTTCTGAAGTGTGGAATCAGAGGCTACTTCAATGAAAACCAGAAAATATTCCTTGAGTTGATCAGAATGTTCTGGAGGAATGCCAAGTTCCAGAGCTCAAGGGAACTCGTGGCCACGATTCTTGGACGAGAAGTGACTCTGTCCATCGAGACCATTGCAAAGGTAACTGGTTGCATTAGGGAGCAGAACCAGTACAGAACAAACTGGGCCGAGCAGTACGGCAATCACGTTGCGACTGTGCTTTGCAAGACCAAAACCCCCGAGTCAATAAAGATTGAGTACAGAAATCTGTGTGAGGAAGCAAAAATCTTGCAGCAGGTGTGCAACAAGAGTATCCTGCATAAAGCTGGGTCTAAGGACTCAGTCACAGACTTACACAAGTTTGTGATATTCCATCTTATGGAAGGCATTCCCTTCAATCTCCCTCACATCATCTACGTCAATATTGTGAGAATGATGAAGTCTGTGGGTGGGAATGATGACATTTTCTACGCCGCCCTGATGAACAAGATCTTCTGGGATCAGAAGGTCTATCAACGCTTCTTTGATGAACTGGAAGAAGAAGCCTACGAAGCTATTGTGAAGAAAGGGCCAATGGTAGCAACACAACAGTTGTTTGGTGAGTCCAACATAAAACCTATGAAGATCAAGCTAACAGCCAAGGTCTTAAGGGACCTGGACGAGGACACCATCAACAAGCAACGTCATGAACAGAGCAAGATCATCTCCAATGATGAAGAAGAAGAGATTGATCTACTGGGTATTGGTAGAAAGATCAAAAGGCTGATGGAAGAACAGGAGGGCAGAAAGATCACACGCCAAATGTCTCAGAAGCATGAGGAAGACGCTGAAAAGGAGAGAAGAACCAAGAAAAGGCATGCTTAGACATCTGCTGCTCAGTCCCCAGCAGGGAAGTGTCCAAGGACTGATACGTCCAAACCTGTTCAAGATGAGAGGCGTCCAAAGGCAGCACCAGTAAAGGTTGCCCCAGAAAAGCAAAAGGTACGAAAGCTTCAACTACTGGACGACTCTGATGATGATGACCAGATCCCAATTGGTCAGATCATGAAGAAGGCAGAGGAGACAGAGGGTCCTCAGCAAAAGAAGCAGAAGGCACAACCTACTAGAACACTTCCTTTTCTTACTAAAGTGCCACGACGAGCAAAGACTCAAGCAAAAAGGCCAAAGAGAATTGCAGTTCTACCATCTTCCTCTCAAGACACCGACAACATACCCACCAGCACCCCACTACCAACAACACCCAGTGCTCCATCCACATCAGCAACCCAGCATCCACCTCTTCGTTTGGACCTGTCCAAGTTTGTGCGTCCAAGAGATGCATGGAGGGATACATGGTCCCCATGGACTATACCCCCCAAGCAGAAAACCAAAGAAGAGAAAGACAGAGAACGTTTCCCGGTTGCATTACTTACACGCAATGACCAGAATTTCTGTAAAGAAGGTGATGTGATCCAGAGGCCTCTGCAAGAGCCTTTGAAGCGGCATTTTACTACTGCCTTAGCACCAGAGTGGACGAGGTATGTTTGCACTGAATCTTTGTTAGCTGCTTATTATGCTATGCCAAAAGGAACGATCATCAGCAACCCTCTGCCCAATTGGACGAGAGAAGTGTACCCACACTTAGTACGAATGCCTCATCCTTACACCTGTCCAACTGGAACTCAGCAGAGAGTGCGTCCAGCAGCAGAAAACCTGCAGAAACCAGAGGTGGAAATTGCCTCTCGATTCACCAAGACAGTTGCAGAGCAGAAAGGGAAGGCTCTAAGGAAAAAGAAGGCACCATCCAAGAAGTCCTCTGTCAACAAAGATATTGAACTGGCTGCAGAATTGCAATTGGCCATTAAAGAAAGTCTGGACCCGTCCATAACGAAGCAGGGTCCAGATGCAGGGTGGGTCAAGGATGTTCAAATCTGGACTCCAATCACAAAGTTCCTACCTCTACCAGCTGGAACTCCAGTGCTAAACTTCCAGCCAGGCGACTATGATGAACTTGGAAAACTTCTGCAACAAATGTATATACCAAACCAAGCCATCACCTACCCACCAAACCTGCACATAAGCCGCGCCACAGAAATAAAGTTTGTACCAGACAGAGTATGTCCTAGACTACCTGTATATGATGCTGGTCGCAAGAAAGGCTACAAGTTCTATGACATTGAGATGCCAAGCAGGGAAGAGAAAGTTGAAACCCTGCAAAAATCCTCTCACACCTGGGGTCATCTATTTGATAAGTCTGGTAAGCTTATGCGTTCACTTGGAACCTTTGATTCCATTATCTTTTGGCGCCAGATCTTATGGAACGATTCCCAGCAAGCCTCATCCTCAGGCAGCTCCAAGGATGACTTTGTTCATCCCCCTCATGGTATAGAAGTGTTGCATCCAGTCAAGACTCACCACTTCTCATACACCTTTGCCTGCTTTCTGAAGATTCAGATGATTATCTGTGGACGTGGAACACTTTGTCACGTCACATGAAGAACCTACCGTCCAATCTGGTAAGTCCGAGGATGATAGAGAGCTCGTTGTTGAAGCATCCAAGCCAATGGAAGCATCTGCAGCACAGCCTATTGCTGAAGATATCACTAGCTTCCCCATTATTGATGCATCTACTGAAGCACATTCGGGCACACGTCAACTGGTTCCCACTGGATCTTCAAGTCCAAGGGGCACCAATCCCTTGCGATTTGCTGAACCACAAGGAGTCTCAGAAGATCGTGTTCATGAGATAGTGCAACAGGCTCTGAGGCAACAACAGCTGGAGACCGAAGCTGCTTTTCAAGCTTTTCAGCAAAGACAACAGGCTGAGGCTGATCAACATCGTCTGATGCTGCAAAATGCAATCACTGAGCAGTTCATGAGTCTCTCCCAGACGCTTGTGAACCAGATTCAAAATACAGCAGCCACCTTACTTGGACAAGTTGCTCATGCAGTTCCACCCGTCCAACCACAGCCTCCACAACCAGCACCACCAATACAAGCACCACCAGAACAACCACCACCACCACCACATGAACCACCTCCACAGCCATAAGGTGACCATGATGGCCAAATCATTTTTTTTCCATCTTTCAAACCTTTTTGTTAATGACAAAGGGGGAGAAATTGGAATTTTGATGAGAGTAAATAGCTAAACAATCTGTATTCAAAATTTTTTTGGCATATATATTGGCTCCTTTATCAAAACATGAGGTGTTTATTTTCATAAATTCCGCATCCATATCATTGATATGTTTTTCACTCTGATATCTGTTATACATGATTTATACTTGCCTTTATATTTCTCTATTATCAGATGCATAAGAAATGTTGAACTCAGGGGGAGTACTTCATTTCACTTTTATACACTGGCATAACATAATCATCTCTGACTTGATTCATTGTATTTTTATATGATTATGTGTCTGTTAACATCAAAATTTACCATTATTTGTCATCATCAAAAAGGGGGAGATTGTTAGGTTCTAAGACCTTGGACGATGTCCAACCCCTCGAATTTCGGTTTTGATGATAATAACTAAAGGATAAATTTTGAAGTATCTAATGATCTAGTTTGAGTGTTATAGAATTTAGGTCGTCCAATTCCACAATGGTATTGTATCTCTCAAACCTGGACTTTATGTTTTAATAAAGAAAGCGTCCAAATGTGTTTTATAAGAATCCTACAGGCAGCGTCCAATGCTCCTATGAGAGCAAGCGTCCAACACTTAAATAACACTCTCTGTAGTTTCTATCTTAAAAATACGTTTTCAATGTTGATTCAATATAAGGCAACGATCACTCTCTCATATTTTAACATGCCATTCTATTTGATTTTTTTGAATAGTACTGAACAGGAAAAAGAAGAAGCTTCTCTCTGCAGAAAAAGTACAAGTAGGAGAGGCGCTACAAGTACGGCTGTCACTTCCATCTCTTCACCCTAAGTCAAAACGTGACAACGGTCATATGCTACAGAAAGAACCGCTCTTGGAAAAGGAACAGATCCCTCAACGGATATCTTTCAACAAGCTTCCTATATATAGAAGAATGAGCTCACATATCAGACCGACAGAAAATTTATAAAGAGCTGAATCTCTGTAAAAATGACTGGACGATCTATACTTAAGCAAAAAGAGCATTCATCTTAGCTTTGCTAAGCGAGTCTGTATATTCGTACTTACTGTAATATCCTCTCAGTGAGAGTTAAGTTTTACTTTCTATCTCAAACAATTCTGTTTGGAAAGCCAGGAGTGGCTTAGTGTTAAAGAATACTTGGGTTTTGTGTTTAATCTCAAGGAGAGATTAAGGGTGCGCCAGAAGTGGCCTAGAGAATACTTGTAGCTAGAAGTGGCAAGGTTAGAATACTTGAGAGTAATCAGATCTTGATTAGTAGAACCCTTCAAAAGTTTTTGAAGGAGAACTGAACGTAGCTCAGTTGAGTGAACCAGTATAAAACTAAGTATTCTATTCTCTCGCCTTCTAGCTTACTTGCATTTCTTTTAAACTATCTCTTCAACATACTACGAAAGGGTTTCTATACACATTTTATCTAAGTTTATCTATTACGTGTATTCTAACGAAAAGGAAGAGGAGTAGTTTCTTTGGACTGTTGTTTTTTAATCTGCTGGACGATAGCTTGATTTTCTGTTTTACTAAGTTCCTGTAAAACGTAAAGACACACTATCTTCACATTAGCTAAAGTTTTCCAAAGAAATTTTAAATACACTATTCAACCCCCCTTCTAGTGTATTTCTCTATATTTCAGTAGTGTCTTACTTATCTCTTAATCCAAGCCTAATTAGCTTAATTTAGTGATCTTAGAAAAGCCTAAGTTGTCACTTTTTGATTGGTTAAGGTTCTAAATTAAAATTTTCTTGGTTAAACATTTTTAATAATTATTCTAAGTATATTACAATTATTAGATAATTCTATAGATATCCTATGAATTTTCTCTAAATTTTCTGTCTTAGAATTTTACCGTAATAATTCCTCAAAGTTCTAACTTTCAGAAAATCCTAACAATTCTGAATAAGCATTTTAATTCTTTATCTGTATTTATTTTTAATCTATATTCTATTACCTTTCTTTTAAGTTATAAATGAGTTCAAAATTCGATACTTGAAAATTTATCCTGGACAGCTGTCTGACATAGCAGTCCAGTCAATAATCAATTTCGGCAAAAACAAAGACATTTGGAAATTCAGAAAATTCTTCTGAGTAGAACTGTATTAATTTCATTAAGAAAATATGTTCATAAAGTTCTATAAAATACAGTGCATAAGTGTTCATAATGTACATATATAAATGCGTACAAATAGTAAAATGAGGATGTTACACCCCTCACCTTGATGGTGAGCTCGTGTGAAAGAGAAAGGAGGACCGATCACTTCTTTCCAAATGAGTGTTGGCTCTTGGGCACTCCAACTATGGCATGCAAGAGGAAGAAGAGACTGAAAATGGTGTTGGTGAGGGAGGGAGTGAGTCTTGGCCAGGGAGAAAGAAGAGAGAGTGAGGAGCTATTTTAATTCTCTTTGGGCAGAAGTGTTTGGCTGGAATTAAGTGAGTGAGTATGAGTGTTAGTCTTAAGTTTTGATTTGAGTGATGGTTAGGGAAGGTGAGTGTGATAGGGCCGTGAGTTTTGAGTGTGTAAGGGAGGGGTTTGCATGGATTTTAAGTGGCTGAAAGCAACTTGATTAGATGGGTTAAGATCGTGTCAAGTTACACAGTGTAGAAATACACTGTGTAATTTAACTCGGAATGCGTCCCTAAAAAAATGAATAGATAACATCCAAATTAATTTTTTTAGAAATTCTTTATAACCAAAAAAATTTTTAAATAACTTTCCTAAAATTTCTCTGTAGAGTAATCACTCATAGATGAATTTTACGAAAGGTAACTTGACGTGCAAGTTTCAGAGTTCAAAACGCTTAGAACGGGTTTTTTTAATCAATTAAATAATTAATTCACATCAACAAACATTTTTATTAATTCTTACGAATTTTCACTGATAATTTTTTCCACAGACTGTTAAATTTCTTTTCCCATATATCTTTAATAATCAAACCACAGATAAACTTAAGTATTTAAATATTTAAATGCTCATCATACTACACATCCTCAACTTAAATAAAATAACACTGGTTATTTTATTTCCACAGAAGCTATAATAAATCCTCCAGGCAATAATATAGAGAAAGTAACTACAGAGAATTAATTACTGTTAGCTCCTTACAGAGATTCATACATGGACAGATATAAATACACACACACACACACACACACACACACACACACATATATATATATATATATATATATGAGTTGTGATTTTCAGGTGTTACATATGTTGTGTTTTCATCCGTTTTCTCTTGTTTTCACCTTTGGACGCACAAGTTCTTACAAATCTAGTTTCGAGAAAATTGGTTTGAACCTGTTGGACGATCTTTGATCAAATGCGTTTTCAAATCTGTTGATTATACTTGCTTTTGAACAGGACTCCATCTTTGTGAAAAAAGATTTTAAGTTTATACTAACACACTATTTAACCTCCCCTTCTAGTGTGTTCTATTTATCTCAAAATTAATACAAATATATAAAAAAAAATTGATTTTTCTTTATGCAGTGTGATACAATTTTATTATTTAATTAAGATTTAAAAAAATTAGTTTATAAACATATTTTTTTTATTTAATTAAGATTTAAAGAAAAAAATTGGTTTGTAGAAATTAAAAAAAAAAATCAAATCTATATTTATATGTAAGTAAATTGGACCTGAAAAATAATATTAAATAAATATTTGATATTATTAATTTAAAAAATAATATGAATTAAAATTAATAAACAATATATAATATAATATAATTAATAATATATATAATAAATAACATAACCATAAGTAAATAAATATATAATAAAATATTTAATCATTATCTATAATTTTATATATAATTATGTAAAAAATTAGTTATATAAAATATTAGTCATATAATATATTTTAAATTATTTAAAATATTAATTATATAAAATGTTATTAACCATGTAACCAAAGAATGTAGGTATCAAAATATAATATTCCATTTTAGCCATGCTAAATGGTGTCGTGTGATCCATGTAGCTGATTCCACACCTACTGGGATAAGGCTTTGTTGTTGATAATGTCACCACCTGAATGGGAGACTTTTTTTTTTTCTTTTTGGAACGGCATTTATTTGATCAACATTTTTTTTAGCACAAGTTTCCCATTTTTTTATTATTTTTTTTCTTATGTCACCTTATCTACTATATCTTATCTACTAAATATAAGTCATCATAAAAATGAGCAGTTAGAACTATGTAAGCATTAAAAAGATGCACAGAAACATGACTCCCTGTACTATGGACTTCCAAGCATTCAAAATGAAGATTCTAGAAGTCCTGCAATTGAGTTTTGATGAAGACAAAGCCAACAAGTTAAACCACTTTCAACAAGTCAAGCCAAAGCCAAAAATAGAAGAAGGAAGCAATGGAGTCAAGGTTCAAGACCAAGATTGAAGAGTCAGAGTCTGTGTACTAGGTATGTCTTGTAAGCTCTACAAGTATCACTAGGACTAGCCTCAATGATCCATCTAGGGCTCTAATAATCAATCTAGGTCACTTAGAAACCCACTACACATAGCTTCACACACTAGAATGGGCTTGGAACCTTGAAAACTCATGACAGCAAATCAAATTAATATATTCAATCAATATTCATTCTCACAGCATAAACACATCAGAAAACAAGAAAAGAGGTGAGCTTCCTTTACCTATGGGTCTCCAAGCCTAGTCTTGAGAAGAGGAGAGAAAGGGAAGAAGCCTTGAGCTCAACAAAATGGGCTTCAATCAAGAACAACATCATCTCACCAAACCCATGAAAACACAACTCAAAACATCACAAATAAGGTTTTACAACACCCATTATAGGTCATTGAAATACAGAGAAACACACTAGAAGGGGGTTGAATAGTGTGTTTATATTTTCTTTCGTAAATATGAAGATAGTGTATCTTAAGTTTTACAAGAACCTTGTTAAACAGAAGACTATGATATCGTCCAGTGATACAACAGTTCAATGAAACTGCATTTTTCGTCAGAACACACGTAAAATATTTTCGTAAGTAAAATGAGTAAAGACACTCTTTCGTGGTATGTGAAAAGATAACTTAAGAGATTTACGATTAAGCTAGAAAGCGAAAGAGTAGAACACTTAGTTTTATACTGGTTCACTCAAACTGAGCTACGTCCAGTTCTCCTTCAAAAACCTTTGAAGGGTTCTACTAATCAGAATCTGATTACAAGCAATTATTTTAACCTGCCACTTCTAGCTACAAGTATTCAGAGGCCACTCTTGGCACACCTTTAATCTCCCCCTGAGATTAAAGCAACCCCAAGTATTCTTTAACACTAAGCCACTCCTGGCTTTCCAAACAGAAATTGTTCGAGTATAGAAAGAAGGAATAACTCTCACAGAGAGGATATTACAATAAAAAATGAATACACATAATCGTTTAGCAAGACTAAGTAGAGAGCTCTTTATCGCTTAAGAGTGGATCGTCCAGTCGTTTTGACAAAGTTTTGGCTCTTAATCAATCTTCGTGTTTTTTTTATGCATGAGCTTGGTCCTCTATTTATAGGCAGCTTAGTGTAAAGTATCCGTTGTGGGATCTGTACTTTTGCCAAAAATGACTTCTCAAATATGTGACCGTTTTCCATGTGCCGGCTTGGGTTGGAGAGAGAAGAGAATCATTACACTCAGCGCCTCCCTACTTGTACTACTTCTGCAGAAAAATGCTTTTCTTTCCCTGTACAGTACTTTCCAAAAACCCAAATGAAATGACATGTTAGAATGAGAGGGTATATTAGAACATTCAAGAGAATCATCGAAAACGTATTGTTGCATTATATAACTTTTAAGATAGAAGATAGAGTGTAGGTTATATAGGCTTTGGATGCTTATTTCGTCAGAAACATTGGACGTTGGATGTTGTAGTTTACAAAACATATTGAAACATAAGGTCTAAGTTTGAGGGATAGTATACCATTGCGGCATTGGACGATTGTAGATCCTATAACACTCAAACAAGACCATTAGATACTTCAAAATTTATCCTTTATTTGTTATCATAAAAACCAAAAATTGAGGGATTGGACATCATCCAAAGTCTTAGAACTTAACAGTCATCGCATGGAAAGGAGAAAGAGAAGAGAAAGAGAGCTCACATCCAACAATGGAGTCATAAGCTTAAGAGAGAGGGAAGAACAACATGTCTTAAAGGGATATCAAACACCATTTTTGATAGAGCACCTTGTAGGTGGAGAAAATGAGAGAGCTCTTGAGAGAAGAGAGGAAGAGACCTCTAGGGTTCATGAGAAAAATAAGAGTTCTTCTCTTGACACAAAGGTGGCTCATAAGGAAGGAACGAGGAAATGGGTCACTTCTCACTAAAGCCCATGGCCCAAACCAAAACCCCAACACAACTTAACTCACCTCTCACAAATAACATAAAACATCATCCAATTGATTTTTATTTTCCTTTTTAACATTGTAAAATAAATTTAATTCTCCTTGCAATTTAATTAATATCACTTAACCATACATTAAGAAAATCACAGTGTTACATCATAGGTAATTTGTCAATCTTGAACTAAAATATATCACTAACAATGAAAATATAAAAAAATGTAATTATTTTAATTTATTAAAAATAGAAATATCATAATGGATAAACACAATTATTTTTATTTATTACCTCGATTGAAGGACATTGTTCCTGAGGACAAGGAATTAATGCAACAAAGAAAAATATTGTAGAAGAATTTCCTAAGTGTTATGTATGTCTTTTGAAGACTGACTTTATTACGTAAGTTCTTGTAATGCATTATATATGCATTTTGAAGGCTGACTTTATTTATTTTAAATTAAAATTTTTTATCTTAACTTATTTATTTTAATTAATATTTTATTTGTTTATTTATTCTAAGTTAACTTTTATTTAACTTTATTTATTTATTTTACTTAACTTTTTAAAATTTGATTGATTTATTTTATTTAAGTTTATTTATTAATTTAAATTTAAAATTTTTATTTATTTTAATTAATATTCATTTAAGATTATTTATTTTAATTGATAATTTATCTAATTTTTTTAATATTTTATTTTTGTTTATTTATTTTAATTTAATTTTTAATTTTTTAAGAAATAACCACATGAACCTGCAACATGACAAATTCTTCTTAAAATATCCCACGTGACATTATGTGTGATTGCAGTACAAATTTGAGAAGAAAAAAAAAAGGTAATGTGACATTAGAAAATTTCACATAACTTGGCGATTTCATTAATGATGTGACAAAACAGTTCCACCTTAAGAATATATTTGGAGCAGTAAAAAATATATATTTAAAAATAACTTCATTAATTTAATAACTCTTTTACTGCATTTCTCTTTCGCTTTTTATATTTGTTTTCTCTCACATTTAATGAACCTGTCCACCAAACTATATGTATCCTATATCTTCATAATCATATATTCCAAAACACAAACTATGGACAAAACAAGCTTACTAGACTCCCTTTGGCTGATAAAAGCATGGAAATTTATGGAAACCCACTTAACAACATTCTTGCGTGCATCAACTGTTACAAAATTAGAAATAAATTATTAAATTAGATTATTTTGAAATAGGATACTAAAGTGAGGCAATTTTACCATATTATCATCAAAATTACTAAGTTATGTAACAATTTCTAATACAATGTGACATTTAAAAAAAATTGCAATACATTTAAAATAAAAGTTTTGCACATGGATGTCTTCAGTTTATGTGACAACTTCTTCAAAAATAGAAAAAATTAAAATAAATAAAATGAAATAAATATTAATTAAATTAATATATATATATATATATATATAATATAATAATATACATAACCATGAATAAATAAATATTTTAAAGGCTTAAATATGTTTTTGGTCACTAAAAAAATATTTCTGTGTTCGGTCCCTGTAAATTTTTTTTTTTGGTTTTGGTCCCTTTATTTTGTTTTAGTCCTTCAAATATATCTTTTTTTTTGTTTTAATCCCTACAATATTTTGTTCATTTTGAATTAATCCCTATAAAAAATATTTGATAGGAACTAAAAGCAAATGTCCTACATATCATAGGCACTAAAACAAAACAAAAAAAAAATATTTGAAGGACTAAAACAAAATAACAGGAACCAAACCCAAAAAAAGGAATTTTACAGGGACCGAACACCAAGAAATATTTTTTTTAGGAACCAAAAATAAAATACGACTATATTTCAAAGACTAAAAACATATGTAAGCCTCTAATAAGATACATAATCATAGTCTATAATTTTATATATAATTATGTAAAAAAATAATTATATAAAATATTATTCATATAATATATTTTAAATTATATAAAATGTTATTAACTATGTAATCAAAGAATGTAGGTATCTGAACACAATCCATTGATGTCACCACCTGAATGGGAAACTTTTCTTTTTTTTTTGAAACATCCTTTTATTTGATCAACATCTTTTTAAACACAAGCTTCCCTTTTTTTTTTTTCTTGTGTCACCTTATCTACTAAATACAAGTCATCATAAAAAAGAAAAATGAGCAGTTAGAACTATTGTTAGTACAAGTGTCCATAAATCTTCAATACCACTTGAAAATTGTTGAAGGAGGCTAATGACATAGAGTTTAGTTGTGTATTGAATTTGGTCACCAACTTCAATTCTTAATACATGTTTCCATAAGTAGTTGGTCAATCTTGTATTAAAATTTATCACCAATAATGAAAATATAAAAAAAATGTTATTTATTTTAATTTATTAGAACAACAAAAATATAAGAATGGATAAATGCAATTATTTTAACTTATTATCATGGATGATGGATATGGTTCTTAAGGACATGGAATTAATGCAATATAGAAAAATATTGTAAAAGAATTTCCTGAATGTTATATATGTCTTTTGAAGATTAAGTTTATTATGTAAGATCTTGTCATACATTATGTATTTTTTGCGAAGGTTGGCTTTATTTATTTTAAATGTTAAATTTTTATTTAAAATTATTTATTTTAATTAATATTTTCTTTAAGTTTATTCTTAATTATATGATTAACTAATTTTAATTAAATTGCAAGAATAATTAAATTTATTAATGTTGTTGAGAAAATAAAATATGAACTAGATGCATAATGCTTTATGTGTTTGGGTTTAAGTTGTGGTTTGGGTCGTGGGCTTTAGTGAGGGAGGCCCATTCCCTCATTCCTTCTATTTCTTATAAGCCACCCTTGTGCCAAGAGAGGCACTCTTATTCTTTTCTCTCAAAAACCTAAGAGCTTCCTCTGATGCGTAAAATGCGTTAACAAAAGGCAAGCGTACCCTACGCAGTAGTAACAGTGGACTCTAGGAGTTCGGATATTGAACCCAAAGGACCAGTCATGTTCCCAAACAATTAATTTTGCAAATAATCAAACAATCCAAAATTTAAAACCAAATTAAGGGGAATCATGTTCAATTATTCTTTTTAAAAGAAAGAGAATCAGAGCAGAAAGATTAATGTGAGAACAATTATAATAAAGAAGCCTAGGATTGTGATTTCACATGTACCCCTTTTTCCCCCAATTCTAATCTCAATAAAATCCCTAAATGCGTTACTTGCCAGCGACCTCTTAAATTCGTTAATTAACAATTGATCATAGTTAATAATGCTATTTCCCCTAATTTAATTCCCAATTGATCATAGGTGAATTAATTTAGAGCAAATGATGAATCTTAGAGAGGTTGATTAACAAGTTAATCTACTGGAAATTCATACAATAGGTTTGATCATGCAAATTGTACGAATCCAATCACTTCACAGTTCAGTTAATTGCAAGCAATTCATCATAAACAAGAGATTAACTTATGTTTAGATTGATCAGTCCTAAAAAGAAATAAAAGCAGTGAAGAGATACAATTAACTAAATAACATCGAGGTTTTATTAAAATTAGAATCGGGGTACAAAGGTACAGTTACATCACAATCCGGAGCTAAGAGAAACTAGCCACTCATGTTCATGATTAAGCCAGAAAACTCAAAAGAAGACATAAAGATTACAAAAGGGAAGAAACTTTACAGTGATGATCCCCAATGGTGCTCTCTACGTCCTCCCACAACTCAGAGTCTCTCACAGGACCTCTTTCTCACTCAGAACCCTCCGTTTTCAAAATAGAACAAAAGATAAAAGATAAAAGGGTTTCTCCTCCTATTTATAATAATTCAAAATTTAAATGGGCTGACAGCGCAACTTACCACGACCGTGGTAAAATGACCACGGCCATGGTCCTTGCATAAAGGTCCAATTCTGCTATGCAACCAGCATGGCCATGGTAAATTTACCATGGCCATGGTCCTTGCGTTACTTCAATTCTAGCCTTTTTTCTTGGTCCTCCAGATAGTGGCATTTTTGCTCCAAAAAGTGCAATTTTCAACTCTTTTCCTCATGAAGCCTCTTGAGTACCTGTCTTGCCCCAACTAACACCAAACAGTGAGTTTTGCCAATAAAATATATTCAAAATGTATGAAAATGACATCGAAACTCACATCAAAATGCAATGAAAATCCGATTTATCACCCTCTTCCCCTCTTCTCTCAAGAGCTCTATCATTCTCTCATTTCTCCTCCACCTAATTTCATGAATGGTGTTTGATATCCCTTCAAGACTAGTTGCTCTTCCCTCTCCCTTGAGCTTGTGACTCCATTGTTGGACAGTGAGCTTTCTTTCTCTCCTTATTCTCCTTTCCATGAGGTGACCCATAATGGGTGTTTGTTACAAAACCTTATTTGTGTTGTTTTGGGTTGTGTTTTCACGGGTTTGGTGAGATGGTGTTGTTCTTGATGGAGGCCCTCTTTGTTGAGCTCAAGGCTTCTTCCCTTTCTCTCCTCTTCTCAAGACCTAGGTTTGGAGACCCATAAGTAAGGGAAGCTCTACCATATGCTCTATTGTTTAATTTGATTTGGACGGGTTGTGAATACCCCGAGGAACTTCTGATTTCTATTTCATTGATTGAATTGGGTGTTTGATTGTTTTTAGGGTTCTTGCCCTTTTATGCTCTTGATTTGGGAATTCTTGGTTTAATCTTGCATATGCTCAATTTGTTGTTGATTTATGTTGTTTTAGGCTTATGTGGATTATTGGAATGAGTTTTAAAACATTTGTTAGTGTTTGGAGAGGTTGGGAGTGATGGGGATATTGTTGGGTTCGTAAAACCCCAAAATCGAGAACTGCAGATTTGCTAAGTGAAATTGGACTCACTAAGTGAAACACTCGAGTCTGGTGTGTCTCGTTGAGTGATACCATTTTGCTAAGCGAACAAAGGTCTCTGTCAAAAAGAAATTTAAAAATTGTTACTATTTGTTAAGCAACTCCTCTTTGCTAAGCGATACACTAAAGTCTGGTATGTTTCGCTGAGTGAGGGATATTCGCTGAGCAAATAAAAGCCTTTGTTTTTGAATAATTTGAAAAGTCTTGGAATTTGCTGAGCAAGCCTGTCTTGCTGAGTGAAAGAGACAAGTCTGGCTAAGCAGGTCATTGGTGGCTGAGCAAAAAGGATAGTTTTTACCTTCTCTTTTCTTTGTCAAATAGCTTTCCAAATGGAATCCAAATGAAATTAACCTTGCTTTATGAGCTTTTATGAAATAAGTAAAGTGGACCTTAAGTTAATATCATGTAATTCACATTCATATGAGGATCTTTTGGCATTTGATGGTAAGAGTTCATGGTGTTGAATGTCTTACTAGGTTTTAATGAACTATTGGTGAGTTTATGAGTGGTGGTATATATATGAATGAAGAATTTATGATGTGATGAACCCTTGAGGTGTTGAAATTGTTGATACGATTATATTGTTATTGAGATGTTTATATTTTGACAAAGGGATGTAATATGTTGTTGTGAATAAATCTTGGATGTTGGAATCATCCCTATATATTTAAAAGGAGTCGGTTATGTTCTTTAGGGAAGGTTTTATAGAAAATGGCTGCTTTGAGAGGGTGAGTTCCACGCTAGGACTACAATCCACTAAAGCGACATAGGGGTCTCGCTGGGTCGGATATCTTCCCGAGTACCTACCCCTATGTTTTTAACTTTGAATGGCGTGTTGAAGTGATGAAAAATGTTGTCCCAAAAGGCTTAGTTGGCTCTATTAGTGTATATGGGATGTATTGTTGTTGTGGAATGTTGATTGTTGAAACTTAGATCCTTGATACTGACCATAGGTGAGATGGTGGATACAGAGATATTGTATCTCAAACCTCAAGTAAATCCAAGTTTACTTGTTGTTGTTTGTGAGTAGGCACATAATTTGAGGGTGCTCGATGAGGTTCTCAACCTAGTGCCAGGGAACCTTCGTGGTGGCTAAATAGGCCTATAGAATAGCTAAGTGGGGCGAATCCCGCATGTAGACCAAGTTTTTCTGCAGACCTTGTGCCATGGTAAGCCACTACCCACACTCGTCTATTTTTGATAAAACCACTCGTTTCCCATAGGATCAATCATAGGACTCCCCCTATGGATTGGTGTGTAATCTATGTTAAGGGATGGACCTAAGATGATCGCTCATTAGTGTAAATCTCCATGAAGTAGAGTCTGTCTTTGATGTTTGATGATTAAACTTGTGATTTTGACTATGCGAGTGATGGTTTAATCCTGTGACAACTACATAGGTGAAGATGGATCTTATGTAGGGGTTGGAAAATGGAGTAAGTAACTATATGTGTGTATATGCATTGATGTTTGGTGTGAATGTTATATTATAATGGTGATACCCTGATGTAGAAACTATGATGATGATACTTGATTTATGATGTTGTTATTTAAATTTCAAAATGCTATGTTTTAAAGATGATAAAGTATGGATCTGTATTTTATTGAGATTGAAATTGTTGTAAGTATGTTTATTTTTTGGTAATCTTACCCTTGCACTGTGACACTTGTGGTTGTGACTTTGATGATCTCAAACTTCATGTTCGTGCGAGCAGATGGCTAGCTAGGAGGTGGACCTTTCCTTTGGAGGCATCATAGATAGGCATGCTTGGACGTGAAGATGTGGTTCTTCTTGTCTTTTTCATTGTTAGTTTTATGTATAGTCTTGACCAACTTAGGTATTTAAGATTTATCTCTTTAAGGAGTTGTATATGTATATATAGACGTGCATTGAGTTGTTTAACGTTCTATCTTGGAAAAAGATGTTGATGTGCCATGAGGCACATGGTTTTATTCAGTTGATAGTTTTATATATGAACGTTTGATCTTTAAGTTATAGGTTTTAGCTTTTGGCTTTTGAAAATGAAAAAAAGGGTTCACAAGTATTTTCATAAATAAATTAATTGAAGAGTTTGAAATAAATTAAAATAAAGTCTTCCACTTTATTAGTTATCGAGTTGTCATGTAGTGGCGACGGGTCGTTACAGGCTTGGAACCTTGAAAACTCATGATAGCAAATCAAATCAATATATTCAATTAATATTCATTCTCACAGCATAAACAGATCAAAAAGCAAGAAAAGATGTGAGCTTCCCTTACCTATGGGTCTCCATGTTGGAACTAAGACATTGGATGATGTCAATCCCTCAAAATCTATGGTTTTGATGATAACAAATGGTATTAAATTTTGAATGAACTAATGGTTTACAATGAGTGTTACATGATAACTACCATCCAAGCAAGTATGGTAATATTATTATGAACTTATACAATTCTCTTTATAGTGTCCAAAGCTTTATATACAACCTTTTATTTGTTTTATTAAAAGTTAAACCTAGCATCCAAAGCAATAGTAACAGAACTGCGTCCAAAGCTTTCATGTAAAAGAAGCATCCAATGTGCTTACCTTTTTTGAACATCCACAATAGAGATAACGACTTACACAATTGCTTTATATCACTAAGTTTTTATCGTCCACATATGTACACTTAACACATGTGCACTTCACGAGGATGATTCACTTTGAAAAGTTTTGTACCTTTATTCCCTCGTCTTATTTGGAATGACTGATCATTTGAAATTCGAAAAATGTACTAAGGCAGGAGACAAAGAAGCATTCGCTAAAAAGGAATCTTCTTCGTACAAGGTAGTGGAGGCGCGTTCAGAAAGGACAATACTTTTTGTCCCTTTTCTCTCTTCACTCCAAGCTACCACGTAGCAACTGTCACATGGATGTGAGTGAATGGATATTTTTGAAGTCTCCAATATCCACAACAAATACATTTTTTGAAGCCCATATATAGAAGAATTTGCACACTGAGAATACAATGAAGCCATCTTAAAAGAACGAAGTACTGCAAAAATCCATTCTCATCTAAGTTCTTGGATGAATATTCACAGAGAATTAACTGTGCTATTCCTTGCTCTACAAAGTTGTTTTTTGACTGTAATATGTTTATACTGTGTATTCTCTCTTGAGAGTTTTTCTAATATTACTTGTATTTCATTTTATCAAACGACATTGTTTGGAAAGCCAGGAGTGGCTTAGTGATAAAGAATACTTGGGTGTTTATCAATCCCAGTGGGAGATTGAGGATGTGCCAGAAGTGGCCTAAAGAATACTTATGTAAGCCAGAAGTGGCAGGGTAGCACACTTGGTTTGTAATTAATTTAAAGCCTTCAAAGATTTAAAGGAGAACTAAACGTAGCTCAAGAGTTTGAGTGAACCAGTATAAATCAAGTGTTTATACTCTCTTTGTTGATTTGCCTTGTTTTCTCTTAAGTTTCCTTTTACACACCTTAAAAAACACAAGTTTTTTTTTTAACTTGCTTTTGAGAAATCTGTCTTAGACGGTCGATACAAACCTGTTTGTGAAATATGTTTTTAAGTGTTGGACGATCTTTCAACATACCTATTTTCTTAAGTCCTATTATATCTGTTTTCCAAAAAGGTTTCTATATTGAGGAAAGTTTTTAAAGTTTACACTAACACACTATTCAACCCCTCCCCTTCTAGTGTGTTCCATTTATTTAACTCCAAGCCTAGGTCTTGAGAACAAGAAAGAAAGGGAAGAAGGCTTAAGCTCAACAAAGAGGGCTTCGATCAAGAACAACACTATCTCACCAAACCCATGAAAACACAACCCAAAACATCACAAATAAGGTTTTGCAACAAACACTACATTATGGGTCATCTCATGGAATGGAGAAAGAGGAGAGGAAGAGAGATCACTATCCAACAATGGAGTCACAAGCTCAAGGGAGAAGGAAGAACAACTTGTCTTAACGAGATATCAAACACCATTCTTGAGAGAGGTCCTTGTGGGTGAAGGAGAAAATGAGAGAATGAAAAAGCTCTTGAGAGAAGAGAAGAAGAGAGCTCTAGCGTTCATGAGAGAAATGAGAGAAAATGAGAGTTCTTCTCTTGGCACAAGGGTGGCTCATAAGAAAGGAAAGAGAGAATGGGCCCTTTCTCACTGAAGCCCATGGCCCAAAACCAAAACCCCAACACAACTTAACTCACCTCTGACAGACAACATAAAACATCATCCATTTGATTTCTATTTTATTTTTCAACATCATAAAATACATTTAATTCTGCTTGCAATTTAATTAAAATCACTTAACCATACATTAAGAAGATGACAACGTTACACCATAGGTAATTTGTCAATCTTGTATAGAAATATATCACTAACAATGAAAATATTAAAAATGTAATTTATTTAAATTTATTAAAATAATAGAAATATCATAATGGATAAACGGAATTATTTTTATTTATTACCATGGATGAAGGATATGGTTCCTGAGGACAAGGAACTAATGCAACATAGAAAAATATTGTAGAAGAATTTCCTAAATGTTATGTATGTCTTTTGAAGATTGACTTTATTATGTAAGTGCTTGTCATGCATTATGTATGCATTTTGATGGATGACATTATTTATTTTAAATTTAAATTTTTATTTAAACCTATTTATTTTAATTAATATTTTATTTGTTTATTTATTCCAATTTAAATTTTATTTAACTTTATTTATTTCTTAATTTTTTAAAGTTTATTGAATTATTTTATTTAAGGGTATTTATTTATTTAAATTTTGAATTTTTTTTTTAAATTTTGTTTATCTTAGTGGAATGCTTTTTTAGTCCCTCTACATAAAAAACTGTCACAAATTGTGCATCCAAACCGCCAAAAATCTGTTAGGAGAGACTAAAAATGCAAATTTTAATTTGGGACTAAAAAAAAATAATCCCCAATTTTGAAGGACTAAAAACATATTTAAACCAAAAATAATAAAAATAAATTAATGTGACAATAGAAATTTACACATAACTTAGCAATTTCAATAATGATGTGACAAAACAAACTCACTTTAATAATATATTCGAAAATAACTTCATTAATTTAATAACTCTTTGAATACATTTATTTTTCCCTTTAAATTTTTTTTCTCTCACACTTAATGAACATGTCCACCAAACTATATGTATCCTAGATCTTAACCATCATATATTCCAAAACAGAAACTCTGGACAAAACAAGCTTACTAGATACCCTATGGTTGGTAAAAGCATGGAAATTTAACAAACACTGCAAAACGATGATCATTGCATCCTATAACCAAGTTTAAATGTCATATATAATAGAAGCAATCCTTTCAATTCCCATTTGACTCTGCCAGTTGCTTCTTCACCCTTGAAGTGTTTTTATGTCCCGTAAGGTGACTATCAAACTGTTTTTGGCTGTTACACGCCACATTGCATAGACTGCAATATCTAACATCAGCTTCTGCAACCCCACCTTCGACAAGTTTGCGTTTCTTTGGTGGATTATTCAAAGGAGGAGTCCCGTTATTGGACATCCTGGCAACCTACAGAATGACCAACAGAACAATGCTCAATTTCTCTAACTTAACGCTTTTCTTGCATTACAAGAGGTTAAACAAAAATTAACATGTGCAACTTACCAAAATGAATTTATTGAATACAACAACTTGAGTGGTCTATCTATAGAAATATCATAATTGGAATTTGATTAAGAAATATCAAAATTCTGTTATAAACATTAACAACAATTTAAAGGTAACAACAGAGTTTGTAAACCATGACCTAGAGATTAGACAATGATAGAAAACCAATTATCTTGTTTAATGCTATGTTTCTATCAAAACAATTTCAGTTTAATAAATGATAGTCTTGCAAGAAATTATGCACATAAAAGCGTCACAATAGTTTGCATTGTGTTCATATAAGCACTAAAGGAAATTATTAAGTATCATATAGAATGAAAAGGAAATGGCAAGATATAATTACATCATGGCATATAACCTTAGAAAAGAGTAAATCAATTTAGAATTCACCTTAGAAAGGTGCTTTCTCCCAGCTAGATGGTTCTCGTATACATCTTTATTAGTAACATATGGATGAGACCACCCATCATTCATTGTGTCGGGAAAAGTTGTAGTTGATGTCTCTTGTAACGGAACAAGAGCCTGCATATTCAGTTTGTAGGGAAAGGTTGAAGGTGCAGTGTCTTCTAACGGAACCACAACCTACATATTAGAAACATCAAAATTAAAACCATAATACATATATATAGTCATGACAATAATGTAAAAACCCTTTACACTGTCCATGACTATTTGCTCTAATTGAAATAAAAACGAAATGCAAAACAACATAAAGGAAAGAAAAAGGCCTAAAAATATTGCATAGATAGATAGATAGGGACAAACACAAAGCACCCTAAATGGCATAACATGAGAAAAAAAATGATTTTGTTCACAAATTTGAAAACTTTTGATCAAATGGGGAGCACTCACGTAATCATATCTCTTGGGGTCAGCATGCCTGGGGATCCAGTTTCGAGAATTTGTTGTTTGAGTAGTGACAGTAGAAGGAGTAGTCAAATATGCAAGTGGGTTGGTGACTCGAGGATGAATAATGGAATCGAATGTCTGAGGGAAAGAGAACAGGTATGCAGAACATAAGTGATTATAGTAGGTAAAGGGAACTTGGTTCTGTTGGTGGTGATGTAGGTACATTTTGGACTAATTAATGTGAAGAATTCAACTCAAGTTATGATTTTGTATTTGCAGCACAACACACACTTTGGAGACAGTAATTGAAGGGAGGCAATGAAAAGAGTGGGAAGAGTCACAGAGAACCCAGTGGTGAGAGATAGGCTAATTGTAAAAGCTAAATCACTTGATGAGCTAGATTTGTTTTCAAGATTTGCTCCTAGTGATGGGGTTTTATACTACTAATGGGCATATTTTAGATTTGAAAAATAATAATATAGTAGTCAATGTTTTTATTAAGAATATTATATGTTATTAATATAATATTTATAAGTAAATACATTTGTCTTGTACGGCATGATACAATTTTTTTATTTAATACAAATTTTAAAAAACTTAGTTTATAAAACATTTTGAAAACGAAAAGGTCAAACATGTATATAAGAAAATTGGATTTTTTAAAAGGTATTAGTATAAAAGAATTTATGGTAAGATACAGTTTTGTTATTTAATTAATTTTTTTTAAAAAAGTATTAAATTTATTAAGAATACATTTTGAAAAAGAAAAGGTCAAACATGTATATAAGAAAATTAAATTTGAAAAATAAAAGTATAAGTATAATAGAATTTATGGTATATACATTTTTGTTATCTAATTAAATTTTTTTAAAAAGAACTTAGTATATAATACATTTTGAAAAACAAATGGTCAAACATCTATAAAAGAAAATTAAATTTGAAAAAAAAAGTATTAGTATAATAGAATTTATGGTATGATACAATTTTGTTATTTAATTAAAATTTTAACAAAATTTAGTTTATAAGACATTTTGAAAAAGAAAATTTCAAACACACTATGTGTGTGTTTAAAAAAAAAAGAAAAATACATATGTTTATATATATATATATATATATATATTTGAGGAGGGATCCATTTACTTCAAGAGTAAGTATAAGAGACTTTTCATCCTTGTCATTCATTTTCTTGAAATCTAATGGTTGTAATGAGTAACTAATCTTAACCATTAGATTTCAAGAAAATGAATAGTGAGGATTAAGAGTAAGTCTCATATACTTACTATTGGAGTAAGTGAATCTCTCTCTCTCTCTCTCTCTCTCTCTCTCTCTCTATATATATATATATATATATATATATATATAATTGAGTATGATTCAAGTTACCTTAAGAGTAATTAAAGGTAAAGTTATTTAACTCAATAACTCTTTGTGTACATTAAATTTCAGTAATCCAGAATCTCAATGATCTTGCACATTAAATTTTAAATAAATCAAGCAATTGTAGTTGGGTAATATTGTAGTCAACATTTACTTATATTTTAAGAATAGTATATTATATGTTAATTTGAATTTATTTAATAAAACATCAAATAGTTTTTAAACTTTTTTATAAAAATTTGTAAACTTGATCTATTCCATAATGACTTTTAATTTAACGAAAGTATTTAATGCAACTACATATCAGGTACTCGAATTCGAGACTATTGGTTAAGATGGAACAATCCTATGTCAAATTGATCTCATTCACATGCTCGTTACTCTAATCCCCTTTTTCCCAAATTGAAAATCACAACCGCTAATTTCTTGCAAACCTTTGGTTGCATCACATGATTGCATCTAGTGAATCTAGGGTTTATATGCTACACGAGGTGGTGATCCAAAAGAAGAATCAGGTGAATTAGAATCGAGAAAAGCGTTAATCTTATATTGCTTCGTTGAGGGACATGGAATCAATGCCACTACACCATCACCAACCTCTTCTAAGCAGCTTCATTATCCGCCCATCCCACTCGGAGGACGCCGCTGCAATTGGTGGCAGTCCGCCGCCAAATTTGAGTCCAGCAAACTCACTCCACAGCGATCCTCCTCCTCCACCACGATGAACCTGGTTAGTTTCGTCTCTCATCTTTGTTGCCCTAGTGATGCGGATGATTGAGGCAATAAAATGGAGTAATGATTGAAAATGACATGAATTTGGTGAGTTTGCGGCTTGTTTGGATATGATTTTGTTGTTGGGTGCATTGAAAAAAGAGAGGAGGAAGGAGGAGGGAGCAAGGGAAGAAGAGGAGAAGGACAGAGAAAGAAGCTTACATTTTGTGGCAGTTTTTAGCCGCTAATATCTTTATCTCAATAAAGGTGTTAACTTTAGATGGATGGAATGACCATTTTGATTCTATTTGAAAAAATGAAGGACCAAAATGAATTTTTTAAAAGATAAAGGACCAAACTGAACAAAAAAAATAAGATGAAGGACCAAAATGATCATTTAGCCATTTATCTTTTATATAGATTTAGAAATTAAAATTTGGTGCTGAAGAGGCAGAGGTATTCGTAAGGGAATTTTAAAGAGTGACAAAATAGGGTTTTAGTGAGAATTGTTCTTGGCTCTCTCAAGTTTGGAGTGACTGTTGGAGACACCATTGTTGAGGAAGTGTGTGCGAGGATGAACGGTGTGGAAAGGCTCGTTTATTGCATTGTGTGAAGTGGCTATCTGGTGTGGAGGGTGGCCTAGCACGAGGTAGAGGACGCGAGTACAAGTGAGAGATTTTGTTTTGTCATTCATGTTTCTCTCATGTGGTGATACTATGCATCTACTTTATTAATGTGTGTGTGAGGATTGATTGGGCACCATGGAATTTTTTTGTTGTTTTTTTTTGTTTAGGGTTTTATGTGGGGACCACTTGCATATACTGTTGTTGTGTGTGTATGGTGCTTGAAGGGAGTGATTCTGTGTGTTCAAGGTGGATGATGCATGTGCATTGACTCTGTTCTTTTTTTTGTGTTTAGGGTTTTAGATTGTAGGATGTCTTTTTTTGTCATTTTTCACCATGGGGGTGTTTTCCGGAAGAACAGTGATGATGTGGTGTATGTCGGTGGTACTAAATACGCTAAGGAAGTTAATGATTTGGACAAGTGGAGTTATTTTGAAGCTGTTGGTGTTATGAAGGAGGACTTACGCTACCAGAACGTTGTGAGACTATGGTGGAGAATTGATGGTTCGAATTTTGTAGCTGGTTACAGAGCCATAAAGTGGGGTACAAGTGCAGTTGAGCTTGGGGAATATGCACTTAATCACCAATGTCCTGCTGATGTTTACGTGGAACATGTTATTGGTGATGTTATGACAGGCTTCCTTGAATTATTGAGGGTCCAATTGGTGCTGAAAATAACCAAGGAAGCGGGAGTGATAAGGGTGATGTTGATGACAGGGTCATTGAGAATGATGGTCCAGTTAGGAATGGTGATGGGAGTGATCTTGATGATAGTGATGATGCAAGTGATGTATACCTTGAAGACAGTGAGGAGGAGAGGGCTCTGGGTTTGAATGATGGTTTTGGTGATGTTGCAAATCCTTAGTATTGGCAAGGTCAATCCAAGAAAGTAAATGTGAAGGCAACAACTACGAACTTACAAAGGGAAGAACAAAATGATCCAACATTCACTGAAGACATGGAGCAAGACTAGAAAGTGAAGAATTGAGCAATTTTGATGGTTCAGATGTTGAAGAGGAAAGAGGCAAGAAGGATGAATTTCCTAAGTTCAGGAAACAAGAACTAGGAATCAGCTTCAAATTTCAGTTGGGAATGGAGTTTGACTCGTTGGCTTCCTTTAAGGATGTAATGAGGGAGTATTCAGTTCTTATTAGAAAGGAGGTTAGGTTCCCAAAAAATGACACAACTAGAGTTAGAGTACATTGTAAGGCAACTAATTGTCCATTTAAAGCTTTGGTCAGTCAAGTGGAGGACAACACAACATTCAGAATGAAGACATTTAATAGGGAGCAGACATGTGCAAGGGTCTTCAATAACAAGACTGCAAATTCAAAATGGTTGGCCAAGAAAGTTGTTGGAAAGTTAGTGACAACTCAAAAATTGACGTTGAATGATATTATTAATGATATGAGGAGGACATACTCTACTTGAATCACTATAGCTCGAGCTTGGAAAGCAAAGAAAATGACTTAAGAGGAGGTTGAAGGAGATGCAGCAAAGCAATATAGCTTGTTGTGGAGGTACAATTCTGAGTTGACATCAGATTTCAAACAAAACACATGCAAGATCCATGTAGAGCAAATATCCCCTACATTGCCTCCAAGATTTGGGAGTCTTTATTTATGTTTAGATGGCTGTAAGAAGGGTTTTGTAGAGGGTTGTCTGCCATTTATTGGTGTAGATGGTTGCCATTTGAAGACTAAGTATGGGGGTCAACTGTTGATTGCTGTAGGAAGGGACCCGAATGACCAATATTACCCAATAGCCTTTGTTATGGTTGAGACACAGACAAAGGAGTCTTAGAGATGGTTTCTCACATTGTTGCTACAGGACATTGGCACAGATAAAAAATGGGTCTTTATAAGTAACCAACAAAAGGTGAGGTTCTCATTTTGTAATTTGTTAATGTTTAATGTTTTGATGAATATTTTGATTGAATTACTTGTTTACTTGTTTGTTTCAGGGGCTAGTGAATGTGTTTCAGGAGATGTTTGAAAGTGTTGAAGACAGGGTGTGTGTTAGACACTTATATGCAAATTTCAAAAACCAATTTGGAGGAGGAACATTGATTAGAGATCTTATGATGGGTGCCGCAAAAGCAACTTATTATCAAGCATTTGAAGAAAAATACCAGGAACTGAAGAAGGTGAATGTCAAGGCATGGGAGTGGCTAGAAGGAAAATGTAAAAAACTTGGAATAAGCATGCTTTCTCTTATTATCCTAAGTGTGATTTCTTAATGAACAACCTTTCAGAAGCCTTTAACATCACTAGCACACTATCTTAGTTGCTAGGGACAAGCCTATAGTGTCAATGAGTGAATGGATTAGAATTTACTTGATGGCTAGGATTGCTACCATGAGAGAAAAAAATGGAAAATCATGATAAAATAGTCCCACTTTAATAATATATTTGAAAATAACTTCATTAACTCAATAACTCTTTGACTACATTTTCTTTCTCTTTTACATTTGTTTTGACTCTCACTTAATTAATGAAGTTGTTCACCAAACTATATGTATCCTACATCTTTTGAATTATATATTCCAAAACACAAACTGTGGACATAACTAGCTATATGCTAAACACCCTATGACCACTGAGGGGGTCTAGCTCAGCTCGTTGAACTGGGTGCGTGAGTTGTTATAAACCTCCTGGTACCTATCTTCAATTCCTACGGATAAAAAAAAACACCCTATAACAAATAAAAGCATGAACATTTAACAAATAATAAAAAACAATTATCATTGCATTACTCTAACCAAGTTTAAATGTCACAACATAAATAATCATCTCAGTTCCCTTTTGACTCTGCCTGCTGCTTCTTTACCCTTGAAGTGTGTTTATGTCTAGCAAGGTGAGTATCAAACTGTTTCTGGCTATTACACGTCACATCACATTGACTACAATATCTAACATCAACTTTTGCCACCCCAATAAGTTTGCATTTATTTGTCACAATTTCCATTTCTAGTGCCTTGTATGATTCTGTCTTTTCTTGTGGCCCAACGATCTGACTTGTTGGCTGTTGTGAAGTATTTGCAATGGTGGTATTAGCACTAGCGTCAGTTTTTGACTTTGACAGTTTCTTCAGGTGTTTCTTCCCAGCTATGTGTTTATTATACATGTCTCTGCTATTACATTCACACTTACAAACTTCACACGATACAAATTGATCAAGCTTGATTTTCTTAGGAGGAATATTCAAAGGACCAGCCTCATTATTTGAAGGACCAAAATGATAGTAATTAAGTGGTTAAGTTCAGAAACCAAAATGATAGTAAGTGGTTAGGGACTAAAATGACAGTAAGTCAACTTTCATTTGGTCCAGCTGACTGGATTGTCACATGAATGTCTCATGGCAACTATTAGCTGCCACGTGGTGCCATGTAAGCAAGGACACATGACAGTTATTTGGATTGCCACGTGGATGACAGTGGCAACCGTTAACTGCCACGTGTCTTCTACGTGTGCACACAAAACGTGCCACGTAAGCAAGAGAGTTAATGATAACGAATTAAACTTAATGAATGACTAAATTGACACGTGAGCAACCTTTTTCTTTTTCTTTTTTTTTTCGAAAAAAGAGTATACTAATCTAATCATAATAAATACGTTATCATTTTTTTTATTAAGAATACATTATCATTTTGAATTATTTGTCAACCACGACATTTAAGGCTATGTTAGGCAAAATTGGCTGAAAAGCTAGTTGGAAGCTAAAAGTTTATAGCTAGTAGGTTAAAGCTATTAAGCTAACTTATCGAATCATAAGTGTTTTGTAAAATTATTTGTTGAAGTAGATAAAAAATATAAAATGATAAAAATAGACATATTTTTATATAAATTTCAATTTTATTTGATTAATAAAATATATTTTGAAATATTTATAATTTTAGATTTTAATTAACTTTTAAACACTTGTAATTTTTTAATTATAGATCAATTATTTTAATTATATTTTTTATTTTCACTTATTATATATTTTACATTTTTTTTACTATTATCTTATACTATATTCTAAAATATTTTCAATCAAATTTAAAATAAAGTAAAAATAACATACTTTTGAGTAGACATCACATTTTCTTTAAGTTAATTAGTATAATATGGTTAAAACATCTTGAAGTATAATATTAAAAGTAATAGAAAAATAATGTAAATAGAATAACAGTTAAAATAAATAATTTAATATTAAATATTAAAAACAACATTAAAAAAATATAAATCAATCATCTAACAATATTAAATTTTTCCCAATAAGTCACACCTCCCTCTATGTCACGTTGTGCATCATGCTGGCAAAGAGACCAATAAACTCATCACACAAGTGGTGTTACATAAGGTCGTGATTCAGAAAAAAGATTACATAAAACTATTAATCAACTATTCCTAACAATTTTATATGCAGATAATCAGAGTCCATCCATACAAATATAGCATTCTCCTAATGCAAACTAAATGTTAAATGAATTCCCTTTGTACATTCAAGTGGGACAATAACTTTTCTAGTTTTCTTAAACCTTTAACCAACTGATTAGAATATCAAAATTTTCCTTTCACAGCTTCAAAACCAGATTAAACCAGTGCAACTCGGTTTGGGTAGATTAGTTGAGTCAAAGGAAGACATTGAAAGCTTCTACACGAGGCCTAATGCAATGTGACTGGCCTAATACGATGTCACTGGTTACTGGAATTCTGGAATTGCTGTTGCCTGCATGGCCTAATGTGTCATTACTAGTTGCTGCTTGGGATTTTCTATTGTCACCCCTCGATTTCTATTTGCACCCCCACATGGTTGAAAATTGTTTTTATTCAGAAAATGCCCTTTTGACCGAAATATGATTTTGCTATGCAAATTATACAGCAGAATCATATTTCCATTTAAATAATTTTTTCACCCCTAACATACACAATGGAATCATATTTCCATTGTGTAGTACACAACGGAAATATGATTTCATTGTGTGTTTTGATTTTTTTTTCGTTTTTGTTTTTTAAAGTTATTTTTAAAAAAAATGAATATTAAATGTTTGATATTTTAATTATTGGTTGTCACATGAATGGTTAATGTGTATGGATCGATGTGATGTGCATCGTTGATTTTTTAGGGCGAACTTGGACCATTTCTTTTTCTGCCACACAGGATAATCATATTAATGATGATCTGACACGTGAACAGTTCCCTCATAAAAATTGATGCAATTTAAATCGTATATTTAGTCAATGCAATCTTAACCGTTGAGAGTGAACAGTAGATCCTCTGATATACTCCCTCCGGTCCTTTATATAAGAAACAAATAACTAAATCATCAATACCAATAAAAATAGTTAAGTTAGTTAGTTATAATTAGTAATGTCATAAATTTTAATTTTATTCCAAAAGTACCCCTTAAATTGATTGGTTTAAGTAGTGGTTACATTAATGACATTGCACATCCACCAACAAGTTTAGCTTGTATGGTTAATAGACCAATAAATGCATGAGAAATGAGTAGGTGTCTCATTAATGGATTTCACAAGATGAAGGGTAAAAAAGAAAACTAATAATTAATACAGCTTAAAGTGGGTCTATGTTTCTTATAATTAGGACCAAAAAAGAACACTATTTTGTTTCTTATAAAAAGGACCAGAGGCAGTAAAACAACAATGGTGGTCTGAGGTAACTCATTCCAGTGTGTTCATATTCACTTTTTTCTTAAGAAGATGGAGGGATTCCTTGATGTTGTGTATTATGATGGTGATATGATACCAACTTCTGAGGGAGTTTTGTTTGAATAAGTGAGGACATGTCGATTGCTGCTTTAAGAAAAACAATTATGGATGCCATCAAAGGTAGCAGAATGTTACCTGACATTCATTTTGGTCAACCTATATATGTAGGTGATGGTTTTGTTGAGTACGACTGCATGCATTTTAAAGACGACAATGACATGGGAAAATTGGTTTTCATTTTTTGGGAATTTCATTTGAAAGGACCGATTGAGTTATATGCGACATTAGGCCGATTTCTTGAAGAAATCCTTGCCCTAGTTCGTAATCCAAGATTTGTTAAAGAGATCCTTGCTTTGATGTGTGAAACAATGGCGACAACTAGCACTAATGATGATAAATATATGTAGTAATGCTTTTAATTTTATGAAATCTATGTATGAGTGCTATTATGTTGGTTGTTGTTGTTTGTTTTATGAAATCTATGGAGAGATCGTTGTTTGTTACATTAATAGGTGCTTGTTCTTTAAGTAGTTGATAAAGAAAAGAAATGTAATTCCCTCTCAACATAACCGTAAAATATAAGTTCATATGAAAAAAAAAGTTTTCATACATAATAACAAGTTACATGCATAATAATAAATACAAGTGTCTACACAAATCAACTACATTTGCGGCCACCGCCCCTCCTCCTATATCTTTGTCCCTGAGAGTTGCACCCAGCTACTGCACCTTCATGTGCGACCCCCAATGTCTACTGCAAGAGCACAAGGTTGTATGTGCCCTCGAGTACCACTCTCAAGTGCAACAATCTATCCAAATTTGTTGTAATCATCTAGAACCGATCCTACATAAGCGGGGAATACAATTAGTTATATTGAAGCCTATTCCAAAACACAAACTGTGGACCTAACAAGCTATACTATATTACTAGACACCACCCTATGGCCAATAAAGGCATGAAGTAACATTTAACAAAGACTGAAAAACAAAGATCATTGCATACTCTAACCAAGTTTAAATGTCACAATAAAGACAACCATCTCAGTGTCCATTTGACTCTGCCCGTTGCTTCTTCACCCTTGAAGTGTGTTTATGTCTAGCAAGGGGAGTATCAAATTGTTTATGGCTATTACACACCACATCTCATATGCTACAATATCTAACATCAGCTTCTACAGCCCCACCTTCTACAAGTTTACGTTTCTTCATCACAATCTCCATTTCGGGTGCCTTCAGTGATTCTGGTTTTTCAGTATCTGGCTTTTCTTGTGGCCCAATTATGGGATTTGCTGGCTGTTGTGAAGTATATGCAGTGGTGGTATCAACACTAGCATCAATATTTAACTTTAACAGTTTCTTCATGGTCTTTATGTGTTTCTTCCTAGCTATGTGTGTATTAATTTCGCTGTCATTACATTTACACTTACAAACTTTGCACGATACATATTGATCAAGCATGATTTTCTTTGGAGGATTATTCGATGGACCAGCCCCATTATTTGACATCCTGGCAACCTACAAAATGACCAATAGAACAATGCTCAATTTCCCCACCTTAACACTTTTCTTGCATTGCAAGAGGTAAAAAAAAAATTAACATGTGTTGTAACATCCCTAATTTACGGACCTTAGAAATAAATAATAAAGAGACAATTTTTTTTTTATGGAATAGCCTTTATATTTAATGGTTAAAGGTATTATTAATAATAGTTACCTTTTTATTGGAGTTGTCAGGAATGAGATAATAGGATCTAGATGGGGAGCCAAGGCCCAAGGTGGGCTGAGGCCCACTTAGCCCACACACACCACGCACTTTATATAGATGAGAGAAGGGAATGTTAGAGAGAGAAAGAAAGAAAGAAAGGGAAAGGTAGAGAGAAGGAAGAGAAGAGGAGAAGAAGAAGAAGGAGATGGAGCAGAGATCTGAAGACCCAGTTCTCGGAGCCCATCTCTACTTGTCCTAAGAGGTGAGTGCTTCCCCCTAATCCATCTCTATCCCCTTGATTTGCATGTTTCCCCCCTTTTCTCTTTTGAACTCTAGGTTTGGAGATTTTGGGTTTTTGGTGATTATGTTGATTAAGGGGTTTTCCGGGTAAATCAATTGGTTAGAAATGTAATAGAATTGTTTAGGATTTGATTTGTATGCTTGGGTGAGTCTTTGCATAAGGTTAGAATGAGTGGGTATCTGATTGATGGCCATGGAACTCGCAGGTCACAACCAGTTTTGCTCTGGCCTAGCATGAATTTTGGTGTGGCTGGGCTAGAGGGCGTCAGAATGGAACATTTAGTTATAGGGTCTTTCTTGCCCAGCGGGACAGAGCTTGCATGGTCGGGCCAGAGAGTGTCAGTAGAGAACATTCATTTCTAGAGGGGCTCTGGCCCAGCATGAGAGTTTGTGCGGTCGGGCCAAAGAGTGTCAATAGCGAACATTCATTTCTAGAGGGTTTTTGGCCCAGCATGAGAGTTTGTGCGGCCGGGCCAGAGAGTGTTAGTAGCGAACATTCATTTCTAGAGGGGTTCTGGCCCAGCGTGAGAGTTTGTGCGGCTGAGCTAGAGAGTGTTAGAATGGGTATTTAGCTCCAGGGGGTTCTGGCCCAGCACGAGAGTTTGTGTGGCGGGTCTAGAATTTGGTTAGTTGAAATTCTCTTTAAACTTTTTCCCTTTTGATTTATATGATTTTAAAATGTTTATACAAATGTAGTATGTTTAATTATAAGATGATTATGTTGTTCTTGAAGTGTTTATATTATGGTAAGGTAGTTGCATTATTGTTGTAATAATTATGTTTTGATAAGGTGGATGCATTATTATTGGGATGTATATGAATTGTTGATGAGATGATGTTGATGATGAATGATAATCTTGTATTGTAACCATCCCTATATGTTAAAAAGGAGTTAGCTTTGACCTTTGGGAAAATTTTATAGAAAAATGGTATACTTGGGAGGGTGAGTTTCACGCCAGAACTCTGACCCATTAAAGCAACCTGGGGGTCTCGCCTAGTGGGATATCTTCCCGAGTACCACCCCTAAGTTTTGACTCCGAATGGTGTGTTAGAGTGTTGAGAACTAATTCCCAAGAGGTTGAGTGACCCTTTTAGTGTATAGTGGATGGATTGTTGTCGTGGTTGAGGATTGTGGATTGTTAAGATGTATTTGAATCCTTAAGTCAGGCCATAGAAGATGGCGGGTACGGAGGTGCTGTATCTAAGACTGTAAGGGACTCCAAATATGTTTTGCCGCTAGAATACGGTGGGTGCATAGTTGATGCACAGAAATATTTTGAATGTTGCATTTGAACAATTGGTGCATAGGTGTGCACAATTAGTGCACAGACATATGAGTAGGCAAGTAAATTGAGGGTGTTTGGTTGGCTCTCAACCTAGTGCTGGGGGGTTTTGTGGTGGCTAACAGGAATGGGACTATAGAATAGACGAGTGGGAAAATCCCTATATATGTAAGGTCTTGCAAACCCACAGAGGTAAGTCACTATAGCACTTGTCTATTTTCAATAAAACCACACTTTCCCCATAGTGTCAGCTCAAGGGACTCCCTGAATAGTCGTAATGTACAGACTATGGTAGGGGATGAGGCCTATGAGGGACCGCTCATATGATGTTGAAACTCCATGGAGTAGAGTCAGTCTTGATGATTGAGGTTGTCTAATGGTTTATGATATACATCATTTTGATGATGGATGTTGGTGTTTGTATTATGTTGCTGATGTTAGTTGATGATTTATATTATGTCTTTGAGATGGGTGACTCATGATGTTGTTGTCTGTTGGTGGCTACTGATAAATAATATGAAGTGGGTATTTGTTATAAATTATGGTAATTATATACAGTATTTTCAAAGTATATAAAGTTTAGTTTCTTCTTTTTCCTTGATTGGAATATGTTTATGTATATGTATAGATTGGTCCAACTTAAGGATAAATGAAGAGATGTTGAGATTATAGTTGTAAGTATGAGTATCAAGAAAAGAAATGAGAAGCTATGAGAGTTAAGAGAAAGGTCTCTAGAATAAAGAGTCAACCTAGAGTCTTTAGAGCACTCATTGTGACATTATGTCTCATCCCTTTTTAGTTTCATGTTTTTACAGGCTAAGCAGATGGACGAGCTCAGGGGAAAAGCTTGGAGCTGCTTGTATGAAGGAAGATAATTATAGTTTTATATCTCCCAATGTATGGGAGTTAGTTTATGTTCAAGTACCTTTTCTTGGTTATGTTTTGTACGGCACATAAGTGCCAAGAGCTTTGTATTAGATTTGTTTATGTAAGATACGTTTTAAGTTCAGAAATTTTTTTTTGAATAGAACTATATTAATTTTATTATGAAAATATGTATAGAAGTTTTCTATAAAATACAGTACATAATTTCTCATAATATTTATAGAAAAATATTTACAAACAGTAAAATAAAATAAGGGTGTTACAACTGGTTACTAGAATTGCATGGCCCAATGCGTCATTACTAGTTGTTGCTTGGGATTTTCTATTCTCACCCCTTGATTACTATTTGCACCCCCACATGGTTGAAAATTGTTTTTATTAAGAAAATGCCCTTTTGACGGAAATATGATTCCGCTATGCAAATTATACAGTGGAATCATATTTCTGGTTAAATAATTTTTTCATCCCCAACATACAGAATGGAATCATATTTCCATTGTGTAGTGCACAACGAAAATATGATTTCGTTGTGTGTTTTGATTTTTTGTTTTTGTTTTCTAAAGTTATTTTAAAAAAAAAATATGAATATTAAATGTTTGATATTTTAATTATTGAGTGACACGTGAACGATTATTGTGTATGGATCGATGTTATGTGCACCTTTGATTTTTTAGAGAGAATCCAGACCATTTTTTTTTCTGCCACACAGGACAACCATATTAACGATGATCTGACACGTGAACATTTCCCTCATAAAAATCGATGCAATTTAAATTGTATATTTAGTCAGTGCAATCTTAACCATTGACGAGTGAATAGTATACCCTTTAATGTAAAACAACAATGGCGGTCAGAGACAACTCATTCCAATGTGTTCATATTCACTATTTTCTTAAGAAGATGGAGGGATTCCTTGATGTTGTGTATTACAATGGTGATATGATACCAACTTCTAAGGGAATTTTGTTTGAATGTCGCAATGGTCCTAAATTGATTAGAATAAGTGAGGACATGTCGATTGCTGCTTTAAGAAAAAGCAATTATGGATGCCATCAGAGGTAGCATAATGTTACTCCCTCTGTCCCTATTTATAAGACCCTTTTTAGAAAATTATTTGTCCCTTTTTATAAGATCCTTTTTCTAACTTCTAGATGCATTAATTATTATTTTTTCCTAAAGTACCCTTAATTAATTATTCTCTCTCCAAACATTAATTAATTAGATGAGAAGCAATTAAGTGGAGAGAGATGATTAGTTTTAAAAAAGTTAAGGGTACTTTTGGAAGAATAGTACACATTTTTGACAAATTTAATGTGATTTTAACTAAATTAACTACTTTTCTTAAGGAGTGTGAATTAGTTAAAAGGGTCTTATAAATAGGGACGAAGGGAGTACTTGACATTCATTTCCGTCAACCTATATATGTAGGTGATGGTTGTGTTGAGTACGACTGTATGGAGCTTAAAAATGACAATGACGTGGGGAAAATGTTTTTCATCTTTTTGGAATTTCATTCAAAAGGACCGATTGAAGAAATCCTTGCCTTAGTGCGTAAACCAAGATCTGTCACAGAGATCCTTGCTATCATGTGTGAAGCAACGGCGACAACTAGCTCTAATGAAGATAAATCTTTGTAGTAATGCTTTTAATTTTACAAAATCTATGTATGAGTGCTATTATGTTGGTCGTTGTTGTTTGTTTTATGAAATCTGTGGAGCGATTGTTGTTTGTTACATTAATAGGCACATGCTCTTTAAGTAGTTGATAAAGAAAGGAAATGTAATTTTGTCTCAACATAACTGTAAAATATAAGTTCATATGAAAAAAAAGGTTTTCATACAAAATAACAAGTTACATACATTATAATAAATACAAATGTCTACACAAATCAACTGCCTTTGCGGCTTGCACCCCTCCCCCCTATCTTCGTCCCTGAGAGCTAGACCTAGCTACTGCACCTTCCTGTGTGACCGCCAATGTCTAATGTAGGAGTTCATGGCTATCTGTGCCCTTGGGTACCACTCTCAATCAAGTGCCACAATCTATCCAGATTTGTTACAATCATCAGGAACCGATCCTACATAAGCAGAGAATACAATTATTTTTTCCATAAAAATTTAAAAAGTTAATAATGACAAAATTGCTTCTATTACCTCGCATGAGTAATCTGCACTGAGAATGCAATCCTGTTGTTGGTTATTGGGCTAAGGTTGAGGCTATCGTCCAATCTAAGGGATATGTACAGGTCCACGTGGGGCCTCTCCTTCCTCTGGTAGAATCATATATGGATATGAATGCAAATAATACCAAGGCAGATACTCCACAATGTAATTCCATGGAGCTTGTGGTCGAGGAAGGAGAGTCTAATGGGTGAGAGGTGAGAGGTGAGAGGTGAGAGAGTGGAGATAGCGTCCATGCCAACGGCATCACTTTCGACTAGGGCACACGCATCACATTGCCCTTCGTGACCCTACATGCTAACGGTGAAGATGAAGCTTTTGTCGGTGAAGTCACCTTTCATGAAGAAGCAGTTGAACCTTACCTGTGTGTTTGGCATAAACTCTATTCGTGACCTTTGCAAAGCATACAAATCATTCATCAAAAGATGGTTTCGTCGTAACAGGAAATCATCATCCTTTAGCGATGCCTTGACTAAAATTTTATTATTTTTAAAATCAGTACTTTTTTTTATATAAAAAAGAATTTTTAAGAATTAATTAGTAATAGTTTATAAAACTATTTTTTATGATCATTAAGAATTTCAAAATAATTAGTACCCTTGGTCCACGCCAAAGCCTTCAGTATGAATCCGTCATTCAGTTATGTACCTTTTACATATCAAATATTAAAAATTTTATATAATTTTTTCTTTAATTTAAATAAAAATAGAGTTAAAAATTGTTGTCCTGGTCTATTTTTTTTTATTGATTCTGGCGATTAAACTACAATTTAAAATTCTGAATAAATACTAGTAGTTTTTGAGCTGCCACAAATCGCATTTTAAAAATTTGAACTGATGCATCATTGAACACTTAATTGATGGCCAAGATCCAAAACAAATTTTTTAATATATTAGGGATCCAAAGCAACACAAACTTTTATTAGGGACTCAAAACAAAATTTGCTAATTTATCAGGGAACTAAAACATATTTAAGCCTACTCCAAAACATAAACTGTTGACCTAAAAAGCTATACTATATTACTAAACACCACCCTATGGCCAATAAAGGCATGAAGTAACATTTAACAAAGACTTGAAAACAATGATCATTGCATACTCTAACCAAATTTAAATGTCATAATAGAAACAACCATCTCAGTTCCCTTTTGACTCTACCTGCAGCTTCTTCACCCTTGAAGTGTGTTTATGTCCAGCAAGGTGAGTATCAAATTGTTTTTAGCTGTTACACGTCACATCGCATAGATTGCAATATCTAACATCAGCTTCTGCAGCCCATCCTTAGACAAGTTTGCATTTCTTTGTCTTAATCTCCATTTCGGGTGCCTTCAGTGATTCTGGTTTTTTTGTATCTGCCTTTTCTTTTTGCCCGATTATTGGATTTGCTAGCTGTTGTGACGTCATTAACTCTGCTTTGTTCTGGCACCACTAGTGTAGCTTCGTTAGTTACACACGGATAAGACCACCCATCATTCATTGTCTGTTGTAATGGAACAAGAGCTTGTATATTCAATGTGCGGGGAAAAGTTGAAGCTACAGTGTCTTGTAACGGAACCACAACCTACATATTAGAAACATTGGAATTGAAACCATAATATATATATATAGTCATGACAATAATGTAAAAACCCCTTACACTATCTGTGACTATTAGCTCTAATTTAAATAAAAACAAAATGTAGAATGACATAAAGGAAAGAAAAGGGCTAAATATATTGCATAGATAGATAGGCACAAAGCACCCCAAAGGGCATAACATGAGAAAAAAATGATTTTGTTCATAAATTTGTAAAGTTTAATCAAATGGGGGGCACTCACGTAATCATATCTGCTGGGGTCAGCATGCCTGACCTGAGGATCTAGTTCTGAGAATTTGATGTTTGAGCTGTTATTGGATGAAGGATTGAAGGGAGGGAATGGAGAATGGAGAGACCGATGGAAGAATCACAGAGGAACCAGTGGTGAGTGATAGGCTAATTGCAAAACCTAAATCACTTGATGAACTAGTTTTGTTTTCAAGAGTTGCTCCTACTAATGGGCATAATTTAGATTTGAAAAATAAAGTAGTCAATAGTAGTCAATGTTTTTATTAAGATTACTATTTAATGTTATTAATATAATATTTATAAGTAAATAAATTTGTCTTGTGTTGTATGATACAGTTTCGTTATTTAATTAAAATTTTAAAAAACTTAGTTTATAAAACATTTTGAAAATGAAAAGGTCAAACATTTATATAAGATAGTTAGATTTTTTTTTAAAAAGTATTAGTATAATAGAATTTATGGTAAGATACAGTCTTGTTATTTAATTCAATTTTTTTTTTATAAAAAAACTTAGCTTATATAAAACATTTTGAAAAAGAAAAGGTCAAACATGTATATAAGAAAATTAGATTTGAAAAGAAAAAGTATTAGTATAATAGAATTTAAGGTATGATCCAGTTTTAATTTGTTAGTTGATTAAATTTTTAAAAAAATTAGTTTATAAAATATTTTGAAAAAGAAAAGGTCAAACAAGTATGTAACAAAATTAAATTTGAAAAAAAATATTATTAGTATAATAGAATTTATGGTATTATACAGTTCTATTATTTAATTAAAATTTTAACAAAATTTGTTTATAAAATATTTTTAAAGAAGAAAAATTTAAACATATACATAAGAAAATTAGATTTGAAAAAAAAAAGTATTAGTGTAATATTAATGCTATTAATGTAATATTTAGACAAATATATAAATAAATATATTTTCTCTTATGTAGTATGTTACAATTTTTTTTACAAATGTCACAATTTTGTTATTTAATTATTTTAAAAAAATATTATTAGGCATACTTTAAAAAGATACTTTCAAATATATATAAAAAAAAATTGACTTGAGAAGAAATATTAATGTATCATTTAATTCTATTGATGTAAAATTTTTACATATATAAATAAATAGATTTTTCTTTATGCAATATGATACAATTTTATTATTTAATTAAGATTTTAAAAAAATAGTTTATAAATTATATTTTGAAAAGGAAAATTTCAACTTCCTCTCTTGAGAGAGATTTTCTTATACAATAGGACAAAATTTTATTATTTAATTAAGATTTGAAAAAAAATTGGTTTGCAAATTTTTTTTAAAAAAATTTAAATCTATATGTATATCTATAAGTAGATTAAACCTGAAAATAATATTAAAGTAGTATTTGATATTATTAATCTAATACTTATACAAATATATAAATAAATAAATTTTTATATAGTATGACACAATTTTGTATTTTTGAGGATTTACAAACTTATTTATATTAATTTATATTTTGTCTAAATTTATTTATTGTAAGTTAAATTTTATTTAACTTTATAAATTTATTTTACTTAATATTTTATTTAATTTTATTGATATATTTTAATTAATATCTTATTTAAGTTTATATATTTATTTTATTATTAATATTTTATTTAAATTTGTTTATTTATATTAATTAATATTTTATTTAAGTTTATTCATTTTTTAATTTATATCTTATTTCAGTTTATTTATTTTACTTAATTTATCTATTTAGTTTATATTAAAATCTTATTTAACTTTAATTATTTTAATTCATAATTGATATATTTAATTTATTTTATCTGTTTTCAATTTTTAATTAATTTTAATATTTATTTACTTTAATTTATATTTTAATTTTTGGGCTTAATTGCATTTTTTAGCCAGACACAACTTTGTACTTTTTAGTGAATTTTACCCCCAACAAATTAATTTAGCACAATTTACCCCCAACTTTTTAAAAACTTGCAAATTGTACCTTCTGTCATTGAGTTGACTTGACATTGACATAAGCGTAAAAGTTGATGGTAAAATTCACCAAAAAGTAAAAAGTTGAGAGTAAAAAATGTAATTATGTCACGTGACATCAGCTCAACAACGAGAGGTAAAATTTGCAAGTATTTTAAAAAGTTGGGGTAAAATGCATCAAATCAATTTGTTGGAGTAAAGTTCACCAAAAAGTAAACAGTTAGGAGTAAAAAGTGCATAAGCCTAATTTTTTTTTTTAAGAAATCACCACATGAACCAGCTACTTGGCAATTTCTTCTTAAAATGTCCCATGTGACATTACCAAGGGCTGTAGTCCAAATTTTTTAAAACAAATAAAAAAGAAAGTAATGTGACATTAGAAATCTTCACATAAATTGGCGATTCCATTAATGATGTGACAAAACAGTCTCACTTTAATATTATATTTGAAAATAACTTCATTAACTTAATAACTCTTTGACTACATTTCTCTTTCCCTTTTACATTTGTTTTCTCTCTCACTTAATAAAGTTGTCCACCAAAATATGTATCCTGGATCTTCAAAAATCGTTATATTCCAAATGCTTAAATATGTTTTAGGTCCTTGATAAATTAGTGAATTTCGTTTTGAGTCCCTAATAAATTTTTGTGTTGCTTTGGATCCCTAATATATTAAAAATTTTGTTTTGGGTCCCTACCGTTAGTTAAGTGATGATGTGTCAGTTAAAATTTTTAAAATACGATTTCTGACGGCTAAAAAACCGTCAATATTCATTTAAAAAATTAAATTACAATTTCTGGTGGTTTTAAAGTCGCCAAAATTATTCAAAATAAACAAAGGAAACACGTTTGGATTTGTCTTCTCCTTTGTCACTGCAGTTTCAATTTTAGATCCAACACAATTTTTTTTTATCTTTTACAAGAATCAAATAAAGCATCAAATTACAAGACCTCAGTTAGTTGTAAAGAAAAAAAAAAATGAATCACAGATCTCAGTCACTTGTAAAGGAAAATAAACATGAGTGCCTTGAATTTGAAATCTCATATCTAAAAATCGTAGATCTGGAAACGCTTTCAATTCCTCCCATCCCCACATTGTTCTTTGATTTTGCACTGTAGATCTCAAAACGCTCTTTCAAAACCAACTCATGGCTGCGGATCTAGAAATTATAGATCTGGAACTCGACAACAATGGTGGGAGCCTCGACGAGGGCACGTTGCATGTGGACCCCGTGTTTGAGGAAGGAGAGTGCGCAGGGTGAGAGATGAGAGGGTGGAGATAGCGTCCGTGCCAATGACATCACTTTCGACTAGGGTGCATGCATCATGTTGCCCTTCATGACCCTACGTGATAGCGGTGAAGACAAAGCTTTTGCCAGTGAAGTCGCCTTCCACAGAGAAGCAGCTGGACCTTATTACCTGCGTGTTTGGCATAAACTCTATCCGTGACCTTTGCAAACCATACAAATGTTTCATCAAAAGATGGTTTCGTCGTAATAGGAAATCATCATCCTCTAATGATGCCTTTTACTAAAATTTTATTACTATTTTTTAAAAATCAGTACTTTTTTATATTTAAAGAAGAATTTTTAACAATTAGTTAGTAGAACTTTATTAAACTATTTTTTATGATCATTAAGAATTTCAAAATAATTAGTGCCCTTGGTCCACTCAAAAGCCTTTAGTATAAATCCATCATTCATTCACGTACCTTTTACATATCAAATATTAAAATTAAAATTAATATATCATTTTTTCTTTAATTTAAATAAAATAGAGTTAAAAATTGTTGTCCACATCTGTTTCTTTTTTCTTCTTCTTTTTTATTGATTTTGGCGATTAAAAACTGCCAACAACTACAATTTAAAATTTTGAAGGACTAGCATCAGTGATCCATCTAGGGCTCTAATAATCAATCTAGGTCACTTAGAAACCCACTACACATAGCCTCACACACTAGAATGGGCTTGGAACCTCGAAAACTCATTATAGCAAATCAAACCAATATATTCAATCAACATTAATTCTCACAACATAAACATATCAGAAAACAAGAAAAGAGGTGAGCTTCTCATACCTATGTATCAAAGTCTCTAGGTCTTAAGAAGAAAAGAGAAAGGGAAGAAGCCATGATCTCAACAAATATGGCTTCCATTAAGAACAACATCATCTAACCAAACCCATGAAAACACAACCCAAAACATCACAAATAAGGTTTTGCAACAAACACTTATTTTGAGTCATCTCATGGAAAGGAGAAAGAGGAGAGAAAGAGAGTTCACCATCCAACAATGGAGTCATATAAGCTCAAGGGAGAGGGAAGAACAACTTGTCATAAAGGGATATCAAACACCATTCTTGAGAGAGCCCCTTGTGGGTGAAGGAGAAAATGAGAGATTTAGAGAGCTCGAGTGTTCATGAGAGAAATGAGAGAAAATGAGAGTTATTCTCTTGTCACAAGTGTAACACCCCAGCTTTTCTTTTCTATTTATAAAAATATATTAGTTATTATTAAATATTCTAGTTTGTTGGCTTTATTTAAAATAAATAATTTGGGAATATGTTTTGGTTTTAGAAGTTAGAAAAATGGGATTTTAGAAAATAAAATGATTTTACAAGCTGATAGTCTGTTAAGTCACGTGTTAGGCTTTACACTCCATAAGCCTAACTTGGTTCTAAAAATTGTCAGGTTTCTTTTTAAAACCTAGTCTTCCCTTGTGTTGTCTTTTTGCTCTCTTTGGAAACCGTTCCATGTCGACAGAATCACTAAGGAGTGAAAGGAAAATTGCGAAGAATCACCATTGCTTGCATCCTTGCCACAGAATTACATCCTTCGAGGTAAGGGGGAGTGAGATTATCTCCCTCATGGGTATGACAATGGTCGGGGGTAGCAGGGTTGGCCCTCGACCCCAATTGGTTGTATATTTTATGTTTTAAATTCAATTGGATGGGTTGTGAATACCTTAAAGCATTTTTACTAATTTGTTGTTGTGATTTGATTACATGAGTGTTTAATTGTGATTTTGTGTTTTCCCCCTTTTGTGTAATTTAGGGATTTTCGATTAATTATATTTAAAAAGCATATATATTGTGTATGATTTCTAATTAAACAGTTGAATTATCTTATCTCTGTGTAATTTTGCTCGTTGTTTTTCTTGGAGGACCTTGAATTTATTTTCCGTGATGGTGTTTTGAATTCGCTTATCTCTGGACACGAAGTGTATCCACTGGTGGGGAAGCTAAGGTCTACACTTTAGCTGTATTAGTATAAAATGAAGAAAAAAAAGAAAAAAGAAAAAGGCAGTAGTCCTGATTGATTTGAAATCGAATAAGTTTTCTAATTTTATATGCATCTAGTTTTTCTTTTTAGAATCCTAATGTCGCCTGTACGTATGTATATAGATACATCTAGTTAAAAGATTTATTCAATTTTCTTTATCGGGGTTTAAGGTTTGTTCATACATGAGAGTGTGATTAATAGTGTAGCTATAGTTAACTTGAAATTTACATTTCAATAGTATGTAGGAAAATGAGGTTCCAATTATACACACACACACACACACACACTATACATGTGCATAAAACATGTTTTGAGATTTCAATTTTGTATTTACATACATATGCCTTTAATTTATTTCACGTGAATCATGATCCAGAATTGGTGTCTAGACTAGTTTTTATAAATATTTATGTTAATTTTAGTGTCGGATGCCCATGGTGTGGCTTTTCGTTGACTGCACGTACTCCCAGACTACTTTCACAAAAGAGTTTTGAATGGTACCACATGCATACAAGACTAAGAATACATGATACATTGCATTACATTAATATCTTGATGCGTATGTGTTTGACTAATGTTAAATGTCATGTGTGTTTGTGTTGCTACCTATCTCCATTTTTCATACCACGAGCATGTAGTGAGATGTATCTCACTCCCTTTGTTTTGTGTTTTTCTTGTGTATGTGTTGGTGACAGGTGATGTCCAGCAGGGCCAAGAGGATGAAGCTAGAAAGTAGGCATAGGCCTTCATTTTTTTGGCTTTTATTTTACCATTTTTTATGGGATTTTGTAAAGCTCTGATAGGTTGTGACATCAGAGGCTAAGAGATCTTTATGTCTTTGATTTTCAAACTTTAATCTACTAGGTTTATTTATTCAAGTTTGGAATTGTTTTGTTATGAACCTTATGTATGGCCTTTTGGAGAGCCAATTAGTACTTAATTATTCTTGAGTTTTATGTGACGAAAGTTCAATGTGATGTTCTTTATGTCTTCACAATATTTATTTGATAATGTATTTGGGGTAAAGGGTGTCACATTAGTGGTATCAGAGCAGGTAGGTTCTTCCGACCAGTGTGTTGTGTGTTTGCCATGATTTTTGGTGTGCACTCTATGGTATTGTTTGAAATTTTTTGGCTTGCACTACTACAAAAAACACTTTTAACATCGGTTAAAAAAGGGCTTTAACATCGGTTTAGAACCGATGTTGAAGCGAGCGATGTTGAAAGTGGGACACTTTCAACATCGGTTTTTCAAAACGATGTTAAAAACCAGATTTTACATCGGTTCTAGATTTAACCGATGTAAAAAGTGTGGCAAAAATGTAAATCTGTCAAACTTTCTACATCGGTTCTAGATTCAACCGATGTAGAAAGTGCCTATACAACATCGGTTCTTCAGAAAACCGATGTTGTATAGGAACTTTCCACATCGGTTGTAGCCACAACCGATGTAGAAAGTCATTTTTAAATATATATATATATATATATATATGGCAATTTTTATTAGTACACTACTCAAATTGGGATTCAAATAATACAATAACCACTGATTTGTGATTCTAATATTTTTATTATCATATGAAATATTGGAATCTTAAATATTAATTTATTTTTCTAATATACTAACATATAGCAACCTCTTATATAATGTCAATCAGAGATTTAGAATGCCAAAGCAAATAATACAATTCATGCTAATAAAACATTTTAAAAGCACAACATAAATGCATTTGAAATGAACCTTTGATACCAGGGTAGATGGGGGTATGCCAGGTAGACTAAGGCGCCTGAGAGTCCTAAAACATAGAAACATTGTTCATCAGTCTTAAAAGGGATTCATGAAGTACTGATAGGCTTTAAACATAGAAACATTGTTGCTGGCCTTGGTGCAAGATATCTGAAGTGAGTATAAGTTAGCTTTAAATTTACTTAATAATTTATAACGAGTAAAAAATTACATGCAACCAAGGAAATACATTATACTAACAAATCACCCTGGAATAAAGGAAGAAGTAAAAACTGCATTGGTGATCATCTAGTCCAAAAATGAAAATGTCAGAAGCAATGTCATCTAGTTGTGTTGTACACTTGTACTAATACTAATAACAAACAAATAAAGCATACTTTAATTGTCACTTAATAAGTTATATTAGAATACCATTGACTTCATAATGAAAACAGAGTTCAATATCTCTCTAAATGTTTATTTGTGTGCACAAGGGTCGTGTATAAAAATTAAGGCCTAAGATAAACTTTTTAAACAAACTTAATGTAACATTAAATATTAATCTTTATATTAAATATTTTTTAAGCTTTTTGAGTTGTAAAATTACTATTATTAATAGAACATTTATATTTGTATCAATCACTCTTGACTGGTATATATCATTAGGATAGCTTTTTCATTTATAACATTGAAATTAGATTTTGAAAGCTTAAGGTACATAATATTAAAATATTAACTTAAAAGCTATGACCCTTAAGTACAATGGCCACAACGATATACATGATATTCAATGGACCAAAAATGGAATAGTCTGCACTGCAGTGCCCGTGAGCACATGTACTTCTATTTTATATCCACTATTGAGAATGACAACACTAGAAGTGGTGCATTTGTATTTCAATATAAAAAAGATGGGTACCTGTTAATTTGATTTGTGAAATTCTGCCACATCTTATGAACTTGTTTACATGAAATATATGCCAATTTGATCAGTGAATTTCTGCAAAAAATTAAAAAAAATAAAAAATAGGTGGGTTGAGGTGTGCTAGTGCAGGAATATGAACATTTATCAATCCAACAAATACAATATAGATTGAATTCACATTAACTCAAACAAAATATTAATTGTTTACTTCATTACTCACTTGATTTGAAAAATCAAATCCACGCTTTCCATATCTGAATTTTTCTAGATCCTGCAACCACAAGTCAGTCATTTATCTTCAGCCACTTCATGAAAAAAGAGAAATTTAAAAAAAAATAGAGTAGTGCTTATTTGCTGCAAATTTTAGTTAATTGAACAAACCCCGTTCCTATGCTCTCCTTCTCCCTACATTCTCACGTACTCAATCACCCACTATAAATTGATGAGTTTAACTTAAAAGAGGCTGGAGAGAGAGAGTGGCACCACAAGGTGATAAACAAAAGTTAGTGGAATTGAGAAGAAATGAATACGGAAAATGGAAATTATTTTAAAAAATTGAACTTATATTTACAGAATGGTGGAGAAAGTAAACTTACCCAGCATTAGCCAGAGTTGATCTTTCTTTTTCTTGCTTTCCGTAGCTTTCCATCATTTTCTAACTCCTCTGTAAACTTTGATTTTATCACACAGGCTAAAAGGTTAAGCTTGGGTTAATATATTAACAACCTAATCATTCTGATTCTAGTGCTATTTCATCTATGGTTTTTCCCCTTCCTATTTCTCTGTTCAGTCCTAGAACGTATCTTGTCTATTTTCTGTTAACAAGAATCAACTCCCAAAAACTTAAGTTGTTTAGGTGAATAGTTCTACTCTAACACACCCCTTTAACCAAGAGCCTTTTGGGCTTGCAGTGTGGACAATATGCTGGTCCGTCCTACCTTAATCTAAAATCCATTTTTTTTTTAATTTAGAGCAAGGATCAAACTCTTGACAATTTGGTTATAAAGGTTTTGATACCACATCAAAAAGCATTTCTCCCAAAAGCTTAAGTTTTTAGGTGAAAACTTATGAATAGTTTTAACACCAGTGTCCTATGTTTGGAAGGAAGTTTGACAAATCAAATAAGATTAGAACTCAAGATAGAAAGAATTACTTATAAGAAATCACCAAAAAAAAAAAAAAAGACTGCTGGTAATCACCAGTTATAGTTTTCTTTAGGCCTTCTTTTTTAATAAAATAAATATATGAACCTCACAAGGTGAGTTATCACTCAATTCCAGTGGTTGGTTACAATTAAGGTAGGCATAACTAATATATGAACCTGATAGACAGTGACAAATCATAATCAATTTTCAATTAGCCCCAAGTAATATCCATTAATGACAACCAGATTCTGCATTCTAATGCTTCATTCATTGGACATCTACACCAACAAAACAGAGTATGACTAAATAGAGTATGACTTCTAGTGCTATAATTGTGTAACAGAAACCAATCTTGAATATAGGAGAATATAAAGAAAAGAAATCAATCATCATCAATAAAAAGAAAAAACATTCATCTAATCTCTTTCTCAATTGTCTATCCCTGAAACTTGCCTTCCATATTAATTGCAAAAAAGACTCTCATTCATATCAAACCCTAAGAATTCTACCTATTTTCACTATTACAGAATCACTTACGGACAAGGCCGACTTGGACAAGAGTCTACCTAAATGAAATTAAAATATGCAAAGTAGCCCCATAGTTGTATCATCCACACAAATCGCAACAATATCAATTCCTTTAGCAGTTGATATCATTGTTTAAAAATAAAAACAAAAACAAAAACAAAAACAAAGGTAATAAACTAGGAAAAAGCAAAATCGAACCTGCATGTGTCAATCTTTCTTTAATCATTTTCACAATTTGCAGGTATCAAGTAGTGACTTGCGAATGGAAAGGATTCTGAATGGGGATTGGAAGCAGACAAAAAGTGAGCAATGGTAGAAGCAAACTGCATCAGAGCATCTGATGATTCTAAGAAAGGCCAATAGGAGGAAGAGAGCACACCGTTGGAAGACGAAACCCTAACCTTATAGGTCTCGTACTTCTTCTTGCGTTGGTGCAGTGCAGTATTCTTGGCGTGGCTGCGGAGGGCATTGGTGGCGCGCAGTTTGCAGATCGAGACTAAATCATAGATTGGAGTGAGGCATGTTCGGAGGGGCGTCAATGCGACGGTTAGAGTACGAGATATGCAACGTTCTCCCCGTCCTTGTAGATCTGAGTCGACATTGAAGCAGCGTCTTTTGTGGCGTCGCTGTTGAGCTCGTGTAGGTCTTCAAGATGGGCATGGTCTTCGTGGTGGGGAGAGGTTAGGGTTTGGAATAGCGAGGCAACGTTGAGTCTTGGATGAGAAAGAGAAGAGGATGAGGTTTTAAGCAACATTGAAAACGAACGGTGTCTATGTGTGTGCTGTGATACGAGTGGCTTTTTTGTGGTGAGAGGAGGGCCTTCGTGAGAGAAGGCGAAACAACACACTTTCAAATGACACACAACATCGGTTATATAATATAACTGATGTCAAATAATGATCATGACATCGGTTTATACGTATAACCGATGTAAACAAGACCAAAATTTACAAAAATGCCACCGCGTTTTTTTTTTTACATCAGTTTTTTAACAACCGATGTCGAATCGACGATGTTAAATGTAATTTTTGTAGTAGTGTTGTTTGATTGTTTATGTCTTACTTATCTGGTTTTACTTCCTGAACAAACATGTACACTATGTATCTTCCATGTTTTCTTATGCGAGCATGTGAAATTGCTTAACTTTGTTAGGGGGTGTTGAGTGTTGGGTTATTTAATACACCATGAATCCTAGTTGCCTTGTTGTGAGATATTGAGATTGGCCAGCTCAATACCTTGTGCAATGCGAGGAGGACCTCATGACGAGCAATAACCAAGATCAAGAGCAATGGCCTTGAACCTCTTAGTTGTATGTCTATCGTAGAAGTAATGTGTTTCTCCTCGTGATGTGTGAAGGATGTAGAGTTGTCTTCAAACTCTATGTCCCCACTTTTTTTTAATACTTATGTATATGTATAGAAGGTTACAATTTATGTTTGTGTGACCAATGTGAAGGCCCTTAAATGGGAATGAGATTGCGCTTGTGCGAATCACCTAAGTGGTTACCTACGTTAAAAAAAAAGTCATTTCAATTGATACAATGTATTTACATGCCTTTGCTGTTAATTAGAACATGGAATGTATGTCTATTTTCTAGATAAAGGTGTAAAATAAACTCATCCCTTTGCATGCTCTAGAACGAGTGGGGAGTTGAAAGATTCACATGAATTAGGATTCGAGATAAGGGCATTGATATAGATGGGATTAATTGACATTTGCATGTGTATCTTAGGATAGTATATTTCTTGATTGTAGAGGATACAAGGTTGCTATCAAATCCCTTGTTTTGTTCAGATGCTTGCATCTGTAAATTCCAATTGAATGTTATGAATATATATGTTTTCGTACGTGGGTTCCTATATGTATAATCTTGCGTGTGCCTTCGGTGCATCGTTATACGTGTACCCCTTTACGTGTGTTCCTTAACGAGCATATCTATGTGTTAGGGAACGTGATTTTCCTCAACTCTAGAATGCTTGATTTATGTGACTATTATGAGTGAATGGTATGCTTTGTTGATGTGGACGTTATGCCAAATTGTATGCCTATGACTATTATCGCATGATCTATAGGGATAAATGTTAGTGATGTACATGTTTAAAATATATGACATATTTGGTGTTATGATATTTTCCTTAATTGCTTCTACTTGTTCTTGTGCTTATGGTGTAGTGGAGTAGTCAGTAAGGAAGTAGAATCGATTATTAGTATACATCCACCTTAGGAATAGGAGTGCGAGGAGATAATGACCTTAATTCTAGCTAGACTAAACCTTGTAAGGAGAAGTCTTACCATAGGAGACTCGATGTGGTAATAAGTGCTAATAAGAAACCCTATCAAATTCCCCCTAAGATAAGCCGAATAGAAATTGATGGAGATTCTTACATAGCGGTATTTGAAATAGGAAGAAGACAAAGTCAAGAGAAAAGAGCTGTAGGAATGTTGCTTAGCGCAAAAGCCTATAGGAGCATATTCCCTAGTATCACTTATAATTTCCTATGTAGACACCTAAGCTAAAGGAAACACCCATCCATAGGTTACACTTGGGAATCCAACCTAGAATAGAGGAAAGGTGTTATGATGGGTAACCATAAGTGGAACAAGCCTACCGTTAAGGTAGTAGTCCTAACATAAGAGTTTGGAAAGCCTTTAGAGACCTTAAGAGTATAGTCATCCAAGAGGAGTTAAGCAGGAACCTCCAAACCTTTTATAGTCAAGGTTAGCCTAGCGGATCGTCGGTAGAGTAAACTTGAACAAGCTAAGAGTAGTGATATAGAATAGAACCTTATTGCCAATGTAAGTGTTAGATAGACGTTATAATGAATGAAGTAGCAAAATCATAGTAAGTGTCTACCATGAATGAGGTAACACCAAGACACTCATCGATCTAGTCATGGCTTAAGGCTAAGAGGAGAACCATAGGATCCTGTTAGGAGTTAGACTTAGTCCAAGACCCATTAGAGAAATGAACTTGTTGTGGAAGAAGAGGAATAAGGGATAAAAGCCTTGTAGAACCTGAAATTATAACCGCGAGAGAAGAAGTGGTGACAAGAGCCTACCTAAGTAGAGTCCTCTTGAGGAGACAATTACATAAGTATTAACTAAAAACCTTTTAGAGAAGGATTGAAGAATTCCTACATGAGATTAAAGCGGAACCAGAGAACCTTTGTAAGTAACACCCAATTTAGTAAACCTTTGATAGGTTGGATGAAAAAGGGTTAGGAATGGGATTATGAGACAGGAGCTGTTGAGAACCTCAAGATTTGGAGTTGTTGAATAAGTATGACGATCAATTAAATTAAGAAAACTTGATTTTAGCAATTGCGGACTAAGAAGAGGTTACAATTATAAGATCATAAACTCTTAAGTTAAAGTGCCACCTTCGATGGACAAATATAGTAGTGACAACCATGAGTAGGAAATAATCGTATGTGCTTCGAATGAGGATTAGAATCGATAGAGACACCGTGGCCTCGTGGTTTATTGCACTAGGTACTAATAGGAAGTAAGGGAAGCCAAGTACTATAATGAACTATAGAGATGAACCATGGGTAAGTTTTGGGCAGAAAAGCTTGGATTAGATCAATAGATGAGTCAAGTGTAACACCAGCTACCTTTTGATAGATGACCGTAGTGAGGAAAACCATTATAGTTTAGATCACATATCTAGAGTTGTGACTAGCATGAGTAAGAAGGAGTTATATAGATGCCTAATGTAATGTCGTGATTTCTTTCAAGTGTTTGATTGATAATACAAGAGGAAATTAAATTTAAAGCTATATTATGTATAAAAGAATTAATAAATAGATTGTGTTGTTATGTGCTATAATGTGGTTGATAATATTTCATGTTAGGTCGGGCTTAGAAGGTAAGGTTGTTGTTAGGAATTTTACGTAAATTTCGTAAGTTGTAGAAGAAGAAAAAAATAAGAAAAAGGGGTGCTTTTAGAGGAAATAGAGGTGTTACTAGCAAAATTTCATGCAAATCTCTTAAGTGAACGTGTCAAGCTTCCTGTTTCTTCCATTCTCCTTCATTCTTATCTTTCTTTTTCTATAAGTTTCCTTACCGTGAGAGAGAGAGGTATTTTTTTTCTACCTGAACTTGAAGATTTATTTCTTCTTTCCTAGAGAGTTCTTGGCTGATTTTAAGTTGGTGTCTCCTAGTTGATTCTGTAACAAAACTGGAGGGCAGATCACTCGAGAACCTCAAAGTTATCCTCTCTAGCTTTTTCTTCTTCACGGTTTGAGTCAAGAGCTGTAGGTAAGGGAAGCTTTAAACTCGTTTTACTGATCTGGTGGTGATATGTTTGGAATTCTGTTTCTGTTTTGGATGCTTTAAAGATCTGTTATGATGATGTGATGATTTTTGCTCTCTTGATGTTTTGATGATCTGAGCTGAGTTTGTTGTGATAATATGTTGTTGTGCTTTGGAATGATATTGTAAGTGTTGGAAAATGGTTTCAAAATCTTTGAAACATGTGTTCGTAATGGGTTTTTGAAAGGTTCTGGGCTCTGCAGAAAACCACTCGTCCAAAGAAAACCATCGTCCATCTATCTATACTACGACTAAAAACCAACGTCCAGTGAATACTAGAGTGTAGTAGAACCAGCGTCCAATGACCCAGTGTCTAGTGACCAGCGTCCAATGATTCAGTGTATAATGACCCGCGTCCAGTGGTGCCTTATGTTCAGTAAAGTCTGACGTCCAACGATGGTGGTTGTGAAATTTTGAGGGTATGTTTAACAAAGAATCAGAACCTAGTCTTGTTACGAACGAGGATGTTGGATCTGCCAACACTTTGGTTCTAGAACTATGTTAGGAAATTCACCCTTAGTTAAATTTAGTGTTGTGTTGTGAGTAAGGATTCGAGGTGTGAGAATGCCTTACTTGTGCTTACTGAACTGCTAGATTGGGTTCATAAGCTTGATTTGAGAAAAATGGTGAATTTATAACATAGAGAGAACGTGTGGCAATCAGAGTTGTTGAGTTGTGCATGATATTGCATAAGGGTAGGCACGTAAGTTGAGGGTGCTAGGTGGGCTCTCAACCTAGTGCTGGAGGATTTCGTGGTGGCCAATGGCGGGCATATAGAATAGACAAGTGGGCGAATTCCTAAAGATGGAAGGTTTTGTAAACCTGACAGAGGTAAGCCAATACCAACACTTGTCTATATCGGATTAAATTCACACTTCCTCCACATGGTGGCTCAAGGGACTCCCTGAATGGTCTAAGGCGAGACTAATGGTAGGGGATGGGGCCTATGGGAACCGCCCGAAAGTTGTTGAAATCTCCATGGAGTCGAGTCAGCATAATGTTGCATGATGATATTGATGTATGGAATGATACCTGAAGTGAACTGAAGGTTTATTGTGAATGATGTTGATTGAAATTGTGTATATTATATCATTCTTTTTATAAGTAAGCTTACCCTTGCAATTTGTGTTTGTATTGTTTTACTGCAATGATCGTGTGGTTAACACGGGAGCAGGTAGCAGTGATGGTGCTGGCTCTCATGCTAGTCACGATTGAAGATTGGACGATTCTCCTGCTATGTTGATTGGACGATCCTAAGATTGGACGATCCTCCTGTTTTGCTAATTTTGTTCTAGTATATATGTATAAATATTAAGATTAGTGTGAACGTTCTCTACAAGGAGATCTTTCTTCTGGTGTAATAAGTATCCTCGTATTTTAAGGTGTAAATCGGTATATTATATTTGGACGATGCGGTGATGAACGTTTTATGTAGGTACATATGTATGTATTTTAAATGTTAAAAATTTATACGTTCTTTCATATGATAATAATTAATTAGAGAGTTTAGTATAACATATCTGTAACGAAGTTGGGTCGTTACACCTAACAGGTAGGAGACCTTGTTGTGATAGCTGCCAACCTAGTCTTGACCTGAGAATTAAGGGACTAGTTTGACATTAGGTATTGTACAACTAGCTTATGATGAGATCATTCTTTAGGAATTGAAGAAGGTAGACATGCATAGTTCGGTCTTGATTTTCGAGGACAAAAATCTTTTAAGGAGGGTAGAATTGTAATACCCTAGCTTTTCTTTTCTATTTATAAAAAATATAGTAGTTATTATTAAATATTCTAGTTTTTTTTGGCTTTTTTTTAAAATAAATAATTTGGGAATATGTTTTGGTTTTAGAAGTTAGAAAAATGGGATTTTAGAAAATAAAATGATTGTACGAGCTGACGGTCTGTTAAGTCACGAGTTGGGCTTTAAACTCCATAAGCCCAACTTGCCTCTAAAAACTGTCAGGTTTCTTTTTAAAACCTAGTCTTCCCTTGTGTTGTCTTTTTGCTCTCTTTGGAAACCATGCCATGCCGTCAAAATCATGAAGGAGTTAAAGGAAAATCGCGAAGAATCACCGTTGCTTGCACCCTTGCCGTAGAATTACATCCTTCGAGGTAAGGAGGGAGTGAGATTATCTCCCTCATAGGTATGACTATTGTCGGGGGTTTTGGGGTTGGCCCTAGACCCCAATTGGTTGTATATTTTATGTTTTAAATTCAATTGGATGGATTGTTAATACCCCGAAGCATTTTTACTAATTTGTTGTTGTGATTTGATTACATGAGTGTTTGATTGTGATTTTGTATTTTCTCCCTTTTGTGTCATTTAGGGATTTTTGATTAATTATATTTAAAAAGCATATATATTGGGTATGATTTCTAATTAAATAGCTGAATTATCTTATCTCTCTGTAATTTTGCTTGCTGTTGTTCTTGGAGCACCTTGAATTTATTTTCTGTGACGGTGTTTTGAATTCCCTTATCTCTGGACACGAAGTTTTCCACTGGTGGGGAAGCTAAGGTCTACACTTTAGCTATATTAGTATAAAATGATAAAAAGAAAAAGGCAGTAGTCCTGATTGATTTGAAATCGAAGAAGTTTTCTAATTTTATATGCATCTAGTTTTTTCTTTTTAGAATCCTAATGCCACCTGTACATATGTATATAGATACATTTAGTTAAAAGATTTATTCAATTTTCTTTATCGGCATTTAAGGTTTGTTCATACATGAGAGTGTGATTAATAGTGTGGCTGTAGTTAACTTGAAATTTACATTTCAATAGCATGTAGGAAAATGAGGTTCCAATTATATTTATATATATATATATATATATATATATATATATATATATATATATATATATATATATATACTATACATGTGCGTAAAACATGTTTTGAGATTTCAATTTTGTATTGACATACATATGCCTTTAATTCATTTCACATGAATCATGATCCAGAATTGGTGTCTAGGCTAGTTTTATAAATATTTATGTTAATTTTACATTTATATACATTTCGGTTATATATATATATATATATATATAGGAGGGATCAAATTACACCAGTGTAACTTTAAAAGTGTTACACTCATTCTTAACCCTTGATCTTAATATAATCTAATGGTCTTAATAAAAACAAATTAATGAGGCACGTGATTTGTTTTTAGGGAAAAAAACGCTCTGTTTTCTAAATAATTCTTGTTCGACCTGCAATTATCATGCTCATAATTTCTGCAATGGAATTTTACAATTCAGCAAAGCACACCTTGAATTTTTGTTTAATTGGGGGTGGACATTTGAATTGGTGAGTTTAATTGATTGGAGGGGCATTAGAAATAAGTGAGTTTAATTGGGGGTGGGCATTTGAAATCAGTGAGTTTTAAATTGTAGAGAAATAAATTGCTCTCGGGTTGATTTGTTGTGCAATCAAGACAATGTGCAATGGAAAAGAGGTGCAGTAGTTCACCAACACTGATTAGCAACAATTAAGTCATGAACAAAGCCTTTTTTATCCCCTTAAAACTAATCACGTGCCTCACTAATTTGTTTTTATTAGGACTATTAGATTATATTAAGATCAAGGATTAAGAATGAGTGTAACATTTTAAAAGTTACACTGGTGTAATTTGATCCCTCCTCTATATATTATATTTATTCTGTATATATGTTTATTTTATTGTTATTATTTGTGTTTATGATGATATAGTGTTGCTATATGGCGTGATTTTTAAAATTGTTATTACATTAGAGTTTGGAAACGTGATGGTTTAATTGGGTGGATATGTGTATGTTGTGCCACGTGCACATTGTTATGAATGTTATGCTATGCTTGGTATGAGTGGAATATGTATGCTTAGGATGCCATGGTGTATTGTTGATATGAAATAAATGAGGACCAAACCTATGTGAGGCAGGATCCTCCATGTGATAAGTTAAAAAAGCATGAGCATTTGTGTGAATCATGCATCATACCATGACATTTATATGTGTTTTCGAAAGTAGTTTATGAACCTAACTGGGGAGGCCGTGAAGAGCTTGTTGAGTTTTGGTCTTGGGGTGTTATCTAGTTTGGAATCTCCTTTAAGCTCATGCTGATCCTATGGGTTAGAGTATCCTTGCAAGACTGGGTAATCCTGACGAGCTGCTAGGGGTATCTGTAACACCCAGAAAATTACAACCCAGTAAGTAGGAATGTGAGAGATTTAATTAGAAATTAATTGAAATTAATTTGTTTGTTTTAAAATAAGGAAAATATATGTTTTGAGTAATTAAAATATAGTTAGTGATTAATGGAGCAAATAAGAAAAAGGATGGAAAACAAAATAATATAGATATCTCCTTATAATGGTCAAATAAGAAAAATGTTTATAAAAATCAAAAGATATAATATCCTTGGTAATTAAAATCTATTTATTAATTTATTGAAATTAATTGCTTGTAATAAAATGTTCTTTATGAGTAACTCTTTGTAATTAATTCTCTAGAATTAATTCTCTGTAGTTACTTTTCTGTACCACGTGTCTATAGTTAAATTGTCTGTATTATCTTATTTAATAATTAGATGTTTTTAATTTCTAAAATTTAAATTTCATTTCGTTATAATTACACAATGTTAAACTACACAGTGTAAACTAAACTCGGTGCACCTAAACTCCTAATTTTCCTAAGCCTACACCTAATCCCATGCAAACTCCCTAAGCATGACACCTCACCCCTCCCATCACCTAACCCACGGACACACACACCCCAAACCCTCACTCTCTCATTCTCACAAAACACAAACCTTAATCACTAAGTTAGAAAACAAAACCTCTCTTCTCTCTCTTTTCTTCTCCTGGCCGAGGCACCCTACAAGGGAGGAGGAGGCAATTGTTGAAAGCTTAGAAATTGTGCATGCAAGGCTAGTGTTGCCCCCAACATCCTCTCTACCTTGTCTTCTCCTCTACACCTTCATCTTCCTCTCTCTCTCGGCTGGAACTAAACCCAAAGGTGAGGGAAACTTCCTTGTGGATTCTATTTCAGTTTAAGTGTAGTTGAGAGTTAGGGGACTCAACCACATATTGCTTGCATGCCCCTCTCTTGGTTGTTGTGTGTGTTTTGTTTGAATGCTTGAATGTGAAAAGTTGATGAAATGGGTTGAAACCCTTGGCAGTGGCTGTGTGTGTGATGTCCTGGCCTTAGTTTTGTTTTTGTTTTTCTTTGAAACTGAGTGGGAAGGCACCCGGAACCAGGGAAGCCATGCCCAAATTTCTGGAAATTAAATGGGTCAAGGTTGCATGTAAAAACAAACCCCAAAAACGAAGTGGTAGTGGCTGTAGGTTCTAGTAGTCCTGAACAGCCCCCACAGTTTTGCGATTTTTGGAAGATCTAACCCGTTGATTTTTCATGAAAATTGTTTTGAATGAAAATAGACACAAAATGGAGAAACTTTCATTTTGACACTTTGGTGAGATTACTTCGTTTTGAAGTTCATCCGTGACCCACAAAGTGGTTGTTCTGTTTTCGAGTTCCACTAGGAACATGTATCTGTTTTCCCCAATTTTACACTTGTGTACTTATCTTTTATTTTTTGTGTTTGTACCATTAAAAACTAAACAAAACAAGCTTTTTAACCATATAAATTACAAAAATTATCATGTCCAATTTCTAAATTAAATATTTAAAAAGAAACAGGGAAAGGGTTTTTGAGCTTTGTTTTGAGTCTGAAACTTAGGCTGTTAGAAATAAATTTACTGGGAACACTAGGTAAAGAATTTGGGGGAAAGGGTAATCTTTTTATAAAGATAAAGATGTTACCTTTCTACTGTAAAAAGTTTAGCTCAAAACAAGTTTGGAAAGTATTAGAAAATTTAATTTCTTTGAACCATGTTCACTGGAAAGTCAAATTCGGTACTGCCAAAATTGTAGGAATTTTAGAAAATTCTCTAGATGTCTATTTTACAATTGGGATACCATTTTGAAAAATAGGATTCAAGAAATTTAATTCTATATAAAAAAAATTTAATTTCGAGGTCATTTGATACAATCAGTGAGAGCTCATATTCAGTACTGCCAAAGAGAAATCAACCTCATTTAGTCAATTTTGTTAATGTGATATAATTATTTGAATTGTGTTGTTTGTTTATTGAGGTGTGAATTTTGTAAGGCAGTGGATATGTAATATGCATTGACCTGTTCTATTTCATTTTAAGTCCCAAGGATGTGAATCTTGGGTATTTAATATTGAAATATGTTTTGTGAATACCTGTGTGATACAATCTTTTGACTGTAGGATGGATCTTGTGATAATGTTGTTTATCTCTGTGAGGTGCTCATAAGACTCGGGCGCGAGTGCTTGTGAAGGCTAGAACTTTGTTCTAGTGTTTATGGCAAGTTTGCCATTTAAAGATAAATGCAACCTTAACAGAGAGCAAAATTAATTATGCTACAAGATGTAACTGTTATTTTATTATATAGGAATTAATTTAATTAACTCTTTATTTTTATGCGTTGGACATAGAAATAATCTTAGGACCTTTGCGTGGAGGAATAAATGGTAAGTTAACATTTTATAAAATCATAAAGTTTTGAGAGAGCAAGGAAATACATAAAACATAATAAAATTGTCTATGCGTGGTGAATCATGTTAAGTTGAGAGTCATGCAAGGATGATACGAGTGTACAACAGATTGCTGGAATTGCAAGATGGCAAGAAGGTCGCATGGGATATTTTAGCTGCAAGTTATTTGTGAACCAAGGTCGGATTGCGAATGACGCATCAATTGGGGTGATGAGATCGTTACGATGTAGCGATAAAGGCAAAGTCCTTATTTATATATGCATATGTGAGCGTAGAGGTGGTACCTTTAGCTCGGCGTTAATTCATCCGCACTTGTACCATGTGCAGCGGGAAACCCACAGGCGACGAAGAAAGAAAATAAACTATGTGAGGAGAGTGTTGAGGAGTCAGTCCTCAGAGTAATGGATGACCACAGTTGGTACCTGGGAGATGATCGTAAGGTAGGTTGCTCTTGGAGGGTAAGGCATTGAGTTGTGACAATAGATCACATAGCTAACTCGGCCACCCTGACAAAAATACGAGACATCATCAGTTGGTGAGAGCCTGCCATTGTACCATGGTGAAGGGTGTACTCCCAACAGTCATCCAACTCAAATATGTGAGTAAGATGTTAAGTTCTAAGACTTTGGACGATGTCCAATCCCTCAAATTTCGATTTTGATGATAACAAATAAAGGATAAATTTTGAAGTATCTAATGGTCTTGTTTGAGTGTTATAGGATCTACATCGTCCAATGCCGCAATGGTATTGTATCTCTCAAACTTAGACTTTATATTTCAATAAGCAAAGCGTCCAAATATGTTTTGTAAAGTACAACATCCAGCGTCCAATGTTTCTGTAAAGCAAGCGTCCAATGCCTATATAACTTACACTGTATTTTCTATCTTAAAAGTTATATAATGCGACAATACATTTTTGATGATGATTCTCTGGAATGTTTGATTATTCCCTCTCATTCTAACATGACATTTCATTTGGGTTTTCGAAAAGTATTGTACAAGGATAGAAAAGCATTTCTCTGCAGAAATAGTACAAGTAGTGGAGGCGTTGCATGTACTGTTGTCTTCTCTCTCTTTCCACCCCAAGCCGACACATGGAAAACGGTCACATATTTGGGAGAGAACCATTATTGGCAAAGGTACAAATCCCACAATGGATACTTTACACCAAGCTGTCTATAAATAAAGGAACAAGCTCATGCATCAAAACAAGAAGATTGATTAAGAGCCGAAACTCTGTCAAAACGACTAGACGATCCACACTTGAGCGAAAAAGAGCTTTCTACTTGGCTTTGCTAAGCGATTCTGTGTATTCATTTTTTATTGTAATATCCTCTCTATGAGAGTTATTCTTTCTTTCTATACTTAAACAATTTCTGTTTGGAAAGCCAGGAGTGGCTTAGTGTTAAAGAATACTTGGGTTTGCTTTAATCTCAGGGGGAGATTAAAGGTGTGCCAGGAGTGGCCTAGAGAATACTTGTAGCCAGAAGTGGCAGGTTAAAATACTTGTTTGTAATCAGATTCTGATTAGTAGAACCCTTCAAAGGTTTTTGAAGGAGAACTGGGCGTAGCTCAGTTTGAGTGAACCAGTATAAAACTAAGTGTTCTACTCTTTTGCTTTCTAGCTTACTCGTAAATCTCTTAAGTTATCTCTTCACATACCACGAAAGAGTTTCTTTACACATTTTACTTACGAAAATATTTTACGTGTGTTCTGACGAAAAACGCAGTTTCATTGAATTGTTGTATTTGAATCACTGGACGATAGCACAGTCTTCTGTTTCATAAGGTTCTTGTAAAACTTAAGATACACTATCTTCATATTTGCAAAAGGATTTCAAAGAAAAGATAAACACACTATTCAACCCCCCTTCTAGTGTGTTTCTCTGTATTTCATAAGACCACTGAGTTCTCATAGTTCCAGTGGTAGCTGGTCAGTGAGTTACAGTTTACAGAGATTAGTTCTGGGAAAGAGTAGGATCCGAGTGTGATCGTTAGAAAACCCCATCGTGGTGGTTAGTAGGATTGTACTGTGACTTTTAACTTTGTTCTGTGTGTACTGCTTGATGAAGCAGGAAGTTTACTCTCTGTTTATTTTTCTTTTAGGAATCGGTGGCAATACTTGTGGAGATCGCAAAGATGCTATCGTCATCGTCTCTCTCTTTCAAAGAGTCTTCGAGGGGTCATCTGTTCATGTTACTATTCCCGATGCCACACCATCTGAGGAGTTCACTTTGGTCCGATGCTTCCTACCTTTCGCCGAACTTTGAGGACGATTCTGTGAAGGATCTCGTGGACGATGACCACTAGATTTCTTCTCAGGAATCTTGCCAAAGGCCCTTCGCTATCCTATTTCTTTGGATATGCTAACATGCAGGGTTGGGTTTAGAGATGACTGCTCTGAGACTAGGTTTTCCTCTTTTTATGTATTTGGATATGGGTAGACCTAGGTTTCAGATTTTTGGTATGTACATTCAGCTTTCGTACTATATTACCCCATGTATTTGGTGTACACCTTGGGAAGGTACATATTACTATTACTCTGAAAAATATTTAGGTTATGAAAATCTCTATTTCATGTATATATGTATATTTTATAGCCAGAGCTATTTACTTTATTTATTCTGTTTTACTCACTTTTAAATGTATATTTACAATTTGAGGCGGCGATACACAACTTTTGAAATTAATTAATCAAAAGTTTTAAAAACTTAGAAAAATTCCGATCTATGTTTTATTAACTTCACAGTTTTTGGAAAAATAAAAATTTGTTAACACGTTTTCCAAATAATTAAAGGATCTTTTCCTTACCTTTTCCGAAGATCGAATAAAGTAACACGTCTATTGAATTAAAATAAGTTTAAAATGAGAATATATGTAAACCCGAATTTAGGGTGTTACAATATCATCTTGGTTGAGACTGTTAGTGTTGGATGCCCATGGTGTGGCTTTTCGTCGACTGCACGTACTCTCAAGCTACTTTCACAAAAGAGTTTTGAATGGTATCACATGCATACAAGACTAAGAATACATGATACATTGCATTACATGAATATCTTGATGTGTATGTGTTTGACTAATATTATATGTCATATGTGTTTATGTTGCTACCTATCTCCATTTTTCATACCACGAGCATGTAGTGAGATGTATCTCACTCCCTTTGTTTTGTGTTTTTCTTGTGTATGTGTTGGTGATAGGTGATGTCTAGCAGGGCCAAGAGGGTGATGCTAGAAAGTAGGCATAGGCCTTCGTTTATTTGTCTTTTATTTTACCAATTGTTATGGGATTTTGTAAAGCTCTGATAGGTTGTGACATCAGGGCTAAGAGATCTTTATGTCTTTGATTTGCAAACTTTAATCTACTAGGTTTATTTACTCAAGTTTGGAATTGTTTTGTTATGAACCTTATGTATGGCCTTTTGGAGAGCCAATTAGTACTTAATTATTCTTGAGTTTTATAGGACAAAAGTTCAATGTGATGTTCTTTACCGTGTGTGGAAAAGTTTTAAATATTTTATGTTTCCACAAATGAAAAAAAAATACTTTATTTTCTTTGCAATATTTATTTAATAATGTATTTGGGGTAAAGGGTGTCACAACAAGGGAGGCTCATAAGGAAGGAAAAGGGGAATAGGCCCCTTCTCACTAAAGCCCATGGCCCAAACCAAAACCCCAACACAACTTAACTCACCTCTCACAAACAACATAAAACATCTTCCATTTGATTTCTATTTTATTTTTTAACATTGTAAAATAAATTTAATTCTCCTTGTAATTTAATTAAAATCACTTAATCATACATTGAGAAAATCACAGTGTTACACCATAGGTAATTTGTCAATCTTGTATTAAAATATATCACTAACAATGAAAATATAAAAAAATGCTATTTATTTTAATTTATTAAAACAATAGAAATATCATAATGAATAAACACAATTATTTTTATTTATTACCATGGATGAAGGATATGGTTCCTGAGGAGAAGGAATTAACGCAACATAAAAAATATTGTAGAATAATTATTTACTAAATGTTATGCATGTTTTTTGAAGACTGACTTTATTACGTAAGTGCTTGTCATGCATTATGTATGCCTTTTGAAGACTAACTTTATGTATTTTAAATTTTTATTTAAACTTATTTATTTTAATTAATATTTAGTTTAAGTTTATTCAATTTTTAATTAATATTTTATTTAAGTTTATTTATTTTAATCAATAATTTATCTAATTTATTTTTGAATTTTAATTATTTTAATAATCATTTTTATTCATTTATTTTAATTTACTTTTTAATTTTTTAAAGAAATAATCACATGATCACCGACATGACAATTTCTTCTTAAAATAAACTACTTGACATTATTAATTTTTACTTGCAATACAAATTTGAAAGAATAAAAAAAGGTAATGTGACAATAGAAATTGCCACATAAGTTTGGCAATTTCATTAATGATGTAACAAAACAGTCTCACTTTAATAATATATTTGAAGCAGTAAAAAAAACATATGAAAAAAACTTCATTAATTTAATAACTCTTTGGCTACATTTCTCTTTCCATTTTACATTTGTTTTCTCTCACACTTAATGAACCTGTCCACCAAACTATATGTATCCTAGATCTTCAAAATCATATATTCCAAAATACAAACTGTGGACAAAACAAGCTTACTAGACACCCTATCCTGATGATAAAAGCATGAAAATTTAACAAAGAAAGAATCATATTTGCAGCGACTTTTTCCCAGCGACAATTGAGTCGTTGGCAAAGATAGACATTTGGCAGCAACATTTGATTGTCATTGGGATAAGATTTTTCTTTTGTCAACAAGACCCGTATCGCGGGGAACACTATACCTATCCCAGTGACAAAATTTGTTGCTGCCAATGTCGCCGCAAAAAGTGTTTTTCTATGCCAGCATGTTTGTTGTCGCTGGGAAAAATACTACTTTTGCCAACAAAATTCATAGTTGTTGCGAAAAGTTGCTTTTCTATGCCAACGCACCTGTTGTCGCTAGGAAAAAGTGGTTTTTTTATGTCAACGAGTTTGTTGTCATTGAGAAAAGTACTACTTAATACTAACAACGTTCACAGTCGCTGCTAAAAGTTGCTTTTCTATGCCAATACACTTGTTGTCGCTGGGAAAAGGTGTTTTTCTATTTCAACGTGTCTAATGTCACTGGGAAATGATGATTTTCTATGCCAGCGACATTTAATGTCATTGTGAAATGCTAATTTTTTTAATTTCTTTGGACCAATTCAAAATATATCCCAATAATAACCGAGCAGGTGGATCAACTGACACGGGATTATTCTAACTTAATCAGATGTCTCTAGTTCAACTATTCAAGTCCTAAGTATATATGATGTAGACAAAAAAAAAATTATATCCTAATAACATTATTTATTGTATGAAAGCTAAAATAAATTGATACTAACAATGAACTTAATCAAGTGTTTCCTTATAACATGTGAAAATTAATATTTCATAACCACATTTTTTTCATCCAAAGTCCAGTACCTCTCGGACCAATGACTTGTTGGTAGAGTATAATATGTATTTGATTATCAATATTAAATATCCTATTGTATATTAAATAAGAATAAAGCAAAGAGATAATATTTAATGAGTAGACAATTATGAAAAAAATTATTAAAATTAGGACACATCACTTTTATTGATAAATCAATTTGAATTTTTTAGATAAGATTAAATTAGAAAAAGATAAATAATCCCCTTCTTTGTGAGTAAAAGATAAGTAATCTAACAAATAGATAAGTATTTTTTTATATTATTAGAATTTAATTTTAAAAATAAATTTAGAAAGTCTGAAAAAATAGAAAAAAAGTCAATTAATAATCTATCGTTGGTTAATAGCCCCCTTAATGTACACTTTTTTAAAATTAAATTTTAATATTTTATTATTGTTTTAATAAATATTTTAATATGTGTGCGAATTAGATTTAAGAATAATATACATGTATAAATATTATAAATTTAAACTTTAAATTTGTTACTTCACCAAAAAAAATAAGATTTTTTCAAAAAATTCTATTTTTATAGATACTTAAAAGATCCTATTGATAATTAGTTTTGAATTTGGTATATTGATGTTATAGGATATCTAACTCATTGATAAGATTTTGATCTCGATGAGAAATTTTAGGGGTAGTTAATTTGAACTTAAATTATTTATAATGAAAAATTGATTTAAATATTAATAAAATTATAAAAATACATTAATTTTAAAATTTTAATAGTTGGCGGAAATTTTTAGCGCTAAAAATTAGAGGGAGAAACTGCGCCCCTCCGATTTTTCCTCCTTTGGCATTACTCCACTCCTCCCATCATGCCATGTTTAGTAACCACATTTTTTTTTTGGTGGAAACGTTTAGTAACCACATAAAAAATAACAAATAAGATTTTAGAGGAGTAGTCCTCAAAAGTCTGATAATAATTATTTGTGTATTACGCATGTTGTTAATGTGAAATAATTTAATCGCATTTTGATAGGACAAAATTTGAAATGGACAATTAATTTAACCTAAATTTGCAAAGTTCATTTAATTTAAATGGAAATGATACAAAATTTTCCATTGACTTTTCCTTATATATAGCATTTTAAATGAAAATCAATTGTTTTTTTTTTTCAAATTCACCTAAATTAATGTTCCTGTCCTTTAAAATTATTATAATAATTAAGATAATTAAAAACAAATGTATAATTTAAATTAATTAACATAATTATGATATTATTTTTTTAAGAAAGTAAAGAAAAGTAAGATTATTTTAAATTAAGGTAAATATATTACTTTAACATGTATATTTAAAATAAATAATATAATTAATGAATATAAAATTAACGTAATTACATGAAATTATATATCAGTTTATTTATAAATATTTTATCATATTTAATATTGACTGAAGAAACTTAAATATTTGAATAGAAAGCAAAAATTTAATTTATTTGAATATTAATTAAAAAATAATGTCAATTTTATTTTATTTAAAGTGAAAATTCATGACACTTATAATAAGATGAGAGATAGATGACACATATTATATATAACATAGTGCATGGTAATTTGTGTTTAGATGATAGAGTAAAATTATTTTATACTTTCAATGCATAACTTATTTTCTCTTTTACCTATGAATTTAATGGTCATGCACTAAAGTATAAATAGTTTTACACTGTCATCCAATCATAAATCACAGTTGGTATGACTTTAGTGGGCGTTTGGTACAAGATTTTTTTTTCATGCTCGAGAATCATGAGATAAATTAAATATTTTTTGTTGGTCATAAATATTCTTTGGAATATTTATATAAGTTTCCTGATAATCAAAGAGTAACATGATATTTTCACTCTAAACTTTAATTATTTACCACACATTAAATGATCTAATAATAGTAACATGATATTTTTATCACATTAATTAAAACTTTTTTAAAATCAGAAAAGTTAGAATCCCACCTCCCCATGAGAACAATTTTGTAAGAAACCTAGCTAAAAACATTTCTAAGAAATATTATTTCCTTGGAATGTTATTTTTGAAATTGATAATTGTTTCGGAGTATATATTCATTTTAATATTGTAAAGCTGACATTGCTTCTTCAAAGAAATAATATTAGCTCGGGGCAACTATTCCGGGATAAATTTCATTTCAATCTTGTAAAGTCGACATTGCTTGGCACCATTGTTATGGAGTTCACTACAAGGGATAGAAGATTTGTGATTTAGAGAAATATAGAGAGAGAATATCTGAAAGATAAAGAGAATCAGAGAGAATACCTTATATGTATTGTTTAGAGTTAGGTTAAAATGAGCATACTTTGATACATTTGATTAGGATTCTCTTAATTATAGTGATTGCAGACAAGGTCTCCCGTGCCACATTCTTATTTGCGTTGGGGTCCCATACTTTTGGGTTTAAGTTTCTTGGTTCACCTCTTTAGCTGGTCTTACCTTTTATGGTGGTCTTTTGTCATAAACCGACTTTTTGTGTCTACTTCAAGGTAATCCCCAAAACAATACCAAACATAGGAAACCTCTCACTTTAGGCTATAGAAATATTATTTCAAAATAATTAAACCTATTTCATAAATATTTTTTATTTCTCTCATTTATTGTATTTTAAAAATTATAGTCTACTAAACATATAATCAACTATATATCTATAATGGAAAACAATAATTAATAATTAAAAATATTATTATTTACAATTCATGATTAAAATAATTTAAAAGAATTTAATTATGAATAATTCCTAATATAAATTTAAGAAAATATATTTAAAATATTTTATAAAAATATTCCTAAATAATGTTTACTCGTGCATGACATAGGTCACACATTCTAATTATATATATATCTGTCCTAAAAATAATCTCACTTAAGATGGTTATACTAATTTATAATTCATAATGAATAAGTATATTTATAATTTTATATATTATATTATAATTAGAAGTCATAATAACCATATATTTTAAATTTATAAATCATATTTTAGATTTTAAATAAATAGTTTAAATTATGATATAAGATTATTTTTAATTTTAAATAGATGATCGGTTAAGAATTTGTTATGAGAGTGATCTCCACACACGATCTATGAGTGTGGGACTAGTTTTTCAACATTTTATATTTTTTAAATTCAAATTCTTGATATTAAGAATTTGTTATTATCATTAAATTTAAATTAAATCATTGTTTATTTCAAATTATAAGCATCACTATTATTTTAAATTTAAATTAATTTATATTAGTTATTATCAATTAAAAAAAGAGGAAAATGGAGGGTGCGTCAGTCCAAGGAAAGAACTTGCGCTAATATATAATGTAAATATATTATCTATTTATATATTATATATCTTTCATCTTTTATATATTGTGTATTTTATATATATATATATATATATATATATATATTATAAGAATGGAAATGAAATAAAAGAAAATAAAGTAAAATTAAATTAAATACAAATAAATAATAATTATTGTTCTTAAATCTATTTTTATTTTAATTTGGAAAATACTCAATTTTGCTTCTCAAACTTGATGAGAGGGAAAACTAAAATGTTAGGCCAATACGCGCCAAGTTTTCCATTTTATTGGTTCTGAAATCACATCTTCATCTTTCAAATTTGAATTCTCTAAACCGTCATACTTTTATTCTCTCCTGTCCCCCTTTTTCTCGCATAACCAGCAACCCAGATTCGCTCCTCTCACCCCAGTTGTAACCTCTTATCCCTTATTCCCTAACATTTAGTGCTTATCTTATTTCAATTCCCTTAATTGATTTATTTCTGCTCATTCATTTGCAGGGAAACAAATTCAATACCGAAGAAAACCAAGTTGAACCAGCAGACGTGAAACCTAATTAGGGAATCCTAAAGGTGAGATTCATTTCCTTCTGTCTTTCCTTTTATTTTATTTTTCTTTTGCAGTGGACATGTTTGATGGTGAGCGAACAGTGACAGATATATGAGCTTTCTGATGTTGGATCGAGTTTTATGCTATTTGCTAAACTTTAATTTTTTTTTCCGGGAGTTATGATGTTTCTAATGTGGTGGATTCTGCAAGTAATGACTTCCAGGCCTAGGATAGGTATTTTTTTTTATCAACTTCCAGCTCTGTGCAATCTTGACAACATGCTTCCAGTGAGTATTGAATCTTGTTCTTTCATGGCTCACGTCATTGAATGGTTGAGACCTTAATGTACATTTTCTTTTATAACAGGAAATTTTAGTCAGTTTCACTGCTACAAAGTTCTGTTATGTAGACCAACGAATTGCAGCTCTAGATGCAGATGGTCCAGCGACTCCAGCCTCTTTTTGGAAAAACAATTCAGTGCCTCAGTGAAGACTCAAGAAAGCAGTTGAATTACTGTCGAGAATGTGCGAACCAAAAACTAATAGTAGGCATGGGTGCATGGCTATCAACAGCATTGCTTAGCAAACATAGTGTGGTGTAGGGAGACACAAAAAGTATGTGTAAGCTACATGCATGGGATGTACATGAAGCGGTTGACTGCAATCAAATATTGGTGATCTGAGGTGTTGTATTATGCAGTAGAATTATGATGGGTCCAAGTTTGGAGTTGGGCACATGAGCAGAATTTGGCGCAGGTGCAGTATCATGCAGGGCTGTTTGTGCAGTTCGAACAAGCTATTTGAAAGATGCAGGGGGGGTTGATGCGGTTTGGGTTGGTGTGGGTTTGGAATGATATCAAGTCATTTGCAGTCGAAATTGTTTAGACTAGTTTTCAGTTTTGGGTGGGGAGGCTGCAATGTATGTAAAGGCTTTGGTAGAACTTATATGTTTGGCTGTTTTTTCAGTAGTTACAGGTTGTACTATGCCTTGTCTTGGTAGTTCACTTTTGGGTCAATAAAATGTTATTTACGGCTTGTGTCCACTTTTGTGGTCAATAAAAAATCAACAACATTGCTTAGGCTGAATTGGCCATTAATTTTAATTTGATCTAATTTTAAATTGTTAATATAAATAAATTAATTTTGTTAATATTAATTTTAAAAAATAATACATAATTACTACTAAAATAAAATTTAATATTTATATAAATTTTTGCAATGATACTGGTAGTTAAGAAATGGTAATTTATGGTGGCGACTTTTTGTTATTAAGAAAAATACAATAATTAATGTGACTGAAAAAGACTTTATTGTAACAACTTTAGTTATTGAGAAATAATATTTTTTTAGCAGCGACATGAGTCGTTAAGACATTTAAAATATGACAACAATTTCAATGGTTACAATAATTTACTTATGACAACAACAAATGTGTGAAAATACAGCGACAATAATCGTTGTTAAAGCATAAGTAGTTTCTGTGACATTAAATGTCGCTGCAAAACTTTTGGCAACGGTCGTTTAGGCAGCGACCTGCAACGACAATTTTTTCGCTGGTAAAAGTTGTTTTCGCAACGACACTTTAGATTTGTCAACGATAAATGTCGCTGCGAATGACCTTATTTCTTGTAGTTAAGACTGAAAAAAATGATCATTGCATCCTCTAACCAAGTTTAAATGTCACACTAGAAACAACCATCTCAGTTCCCATTTGACTCTGCTTGTTGCTTCTTCACTCTTGAAGCGTGTTTATGTCCAGCAAGGTGAGTATCAAACTGTTTATGGCTGTTACATGCCACATCGCACAAACTGCAATATCTTACATCATCTTCTGCAGCCCCACCTTCGACAAGTTTGTGTTTCTTTGTCACAATCTCCATTTCGGGTGCCTTCAATGATTCTAGATTTTTTGTTTCTAGCTTTTCTTGTGGCTCGATTATCGAATTTGCTGGTTGTGGTGAAGTATTTGTAGTGGTGGTATCAGCACTTGCATTAGTTTTTAACTTTGACAGTTTCTTCATGTTCTTTAGGTGTTTCTTCCCAGGTATGTGTGTATTATACCTTTCCTTGCTATTACATTCACACTTACAAACTTCATAGGTTACAGATTTATCAAGCTTGATTTTCTTTGGAGGATTATTCGAAGGACCAGCCCCATTATTGGACAACCTGGCAACCTACAAAATGACCAATAGAACAATGCTGCTCAATTTCTCCAACTTAACACTTTTCTTGCATTACAAGAGGTAAAACAAAATTAACATGTTTAACTTTGTAAAATGCAATTATTGAATACAATGACTTGAGTGGTCTATCTATAGAAATATCAAAATTGGAATTTGATTATGAAATATCAAAATTCTTTGTGATAAACATTAACAACAATTTAATTGTAACAACAGAGTTTGTAAACCATGACTAAGAGATTAGTCAATGATAGAAAACCAATTCTCCTCCTGTTTAATGCTTTGTTTCTGTCAAAACAATTTCAGTTTAATAAATAAAAGTGTTGCAAGAAATTATGCACATAAAAATGTGCCAATAGTTTGCATTGTGTTCATATAAGCACTACAGAAATTATCAAGTATGATATAGAATGAAAAGGAAACGGCAAGATATAATCACATCATGGCATATAACTTTAGAAAAGAGTAATTCAATTTAAAGTTCACCTTAGAAAGGTGCTTTCTCCCAGCTATAAGGTTCTCATATACATCTTGACTTGTGCACTTAACATTACATATATTGCTTTGGTTCTTGTATACATCGTCATTAGTTACATATGGATGAGACCACCCATCATTCATTGTGCCAGGAAAAGTTGTAGTTGATGTCTCTTGTAACAGAACAAAAGCCTGCATATTCAGTGTGCGGGGAAAGGTTGAAGGTGCAGTGTCTTGTAATGGAACCACAGCCTGCATATTAGAAACATTGTAATTAAAACCATAATATATATATATATATATATATATATATATATATATATAGTCATGACAATAACATGAGAAAAAAATGATTTTGTTCACAAATTTGAAAACTTTGATCAAATGGGGAGCATTCACGTAATCATATCTACTGGAGTCAGCATGCCTGAGGATCCAGTTTCGAGAATTTGTTGTTTGAGCAGCAACAACAGAAGGAGTAGTCGAATATCCAAGTGGGTTGGTGACTGGAGGATGAGTAATGGAAACAGAGATATGAGGGAAAGAGAACGGATATGTAGAATAGAAGTGATTATAGGTGGTGGTGTGGGTACATTTTGGACTAATTAATGTGAAGAATTCAACTCAAGTTATGATTTTGTATTTGCAGCACAACACACACTTTGGAGACAGTAATTGAAAGGAGGCAATGAAAAGAGAGGGAAGAGTCACAAAGGAACACCAGTGGTGAGAGATAGGCTAATTGCAAAAGCTAAATCACTTGATGAACCAGATTTGTTTTCAAGAGTTGCTCCTACTAATAGGATTTTATACTACTAAAGGACATATTTTAGATTTTGAAAATAAAGTAGTAATATAGTAGTCAATGTTTTTATTAAGAATATTATTTAATGTTACTAATATAATATTTATAAGTAAATACATTTGTCTTGTATGGTATGATACAATTTTGTTATTTAATTGAAATTTTAAAAAACTTAGTTTATAAAACATTTTGAAAATGAAAAGGTCAAATGTGTATATAAGAAAATTAGATTTTTTAAAAAGGTATTAGTATAATACAATTTATGGTAAGATACAGTTTTGTTATTTAATTAAAATTTAAAAAAAAACTTAGCTTATAAAACATTTTGAAAAAGAAAAGGTCAAACATGTATATAAGAAAATTAAATTTGAAAAATAAAAGTATTTGTATAATAGAATTTATGGTATGATACAATTTTGTTATTTAATTAAAATTTTAAAAAAAAAACTTAGTATATAAAACATTTTGAAAAACAAAAGGTCAAAATAAGAGAAAATTAAATTTGAAAAGAAGTATTAGTATAATAGAATTTATTATATGATACAGTTTTGTTATTTAATTAAAATTTTAACAATTTTTAGATTATAAGACATTTTGAAAAAGAAAAATTCAAACACACTGTGTGTGTTTGAACAAAGGAAGTATTAGTGTAATATTTAATGCTATTAATATTGTTTTTCTACAAGTATATAAATAAATAGCTTTTTCTTTATGTAGTATGATACAATTTTATTATTTAATTAAGATTTTAAAAAAAATTATTTTATAAAATGTATTTTAAAAAACTGAAAAAACAGAGAGAGACATTTTCTAATATAATAGGACAAATTTTTTTATTTAATTAAGATTTGAAGAAAATTATTGTTTTGTAAAACAAATTAAAAAGAATAATATTAATGTAGTATTTGATATTATAAATTTAATACTTATACAAATATATAAATAAAATAAATTTTTATATAGTATGAGACAATTTTGTTTTTCAATTAAGATTTTAAAAAAATAGTTTATAAAGCATATTTTAAATTAAAAAGAAAAATGCAAATGTGTGTCAATATATATATATATATATATATATATATATATATATATATATATAATTGAGTAGGATTCAAGTTACCTTAAGAGTAATTCTAGGTAGAGTTATTTCACTAAAAAACTCTTTGTATACATTAAATTTCAATAATCCAGAATCTCAATGATCTTGCACATTAAATTTTAAATAAATCAAACATTTGTAGTTGGATAATATTGTAGTCAACATTTACTTATATTTTAAGAAAAGTATATTATATGTTAATTTGAATTTATTCAGTAAAACATCAAATGGTTTTTAAACTTTTTTATAAAAATTTGTAAACTTGATCTATTCAATAATGACTTTTAATTTAACAAAAGTATTTAATGTAACTACATATCAGGGACTCAAATTTGAATTCACTGGTTAAGATGGAACAATCTTGTGTTAGTTGATCACATGCTCGGGGGTCTCTTGAAGTAACTTGATTTCACTCATAATAATTTATCTCTTAATTTCTATCTATAATTATTATTTTAAACAAATTATAATTAATTATTTTAAAATTTTCTTTAAATAGAAACTAGGTATTTCACAATTTTAAGAATAGAAACTAGGTATTGAGTTTAAATAGGTGTCAAATGGTTAAAATACACTTATTTTCTTTAAAAGGCCATCAAGTTTTAAGCTTTTAAGATAAGACAACAAAATAACTTACTAAAAATAAAGTCCTTAAATTTTAAATTTTAAAAAAATTTGAAACATTTAGAAATCTCTAAGAATTTTGGAAAACATTTTGAAATAAAAATAATAAGAGTTACCCCAAGATTTTAAAGAGAAAGGAAAGAAAAAAAGTAAGAGATAAAATAAAGAAATATGACTTCTCTGGTTTTAAAGCCAAATCATTAATAGGTTTAGGGTTCAACTGAATTTTGTTGAAAACAAATAATATGTCATTTTAAAGGTTTAGAAGTCTACTTTCTAAAATATTAGACCATGCATGAATAAAATATTTACAAAAACATGATAAAGATTTGAGCAGACAGGAGGTTAAAAACCGTCTCAGCACAAAACAATCCACTTCTAAGAAAAAAATTTCAATCAATTTCAATTTTATTATACAAAAATGTGATCTCATATTGTAGCCCTCTAAATCTTGTTTTCCAAGAATGCATATTATATTTTCCAATTCATTTTGTATAAAAAGAACCAACTTTTTTTTTCTAAGACATATCAAAATCATGAACACAAATTTCTTCCATGCACATAAGCAAAAAGAATCCTTGTTGTTTACAACTGTTATATACTTTCATTCAATCAACTTATATCGTAAGCAACTCATCAAAAGAATGAGTGGTAAAAAGAATACTTGTTTGTAATTTGTTCTTCATTAAACCCTTCTCAGGTTAAAGGAGAATTGGACGTAGCTCAAGAGTTTGAGTGAAGCAGTATAAAACAATTGTTCACATCTATGTTGTGTTTTCATATGTTTTCTCTTGTTTTCACCTTTTTGGATGCACAGGTTCATACAAATATGGTTTTGAGAAAATTGTTTTTAAACCTGTTGGATGATCTTTGATCAAACATGTTTTCAAATCTGTTGATCATACTTGCTTTTGAAATGGACTCCATCTTTGTGAAAAAGATTTTAAGCTTATACTAACACACTATTCAACCCCCAATCTAGTGTGTTCTATTTATTTCAATATTTATACAAATACATATATATATATATATATATATATATATATATATATATATAATTGATTTTTCTTTATGCAGTATGATACAATTTTATTATTTAATTAAGATTTTAAAAAATTATTTTATAAAATATATTTTGAAAAGGAAAAATTCAACTCTCTCTCTCTCTCTCTCTCTTGCGAGAGATTTTCTCATACAATATAACATAATTGTTTTATTTAATTAAGATTTGAAGAAAAAAATGGTTTGTGGATTTTTGTTTTTCAAAAACATCAAATCTATATTTATATGTAAGTAAATTGAACCTGAAAAATAATATTAAAGTAGTATTTGATATTATTAATTTAATAAATAATATGAATTGAAAATAATAAATAATATATAATATAATATAATTAATAATATATAATAAAATAAATAACCATAAATAAATAAATATACAATAAAATATATAATCATAATCTATAATTTAATATATAATTATGTAAAAAAAATTAATTATATAAAATTATTAATCATATAATATATTTTAAATTATATAAAATATTAATTATATAAAAAGTTATTAACTATGCAATCAAAGAATGCAGTATAATACATTGTAGCCGTGCTAAATGGCATTGTCTGATCCATGTAGCTGATTCCACCTAGTGGGATAAGGCTTTGTTGTTGGTGATGTCACCACTTGAATGAGAAACTTTTTTTTTCTTTTTGAAACATCATTTATTCTATCAACATTTTTTTAGCACAAGCTTCCCATTTTTTTTATTTTTCTTTTTTCTTGTGTCACTTTATCTACTAAATATAAATCATCATAAAAATGAGTAGTTAGAATTGTATAAGCATTAAAAATGCACTGAAGACACGACTCCTTGTACTGTGGACTTCCAAGCATTCAAAATGAAGATCCTATGAAGTCATGCAAATGAGTTTCGATGAAGACAAAGCCAACAAGTTAAAGCACCCTCACATAAGTCAAGCTAAAGCCAAAAATAGAAGAAAGAAACAATGAAGTCAAGGTTCAAGACCAAGTATTGAAGAGTCAGAGTCTGTGTCCTAGGTATGTCTTGTAAACTCTACAAATATCACTAGGACTAACATCAACGATCCATCTAGGGCTCTAATAATGAATCTAGGTCACGTAGAAACCTACTACACATAACATTACACACTAGAATGGGCTGGGAACCTTGAAAACTCATGATAGAAAATCAAATACAATATTCAATAAATATTCATTCTCACGTCATAAACACATCAAAAAACAAGAAAAGAGGTGAGCTTCCCTTACCTATGTGTCTCCAAGCCTAGATCTCGAGAAGAAGAGAGAAAGGGAAGAAGCCTTGAGCTCAACAAAGAGGGGTTCCATCAAGATCAACACTATCTCACCAAACCCATGGAAAACACAACTCAAAACATCACAAATAAGCTTTTACAACAAACACGAATTATAGGTCATCGCATGGAAAGGAGAAAGAGAAGAGAAGAGAAAGAGAGAACTCACCTTCCAACAATGGAGTCACAAGCTGAAGATGTGTACTCTTTGTTATATATATCCTGAAAAGGATCAACAAATTGAACCTGAAAATTTGGAATTGAAAAAAATATTGACAAAAAGGGGACCAGATGTAACACGGGTATTGTAGAAAGCATTCAAATAGAAAGACAAAAAAAAGATTAGGATGCAAAACAATAATATTATGAGAAGATTACATACCTTCAACAAGAAGAATAATCAATACATTTAGCATGAAGAAATTTGATGAACACACATTATGAGAGAAAGTAGAAAAAAATAATGAACATACAAATTTCAGAAGGAAAAAAAAAGTATTGTAGAATGCATTCAATTAGAAAGGAAAAAAAAATGTAGAAAAGAAATATTACAGGATACAAAACAACAATATCAAAAGAATTCATACCTTCAACACAAAGAACTTGCAAAAGATGACAAAAGTTAACCCCTTTGAAGAAGGACGGATATTGTCTACTAAGTATGAAAATAATGAGTTCTTGAATGAAAGGATTTTAAAATTTCAGACTGTAGACAGAGGCTTTATGATTTAGTCTGTTAGGTAAAAGATGAGACACAATTAAATTAAAAATGCAATAACTGCAGTGATCAAGGAAATATGGATTTGTTTTTAAAAATATCACTCCATAATATTTTTTCATTTAAAATTCTAAATAAAATATTCAGTGAAAATATATAAGAATCAATTTTTTTTTTTTATAAATATAAGTTTTTTTTTTTATAAAAGTCTAAATATAAGATTTTTCTATAAAACTGTAGAATCAATTATAAGTTTTATAATTCACCGTGAATTTTGTCCTTTTTGTAATTGTATTTTAAATTTTAAATTTATGTTTATTTTAATTGCATTTAATATTTTGCATTGTTAATTGAAATCATTACGTTTGCTTGTTACTTTTAAATTTTAAATCAATCGTGATTTGGTATTTTAAATTTTAAATTGTTGTTACTTTTAATTGTATTTTAAATTTTAAATCAATTAGGTGATTCAAATCAATCATATAACTACATTTTAAAATTTAAATTTCCATTGCTTTTAATTGCTCATAAAATTTTAAATTTAAGTTACTGTTCTTTTATTTGAAATTACCTTTTTGTCCCTGAAATTTTTGGGGGGAATTTTGTGGGCAGTGTATGTTCCTTTAAGTAATAAAGGATTTTAAATTTTAAATCAATTAGGTGATTCAAATCAATCATATAACTACATTTTAAATTTTAAATTTCCATTGCTTTTAATTGCTTATAAAATTTCAAATTTAAGTTACTATTTTTTTATTTGAAATTACCTTTTTGTCCCTGAAATTTTGGGGGGGGGGGGGGGGGGGGGGAATTTTGTGGGCAGTGTATATTCCTTTAAATAATAAAGGATAAAGGATTATGAAAAATAATAATTATATAAAATAAAAATCATATAATATATTTTAAATTATATAAAATGTTATTAACTATGTAATCAAAGAATGCAGGTATCTGAGCACAATTGATGTCACCACTTGAATGGTAGAAACTTTTCTTTTCTTTTGAAACATCCTTTACTTGATAAACATCTTTTTAAACACAAGCTTCCCATTTCTTTTTCTTTTTCTTGTGTCATCTTATCTACTAAATACAAGTCATCATAAAAAAAAAAAAAGCAGTTAGAACTGTTGTTAGTACAACTGTCAATGCCATTAGATTTTCCATAAATCTTCAATACCACTTGAAAATTGAAGGAGGCTAATGACATAGAGTTTAGTCATGTATTGAATTTGGTCACCAACTTCAATTCTTAATCATGTTCCATAGGTAGTTGATCAATCTTGTATTAAAATTTATCACTAATAATGAAAGTATAAAAAAGAAATGTTATTTATTTTAATTTATTAGAATATCAAAAATGTAAGAATGGATAAATGCAACATAGAAAAATATTGTAAAAGAATTTCCTGAATGTTATGTATATCTTTTGAAGACTGAGTTTATTATGTAAGATCTTGTCATACATTATGTATTTATTTTAAATATTAAATTTTTATTTAAACTTATTTATTTTAATTAATATTTTCTTTAATTTTATTCTTTTTTCATTCATATTTATTTAATTTTATTTATTCATTTTACTTAATATTTCATTTAAGTTTATTCATTTTAACTAATATTTAATTTAAGTTAATTTATTTATTTTAATTAATATTTTATTTAATTTTATTTATTAATTTTATGTTAAATCTTATTTAAATTTATTTATTTTAATTTATATTTATAATTTATTTAATTTATTTATTAAAGTTATTTTTGAATTTTAATTAATTTTAATAGTTATTTATTTTAATTTACTTTTTTAAATTTTTTTAAGAAATCACCACATGCACCGGCACCATGGCAATTTCTTCTTAAAATATCCCATGTGATATTATTTTGTGGTTGCAGTCCAATTTTTTTAAAACAAATAAAAAAGAAAGTGATGTGACATTAGAAATATTCACATAATTCTCAGGAAAAAAAATCACATAACTTAACGATTTTATTAATGATGTGACAAAATAGTCCCACTTTAATAATATATTTGAAAATAACTTCATTAACTCAATAACTCTCTGACTACATTTCTCTTTCCCTTTTACGTTTGTTTTCTCTCTCAATTAATGAAGTTGCCCACCAAACTATATGTATCCTAGATCTTCATAATCATATATTCCAAAACACAAACTGTGACAAAACAAGCTTACTAGACACCCTATGGCTGATAAAAGCATGAAAATTTAACAAAGACCGAAAAACAATTATCATTGCATCCCCTAACCAAGTTTAAAGTTCATAATAGAAATAATAATCTTAGTTCCCTTTTGACTCTGCTCGTTGCTTCTTCACCCTTGAAGTATGTTTATGTCCAACAAGGTGAGTATCAAATTGTTTCTAGCTGTTGCATGCCGCATCACACAGACTGCAATATCTAACATCAGCTTTTGTAGCCCCACCTTCAACAAGTTTGCGTTTCTTCGTCGCAAACTCCATTTTGGGTGCCTTCAGTGATTCTGGTTTTTCGGAGTCTGGCTTTTCTAGTGGCTCGATTATTGGATTTGTTGGCTGTTGTGAAGTATTTGTAGTGGTGGTATCAACACTAGCATCAGTTTTTGACTTCAATAGTTTCTTCATATTCTTCAAGTGTTTCTTCCCAGCTTGGTGTGTATTATACATTTCCCCGCTATTACATTCACACTTACAAACTTCACATGATAGAGATTGATCAAGCTTGTTTTTCTTCAGAGGATTATTCGAAGGACCAACTCCATTATTTGACATCCTGGCAACCTACAGAATGACCAACAGAACAATGCTCAATTTCTCCGACTTAACACTTTTTCTTGCATTACAAGAGGTAAAACAAAAATTAACATGTGCAACTTAGTAAAATGCAATTATTGAATACAATGACTTGAGTGGTCTATCACCTTCTGTTGGTTAGATTTTGACTGCTCGACTATAGCATCAGCTGCCACATTTCCTTGGATATTATCACTATTTGTTTGTACACTAGTGTGCAAGGGTCCAGCTTGCATCTGCAGATTCCTCTTGTATCTCCTTCCGGAAGTGTTTTTTCATGAACACTTTCGCTATTGGAATTGACTTGGCAATGTTCACATCTTAATGGGTTTGTGACTCTTTGGTCAGGCACCATTGCTATTCATTAGTTAAAATTGTTGAGACCCAGTATCATTCAATGTTCCGAGTTACAGCTGATGTCTCTGGTAATGGAACAAGAGACTGCATATTCAATGTCTGGGGAACAGTTGCAGCTGGAGTGTCTTGTAATAGAACAATGGCCTGCATATTTGAAACATCAAAATTAAAACCATAATACATATATAGTCATGACAATAATGTAAAAACCCTTACACTATCTGTGACTATTTGCTCTAATTTAAATAAAAATGAAATGCAGAACAACAACATAAAGGAAAGAAAAGGGCCTAAAAAATATTGCATAGATAGATAGCCACAAAGCACCCCAAATGGCATAACAAAAAAAAAAAGATTTTGTTCATAAATTTGAAAACTTTAATCAAATGGGGGGCACTCAGTAATCATATCTATAGAATACAACAACTTTTCTTGCACCGCAAGAGGCAAAACAAAAATTAACATGTGCAACTTAGCAAAATGCAATTATTGAATACAACAACTTGGGTGGTCTATCTATAGAAATAACAAAATTGGAATTTGATTGAGAAATATCAAAATTCTTTGTGATAAACATTATTGACAATTTAATTGTAATAACAGAGTGTGTAAACCATGACTAAGAGATTAGACAATGATAGAAAACCAATTTTTCTCCTGTTTAATGCTCTTTTTCTCTCAAAACAATTTTAGTTTAATAAATGAAAATGATGCAAGAAATTATGCACATAAAAGTGAACCAATAGTTTGCACTGTGTTCAGTTATGCACTAAAATAAATTATCAAGTATGATATAGATGAAAAGAAAACAGCAAGATATATAATCACATCATGGCACATAACCTTAGAAAAGGGTAATTCAATTTAGGATTCACCTTAGAACTTTGCCCAGGCACCACTGTAGCGTCATTAACTCTGCTTTGGTCTAGCAACACTAGTGTAGCTTCATTAGTTACATATGGATGAGACCACCCATCATTCATTGTGCCAAGAAAAGTTGCACTTGATGTCTCTTGTAACGGAACAAGAGCCTGCATATTCAATGTAGTAATATTATACTACTAATGGGCAAAATTTACATTTGAAAAAGCTAAATCACTTGATGAGCCAGATTTGTTTTCAATAGTTGCTCCTACTCATGGGGTTTTATACTACTAATGGGCATAATTTATATTTGAAAAGAAAAAGTAGTAATATAGTAGTCAATGGTTTTTTTAAGAATATTATTTAATGCTAATAATATAATATTTATAAATAAATAGATTTGTCTTATATGGAATGATACAGTTTTGTATGCGGTTCTCTCTGCTAGGGTTTGGTTGCTCTAGGGTCTCTAGGGTTTCTACGTAAACACCTAGGGTTGCATGCGATTATGGCTTCTTCTCCTGCTGCGTTTGTCCCTTGGGGATTTCTAGATATTGATGCATCTCCTCCTGTTTCGCGCCAACAGCCTCAATCTGTTTCTGTTCCAAAGCAAAGGACTTTTGCCCAAGCCTTGAAGAATGCTTGTGATATTCCTATTAGTCAACTCCCCATTCCTTGCTTGAAAGGGGATGCTTTAGCGGTAACAATTCCTGAAGAGGAATATCAAGCGGGCTTGGAAGGATGTAAAACTAATCTGCATGGGCGGCTTCTTCTACCGAAAGGTACTCAACCCTTGAAGTATCCAGATTTGCGAGCAAAATTGGCTAAGCAATGGCAACCTCTTGCGCAATGGCGAATGGTTCCTATCGGAAAAGGCTATTTTGAGTTTTCTTTTTCCTCTATTGAGGACCTCAGGCGTGTTCTTGCAGTGGGTTCTTGGAACCTAGACCCAGGTGTGTTAAGATTATTCTCTTGGTCACCTGATTTTAATCCAAATCAGGTGAGACAGACCAACACTCAATGCTGGATTCGGATCTTTGGTCTTCCTCAAGAGTATTGGCGTCCTAAAATTCTTTTTTCTATTGCGCGGGGAGTTGGGGTTCCTCTTGCTTTAGACGACGCCACAATTAATCGTTCCTTTGGTCACTTTGCGAGGGTACTTGTTGATGTTGATCTGGCGAGTCATCTTCGTGATCAAATCTTGGTGGAGCGATCAGGTTATGCTTTTTTTGTTGATATTATTTATGAAAGACTTCCTGCGTTTTGTCATGCTTGCAAAATAATTGGTCATTCGTTTGATGTTTGTAAAAGGAAGCCTTTGGAACCTAAAGAAGGGGGTGATGAAGAGAAAAAGAAGATGGCTGCTAAATATATCCCCAAGAACAAGAAAGCTGTGGTCCAAGATGATGCTGATATTGCAGGTGGTCCTAGTTATGCAAATAAAGATGCAGAGGCAGTGGTAGTAAGTGATGAGGTTCAGGTCAATAATGCTGAGATGTTAGTGGCGAACGTTGTTATCCCAGAGCATAGTCCTCATAACAATTCTATGGATCATCTAGATGACTCATGTGACGAGTCATTACATCCAGAATCACCTGTTCTGGGTGCAGAAATTGGGCACGTAGTTATGAGTCCTCAAGGTTCTCCTATTACAGGTTCTGGTAATGAAATTGTCCAGGATTCTTTGAACCAAGTAGTGCAGCAAGACTTACAAATCATCTCTCGTTTGTGGGGGGATGTTGAGGGTGATGAGGATGTGGTAGAAAAGAATCCTTCTGAGGATGCAGAGTACCAAAAGGATGAGTTTACACCAGTGGTTACAAGATCCAAGAAGAAAAAGTTGAAAAAACAAAATGGTGCAAAAACCCGTGTAAGGGCTGGACCAAAAAATTTTGCATGATGAAGGTGATATTTTGGAATGCCAGAGGGGTAGCTAATCAAGCAACCCAGGTGTACATAATTCAGCTTTGTAGAGATCATAAACCAGATTTTTTGTTTCTGGCAGAACCGTGGACTAAGGCTAAGAAGTTAACTAGCTTTTGGTCTAGACTTCATTACAAGCTTTTTGCTGTTAATGATAGAGCGAATCTTGAACCTAATCTATGGGTTCTTTGTGCTGAACATTTGTTTCCCTCTTTATTAATGTCTTCTAATCAACATATCTCATTTTCTCTTGATTCAGATAACACTAAGCTCTATTTCTCAGCGGTGTATGCTAGTACTAGTTACTGTCATCGTCGCCAGTTATGGACTGAACTTGCTTCTCTGCAGCAAAACCGGGTCGGGCCTTGGTGTTATGCAGGTGATTTTAATGCTGTATTGGGCTCTCATGAAAAGAGGGGTGGACGTCTTCCTTCCCAGACTTCTTGTGATGAGTTCAAAGGATGGATTGATAGTTGTGGTCTTATTCATATTCCTTCTATGGGTGCAGAATACACGTGGACTAATGGCAGGAAAGGTAGGGATCATATTGATATGCGTCTTGATAGAGCCTTGTGTAATGCTGAGAGTTTTGATTTTTGGACCAGTGTTTCATGTTCCCTGCTGCCAAGATTTAGATCGGATCATTGCCCTATTTCTATTCACTTTCAGAAAGGTCAAAAAATGTTTGCTTCGCCTTTCAGATTCCTAAAGATGTGGGCCACGCACCCTGATTGTAAACGACTTGTTGAGGAGGTTTGGAAAAAAGTTTTCGTGGGCTGTCCCATGTATGTGTTAAGCCAGAAGCTCAAAGCATTGAAGGTTGAGCTTAAAAGCTGGAATAAGGTAGTTTTTGGTGATGTTAATCTTAAGGTTCGCAATGCTATGGATAAGGTGGATGAGATTCAAAAGAAGGTTCAGATTCTTGGATTTTCTGATGATTTTCATGAAGAGGAGGTTGGAGCTCAGCTAGAACTACAACAGGCTCTTCTTATTCAAGAGTCTTTTTGGCGTGATAAGGCCAGGGTTAATTGGCATTGCCAAGGTGACAAAAATACAGCCTATTTCCACAAGCTAACAAAGGTACGTCGAGCTACTCAGCAGATTTCGTATCTGAGACATAATGGGCAGACTATATCTCAGCAGCACGAATTAGAAGAGGTTGTGGTTGATTATTTCTCTAATATATATGCCTCTGATAATGATTGTACGCATAATACTCTTATCCAGGAAACGATTCCTACTTTGTTAGATTCTGTGGATAATGAGTTTTTGACAAAAGCCCCATCTTTTCATGAGGTTCGTTCTGCAGTTTTTAATTCTAATGGTGATGGAGCTCCTGGTCCTGATGGCTTTGGTGCTTGCTTTTTCCAGCAATATTGGGATATTGTGGGTTTGGATGTCTTTAATTCTGTGAATCAATTTTTTACACAGGGCTGGCTTTTGCCTAATCTGAATTCAAATCTTGTGATCCTTATTCCCAAGGTTCCAGGTGCTGACAGCATTGACAATTTTAGGCCAATAGCTTTGGCTAATTTCCAGTTTAAGATTATTTCCAAAGTTTTAGCTGACCAGTTGGCACAGGTTGCTCCTAAGTTAATTTCGAAACAGCAATGTGGATTTGTGCAGGGTAGACAGATTCGAGAGTGTATAGTCACTACTTCGGAGGCTATAAATTTGCTTAATAATAGAGCATTTGGTGGGAATTTGGCCTTGAAAATTGACATTCGTAAAGCTTTTGATACTTTGGATTGGAACTTCTTATTATGTGTTCTGGAGGCATTTGGCTTTAATCAAACCTTTCGCCATTGGATTAATGTCATTCTTCACTCAGCAAAATTGTCATTTGTTGTGAATGGTAAACCAGCTGGTTTTTTTGCTTGTAAACGTGGAGTGAGGCAGGGTGATCCTCTTTCGCCTTTACTTTTCTGTCTAGCAGAAGAAGTCCTTAGTAGGGGAATAACTTTGCTAGTTAGGAAGGGTCTACTACTGCAGATGAATGGTCCAAGACGAGCAACAGTTCCTAGTCATGTATTCTTCGCAGATGACATTATGCTCTTTTGTAGGGGTCAAAAGAGAAGTCTGCATAATTTGATGGCTCTCTTAAATGCATATGGTGAGGCCTCTGGTCAATTAATCAGTGCACAAAAGTGTCGTTTTTTTCATGGAGGCTTATCTCATGCTAGAGTTGCTTGCATTCGTCAAATTCTTGGTTTTACAGAAGGCTTCATCCCCTTCATTTATCTTGGTGTTCCTATTTTCCAAGGTAAGCCCAAAAGATGTCATTTGCAGCCCATAGCTGATAGAATAAAGTCCAAACTGGCGTCTTGGAAAGGTTTGTTATTGTCATACATGGGACGTGTTCAGTTGGTCAAGTCTACAATACAAGGCATGCTGCTGCACAGTTTTTTCATTTATTCTTGGCCCCCTGCGTTACTTAAACATTTAGATTCCTGCATTAGGAATTTTATTTGGACAGGGGACATTAATAAGAAAAAGCTTGCAACGGTGGCCTGGAGCAAATTGTGTTCTCCGATTTCTTCTGGGGGCTTGGGAATTTGACCACTAAAGAGTGTTAATAAGGCTGCCATCCTCAAACTTTGTTGGCATTTGGTTACATCTCAAGAATCTTGGGCGATACTTTCTAGAGCACGTTATTTTCGAAATGGGAGACCTGTTCAGTCATATACAAAATCTTCAATTTGGCCTGGTATTCGGCTCTGGTTGTCTACTGTTGAAGACAATATTTTTTGGCAAATTGGAAATGGGGAGTCTATTTCATTTTGGAAGGACAAGTGGCTAACCAGTCCTATTATTGAAATGGCCAATATTCCTGCTTCGGTCAGCTCTCTTTTGTGTGCCAAAGTTGGTGATTTTTTATTAAATGGATCTTGGAACATCCCGCGCTCATTGGAAATTCATTATCCGACTATTTGTGCTGCAATTAAACAAACAGTTATTCCATTTGTACCTCAGGAAGACAAAGCTACTTGGGCCCCAGCTTCTTCAGGGGAGCTTTCTTTTAAGGAAGCTTTTTTATATCTAGAGCAGAACCAAACAACAGTTTCTTGGCATAAATGAATTTGGAGGGCGTCTATTCCTCCTTCTCGTTCCTTCCTCTACTGGAGATTCCTTCTGGGGAAACTTCCAACTGATGATGCCTTGTGTAAAAAAGGATTGGTTATGGTCTCAATGTGTCCTCATTGTGGTATGGATTATGAAACTGCAGAACATTTAATTTTAAATTGATCGTTTGCCATTGGAGTCTGGCAGTGGTTAAGTAGTGTCTTTAAAGTTAGTCTGGACTTATCTTCTCCCACTAGTTTGCTGTCTATTTGCAGACAAAAGTTCAGTTCACAGGTCATGGATGTCATTGTGGCTGGTATTATTAATGCTGTGTGGTTCTTATGGCATAGCAGAAATTTAATTCGTTTTGAAAATGCTACAGTTTCTCAGAGATCCCTGCAGTATAAAATTCGTGCGGCTGTCTCTCTTTCGGGGACTATGTCTCAAGGTGTAATGTGTTCCAACATGCAGGAATTTAGCATTCTGAAATATTTCTCTGTGGCTGGTCATGTATCTAAGGCTCCACGTATTATAGAAGTTCTTTGGAAGCCTCCTTCAGCAGGTTGGATTAAGGTGAATATTGATGGAGCAGCGCGTGGTTCTCCAGGCCTTGCTGCATGCGCTGGCATTTTTAGAGATGCTAATGGTAATTTTCTGGGTGGATTTGCGATGCACTTAGGGATCTCTTCTTCATTTTCTGCAGAACTCATGGCAGTCTTGAAGGCAGTTGATCTTGCTCATGAGAGGAGTTGGAATTTCATTTGGCTGGAGAATGATTCATCCTTGGTTCTTGCTGCACTTCAAAATCCTGATTTAGTGCCTTGGCGTCTTCGTATTCAGTGGGACAATTGTCTTGTTCGAATTCGTAATATGCATTTTATCGCTACTCACATTTACAGGGAAGGAAATGATTACGCTGATAAATTGGCAAATTATGGTATCACAAATGTTGGCTTTATATGGTGGGATTTTATTCCTAGTTTTATTAGAAAGGAATTTAGTCGCAATAAGGTAGGCTTACCTGCTTACAGATTTTGTTGATTGTTTTGCATGGGTTTGGTTTGGCCCCCCCATGCTCTTTGTTTATCTTTTACTTTTAATGAATAAATTTTGGGTCTGCAGCATATGATTGTTAGTTTCTAAGGTGCCAACCTAGTTGGGATCTTGGGAGCTACCTTGATGCTTTGCACACCTAACCTTATTAAAAAAAAATTTAATTAAAATTTTAAAAAACTTACTTTATAAAACATTTGGAAAATGAAAAGGTCAAACATGTATATAAGAAAATTGGATTTGAAAAAAAGGTATCAGTACAATAGAATTTATGGTAAGATACACTTTGGTTATTTAATTAATTTTTTTTAAAACTTAGCTTATAAAACATTTTGAAAAAGAAAAGGTCAAACATGTATATAAGAAAACTAGATTTGAAAAAAATGTATTAGTATAATAGAATTTAAGGTATGATACAATTTTGTTAGTTGATTAAAATTATTTTTTAAAAAAATTTAGTTCATAAAACATTTTGAAAAAGAAAAGGTCAAACATGTATATAAGAAAATTAGTTTTGAAAAAAAAATAGTATAATAGAATTTATGGTATGATACAGATCTGTTATTTAATTAAAACTTTAACAAAATTTATTTTATATAACATTTTTAAAAAGAAAAATTCAACGTCATTAATATAATTCTTATACAAATATATAAATGAGTAAATTTTGTCTTATATAGTATGTTACAATTTTTTTTACAGATGTCACAATTTTTTTATTTAATTAAAATTTTAAAAAAAGATTATAAGAGATACTTTCAAATCTCTCTCTCTCTCTCTCTCTCTCTCTCTCTCTATATATATATATATATATATAATGACTTGAGAAGAAATATTAATGTATCATTTAATTCTGTTAATGTAATATTTATACAAATGTACATATAAAAAAAACATTTTTCTTTATGCAATATGATACAATTTCATTATTTAATTAAGATTTTTAAAAAATTAGTTTATAAAATATATTTTGAAAAGGAAAAATTCAACTCTGTCTCTTGAGAGAGATTTTCTTATACAATAGGACATAATTTTTTATTTAATTAAGATTTGAAGAAAAAAATTGGTTTGTAGAAATTTTTTTTAAAAAATTCAAATCTATATGTATATGAAAGAAAATTAAAACTGAAAATAATATTAAAGTAGTATTTGATATTATTAATTTAATACTTATACAAATATATAAATAAATAATTTTTATATAGTATGACATAATTTTGTTTTTTTTAATTAAGACTTAAAAAATAGTTTATAAAACTTTATTATAAAATCCTAGACCACTTGGTTAAGGGACAGAAGTCACTACCACTTGTGCCGACCAGTGTTCGTGAAACAAGTCACCAACTTCAATTCTTAATACATGTCCCATAGGTAGTTAGTCAATTTTGTATTAAAATTTATCACCAAGAACGAAAATGTATATATAAAAAATGTTATTTATTTTAATTCATTAGAACAATAAAAAATATAACAATGGATAAATGCAATTATTTTAATTTTTTACCATGGATAAAGGATATGGTTCTTGATGACAAGGAATTAATGCAAGATAGAAAAATATTGTAAAAGAATTTTCTGAATGAGATGTATGTCTTTTGAAGACTAACTTTATTGTTGAAGGGCTTCTCATGCATTATGTATGCATTTTCAAGGGTGGCTTTTTCTATTTTAAATTTTTATTTAAACTTATTTATTTTAATTTATATATATATATATATATTAATTTATTTATTCTAAGTTGAATTTTATTTAACTTTATAAAGTTATTACTTAATATATTATTTAATTATATTGATATATTTTAATTAATATTTTATTATAGTTTATATATTTATTTAATTATTAATTTTTTCTTTAAATTTGTTTATTTATTTTAATTAATATTTTTTTAAGTTTATTCATTTTTTTATTTATATCTTATTTAGGATTATTTATTTAATTTAACTTATCTATTTATTTTATATTAAAATCTCATTTAACTTTATTTATTTTAATTCATAATTTATTTAATTTATTTATTTATGTTGTTTTTGTTTTTTAATTAATTTTAATATTTATTTACTTTAATTTATTTTTTAATTTTTGTGCTTATTTGCAATTTTTACTCAAAACTTTTTAGTTTTTGACAAATTTTACCCCCAAAAAATTAATTTAGCACATTTTACCCCCAACTTTTTAAAAAACTTGCAAATTATACCTTCTGTCATTAAGCTGACATGACATTGACATTAGTGTAAAAGTTGATGGTAAAATTCACCAAAAAGTAAAAAGTTAGGAGTAAAAGTGTAATTATGTCAGCACGTCACATAAGGTCAACAACGAGAGGTAAAATTTGCAAGTATTTTAAAAAGTTGGGATAAAATGCGTCAAATTAATTTGTTGGAATAAAGTTCACCAAAAAGTAAACAATTAGGAGTAAAAAGTGCAATTATGCCTAATTTTTTTTAAGACATCACCACATGAACCGGCAACTTGGCAATTTCTTCTTAAAATGTCCCACGTGACATTACCAAGGGCTGTAGTCCAAAATTTTTAAAACAAATAAAAAAGAAAGTAATGCATGTGACATTAGAAATCTTCACATAACTTGGCGAATCCATTCATAATGTGACAAAACAGTCTTACTTTAATAATATATTTGAAAATAACTTCATTAACTTAATAACTCTTTCACTACATTTCTCTTTCCCTTTTACATTTGTTTTCTCTCTCACTTAATGAAGTTGTCCACCAAACTATATGTATCCTGGATCTTTAGAATCATTATATTCCAAAGGCTTAAATATGTTTTACGTCCCTGATAAATTAGCAAATTTTGTTTTGAGTCCCTAATAAATTTTTGTGTGCTTTGGATCCCTAATATATTAAAAATTTTGTTTTTGGTCCCTGCCGTCAGTTAAGTAATGATGTGTAAGTTAAAATTTTTAAAATACAATTTCTAGCGGCTCAAAAACCATCAATATTCATTTAAAAATTAAATTACAATTTCTAACAGTTTTAAAACCGCCATAATTATTCAAAATAAAAAAAGGAAACACATCTGGATTTTGTCTTCAACTTTGTCACTACAGTTTCAATTTCAGATCCAACACAAATCTTTTTTTTTATTTTTTTTTATCTTTTACAAGAATCAATTAAAGCATCAAATTACAAGATCTCAGTCAGTTGTAAAGAAAAAAAATGAATCACAGATCTCAGTCACTTGTAAAGGAAAATAAACATGAGTACCTTGGATTTGAAATCTCGTATATGAAAATCGTACATCTGGAAACGCTTTCAATTCCTCCCATCCCCCACAATGTTCTTTGATTTTGCAAAGCGGATCTGGAAACGCTCTTTCAAATCCAACTTGTGGCCGCAGATTTGGAAATCGCAGATCTGGAACTCGGCAACAATGGTGGGAGCCTCGGCGAGGGCGCATTGCGTGTGGACCTTACGGTTGAGGAAGGAGAGTGCGGAGCATGAGAGGTGAGAAGGTGGAGATGTAACACCTCGAAAATTTTTACCTAGTAAGTAGGGACGTGAGCGGTTTAATTAGAAATTAATTGAAATTAATTTGTTTGTTTAAAAGAAGAAAATGATATATTTGAGTAATTAAAATATAGTTAGTAACTAATTGAGTAATGAAGAAAAATGAAGGAATGTAAATAATATAGATATCTCTTTATAATGGTCAAAAAGGAAAAATTTTATAAAATCAAGGATGTAATTTTTCAATAATTAAACTATATGTAATTAATTTCTGGAAAACTAATTGCATGTAATAAAAATTTCGCTGTGAGTAGCTCTTTGTAATTAATTCTCTAGAATTAATTCTCTGCAGTTACTTTCCTGTGTATTTGTCTGTCAGTTGCCTGTAGACTCCGTGTGATTGTATTAGCTGTGTTGTTTTATTTGTTTCCTTATGTGCAGTATGGTACATACTTAATGTTCAAGTGCTTAAAATTGTTCCCGAGTGATTATCTGTTATGCCTGCTAGTAATTAATTGAGCGGAGATTAATTACTAGTAGTAAATATTTGAATATCTATTGCCATGTACTAATTAAATTATTGGTTGCAAATCGGTTTTAATTATTTTAATTAAATTAAATTATAGCAACTTGCCCGGCAAGTTATCTCTTATAAAATTTATCTATGAACAGTTCCTTTACAGAGAAAATTTTATTTGAGCAACTAGAAAAGTTTTCATTACAAGATGTTTTATAAAAAAAATAAATAAATGTTCAAAGTTTAGTTTTCAAAATTTAAAATCACATTTCATGGCGAATAAACGGAGTAATCCTACACTGTGTAAATTAAACTCAATACCTAAAACTATCAACTCACACTCCTTAACCAATCAAAATTTCATGCAAAACCCTCCCCAATCTCTCAAAAATTCATGGCCTCACCCTCCAATTACACACCCTCATTCTTTTTTTTTCCTCTCACTTGAAGATCAAACTTGGTGACCAAGTTTAAAGGAACCCACTCACTCTCTCTCCTCTCTCATGGACCCACTCCTCACTTACACTTTCTAACTTAACAACTAAGTTTAATTAAAATTCTCTCTTTTCTCTCTTCTCTTCCCTCACATGGACACAACAACAACAACAACACTCAAATCAATTTTTCTCTCTTCTCTTTCCTTTTCCCTGTTCTAGCCGAGACCTACACAGCAAGAAGGGAACCCATTTTTGCTTCTTGCACACCTTGCATGCAAGCCAAGACCCAAGCTTTCCATCACCACAATCAACCAACCTCTTCTCTTCTCCTTCCTCTTCCTCTCTCACGGCCAAGCAACCTCAAAGGTGAGGGGAACTCTTAGTGAATTCTTGCTTTCTCTGTTGAATGTGGCTGAGGGTTAGGGGTCTCAACCACATCTTGCATGCATGCCCCTTTGACTGGTTGTGTTGCGCTTTGTTTGATGTTTGCATGTGGAAAAAAATTGATGAAAGAAACTCTGTAACAGTGGCTGTGTGAGATGCATGTGTTGCCTAAACTTGTTTTTAATTTTTGAAATTGATTGGGAATGGATCCTAGGACAGAGGAGACTATGCCCAAATTTCCCCAAAATTAATTGGTAAGCTTTGCATGTGGGAATCAAACCCCAAAATGAAGTGGCAGTGGCTGTTATCCCCACGGTTTTGCGATTGTTGGAAGATCTAACCGTTGTTTTTTCATGAGATTTGTCTTGAATGAAAATATACACAAAATGAAGCAACTTTCATTTTGATACTTTGGCGAGATAACTTCCTTTCAAGGTTCATCCGTGACCCACAAAGTGGTTGTTCTGTTTTCCAGTTGCACTGGAACATGTCTCGGTTTTTCTCAAATTTATACTTGTGTACTTAATGTATTTTCTTCGTGTTTGTACCATAAAAAACTAGACAAAACAAGATTTTTAACCATATATATTTAAAAAATTATCAATCCCATTTACTAAATTAACTAAGTCCTTTTTGACAAGGCAGTGAACACCAACTATGTTTTCGGGTCTGGTAGTTGGTCTGTAAATAAAAATTTACTGGGAGTAATTGGAAAAGAATTTAAGGTCTTGGGATACCATTTTGGAAAGGGCTATGTGTTACCTTTATCCTGTGAAAATTTCAGATCAAAATTATTTGGGGAGGGAAAAGAAAATTTCTTTATAACACGTTTTCTGGGAGAATGTAGCTAACCCGCCAAATTCTAGAATTTTTAATAATTTTTGTAGATTTTTACTAAATAAGTGAGATACCATTCTGAAAAATAGGTTTCAAGGAATTTCTATCCATATAAAAATTTTCTCATTTTAAGGGCATTTAGTGCAATCAATTTGATCTCACATTCAGTACTGTGAAAGGGAATTTTCCCCTATTTAGTCAATTTTGTAAATTGACTGTGATTTGGCGTTGTGTGGCGTGTATGTACATACCCATACTTAGAATTGTGAATGTATGGGACAATGGATACTTTATATCCTCTGTACCCTTTTGTTTATGCTAAGTCCCAGAGAATAAAATTCTTGGGCGATTATGTCTGAGTGCCTTTGCGATATAGTCCTTGACTATAGAGTTAATTTCTAAGATTGTTGTTTGTTTTTGTGATGCGTTCACAAGACTCGGGCATGAGTGCTTGCGACAACTAGAACTTTGTTCAAGTGTTTATGGCAAAGTCTGTCATTTAATGATAAATGAAACCTTAACAGAGAGCACCATTAATTAGGATGTAAGATTTATTTTATTAAAAACAATTTAATTAATTAGCTCTTTTTTTTAATTTTTTTATTTTACGCATTGGACATAGAAATAAACCTAGGACCTTTGTGTGGAGAATAAATGGTATGTTAACATTTTATAAAATTGTAAAGCTTTGAGAGAGCAAGGAAATGCATAAAACATAATAAAATTGTGTACGAGTGGTGAATCATGTTTAGTTGAGAGTCGTAATAGGATGATACGATTGTACGACAGATTGTTGGAATTGCAAGATGAAAAGAGGGTCACGTGGAGCATTTTCAGCTGTGAAAATACCAAAGAGAGGGGACAGAGTTCGAATGGCACGTCACAAAATGTGACGATCACCCATAGAAAGGTGATGGAGGCAAGATGTCCTCACTTATATATATATATATATATATATATATATATATATATATATATATATCAATTCGACCGTCCTATACCATGTGCAGCGGAACCCCACAATGACCAGAAAGAATAATCTCTGTGAGAGAGTGTTTTGAGGAGTCAGTCCTCAAAGTATGAATGACCATAAATTGGTACTTGGGAGATGATCGTGAGGCATTATGACCTTGGAGGGTAGGCGCCGAGTTGTGACTTCATTCACATAGACAACTTGGCAACCCTGACATTAACCACAAGACATTCTTCGGTTGGTGAGAGCCCGCATTGTACCATGGTGAGGGTGTACTCCCAACAGTCATTCCACTCAAATGTGTAAGACCACTGAGTTGTGGGAGTTCCAGTGGCAGCTAGCCAGTAAGAAAGGATTTACAGAAATAGTAATGGAAACAATTAGGTTTCGAGTGCTGTAACACTATGATTTTTCATAATGTATGTTAAGTGCTTGATTAACACCACAAGAGGAATTAAACTTAAATTATGTTATTTAATGGGATAATTAATAAAATAGAGTGCTTTTGTTTATGTGTTGTTCTATGTTTAAAGAGTTTTTATGCTAATTGGATATTGCAAATATACATGGGTGTTATTAGTTAAAAGAGAGGAGGGTAGAAAGAAGATGTTGAGGTGCAAATAGAAAAAGTTAAAACCCTCCCACAGCTTTAAACATAGCAAGCCCTTCTCCTTCTTGCATTTGCTTCATTTCTTCACTTTTTCTTCTTCCCTTTGAAGAGCTTGAGGCTTAGCTCAAGGGTTCCATCTTCTTCCTTATCTTCCTTAGGATTCCTTCATTGCTCCTTAGAGTGGTAAGTTCATCTTCTCTCTCTCACTTCTCTCTCTCACCTTGTTCCATCTCCCTTTTCTTTCTCTTGGAGCACCTATGGTGGTTCCATGAGAATCTTAGGTTTTGGGTATGAAATCTGAGTTTGAGATTGTTTTAGTGTGTGTTCAGTGCCATAGAGGGTGGGCTATTAGTGGAGAGGTGAAGGACTCCTCTGATTCAATGCTTCTTTCTTCCTCCCTTCTCTCTTCACAAAGTTATCTCTTTTGGGTTGAATAGGTAAGGGAAGCTCTATCCTATACTCTATTATGTTGTGATATTGAAATATTGATTGATTGAATTGTTATTATATACTCTATTGTGTTGTGATATTGAAATATTGATTGGTTGAATTGTTATTGTGTTGTTTTCCCCTTTTTGAAAACCTAAGTTAGGAAATTTAGGGATTTTCAAGATTAAGCTTGATTGGGGAGTTGATTGAGTAGATTAATCGGTTTTATATGTAATAGAAGTGTTTAGGGTTTGATTGATGTATTTTGGAGTGCTTGAAAGCCAAAGTTGGTCCCAAATCTAGCTAATTTCTTACCCTTGTGAGTTGCAGAGTTCAGGCACTGGCTAAGCCAACAGCATTGCTAGCTAAGCTAGAGCGTTCCTAGAGCTCTCTGGCACTCTGTGGCTAAGCCAAAATGATAGCTAGCTAAGCCAGAGCATCCTTAGAGCTCTTTACCACTTTATGGCTAAGCCAGAATGATATCTAGCTAAGTCAAAGCGTACTTAGAGCTCTCTGCCACTTTGTGGCTAAGCCAGAGGGAGTGTTTGGCTAAGCTAGCCTGTCATTAGAAAAAAAATGACCTTTTGCTACCATTTTTGCTAAGTTAGAAGTTGTTGCTGGCTAAGCAAGAGGCTATTCTCGCTAAGCTAAGGCGGGGAAACTTGAAAGTAGTTTAGGCACCGGCTAAGCTAGCAATGCTTATGGCTAAGCCAGGTACCTCCTGATAGTGAAATTGAGAGAATGCAGGGGCTGGCTAAGTGAGGCATAAGTCTAGCTAAGCCGTACTGTGTTGAAAACCTATGTTTGTTTAATTGTCCTTCCTCATTGTTTCCTTTGGATATTTATGGTTGCATGGTGACTATGAGTAAGGTTATTTTCATGAGGGTATCATATTTTCATATTTAAAGGAGGATTATTCTTTGGTTTGAGGTATTACCATGATAAGAGGAAGGTAGATAATATAAATCGTATATGTTTTGTTGAGATGTCTATAAATTGATGATGATGTTGTGAGATGGATGAATGATATGTTGAAATATTTTTATATGTACATAAAGAAATGTAATTGTTATTTGTTGAATGTAATGTTGAGAAGATTATGATGCTTTTAAGAATTTGTATTGGAATATTGATGAGTATGATTTTGAAAAGATAATGATGATGTATGTAACCTATGTGTTGGAACCATCCTTATATGTTAGAAAGGAGTTAGCTATGACCTTTGGGAAGATTTTTGTAGAAAAATGGTATACTTGGGAGGGTGAGTTTCACGCCAGAACTCTAGCCCACTAAAGCGACCCGAGGGTCTTGCCTAGTGGGATATCTTCCCAAGTACCACCCCTATGTTTTGACTCCGAATGGCGTGTTGGAGTGTTGAGAACTACTTCCCAAGAGGTTTAGTGACCCTTTTAGTGTGCAGGGGATGGATTGTTGCCATGGTTGAGGATTGTGAATTGTTGAGATGTATTTTGATCCTTAAGTTAGGCCATTGGAGATGGCATGTACGGAGGTGTCGTGTCTAAGACTGAAAGGGGATTCCAAATATGTTTTGCCATTGGTATACGATGAGTGCACAGTTGGTGCACAGAAATATACTGTATTTGCATAGTTGGTGCGTTGGTGTGCATAGTTGGTGCACAGGCATATGGGTAGACACGTAAGTTGAGGGTGCTAGGTGGGCTCTCAACCTAGTGCCGGTGGTTTTCGTGGTGGCTAATGGTGAGCCTGTAGAATAGACAAGTGGGCAAATTCCTATAGATGTAAGGTTTTGCAAACCTTATAGAGGTAAGCCAATACCCATACTTGTCTATATTCGATAAAACCACACTTCCTCCGTAGCGTCAACTTAAAGGACTCCTTGAATGGTCAGAATGTACAGGCTATGGTAGGGGATGGGGCCTATGAGGGACTGCTCATATGATGTTGAAATTCCATGGAGTAGAGTCAGTCTTGTCGACTGAGGTTGTCTAGTGGTTTATGTTGTGTTGTACATCGCTTTGTGATGAGGGATGTTGGTGGTTGTATTATGTGATAATATGACATTTGTTAAATGGATATAATCCATGAGATCTGATGATTCATGGTAGTAATTGGTGATAGAACTATGTTGTTGCTAATTATGTTGAGGATTTATGTTATAACTTTGTCGTATGAATTAGTTAAGATGGTTGAGCCATGATGGTGTTATTTATTGGTGTTTATTGATGAACTGAGTTTTGATATAAGTTTATGAACTAAGTGTTTTGTAGAGTTTTTAGTTATTATGTATAATATTATATTAAAGTATACAAATTTTGGTTTCTCTTCCTATTCCTTAACAATTTGGAAATTCACTTATCTTCTGATATGTACAGTTTTGTTTGGTAATCTTACCCTTGCGCTGTTTGCACGTGTGGTTTGTGCCTGTGATGATCTCGGATGTCATGTTCTGGGGAGCAGTTGGCTTTCTAGGTGGATTCTTCCTCTTGGAGGCTTGGTAGATGGAGCGAGCATGGGATTGAAGATTCAATCTCTTCCTTCTTTCCTTTGTTTAGTCTTTTGTATAGAATGGACCAGCATACGGCTTTTATGTTGTTACGCTGTAAGAGAAGTATGTACACGTGGTTTATGTTTTAAGTTTTGAATTGTATCTTTATTAACTTTGAAATTGAGAAAAGTTTATACAGTATTTTCATAAATAAACTAGTGAGAGTTTTTTTTTTAAATTGAATAAAATGAAATCCCTTATTGATAGTTATGTAACAAAGACGGGTCCTTACAAGTGCGATTGTAAGATAACCATATCATAATGGTTAGTAGAATGTGCATGTGACTTTTTAAGTTGTTTTGTGTGTTTGCCAGATGAAGCAAAGTTCACCCTTACGTTTTAATTTTAGGAACTGGTGGCAGTACCTATGGAGACATATGCTATCGTCATCCTCTCTCTCTCTTTCAAAGTATCTTCAGAGGGTCCAACTGTACCCGTTACTGTTCCTGATGCCACACCATCAGAGGAGTTCATGCTTGGTCCAACGCCTCCCACCTTTCGTCGCTAGTCGTGAACTTAGGGAACGGTGAGTTAGGGTTTTAAGAAGGATTTGGAGAACTTTGAGGAAGATTCCGTGAAGGATCCTGTGGACGATGGCCACTAGATATCTTCTTAGGGATCTTGTCAAGGACCCTCCGCAATCCTATTTCTTTGGATTAGTCTAACAAGCAGGGTTGGGTTTTAGAGATGATTGCTCTGAGACTAGGTTTTCCCTTTTTATGTATTTGGATATGGGTAGACCTAGGTTTCAAACTTTTGGCATGTATTTTCAATATTCGTACTCTATTACCCTATGTATTTGGTATGCACTTTGGGGAAGTATTTATTACTATTGCTCCGGAAACATTTGAGTTATGAAATTCTCTATTTCATGCATATATGTATATTTTTGTAAAAAAAAAATATCCCATTTTATTTTTTCTACTCAACTTGAAATTAAATGCTTATTTGTGATCGAAACAATGCTGCATGGTTTTCTTGCAAATCTAAACAACACATTTTAATTATTAAGCAAAACGCAACTTTCGAAAATAAAATGAAATAAAAAGTTTTAAAAAGTTGCCAAAAAAATTTCCATTAAAGTCTTTATTAACTTCACTTGACTTACGCAATCAAACAAACTATCGCACCTTATAAAGTAAATGACCAAATGATTCTTTCTTTCTTTTTAATAGAATTGAATGAAGCAACACATTTATTTTATTAAACTAAAATAAGTTTAAAATGCGAATATATGTAAACCTGGATCGAGGGTGTTACAGTAGACAACGTCCATGCCAATGGCATCACTTTCGACTAAGGTATACGCATCACGTTACCCTTCGTGACCCTACACGCTAGCGGTGAAGACGGAGCTTTTGCCAGTGAAGTCACCTTTCACGGAGAAGCAGCTGGACCTTATTACCTTCGTGTTTGGCATAAACTCTATTTGTGACCTTTGCAAAGCATACAAATCTTTCATCAAAAGATGGTTTCGTCGTAACAGGAAATCATCATCCTCTAGCGGTGCCTTTTACTTAAATTTTATTATTTTTTTAAAAACCAGTACTTTTTTATATAAAAAAAGAATGTATATAGATTACTAAATAGACCTTTTTTTTTTACTAAATAGATTATAAGGCATACTTTAAATAGAGACTTTAAAATACATATAAAAAAATTGACTTGAGAAGAAATATTAATGTATCATTTAATTCTATTAATGTAATATTTATACAAATACATAAATAAATAGATTTTTCTTTATGCAGTATGTTACAATTTTATTATATAATTAAGATTTTTAAAAAATTAGTTTATAAAATATATTTTGGAAATTTCAGCTGTCTCTCTTGAGAGAGATTTTCTTATACAATAGGACACAATTTTTTTTATTTAATTAAGATTTGAAGAAAAAAATTGGTTTGTATAGAAATTTTTTTTAAAAAATTCAAATCTATATGTTTGTGTATAAGTAAATTAAACCTGAAAATAATATTAAAATAGTATTTGATATTTTTAATTTAATACTTATACAAATATATAAATAAATAAATTTTTATGCAGTATGACACAATATTGGTTTTGTAATTAAGACTTAAAAAAATAGTTATAACACATTATTATAATTTTAAAATTATTTAAAAAATTATATATTAACTATTAATTTCATATTATCGTATTTTTACTTATTATAGTTTTACAACTTAAATATTTTTTGGTTCCTCAAATTTGAGGATGTCTTTTTTAATCTCCCAAATTAAATTTTACAATTTTTTGTCCCTCAAATTCACAAAATGCTTTTTTTAGTCCTTCCTGATTGATTTTTGACGGTTCAAATGCACAATATATAGACATGAAAGGATTTTGAATGTAGTTGTTACTTGAGGTGAAAAATATGAGGAATAAGGAATGGAAGAGAGGGCGATATGGTGATGTCTATACTAATAATTTACGTGCAACGTGGGGCTTAATAGAAAATTTGAAAGTACTTTCAAAGACCAAAATGATAGTAAATTGTTAAGTTCAGAAACTAAAATGATAGTAAGTGGTTAAGTTTAGGGACTAAAATGACAGTAAATCAACTTTCATTTAGTCCAGCTAACTTGATTGCCACGTGGATGACTCATGGCAACTATTAGCTGTCATATGGTGCCACGTAAGCAAGGACACATGGCGGTTAATTGGATTGCCACGTGGATGATAGTGGCAACCATCAGCTGCCACATGTCATCTACTGTGCACACAAAACGTGCTACGTAAGTAAGAATGTTGACGATAACGAATTAAACTTAACAACATGACTAAATTGACACACTTTTTACACTTTTAGGAACTATTTCATAATTTTTGTTCTTTCAGGAACTTAAGTGTCAGTGCATCGCATTTTCAAGGACCAAAATGCCTATTTACCCCTGAATAAATGAGCCACCTTTTTCTTTTTCTTTTTCTTTTTCTTTTTTAAAAAAATGTATACTAATCTAATCATAATAAATACATTATCATTTTTTTTTATTAGGAATACATTTTCATTTTGAATTATTTGATAACCACGACATTTAAGGTTGTGTTTGGCAAAACTAGCTTAAGAGTTAGCTGGAAGCTGAAAGCTTATAGCTAGTAACTTAAAGTTGTTAAGCTAGCATATCGAATCATAAGTATTTGGTAAAATTATCTGTTGAAGTAATTGAAAGATATAAAATTATAAAAATAGACATAATTACGTGATATTTTTATATAAATTTCAATTTTATTTTAATTGATAATGATATATTTTGAGTATTTATAATTTTAGTTTTTAATTAACTTTTAAACACTTGTAATTTTTTATAAATAGATCAATTATTTTAATTATATTTTTCATTTTAACTTATTATATATTTTACATATTGTTTTTTTTACTATTATCTTATACTATATTCTAAAATATTTTCAATCAAATTTAAAATAAAGTAAAAATAGCACACTTTTAAGTAGACAACACATTTTCATTAAGTTAATTAGTATAATATGGTTAAAATATCTTGAAGTATAATATTTAAAATAATAGAAAAATAATGTAAATAGAGTAATGGTTAAAATAAATAATTTAATATTAAAATATTGAAAAAACATTAAAAAAAAAAATACAAACCAATCATCTAACAATATTAAGTTTTCCCAATATGTCATACCTCCCTCTACGTCATGTTGTGCATCATCCTAGCAAAGAGACCAATAAACTCAGCACACAAGAGGTGTTACATAAAGTCGTGATTCAGAATAAAGATTACATAAAACTATTAATCAACCATTGCTAACAATTTTATATGCAGATAATCAGAGTCTATCCATACAAATATAGCATTCGATCTCCTAATGCAAACTAAATGTTGAATGAATTCCCTTTGTACATTCAAGCGGGACAATAACTTTTGTAGTTTTCTTTAACCATTAACCAGCTGATTAGAATATCCATTTTTTCCTTTCATGGCTTCAAACCACATTAAACCAGTGCAACTTGGTTTGGGAAGACCAGTTGACTCAAAGGCAGTCATTGGAAGCTTATGTACGTGGCCTAATGTGATGTGACTGGTTGTTGCAGTTCCTACTATACATGTGGCTCAATGCAATGTGACTGGTTACTGGAATTCCTGCTGCCCGCATGGTCCAATGTGTAAATTGCTGCTTGGGATTTGCTATTCTTACCCCTTGATTGCTATTCGCACCCCACATGATTGAAAATTGTTTTTATTCGGAAAATGCCCTTTTAACGGAAATATGATTCCACTATGCAAATTATACAACGGAATCATATTTCCGTTTAAATAATTTTTTTTCAGCCCCAAGATACACAATGGAATCATATTTCCATTTGTGTAGTGTACAACGAAAATATGATTTTGTTGTATGTTTTGATTTTTTTATTTTAGTTTTCTAAATTTAATTATTTTAAAAAATATATATGAATATTAAATGTTTGATATTTTAATTATTGAATGACACGTGAACGATTAAAGTGTATCGGTCGATGTGATGTGCATCTTTGATTTTTTAGAGCGAATCTGGACCGTTTCTTTTTCTGCCACACAGGACAACCATATTAATGATGATCTGACATGTGAACAATTCATTCGTAAAAATTGATGCAATTTAAATTGTATATTTAGTCGGTGCAATCTTAACCATTGATGAGTGATCAATAGATCCTCTAATATAAAACAACAATGGTGGTCTGAGGCAGCTCATTCCAGTGTGTTCATATTCACTATTTTCTTAAGAAGATGGAGGGATTCCTTGATGTTATGTATTACAATGGTGATATGATACAAACTTCTATGGAAATTTTGTTTGAATGTCCTAATGGTCCTAAATACATTAGAATAAGTGAGGACATGTCGATTGCTACTTTAAGAAAAGCAATTACGAATGCCATTAGAGGTAGCAGAATGTTACTCCCTCTATTCCTATTTATAAGATCCTTTTTAGAAAATTGTTTGTCCCTCTTTATAAGACCCTTTTCTAACTTCTAGATGCATTAATTATTTTTTTCCTAAAGTACCTTTAATTAATTATTCCCTCTCCAAACATTAATTAATTAGATGAGAAGCAATTGAGTGGAAAGAGATGATTAATTTTAAAAAAAGTTAAGGGTACTTTTGGAAGAACAATACACATTTTTGACAAATTTAATGCGATTAACTAAATTAACTACTTTTCTTAAGGGGTGTGTATTAGTTAAAAGGGTCTTATAAATAGGGATGGAGGGAGTACTTGACATTCATTTCCGTCAACCTATATATGTAGGCGATGGTTGTGTTGAGTACAACTGTCTGGAGCTTAAAGATGACAATGACATGGGAAAAATGTTTTTCATCTTTTGGGAATTTCATTCGAAAGTACCAATTGAGCTATATGCAACATTAGGCATATCTCTTGAAGAGATCCTTGCCCTAGTGTGTAAACCAAGATCTGTTGAAGAGATCCTTTCTCTGATGCGTGAAGCAATGGCGACAACTAGCTCTAATAAAGATAAATCTCTATAGTAATGCTTTTTAATTTTATGAAATCTATGTATTAGTGCTATTATGTTGGTCGTTGTTGTTTGTTTTATGAAATCTATGGAGAGATTATTGTTTTTTACATTCATAGGCGCCTGTTCTTTAAGTAGTTGATAAAGAATAGAAATGTAATTTCGTCTCAACATAACTATAAAATATAAGTTCATATGAAAAAAAGTTTTCATACAAAATAACAAGTTACATACATTATATTATAATAAATACAAATGTCTACACAAATCAATTGCCTTTGCTGCCACCGCCCCTTCTCCTCTGTCTTCGTCTCTGAGAGCTGCACCTAGCTACTACACCTTCTTGTGTGATTGCCAATGTCTATTGTAGGAGCTCATGGCTATCTGTGCCCTCGTGTACCACTCTCAATCAAGTGCCACAATCTATCCAGATTTGTTGCAATCATCTGGAACCGATCCTACATAAGCGAGGAATACAATTAGTTATATTTTTTTCCACAAAAATTAAAAAAGTAAATAATGACAAAGTTGATTCTATTACCTCACATGAGTAATCCGCACATAGAACGTAATCCTGTTGTTGGTTATTGGGCTAAGGTTAGGGCTGTCGTCCAATCTAAAGGATATGTATAGGTCCACGTGGTGCCTTTCCTTCCTCTGGTGGAATCATATATGGATATGAATTCAAATAATACCAAGGCAGATACTCCACAATGTAAGTCCATGGAGCCTATGGTCAAGGAAGTAGAGTGCGAAGGGTGAGAGGTGAGAGGATGGAGATAGCATTTGCGCCAACGACATCACTTTCGACTAGGGCACACGCATCACGTTGCCCTTCGTGACCCTACGCGCTGACGGTGAAGATGAAGCTTTTGCCAGTGAAGTCACCTTTCATGAAGAGCTGTTGAACCTTACCTGTGTGTTTGGCATAAACTCTATTTGTGACCTTTGCAAATCATACAAATCATTCATCAAAAGATAGTTTCATCATAACAGGAAATCATCATCCTCTAGCAGTGCCTTTAACTAAAATTTTATTATTTTCTAAAATCAGTACTTTTATATATATATATATATATATATATATATATATATATATATATAAAGAATTTTTAACAATTAGTTAGTAAAACATTATAAAACTAAGAATTTCAAAATAATTAGTACCCTTGGCCCACGCCAAAGCCTTCAATCTATGTACCTTTTACATATCAAATATTAAAATTTATATATAATTTTTTCTTTAATTTAAATAAAAATAGAGTTAAAAATTGTTGTCCAAATCTATTTTTTTATTGATTCTGGCGGTTAAACTGCAATTTAAAATTCTGAATAAATACTGGCGGTTTTTTAGCCGCCAGAAATCACATTTTAAAAATTTTAACTAACGCATCATTGAACACTTAACTGACGGCCGAGACCCAAAACAAAATTTTTACTACCTCTGGTCCTAATTATAAGCAACAAAGTGATTTTTTCTTTGGTCCTAATTATAAGCAACAATCACTAGTTTTTAAAGTAAATTTCTTTTGTACCCTTACTTTATTGTTTACTCTATTCCCTATGTACTATGACAACCACTTAAAGTAAAGGGTGTTTTTGGAATAAAAATTGAACTTTTGGCAGAATTAATTAAAAAAAAACTGTAATAATTATTTTCCTTGATATTGATGATTTGTCCTATGTTGCTTATAATTAGGACCAGAGGTAGTAATATATTAGGGATCAAAAGCAACACAAAATTTTATTAGGGACTCAACAAAATTTACTAATTTATCAAAGAACTAAAACATATTTAAGCCTACTCCAAAACACAAACTATGGACCTAACAAGCTATACTATATTACTAGACACCACCCTATGGCCAATAAAGGCATGAAGTAACATTTAACAAAGACTGAAAAACAATGATCATTGCATACTCTAACCAAGTTTAAATGTCACAATAGAAACAACCATCTCAGTTCCCTTTTGACTCTGCCTACTGCTTCTTCACCCTTGAAGTGTGTTTATGTCCAGCAATGTGAGTATCAAACTGTTTCTGGCTGTTACACGCTACATCGCACAGGCTGCAATATCTAACATCAGCTTCTGCAGCCCCACCTTAGACAAGTTTGCATTTCTTTGTCTTAATCTCCATTTCGGGTGCCTTCAGTGATTTTGGTTTTTTTGTATCTGGCTTTTCTTGTGGCCCGATTATCGGATTTGCTGGCTGCTGTGAAGTCATTATCTCTGCTTTGTTCTGGCACCACTAGTGTAGCTTCATTAGTTACATATGGATAAGACCACCCATCATTGATTGTTTGTTGTAATAGAATAAGAGCCTGCATTTCAGTGTGTGGGGAAAAGTTGAAGCTACAGTGTCTTGTAATGGAACCATAACCTGCATATTAGAAACATCGGAATTAAAACCATAATACATATATAGTCACGACAATATTGTAAAAACCCCCTTACACTATCCGTGACTATTAGCTCTAATTTAAATAAAAACCAAATGTAAAACAACATAAAGGAAAGAAAAGGGCTAAATATATTGCATAGATAGATAGGCACAAAGCACCCAAATGGCATAACATGAGAAAAAAATGATTTTGTTCATAAATATGAAATGAAAAGTTTGATCAAATGGGGGCACTCATGTAATCATATTTGTTGTGGTCAGCATGCCTGACCTAAGGATCCAGTTATGAGAATTTGATGTTTTGTAGTTATTGGATGGAGGGTTGAAGGGGGGGAATGGAGAATGGAGAGACAAGTGGAAAAGTCACAAAGGAACCAGTAGTGAATGATAGGCTAATTGCAAAAGCTAAATGAGTCACTCAATGAGCCAGTTTTGTTTAAAAGAGTTGCTCCTACTATTGGGCTTTTATACTACTAATGGGCATAATTTAGATTTGAAAAATAAAGTAGTAATATAGTACTCAATGTTTTTATTAATAATATTATTTAATGTTATTAATATAATATTTATAGGTAAATAGATTTGTCTTGTATGGTATGTACAGTTTTGTTATATAATTAAAATTTTAAAAAACTTAGTTTATAAAACATTTTGAAAATGAAAAGGTCAAACATGTATATAAGAAAATTAGATTTTTTTTAAAAAGTATTAGTATAATAGAATTTATGGTAAGATATAGTTTTGTTATTTAATTAAAATTAAAAAAAACTTAGCTTATAAAACATTTTGAAAAAGAAAGGTCAAACATGTATATAAGAAAATTAGATTTGAAAAGAAAAAGTATTAGTATAATAAAATTGAAGGTATATATGATACAGTTTTGTTAATTGAATAAAATTTTAAAAAAATTAGTTTAAAAGAAAAATTCAAAGATATACATAAGAAAATTAGATTTTAAAAAAAGTATTAGTGTAATATTTAATGCTATTAATATAATTTTTATACAAATATATAAATAAATATATTTTGTCTTATATAGTATGTTACAATTCTTTTACAAATGTCACAATTTTGTTATTTAATTATTTTTTTAAAATAGATTATAAAGCATACTTTAAATAGAGACTTTAAAATATATATAAAAAATTGACTTGAGAAGAAATATTAATGTATCATTTAATTCTATTAATATAATATTTATACAAATATATAGATAAATAGATTTTTCTTTATGCAGTATGATACAATTTTACTGTATAATTAAGATTTTAAAAAAAATTAGTTTATAAAATATATTTTGGAAAGGAAAATTTCAACTATCTCTCTTGAGAGAGATTTTCTTATACAATAGGACACAATTTTTTTTTATTTAATTATGATTTGATAAAAAAAAAATTGGTTTGTAGAAAATTTTTGAAAAAAATTCAAATCTATATGTATATGTATAAGTAAATTAAACCTGAAAATAATATTAAAGTAGTATCTGATATTATTAATTTAATACTTATACAAATATATAAATAAATAAATTTTTATATAGTACGACACAATTTTGTTTTTGTAATTAAGACTTAAAAAAATAGTTTATAAAACGTTATTATAATTATATATATATATATATATATATATATATATATATATATATATTAACTATTAATTTCATATAATCGTATTCTTACTTATTATAGTTTTACAACTTAAATATGTTTTTGGTTCCTCAAATTTGAGGATGTCTTTTTTAATCTTCCAGATTAATTTTTACAATTTTTTGTCCCTCAAATTCAAAAAATGCTTTTTTTCAGTCCCTCCTGATTGATTTTTGATAGTTCATATGCACAATATATAGACATGAAAGCATTTTGAATGTAGTGGTTACTTGAGGTGAATATAATGATGTCTATTCGAATAATTTACATGCAATGTGGGGCTTAATAGAAAATTTGAAAGTACTTTCAAGGACCAAAATGATAGTAAGTGGTTAAGTTCAAAAACCAAAATGATAGTAAGTCGTTAAGTTCAGGGACTAAAATGACAGTAAGTCAACTTTCATTTAGTCCAGCTGACTGGATTGTGACGTGAATGACTTATGGCTACAGTCAGCTGCCACGTGGTACCACGTAAGCAAGGACACATGGTGGTTAATTGGATTGCCATGTCGATGACAATAGCAACTGTCAGCTGCCACGTGTCATCTATGTGTGCATACAAAACGTGCCACATAAGCAAGAACATTAATGATAACAAATTAAACTTAATGACATGACTAAATTGACCCACTTTTTACACTTTTAGGAACTATTTCATAGCTTTTGTTCTTTTTACACTTTCAGGAACTATTTAATAGTTGAGATGGTTTGATGGAGAGAATTAGGATGCTCTGCTAGGGTTTTACGTAAACCTTGCATGCTGATCATGGCCTCCCCTACTCTGATTGTGCCGTGGAGCTTTCTTGGCGATGGTGTTTCATCTGGTGCTGCCCCCACGTCTGCGCCTGCTGCCCCTCCATCGAGACAGAAAACGTTTGCTCAAGCGCTTAATTACGAGTGCAATATCCCTCTGAGCCAATTGCCTGTGCCCTGCTTGAAGGGAGAAGCGTTGGTGATTTCTATACCGGAGGATGAATATCGCGCAGGATTGGAGGCATGTAAGAATAGTCTGCATGGACGTTTACTTCTTTCTAAGGGAGATTCTCCTCCAAAAGTGTTGGATTTGCGTTCTAAACTCACAAAAATATGGCAACCCCTTGGGCAATGGCGCATGGTGCCAATTGGTAAAGGTTTTTTTGAATTTTCTTTTGCTTTTGTTGAAGATCTAAGGAAGGTTTTAGCGGTAGGGTCATGGAATCTTGGCCCTGGAGTGCTGAGATTGTTCTCCTGGACCCCGGATTTTAATCCAAATTCTGTGCGACAAACGAACACACAGTGTTGGGTTAGAATCTTTGGTTTACCACAGGAATATTAGAGGCCTAATATTCTTTTTTCGATTGCTAGAGGCGTTGGTATTCCCTTATCTCTGGATGAGGCTACCATTAACAGAAGATTTGGGCACTATGCTCGGGTATTGGTGGATATTGATTTGGCAAATAGCTTGAGAGATCAAATCTTGGTAGAAAGAATGGGTTACGCTTTCTTTGTGGATGTGGTATATGAGAGGCTACCTCATTTTTGTTCATCCTGTAAGATTATAGGGCATTCCTTGGAGATGTGTAAGAAGCATTTGAATGATGGTGCCACACGCTCGAAAGATCCTCCTGGTGGGATAAAGCAGAAAGAGGTATATGTTCCTAAGAAGAATAAATCAGCCATCATTCAAGATGATGTTGTCTTTGGGGTAGGCCCTAGCTATGCCAAGACTGGTGAGTTGAAATCTAATCACGAAATTGTTGTGATGGATGACAAGGAAGAAGTGGATAATGTTGTGGTGGAGGATAGGGAAGAAACTGATAATCGTGTTAACAATGATTCTCCCAATGGAGAAGAGACCTCTTCAGAGCATCTGTTAAACACTCCCCGGCAGAAAGGAGATATGGCGGATAAGGATGTTGGACTTAAAGATGTAGTATTTGAGTCATCTTGTGATGAATCTTTGCACCCTGAATCTTCACCTGCACGGTCTGCAGAGATTCGAGAAGATTCAGTGGGTACTGATATGAATAGGTCAGTGGTGGCTAAGGATATGCAAATTCTCTCGAGGTTGTGGGGTGATGTGGTGGAAGAGGATACTGGTGAAGACCAAAATGTTGAAGTTATCCCTGAAACTCAGGATGCGAATGAAGATTTTCAAGTTGTTGTTTCTAAATCAAATCGTAAGAAGCTGAGGAAACAAAGAAACACAAGAGCCACAAAAGCTCAGGGTCGGGCTGGTCCCCAAAATTTGGCTTGATGAAAGTCATCTTTTGGAATGCGAGAGGGGTTGCCAACATTGCAACCCAAGCATTCATCAAGAACTTATGCGTTGAGCATAAGCCAGATATATTTCTCCTTGCTAAACCTTGGACAGAGGTTTCAAAGCTTTTAAAGTTCTGGAAAAGGCTTAAGATGAAAATCTTTGCAGTTAATGATAGACCCAATTTGCTTCCAAACATTTGGTGTGCATGTCATGAAAGACTCTCTCCTTCAGTCATCTCTGCATTTGTTCAACATGTTTCTTTTGCTGTTCAAATTGATGGTCAAAATCAGTTTATTTCAGCAGTCTATGCTAGTACATCTTATAGCTTAAGGCGTCTATTATGGATGGAGCTTGCAAATCTTCAGCAATGTAATCCTGGCCCTTGGTGTTTCTTTGGAGATTTTAATGCCATTCTTGGAGCACATGAGAAGCAAGGTGGTCGTATTCCTTCCTCCCTTTCTTGTGGTGAATTCAAGGCTTGGTCAAAAAGTTGTAACTTGATGCATATTCCTACTGCTGGTGCTAAGTTTACGTGGTCCAATGGTCGTTGTGGAAATGCTCATGTTGCTATGAGATTAGATCGTTTAATTTGTAGTAATGACTGTTTTGATTCTTGGAATTCAATCTCTTGTTGCACTCTTACTCGAGTAAAGTCAGATCACTACCCTCTTCTTATGCATTTACAGAATACTTCAAAGGCTTTTCCTTCTTCTTTCAAGTTCTATAAAATGTGGACCATGCATTCAGATTGTAAACGGCTAGTCCAGGAAGTTTGGCAGCGTTCTTTTTGTGGTTGCCCAATGTTTGTTTTGTGCCAGAAACTAAAAGCTCTCAAAAAGGAATTACGCATTTGGAATAAACAAACTTTTGGTGATGTCCATGTGCGGGTTAAGGAAGCTAGAGATAAATTGGATAGTATTCAGGGGTTGATCCACGCTAATGGTTTCTCGGAGGATTTATTCTCTCAGGAGGTGTTGGCTCATTCGGATTTGGAGAAAGCTCTTATTATTCAAGAATCTTTCTGGAGAGACAAATCTTGTGTGAAGTGGCATTGTGAAGGGGATTGCAATACTGCTTATTTTCATCAATTAACAAAGATAAGGAGGGCTACTTAGAGTATGACTCTATTAAAGCATGATGGTGTTCTTCTTGAGAATCGGGATGCTATAGAGGATGTTGTTGTGAATTTCTTTCACAGTCTGTATGCCTCTGATAATGATTATCAGTCTAATGATCTTATACAGAAAACTATTCCAGCTCTTGTTGTTGAAGAAGAGAATCATTTTCTCACGTCCATCCCAACTATGGAGGAAGTTCGAACTGCGGTTTTTTGTATGAATGGGGATGGGGCTCCGGGTCCAAATGGTTTTGGAGGGTTTTCCTACCAAACTTATTGGGACATTGTGTCTTCGGATGTTTATAGTGCAGTCACTCAATTTTTTAAACAGAGCTGGCTTCTTCCCAATTTAAATTCTAATCTAGTAGTTCTCATCCCCAAACACCTTGGTGCAGATACTATAGATCAGTTTCGGCCAATAGCCTTAGCTAACTTTCAGTTTACAATCATAACTAAGGTTCTTGCAGATAGGTTGGCTTTGATTGCTCCCAAGCTTATCTCTCAACAGCAGTTTGGTTTTGTGAAAGGTAGAAATATTGGGGAATGCATTGGTACAACGTTAGAAGCCATCAATCTTCTTAGTAAGAGAGCTTTTGGGGGAAACATAGCTTTAAAGGTAGATATTAAAAAGGCTTTTGATACACTAGACTGGAAATTTCTTTTGCAAGTTCTCTCAGCTTTTGGCTTTGATAATAAATTCTGTCATTGGATAGAAATTATTTTACATTCTGCCAAATTATCATTTTTGGTGAATGGGAAGTCTGCTGGTTTTTTCTCTTGTAGACGGGGTGTTCGTCAAGGCGATCTGCTTTCTCCTTTGCTCTTTTGTCTTGCTGAAGAAGAGCTGAGTCGTGGTATCTCTCTTTTAGTTCGAAATGATCTTCTGCAACCGATGGTTGGGCCTCGAGGATGCACAGTTCCTAGCCATGCTCTGTTTGCTGATGATATAATGGTTTTCTGTCGTGGAAATAAAAAAAGTTTGATGAATCTAATGATATTGTTCAGATCTTATGCAGAGACGTCTGGCCAGTACATGAGCCCAACTAAATGTCGTTTTTTCCATGGCATTTTGTCTTCTGCTAGAATAGCCTCTATTAGAGAAACTTTGGGGTTTTCTGATGGGGCTTTGCCTTTCACGTATCTTGGTGTACCTATTTTTATTGGCAAGCCTAGGCGATGTCATCTACAAGGTATTGCGGACAGAATTAAAGTTATATTGGCCTCTTGGAAGGGCTCTTTGTTGTCTATAATGGGGAGAGTGCAGCTGATTAAATCAATTATACAAGGCATGTTGATTCATAGTTTTTTTATTTATGCATGGCCTTGTTCTCTTTTGAAGGAGTTGGATAAATGTATTTGTAATTTTATTTGGTCTGGGGATCTAAATCAACGGAAATGTGTAACAGTGTCTTCGAATAAAGTATGCTCGCCTTTCGCTTCTGGTGGTCTTGGCATTCGGCCACTTAGGAGTATCAACAAAGCTGCAATGCTTAGACTGTGCTGGATCATGATCTCCTCTCAAGGGCAGTGGGCCCAAGTATCTAGAGCTTATTTCTTGAAGAATAGTTCCTATGTAAAGTCATCCATTTGGCCAGGCATTCGACCTTGGATTTCTGTTATTTGTGATAACACATCTTGGAAAATTGGCAATGGGGAAAACATTTCTTTTTGGAGGGATAAATGGCTATCTCAAGCTGTGGTGGATGTTGCTAATATCCCGTTTGAGGTAAGTATTTCCCTAAATGCCCGTGTTTCTGATTTTATTGAGGATGGCCATTGGATTATTCCACTCATGCTTAGTGAAAAATTTCCAAGTTTATGTGAGGAGATTCAAAATGTGGTCATTCCTAACTCCCCTAAACCAGATCAGAGGGTTTGGACACATTCAGCTTCAGGAGAGCTCGCTTTTAAAGATGCTTTCTCTTTTATTCAAGTTCCCCAAGCTACCTTGAATTGGACTAAGTTAATCTGGAATTCTTCCATACCTCCATCGAGATCATTTCTTTTTTCGAGAATTATTCATAACAAAATTCCGTCTGATGAAAACTTGCAACGGAGGGGTTGTGTTATGGTATCCAGTTGTTCGCATTGTGGTAGGGCTTATGAAACAACGGATCATTTGTTCTTAAGTTGTCCTTTTGCTCTCCAATTCTGGCATTGGCTTAGTAGTGTATATAAGGTGGATTTGGATTTGACATCTCCTTTGGCTATTCTGAATATTTGTAATCGTAGTTTCAGTAAGCAAGTCAAGGATGTTATTGTTGCTGGTATTATAAATGTAGCTTGGTTTATCTGGCATAGTAGAAATCGCCTTAGGTTTGACAATATTAAGGAATCTGTTTTTTCGTTGAAGAGGAAAATCAATGCTGCTGTGGCACTTACTGGGAATTTCACATCAGCCACGATGTTCCCTTCCATAGAAGAGTTTGTTCTGTTGAAATCATTTCATTTTTCTGGGCATGCATGTAAGGCTCCAATTTTTAAATAGGTTCTTTGGTGTCCCCCTCCCTTTGGATGGATTAAAGGGAACTCGGATGGTGCAGCTCGTGGATCTCATGGCCTGGCTGCTAGTGGTGGGCTGTTCTGTGATAGCTTTGGTAACTTCCTTGGTGGCTTTGCTTTACCTTTAGGGGTCTCTACATCTTACGTTGCAGAGTTGATTGCTGCAATGAAAATTATCGATATTGCTTGGGATAAAAATTGGCATTCTCTTTGGCTGGAGACAGACTCTTCTCTTGTGGTTCAGGCATTTCAGAATTCGTGTTTGGTACCTTGGCAGCTTCAAAATCAGTGGGATAATTGCTTATCAAAGACTCGCCTAATGCAGTTTGTGGTTTCTCACATTTATCGTGAAGGAAATGGCTGTGCTGATGGATTAGCGAATCTTGGTGTCTCATTGCATACCTTTACGTGGTGGGATACAATGCCTGAGTCTATTAGATATGGCTTTTACAGAAATAGAATTGGTTTACCCTTTTATAGGTTTTGCTAGTCTGGTTGCTTTTCTAGTTGTAATATAGGAACAATGTTCCTACTGCTGTTATCTTTCTTTTATTTTATCTTAATAATATTGGGGTTTGTTTTTGGCAAATGATTTATAGTTCCTAAGGTGCCAACCTAGTTGGGATCTTTGGACCTATTTTGATGCTTGAACATTCCTAGTCATTTATCAAAAAAAAAAAAAAATAGCTTTTGTTCTTTTAGGAACTTAAGTGTCAGTGCCTCACATTTTCAAGGACCAAAGTGCCTATTTACCCCTAAATAAATGAGCAACCTTTTTTTTTTCTTTTTTATTTTGAAAAAAAAGTATACTAATCTAATCATAATAAATACATTATCATTTTGAATTATTTGACAACCATGACATTTAAGGCTATGTTTGACAAAACTAGCTGAAAAGCTAGCTGGAAACTGAAAGCTTATAGCTAGTAGCTTTAAGCTATTAAGCTAGCAAGCTAGCTTATTGAATCATAAGTGTTTGGTAAAATTATCTATTGAAATAACTGAAAAATATAGAATTATAAAAATAGACATATATACGTGATATTTTTATCTAAATTTCAATTTTATTGTAATTGATAAAAATATATTTTGAAGTATTTATAATTTTAGTTTTTAATTAACTTTTAAACACTTGTAATTTTTTATATATAGATCAATTATTTTAATTGTATTTTTTTATTTTCATTTATTATATATTTTACATATTGTTTTTTTTTTACTATTATCTTATACTATATTCTAAAATATTTTCAATCAAATTTAAAATAAAGTAAAAATAGCATACTTTTAAGTAGACATCACATTTTCATTAAGTTTTTAAATAAAAGATAAGGCAAGCATCGCATCAAAATAGCATCATACATCCCAACTATGTTGGCACCTATGATACTAAAGATCACATGCAGCAAACCCTTGTATTATTAAAATAAAGACAAGAGACAACATTACAATCTAAGAAAAGACATGGAGGACCAGACCGTACCCATGCAGAAAACTAACGAAACCTATAACAAGGCAATCCTAGTTTATTGCGATGATAGTCCTGGTAAATATGAGTGACTATGAATCTCCTGGATTCAATTCTAGAAATATAATTTTCCCACTGATTACGAATTTTCAATGGGACTATCTTAGAGTTCTTAAACGCAACAACAACCATCATAGAGTCTGTTTCCAGCCAAGCAGAGGACCCACTCATGTTCCCAAGCTATCTCCAAAGCTTTCAATACTGCCATTAGTTCTGCAAAAAAAGAATTAGAGATTCCCAAATGCAAGGCAAATCCTCCAATAAAGCAGCCATCACTGTCTCTAAAAAGTCCGCCACATGCAGCCATGCCTGGGCAACCACATGCAGCACCATCAGGGTTAATTTTTATCCATCCTATAGAGGGGGCTCTCCACATAACTTCCTTTATCTTAGGAGCTTTTGAAATATGACCCTGGACAGAAAAGAACTTCAGGATATTGAATTCTTGCATGTTGGAGTGCATGGTACCTTTTGAATAATTGCCTGACAATGCCACTGCTGCAATGATATTCTGCAAGATAACCCTTTTAGTAACTATGGCATTATGGAAACGAGCCTGATTACGACTCTGCCACAAAAACAATATTACATTAATTATACCAGCAAATAAAACATCCACAACCTGCGTGCTGAAATGATGACTACATATAGAAAGAACTGTAGTAGGTGAAGATATACCAATGCCAAGATGAAAAACACCACTTAACCATTGCCAAATTTCGACAGCAAATGGACAAGATAAAAATAGATGCTCAGCTGTTTCAAAATCTTGACAAGTGAGGACAGACTGAGACCATCACAAAACCTTTCTTTCTTAAATTATCATCCGTGGGAAGTTTATCAAGTATGAACCTCCAGAAAAGAAAAACACGTTTGGGGGGAATTGCATCTCTCCAAATGAGCTTGTGCCAGGCAACCTCATTAAAATTAAGCTGCAAAATCCGAAAGGCTTCCTTGAAAGTTAATTCACCAGAAACTGCAAGAGACCACACAGCCACATCTTTCTTAGCCAGATACGAACTCCAGGCCATATTGAAGATTTAACATAAGAAGAGTTAGGTCTGGACCCTCTCAAAAATCTTTCTCTAGAAAAAAAAACCCAGGCACCTTGGGATGTTAGCATATGCCAAAAGAATTTGAGAGTTGCTGCTTTGTTAATACTTTTAAGAGGTCTTATTCCCAAACCTCCGGAAGATAAAGGTGAGGAAACCTTTTCCCAAGCAACAGTAACCAATTTACGCTTTTGGATGTCACCAGTCCAAATAAAATTAATTTCTGTTGGAGTGCAAGTGTGAAGGTAAAGTCCCACATTGGGTAGGAATGGGAAAGTTGAGTAATGTATAAGTGAGGAAGACCCACAAACCTAATGCCTTAAGGTTTTGGGGTGAAGGTGGTGTCAGGTTCACTTATGTGGTGTGCTCGTGGCTCATTGGTAAAGATCTTCCCAGTGTCTTAGCCCCCTCGGTGCACAACAATTTAGCCTGTCCAGGAAACTAATTTAGCCTTAATCTTATCTGCTCTGGGCTGCAAAAAACACCTTCTTGGCTTACCTTGGAAAATAGGCACCCCAAGGTAAACAAAAGGTAAAGTCCCCTCATTGAAACCAAGCAAGTTTCGAATAACATTAATCCTGGATATTGGAAGTCCTCCATGATAAAACCTACATTTTGCTGGACTCATCCATTGACCAGAAGCTTCACCATAACAATTCAACAGGTCCATCAAATTCTGAAGACACCTCTTATGTCCTCTACAAAATATCATGATGTCATCTACGAAAAAAGCATGACTAGGAACATGACAATTTCTTGGACCCAACATTGTTCTCATCAAACCTTTGTGAACCAACAAAGAAATGCTTCGACTTAAAACTTCCTCAGTGAGACAAAAATGGAGGGGAGAGAGTGGGATCTCCCTGTTGCACTCCTCTCTTACAGGAAAAATAACTAGCTATCCTGCCATTCACCATGAAAGAGAGCTTGGCTGAATGGAGAATAACACTAATCCAGTGGCAAAAAGTATGGTTAAACCCAAAAGCATCTAACACTTTCAACAAAAAATTCCAGTCCAACGTATCAAATGCTTTGCGGATGTCTATCTTTAATGCCAAGTTTCCACCAAAATCTCTATGCTTCAACAAATTAATAGCCTCAGACGTAATACCAATACAATCACTAATATGGCGACCCTTCACAAAACCACATTGCTGTGGAGAAATCAATTTAGGAGCAATGATAGCTAAACAATCCGCTAGCACTTTGGAGATAATTTTAAACTGAAAATTAGCCAAGGCTATTGGTAAAAAATTCTCCACCATATCTGCACCTGGTACTTTAGGAATGAGCACCACTAGATTGGAGTTTAAATTTGGCAAAAGCCAACCTTGTACAAAAATTGTCTCATTGACAAAAATACATCATTCCCCACAATATCCCAAAATTGTTGGAAAAAACATCAACCAAAACCATCAGGGCCGGGGGCACCATCCTCATTAGAAGAAAACACTGCGCCCCTTACCTCTTCAAAAGAGGGGATAACAGTAAGAAAAGCATTATCAGAAGAGTCCACTAGAGATGGCATTGTGTCAGCAATGAGATGATTAATACGACAATCATTTTCAGACGCGTAGAGATCAGAAAAAAACCCAACAACAACATTCTCCAAATCTTCCTGCTGCGTTGCTCTTTTAACCTTGGTAAGCCTGTGGAAAAACTCTGTATTCCTGTCTCCTTTACAGTGCCAATCCACTCTAGGTTTATCTCGCCAAAAAGACTCCTGAATTAACAAAGCTTGCTGCAGTTCAGAAATAGCACTGACTTCTTCATCAAAAAACATATCAGGCAAGTCAGAATCCCAGGGCCTATTTTGTATCTCCTCCACCTTATTCATAGCCTTCTGAACATTCAAATGCACATTACCAAAGGTTGTTTTATTCCATGAACGAAGTTCAGCCTTCCATATTTTAAGCTTATGGTTTAAGACTAACATGGGACAACCATAAACTGGTTTTTTCCAAACTTCAGCAACAAGCCTGCCACAGTCAGGATTCTGAAACCACATTTTTAGAAAATTGGAAGGAGGCAAAACGTTTCTCATTCTGCTGGAATCTGATAATTAAAGGAAAATGATCTGACCCAACTCTAGGAAGAGTGCTGCAAGAAATAGAGGACCAGATCTCAAAACACTCTTGAATGCAAACTGCTCTATCAAGGCGCAAATCAATACGATCATTCCCTCTTCTACCTTTCGACCAAGTATAATCAGCTCCTGAGGTAGGAAGATGAACTAGACTACAAGTATCTGATCCCGATCTAAATTCCTCACAAGATAACTGAGACGGGAGACGACATCCTTTCTTTTCTTGGGACCCCAAAACAGCATTAAAATCCCCAAAAAAGCACCAAAGCCCCACAAAAGATTGCTGAAGAGAAGCTAGATCAGCCCACAACTCACGACGATGACTATAATGTGTACTAGCATATATAGCAGAAAAAAAAACATCTTCTTATTCTCTGACACTACAGAGAAAGAAATGAATTGATCAGAGGAAGCAATGAAAGAAAGAGAAAGATGGCCAAAACTGAGGACCCAATGATTGGGCAGCCTTTGGTCCCTTTTATTAACAGTAAAAACCTTTAAATGAAGACTATCCCAAAACGATGACAAATTAAAAACATCTGTCCATGGTTCGGCTACAAAATCAAATCTGGTTTATTCTCCAAACATAACTTTTTAATATACACCTGGGTTGCTTGATTGGCAACCCCCCTAGCATTCCAGAAATAACCTTCATCATGCAAAGGTTTGTGGACCACCCCTACGGGTTTTAGAACGCTTCTTCTTATTGAGTTGCTTGCTCTTGGATTTTGAGATAACAACTGTGAATCCTTGATCACCAGGATCCACCGAGGTTTCAGGTCGTTCCCCAGACTTATCAATGTTATCCACGTCATCTTCCATATCACCCCAAAGGCGAGAAACCAGACGCATGTCATTGCTAACAATGGGAGACATGGGAGCAGAATCAGGCTGATCCCCCTTATCTTGATCAAGAGAATCTGGTACTACTTCCAACTCCTGGTATGGTTGAACATCCTCCACATGAGGAGATTCAAGGTGCAGCGATTCATCACAAGAATCACTCCTATCATTGATAATTGCCTCATATTCCTACATTTTGTAGTGATTTTCTGGGCAATTAGTTGATATTTTCCATGCTTTTGAGCTTTGTTTATCTTCATTTTAGTTAAGTTTTAATAAAAGTGTAGTTTAGTTAGGAATTTCTAGTTTTTATCTTTTATGCTTGATCTTTTGGTTGTTTTCTTATGTTTTTTTAGGAATTTTGTGGAAGCAAAAGAAGCTTGTAGGAAGCCTTGGAATGGGCCTGCACAACCAAGCTGTGCACCTGTGCAAGAGTGTTGAAAATCTGAAGACAGTGAGTTGCACAGGCTGTGCAAAAATCCATTCACCCGTGCATCACGCGTTACAAGATTAAGTCTTAATTTTGTGTTTTATCTTTTGTTTGGGCTTGAACTCTCTTTGGCCCATAACTTTAAATAGGGATTTTCTAGTCTGTCCTAGGGTTCTGAATGCTGTGTAACGAAAGGAAGAGAATCCCGAGATGTACATGATGGCCTAGAGCGCGTTATTGGCTCAGTTCTCCATGCTTTCATCATCTCTTGCTTCTTCCCCCATAGCTATGCATAGCTAATTTCATTCTTCGTTGGGGTTTAATGTAATCGAGTCTACTTCCATGTAATTAATCTTTATTATTCAACTAAGCATCGTTATTGTTCCTCTTCTATGTGTAATGCCTGTTTTTGGCTTGATCACTCAATTGCATGATTCTATATATTCAATTATAATTGGGAAATTTAATTGAATTGCGAACTGGAGAGAACACCCAATACTCTTTATGCCTAGGGATAGGGTAAAAAGGATAGGGCATCGTTAGAACCTCTATTCCTAATGCAAGTACTTTGGTTTCACTAATTCAAGGGATTGATAGTGGAATTAAAAGACTTAGGTTCTCTCACTTAAGGGATTAAGGTTTGAATAAATTTGTGGGTTGATGATAACAAAAGTTTATTTGAATAAGAAATTAGTGATTGCATGTTAGGATGACTTGACGAAGTTAAACCCCGACGTAATTCTTCCATTGATTTAAACCCAAATTTCTGCACATGCTACATGTTTGGTGAATTCACTCAAATTCAATCTCTCCTCTTTTACTCATTTAATTTATGCATTTATTTTAATTTTGGTTACCTCAATTCTCACTTTTTGCTGTCCATTTAACTTTCTTATTAATTACCCAATTATCGTACAAGCCCTTGTGAATACGATACTTTACTTACCCTTTGTTACTTGAGCGATTTGGTACACTTGCCAAAATCGCAACAAGTTTCTGGTGTTGTTGCCAGGGACTTGTGTCTCGGTAATTAGGCAAATTTTTAGTAAATTTTGTGGACTTTAAACATTTTTTTATTCTTTCACTTTTTTATTTTATTTGTGTTTTCTTTTACTTTAATTTTTCTTTTTCTCATCCGGTGTTAACTTGTTTGTTCTAGTTGCTTGTGATTCTGTCTATGTCAGATACTATAGGTATAAGGAGAAAAACTAATTCCGAGGAGCTCTGTTTCATTCCTGAGATCGATAAGACCGCTAGGCTGATTAGCAGTCAAACAAGAATAGCAAAGCAACAAGCACAACAGGTGACATTGGAGGAGAGTTCCTCTATCCTACCTTTAGAAGAGCCTTCCAGTTTAGATGAAGAGGCCACCATATCTGAAGAGGAGATGGCAGGAGAAGAACAGCCTGCCAGGAGAACTCTTACAGATCGTGTCAACAATAATGGTCCAAGAGTGTTCTCTAATATTGCCAAGCCAAGGAACACCAACCGCATAGTTGAAGCTAAGCTAGCATTGCTCACACTTCTTAGTCAACATGTGTTTGCTGGCTTAGAAAATGAAGACCCCTACAACCATCTGACCACTTTTTATGATCTGTGCGGCACAATAAGGGTGGCCCAGAATGAAGAGGAGAGCCTGTATATGAGGGTGTTTAGTTTCTCCCTCACAGGAAATGCATTGAACTGGCTCAAAAACCTTCCATCTTAGAGTCTTACCACTTAGACTGAAGTGGAAAGAAAGTTCCTGGATCGGTTCTTCCCTGAAGTGAAGAAAAGCCGAGCAAAGATTGACATATTGGGCTTCCGCTAAAGGAATGATGAGTCACTCCATGAAACTTGGGAGAGATACAAGACTATCTTGATAAAGTGCCCCAACCACAGGATTGGATAGATTGATCAACTCTAAATCTTCCATGGGGGTCTAAAGGGGCAAACAAAGGTGATGCTTAATGTTGTAGCTGGTGGAAGAGTGATTAAAACTAACTCACCGGATGAAGCCATAGAGTTGATTGAAAACATGGCAGCTAGTGATTTTGAAGCTCAACATGATAGAGCTCCACGTAGAGGAGTAATAGAGCTCAACTCTCAAGATGCAATTCTAGCCTAGGTGGAAGCACTCAAGGTGCAAGTGTCCAATCATCCTCAACAGTTAATGAAAGCTGCCTCTTCTCAGTCACATCACTGAGTGCTCAGTTGTGAAATTTGTGGGGGTGAGCATCATGTAGAGCATTGTCTGTATACTTTCAGCACACAAGAGGAAGAGGTGAATTATATGGGGAGACAAAACAACTATGGCCAAGGGAAGCAGAATTTCTATGGTAACAATTCTAACTGTGGTGGCTTTCAGACTCATTCTGTCTTTGATAAAGGAGCTGGTGAAAGATCTTTCCAATAGAAGCCTAATCACTATGACCGACAAACAAAGCTAGAAGAGACCCTCACTGAATTTATCTAACTCTCCACTTCCAATCAGAAGAGGACTGATGCATCTTTCAAGAATTTGGAGACTTAGGTGGGTCAGTTAGCTAAGCAAGTAACAGATTTGACGGAGCAAACCAGGGGTGGTTTTTCAGCCAATACTCAAACCAATCCTAAAGGTAATTGTAGTGCTATCTGTACTAGGAGTGGTGGTGAGTATAAGAGTGTGAGTGAAAAGAAAAATAAAGCTGAGAAGGTGATGAGATTCAAGGAGGATGAGGAGAAAAATAATGAAAAAGAAAAAGAGAATGAGGGTGAAGAATAAGTAGTAGTTGAGGGTGTTGGAGTGAGAAAGGCTAGAGACATGAGTGCTAAAGAAGAGAAGTTGAAGGCCAAAACCTCCATCACTAAAGAGCTTCCTTACCTAAAGAGTCCAACCAAGAAGGATAAAGAATGACAGTTTGCTCGTTTCCTTGAAATTTTCAAGAGGCTGCAAATTAATATTCCATTCTCAGAGGCTTTGGAGCAAATGCCTACATATGCTAAATTTAAGAAGGAGCTCCTTACGAAGAAGATGAGGTACATTGAGAAGGATAATATTGAGCTTGAGGCGGGTTTTAGTGCAATCATTAAGATGTTACCTACCAAACACAAGGATCCGGGTAGTTTCACCATTCCCATCACTATTGAGAATCTCTCTGTTGGCCGAGCATTGCTTGATTTGGGGGCGAGTATCAATTTGATGCCCCTATGCACGTTGGAGAGAGTTGGCGATGTCGAAGTAAAGCCAACCCGCATGACACTGCAGCTTGCGGATCATTCCATCAAACACCCTTATGATGTAGTTGAGAACATGCTTGTTAAAGTTGACAAATTTATCTTTCCTGCATATTTTGTCATCATGGACATGGAGGAAGATGCTAACATTCCCATCATTTTGGGAAGACCCTTTATGTTGACAGCCAAAGCCATAATTGATGTTGGCAATGGAGAATTTAGGCTCTCGGTTCAGGATGAGGTGATCAAATTTAATGTGTTTGATGCTATGACTTACCCAAATGACAATGGTGCTTGCTTCCAACTAGATGTTCTTGATGAGATACAACAAGATGTTCCTACTTATCTAATTTCTCACTCTCCTCTTAAGCAAGTCTTACTCAGTCACCATGATGAGCTCAATGAGGAAGTTGAGGAATGCATAAGAAGCTTGTAGGTATTGAAGGAGATTCCACCAGAAGAATAAAAGTTTGAAGAGCTGAAGAAGGATGATGTACCAGAGAAGCCCAAGCTAGAATTGAATATGCTCCCATCTCATCTCAAGTATGTTTTTCTTGAGGATAATGATGGGAAGCCAGTAATCATCAGTAGTTCCTTATCTGCCTTAGAAGAGGAGAAGCTGATTAAATTTCTGAGGTTGCATAAAGGAGCTCTAGGGTGGCATATTTTTTATCTTAAAGGTATCGATCCTTCCTATTATATGCATGACATCCACCTAGAGAATGATTTCAAGCCAGTTGCTCAACCTCAGAGGCGACTTAATCCTATCATGAAGGAAGAGGTGAGGAAGGAGGTATTGAAGCTTTTGGAGGCCGGGATGATTTATCCCATTTTTTACAATGCTTGGGTGAGTCCAGTTCATGTGGTGCCAAAAAAGGGAGGTATGACTGTTGTGAGGAATGACAAGAATGAGCTTGTTCCCATAAGAACAGTCATTGGTTGGCGGATGGTTATTGATTACAAAAGACTCAACCAAGCTACTCGAAAGGATCACTTCCCACTCCCTTTCATGGACCAGATGTTGGAAAGGCTTACGGGGCAAGCCTACTATTGCTTTCTAGATGGATACTTTTGGTACAACCAAATTGTGGTTAATCCAATTAATCAGGAGAAAATGGCATTCACTTGTCCCTTTGGGATATATGCCTATAGGAGGATGCCGTTTGGTTTGTGTAATGCACCTGCCACATTCCAGAGGTGCATGTTGGCTATATTTGCAAACTTGGTGGAGAAATGCATCGAGGTATTCATGGATGACTTCTCAGTTTTTGGCACTTCCTATGATTTGTGCCTCACTAACTTGGAGCTTGTATTGAAGAGGTGTGTTGAAGCCAACCTTATTCTTAATTGGGAGAAGTGTCACTTCATGGTCCAAGATGGCATAGTTCTTGGTCACAAGATTTATGCTCGTGGCATAGAGGTGGACAAAACAAAGATTGACATCATTGAGAAGCTTCCTCCTCCCGTTAATGAAAAAGGTATTCGGAGTTTCTTGGGGCATGCAGGATTCTACAGGAGGTCCATCAAAGACTTCTCTAAAATAGCCAAACCCCTCAGCAATTTATTGGTCAAAGATACTCCCTTTGTGTTTGATGCTGAGTGCCACAAGGCATTTAATACTTTGAAAGAGAAGTTGATTTCTGCTCCTATTATCATAGCTCCAGATTGGAAGCAAGTGTTTGAGCTTATGTGTGATGCTAGCAATTATGCAGTTGGTGCAGTATTGGGGCAAAGGAGAAATAAGGTGTTTCATGCTATATTTTATGCTAGCAAGGTGTTGGGTGGAGCTCAACTCAATTATGCTACCATAGAGAAGGAGATGCTTGCCATTATCTATGCCTTGGAGAAATTCCGCTTCTACTTGATTGGTGCCATGGTAATTATTTACACTAACCACTATGCCATCAAAAAGCTTCTCACTAAGGCTGATTCTAAGCCTAGGTTGATAAGATGGGTCCTCTTATTGCAAGAGTTTGACATTGAGATTTGAGATAAGAAGGGGAGTGAGAATGTAATTGCTAACCATCTCTCAAGGTTAGTAAATGAGGAAGTGACTGTGAAGGAGAAGGAGATTAGGGATGAATTCCCTGATGAGGCCTTATTCTATATTGTGGAGAGACCATGGTTTGCTGACATAGCCAATTTTAAGGCAGGGGTGATATGCCTGATGATTTGAACTGGCACTAAAAGAAGAAGTTCCTTAGAGATGCTAAATTGTATGTATGGGATGACCCATATTTGTTTAAGATGGGTGTTGATAATCTTCTCAGGAAGACTGAGGCAAAGGGTATCTTGTGGAATTGCCACAATTCTCCCTATGGTGGTCATTATAATGGTGAGAGAACTGCTGCTAAAGTTCTCCAGTCAGGCTTCTATTGGCCTACCTTGTTCAAGGATGCATATCATCATGCCAAGAGTTGTGATAATTGCCAAAGGACTGGGAACATTTCTAGGAGACATGAGATGCCACTGCAGAACATGATTGGGGTTGAGGTATTTGACTGTTGGGGAATGACTTTGTTGGTCCCCTCCCTTCTTCTTTTTCTAATGAATACATTCTTGTTGTAGTGGACTATGTGTCCAAATGGGTGGAAGCAGTGGCTACAGAGAAGGAAGATGCCAAAACTATGATTAAGTTCTTGAAAAAGAACATTTTCTCTATATATTGTGTGCCACGAGTGCTAATTAGTGATGGGGGGTACTCATTTCTGTAATGCATAGTTGAAGAAGGTGCTTGAGCACTATAATGTGAAGCATAAGGTGGCATCTCCATACCATCCTCAGACAAATGGTCAAGCGAAAGTCTTTAACCGCGAGATCAAGAAGATTTTGGAGAAAACAGTCGCTTCTTCCAGGAAAGATTAGTCCATCAAGTTAGATGATGCATTGTGGGCCTACATGACAGCTTTTAAAACCTTAATAGGGTTATCCCCTTATCAAATGGTGTATGGCAAGGCTTGCCATTTACCAGTGGAGTTAGAGCACAAGGCGTTCTGGGCTCTCAAGTTTTTGAACTTTGATCCTTCTCTATCTGGGGACAAGAGGAAGCAACAGTTGCATGAGCTGAAGGAGATGAGGCTTAATACCTATGAGTCATCCAGAATCTACAAACAGAGAGCCAAGGCTTGGCATGAAAGGAAGATCTTAAAGAGAGAGTTTAAGCCGAGACAACAAGTTCTTTTGTACAACTCTCGGCTGAAACTATTTGCAGGGAAGCTAAAATCCAAGTGGAGTGGTCCTTTCGCAGTCAAGGAAGTGAGGCCTTATGGTGCAATAGTAGTGGAAGACCCTTCTTCTCAAAGGAGTTGGGTTGTTAATGGCCAAAGGCTAAAGCACTACCTTAGGGGTGAGGTTGAACGCCTTACCACAGTGATTCATCTTAGTGACCCTTGAGGTCATTCACCCGTCAAGCTAGTGACGTTAAAGAAGCGCTTACTGGAAGGCAACCTAGTTTTCTCTCTCTTTACTCTATTAACTTTGTCTTTATTTTCATTATTTTCGCTTGTTCTATTTTACGCATGGGTGTTTCTTTTGTGTTGTTTCAGGTTGCTTTACATAGGATGAAAACATTGGGAAAGCCTAAAAAAAAACCAAAAAAATGCAAGTTGCACAATTGTGCAATCTGAGCGCACGGCTGTGCATCTTGCGCTAATGGAAATACAAAAAATGACACGAGTTGCACATCCTTGCAACCTGAGCGCACACCTGTGCACCTTGCGCTAAAAGAGACTTTATTTTTCGATGAAAGTTGCACAACTGTGCAACCTAAGTGCACACCCCGTGCATTTTGCGTCAATGAAGAATCAAGAGGAGACTCAATTTAGCAAAAGTTGCACAACCGTGCATCCCTTTTGCACACCCTGTGCAATCTTATCTCTATTGGGCCTTTGAAAAATGTGCACAGCCTGTGCAATCCTTTGCACACTCTCTTCATCTTCTTCCTCCCTAACCCTTCTCCTCCTACAAACACCATAGCCACCACCACAAACACCATAACCACCACCACAAAACATCAGATCCACCACCATACAGCCACTACAATGCCGTCCAAGCCCCGATCTATGAATATAACCTCCTCTTCTCTCTCCTCTGGTCTTCTCTCTCTCTCCGTGTGTGACCCTCTCCACCTTTGTCACTCGAGCGTGCCAACACCGTCAGCACTCACGACCAGCGCGCATGCGATCCAACACTTTTGTGTGAGACCTACACGCGTACAATGCGGCTCCTCAACACACAACCAGCGTGCGCCGCCATCTCCCCTGTCTGCGTGACCCACCCGCACACACTGACAACATCTCCACAAGTCGTTCGTGCACGCGCGCCCTTTCCCTCAGCGCGACCTCCACACCTTATCCCCTGCGCACGCGGCCCCAGCCTCGCCACCACCGAGCACCTTCACCTTCACCTCAAAAGTACCACCTTGGAACTTAGAGGACCAGATCTGAGCTACCCAAGCCTCGATCCACAACATCCAGGTCAGATCCGTGCCAAACAACACTTCCATCTTCAGATCTATTTGTTTTGGTTTCCATCGTTCAGATCTGGGGTTTCTGAATCACATTGGTCAAGATCCACCATCTCTTCTTCTTCTCGGACATCAAGTTCGCGGGCAACAAGCGTTGGAAGAGACGTTCTGAAGCTTCTTCTTCCATGAGCAATCTTCCCACTGGCCCACCTTCGCTTTGTTTACTTGAGCCACACCACCAAGAGCGGTATGAGGCTTTGTACAAATGTCCAATCATTGCTATGCGATACTTGAATTTTGATGTCATTGAAAATCTTAGTTTGTTTGATGATTTCAAGTTTATGTTGGATAATGTGGGATGGTGGAAATTTTCTTCACGTCCACAAAAGGTTTACCTAAGACTGGTGTGGAAATTTTTTAGCACTTTCACGGTCTCCTTTAGACCCCATTTTCCCGATGATACCGGGAAGCTGGCCTTCAACTTGTTCAACGAAGAACACAAAATTCAATTAGCGGAATTTAATTCTATTTTCGAGTTCCCTGCTAGTGGAAACAAGAGTGAACCCCCTATGCTCTTTAGAGCACCATAAGTGTGGAGTTCACAGACCGACAAACGATGGTCAGCATCCTGGTCAAGCTCCATTGCCTTGCTTCACCCTTCAACTCGCATCATGCATAGGTTCATTACATCCTCCATGTTGGGTAAGCACGAGTCTGATACAAAAGTGTCCACCACGATCTCTTATTTCTATGGGCCATGTTGGAGCAAACGATGCCGATTGACACTAGAGTTTTCCTTGCTGAGCGGCTATTAACTATAGCCAAGAGTGATAAGGGTCCTATTACTTATGGAGGTTTCATCATATGGATTGCCAAACACTACAGTCATTCTGAGTGGTTGACCCAATTGGAAGTGCTGGATGATATTACCACCATTGACTTCCAAACTTTGAAATCCATGGGATGCATTCAGGTGTTACTTAAGGAAGCTGACTACATGCAGGATGACTTTTACTTGGTTCCTAAAAGCAGATTTCGCTGCAAGCTCCCGAATCCTGATTTTTCAATCAGAGTTAAGGATAATTGGAAACTACCAATGAGGGGTGGCACTTCACGGCAAAAAGAACCTGAAGAGGATGTTTCAGAAGACTCTCTGGAACCAGCAATGATTAATAATGCTCAACTTTTAGCTGTTGTTGAGGCACTAACTGTCAAAATCAGAGACATGAAGGAGAGGAAATCATATTATAACTGTCTAGTAGAGGAGATGCATCACAGCCAGTTCCAGGGCTCCTCTAGGAGCCAACCTCCTCCACAGTGACGGATACTTTGGCCTATGTTGATTGGCCACTCACGGCTGGGGACCAGCAATCTTTTGGTCAAGGGGGTGATGATGGGCCTCTGATGACAAGGAGATAGGGGAGGACTAGTTATAGTCCTCCCAAGGTTGGTATTTCTTTTCTTTTTCTTTTACTTTTATTTTTCTTGCTTTCTGTTCTAGAATAAATGCTAGGTTTAGCCCTGTGATTTGGCCTATAGTGATTGCTTGCTTGTCTTATTAAAACCATAAAAAAATGTTTTGGTCCTATGTATGATTGTGGTTGCATTCTTGGAATTTTTTTGTGAATTTCTTATTTTGGTCAATGTCTGTGGCATGTCGTTTTGACACCTTTGATTCCTTGATGAGACCTACCTTGGTGAGGCATTTACTGTAACATATGATGAGTGACACCATTGATTTTGCACATATGATTTTGCTTGAGTTTCTTAAATCCTTTGTTTTGCATGCAAGCTTAGAAAGGATCAAGGCCTTATTTGTTACTTTAAGCCATGAGCCAAAAAGATTCTTCCCTTTTTCAATAAAATCCTTTGCACCCTTTTTGAGCCTAATAGAAAATTTTCTTGATGCATAACCCTTAGCCTTAAAAGAAAAACAAATGTTGTCCCTTCCTAGGAATAGGAGAGCAAACTGAGGAATATGGTTGTACATTAAGTTTGGGGTGTTTTACCAAACACCCAAAAAAAAAGGGTACCCCAAGGGAATTCTAGTGTCAACAGTTAGTATAACTGTGAAAAAAATGTAATTAAATAAAAATTTTCTTGTAACTCAACTTTGTCCTACAATTTCAAAGTTGTGAAAACAAAAGTGCAGTAGGACATAGGTGAAGCTTGAATAAAGTGGTCTTGGAATGTGAAGGAACTTTGGGTCATATTGTTCATCATTGTTGTTGAGATTAACTTAGAGATCATTTCTGTTTTTGCTCTCATATTCTTAGATATCTTGAATCCTAGAAAACCAAGATTTTGTTGTAGCCCAGCCACGTTACAAACCAAGAAAGTCCTTAGTGATCCTTGCTTGCATGTTTGATATTTGTGAATTGTTGAGAAACAAAAATCAAAATTAATATGTGTGGTTTCAATGTGTGTTTGAGAAATACACTCACCTTTTGTTGTGCAATTGAGCGATACACTTGTGAGGACCAAGGAACATTGGTAGTTCATTGCAAATTTTGCCACTCATATTGATCTTTTGATGAATTGTCACTTGAGTTCCTTGTGTGAGCGCCACATCATGTTTGGACTGTATTGCCCTGAATATTGTTTTGATATCATGCTTGGTGATGATAAGTTGGGAATCTATTCCAGGCCATTTCTTTGTGTTTTAGTGTTTCTTGGGATTTTTCTTGCTTAATTCTTGTTTTGTTGCTCGAGGACGAGCAAAGCTCTAAGTTTGGGGTGTTGATAATTGCCTCATATTCCTACATTTTGTAGTGATTTTCTGCACAATTAGTTGATATTTTCCATGCTTTTGAGCTTTGTTTATCTTCAATTTAGTTAAGTTTTAATAAAAGTCTAGTTTAGTTAGGAATTTCTAGTTTTTATCTTTTATGCTTGATCTTTTGGTTATTTTCTTATGTGTTTTTAGGAATTTTGTGGAAGCAAAAGAAGCTTGTAGGAAGCCTTGGAATGGGCCTGCACAACCAAGCTGTGCACCTGTGCAAGAGTGTTGAAAATCTGAAGACAGTGAGTTGCACAGGCTGTGCAAAAATCCATTCACCCGTGCATCGCGCGTTGCAAGATTAAGTCTTAATTTTGTGTTTTATCTTTTGTTTGGGCTTGAACTTTCTTTGGCCCATAGCTTTAAATAGGGATTTTCTAGTTTGTCCTAGGGTTCCGAATGTTGTGTAACGAAAGGAAGAGAATCCTAAGACGTGCATGACGGCTTAGAGTGCGTTTTGGCTCAGTTCTCCATGCTTTCATCATCTCTTGCTTCTTCCCCCATGTCTATGCATAGCTAATTTCATTCTTCATTCGGGTTTAATGTAATCGTGTCTACTTCCATGTAATTACTCTTTTATTATTCAATTAAGCATCATTATTATTCCTCTTCTATGCGTAATGCTTGTTTTTGGCTTGATCACCCGATTACATGATTCTATATATTCAATTATAATTGGGAAATTTAATTGAATTGCGAACTGGAGATAACACCCAATACTTTTTATGCCTAGGGATAGGGTAAAAATGATTGGGCATCGTTAGAATCTCTATTCCTAATGCAAGTACTTTGGTTTCACTAATTCAAGGGATTGATAATGGAATTAAAGGACTTTGGTTCTCTCACTTAAGGGATTAAGGTTTGAATAAATTTGTGGGTTAATGATAACAAAAGTTTATTTGAATAAGAACATTAGTGATTACATGTTAGGATGACTTGACGAAGTTAAACCCCGATGTAATTCTTCCATTGATTTAAACCCAAATTTCTGCGCACGCTACATGTTTAGTGAATTTACTCAAATTCAATCTCTCCTCTTTTACTCATTTAATTTATGCATTTATCATAATTTTGGTTACCTCAATTCTCAATTTTTGTAGTCCATTTAACTTTGCTATTAATTACCTAATTATCGTATAAGTCCCTGTGGATACGATACTTTACTTACCCTTTGTTACTTGAACGATTTGGTACACTTGCCAAAATCGTAACAATCATCCTCCTGAACATCAGTATGACCACGTTTCTCATTCTGAGGACATAAAACATCCGAAATTGTTTCATTTCTAATACCATTGGCATCCTCCGCCAAAGAAGGATCAACTAATGCTTCATTAGCTCTAGCATTAGACAATGCTTCACCATTAACTCCTCCATTCATGTCCTTTTTTGCATAGCTAGGCCCAGCCTTGTGTTAGGTTCTAAGACCTTGGACGATGTCCAACCCCTCCTATTTCGGTTTTGATGATAATAACTAAAGGATAAATTTTGAAGTATCTAATGATCTAGTTTGAGTGTTATAGGAATTACGTCGTCCAATTCCGCAATGGTATTTTATCCGTCAAACCTGGACTTTATGTTTTATAAAGAACCCTACAGGCAGCGTCCAATGCTCCTGTGAGAGCAAGCGTCCAACGCTTCAAAAACACTCTCTGTAGTCTCTATCTTAAAAATACGTTTTCAATGTTGATTCAATATAAGGCAACGATCACTCTCTCATATTTTAACATGCCATTCTATTTTGATCTTTTCTAATAGTACTGAACAGGAAAAGAAGAAGCTTCTCCCTGCAGAAAAAGTACAAGTAGGAGAGAGGCGCTACGAGTACGGCTGTCACTTCCATCAGTTCACCCTAAGTCAAAATATGACAACGACCATATGCTACAGAAAGAATCGCTCTTGGAAAAGGAACAGATCCCTCAACGGATACCTTTCAACAAGCTTCCTATATATAGAAGAATGAGCTCACATATCAACTGACGAAAAATATTGATAAAGAGCTGAATCCCTGTCAAAACGACTGGACGATCATAAGCAAAAAGAGCATTCATCTTAGCTTTACTAAGCGAGTCTGTATACTCATTCTTATTGTAATATCCTCTCAGTGAGAGTTAAGTTTTACTTACAATCTCAAACAATTCTATTTGGAAAGCCAGGAGTGGCTTAGTGTTAAAGAATACTTGGGTTTTGTGTTTAATCTCAAGGGGAGATTAAGGGTGTGCCAGAAGTGGCCTAGAGAATACTTGTAGCCAGAAGTGGCAAGGTTAGAATACTTGAGAGTAATCAGATCTTGATTAGTAGAACCCTTCAAAAGTTTTTGAAGGAGAACTGGACGTAGCTCAGTTGAGTGAACCAGTATAAAACTAAGTATTCTATTCTCTCGCCTTCTAGCTTACTTGCATTTCTTTTAAACTATCTCTTCAACATACTACGAAAAGGTTTCTATACACATTTTATCTAAGTTTATCTATTACGTGTATTCAAACAAAAAGGAAGAAGAGTAGTTTCTTTGGACTGTTGTTTTTAATCGACTGGACGATAGCTTGTTTTTCTGTTTTACTAAGTTTCTGTAAAACGTAAAGATATACTATCTTCACATTAGCTAAAGTTTTCCAAAGATTTTTTAAATACACTATTCAACCCCCCTTCTAGTGTATTTCTCTATATTTCAGTTGGTATCAGAGCTCGACCTCTTGGGTTGAGTTCTTAACAGTATAGAGGAAAGATCCTGAGAAAGATGGAAAACGAAGGACAAGCTGTGAACAGACCACCACTCTTCAAGGGTGTTAAATATGATTACTGGAAACAAAGAATGATAGCATTCTTTGAATCTAGCCATATTGACATGTGGGAAGTTGTGGAGATGGGCGATTATATTCCACTTGATGCAAGCCTCAACGAAATCCCAAAGGCTAGATGGACGGAAGAGCAAAAACAAAGATTTTATCTCAACTCCAGAGCCAGAAACATCATCATGTGTGCACTAAGCGAACAAGAATACAACAAGGTGCACAGTCTCAAAAGCGCAAAACAAATGTGGGACACTCTTGCACTAACATATGAGGGTTCCACTCAGGTAAAACGTAACAAACTCAGTCTCCTTACTCGTCAATATGAGTTGTTTAGTATGGAAGAAAACGAGGACATACAAAGTATGTTTGGACGGTTTCAAACCATACTAAATGAACTTAGAGCACATGGTAAAGATTATAATAACTATGAACATATTGACAAAATTCTAAGAAGTTTGCCTAGGAAATGGAGACCACAGGTTACAGCTTTGAGAACAAAAAAGGAGCTGGACGATATGTCCCTAGAAGAACTCGTGGGAACCCTCAAGGTGCATGAACTAGAACTGCATCAAGATAGTGATGGTAAGAAAAATAAGTCTCTGGCGCTCAGCGTCCAGAAACCAAGGAAAGCATCATCGTCCAAAGCCATGCAAGCTTAAACATCATCAGACGAACAATATGAAGATGATGACTCAGACGAGAATGATGAACTATCCTTTATATCCAAAAGGATACATGCTATGTGGAAGAAGAAAGGTGGATCCAGATGGAGAAACCTAAAGAGGAAAGACTTCAAAGAAAAGAAGGAGAAGAGTCCAATTGTATGCTACGAATGCAAAAAGCCAGGACACTTCAAATCAGAATGCCCAGATCTCGACAAAAGCAAGGACAAGAAGAAGAAATTCTTCAACAAAGGAAAGGGCAAGAAAGTTCTGATGTCCACATGGGAAGACCTGGACGATGACTCATCATCGGACGATGGAGAAGAAGAGGAAGCACATATATGCCTGATGGCAGACACCTTGACTGATTCTTCTGAACCAGAAGAAGAAGATGAGGTAGATTTTAATGACATAGATTCAATTCAAGAAGCTTATCATGAATTACTTTCAAACTCTTCTATTTTGTCAAAGGCCTATAGAACTTTAAAGAAATCATCCAAATCACTTTCAAAAGAAAAAGAAGCTTTAGAAGAAAGTGTTAGACAACTGGAAAGTGAAAAGGAGGATTTACAGAAAAAGTTTACAGAGCTCTCAAGGCAAAATGAAACTACAAATATGGAGAGGCGAACTCTCTGGAATGATGCTGCTCAAGCCCATAAATCCTATAAGGATTCAAGGGATAGAGAAAGAAATCTTTCCATAGAGATTCGAAATCTCAACGCAGAAAACAAAAGACTAGTTGAGAAGCTTCTGAAAGTTGAAGCGGATACTTCCTTAAGAGGTCAATCACATGATGTTGTAAAACTTCATGAAGAAATTGACAGCCTAAAGAAGGATTTGTCAAACTTTGTCAAGGGCTCTGACAACCTCAAGAAACTTTTAAAATATGAAGGTTGTAAGAGACCAAATGACAGGTCAGGGCATGGATATAAGGGAAAGAAATATATTCATGATGAGGAAACAGATGTTTGCTACTTCTGTGGGAAACCTGGACATATAACGTCCAAATGCAGACACCTGCCTAAGAAGGGAGCATTCAATGCCCTTCGAGCTAACAAAAAAGGACCCAAGTCAATCTGGGTACCTAAGGATAAAATTGTTCCTGTTGCAAACATGCTTAACAACAGGAAAGAAACTCCAATCATGGTACCTGGACAGTGGGTGCTCACATCACATGACGGGAGAAAGGTGTATGTTCCAAAGCCTCTTACCCAAGACTGGTGGGACAGTCACTTTTGGAGGGAATCAGAAAGGGATGATAGCTGGCGTAGGTAAGATTGGTATACCACCCTATCCTTGTATTGATAAAGTTCTTTATGTTAAAGGTCTTAAACATAATCTACTTAGCATAAGTCAATTATGTGACAGTGGATATGATGTTGCCTTTAACAAAGGTGAATGTACAGTCAAAAACTCTGATGGGTCCCTTCTCTTTACCGCAAAGAGGCAAGGCAATCTGTATAAGATTAAACTTGGGGAACTATCAAGTCAAAATGTATCATGCCTAGTTTCTGTATAAGAAAATCATTGGTTATGGCATAAAAGACTTGGTCATGCGAGCTTGAGGTTAATCTCAAAGCTGAACAGGCACAACCTCGTAAGAGGACTACCAAGTATGTCATATAAAGATGATCTTCTTTGTAAAGCTTGTCAGAAAGGGAAACAAGTGAAAAGTTCTTTTCAAAGTAAAAACATTGTTTCCACTTCTAGACCTCTTGAGCTATTACATATTGATCTGTTTGGACCCACAAGAACAGCCTCGGTAAGTGGTAAAAGATATGGATTAGTTATAGTGGATGATTATACTAGATGGACATGGGTCTTATTCCTATCCCACAAAGATGAGTCCTTTAAGGCCTTTTATAATCTCTGCAAAAGAGTTCAAAATGAAAAAGGAGTGTGCATTACTTCGATCAGAAGTGATCACGGGGGTGAATTCGAAAATGAAAGTTTTCAAAGGTTCTGTGAGGATAATGGTATCCTTCACAACTTCTCAACACCTAGAACACCACAACAAAATGGTGTAGTTGAGAGGAAAAACAGGTCACTTCAGGAGATGGCCAGAACCATGTTGAATGATAATTCAACCCCTAAACACTTCTGGGCTGAAGCAGTGAATACTGCCTGCTATTTACAAAACAGAATCTATATAAGGCCGATATTGAAAAAGACTCCATATGAATTATGGAAGGGTAGAAGACCCAACATATCCTACTTCCATCCATTTGGATGTCAATGTTTCATTCTGAACACTAAGGATAACCTGGGAAAATTTGATTCTAAGTGTGATGAAGGAACATTGCTTGGATATTCTGAAACTTCAAAGGCATACAGAGTCTATAACTCTAGAACCTTAGTTGTTGAAGAAGCTATCCATGTGAAGTTTAATGACAACAAGCCTGATAAGGAATTATCAGAGCTGGACAAATCATTTGCAGATCTCAGATTGGATGATGCAAGTAAGTCATCAGATTCGTCCAACCATGAGGTCTCAGTTGAAGAATCAAATGCACTACTGGACTGTCCAGTCGCAGAACAAAGAGAACCAACTGGACGTAACTGGCAAATGAAGAAACATCATCCACAGGAGCAAATCATTAGGGATCTAAAAGACAGAGTCAAAACCAGATCTTCACTTCAACGATAGCAAGGTCACGCAGCACTCATATCTCAAATAGAACCTAAGACTGTGGACGATGCCTTAGAAGATGAAGGCTGGGTCAAAGCAATGCAAGAAGAACTTGACCAATTTCAAAAGAACAATGTCTGGAAGCTAGTAGAACTCCCCAACGACAAAGAAGCTGTAGGAGCAAAGTGGGTGTTCAAAAACAAGCTGGACGAAGCAGGTAATGTTGTGAGAAACAAAGCAAGGTTGGTAGCAAAAGGTTACTCACAACAAGAAGGTATAGATTATACTGAAACTTATGCTCCCGTTGCACGTCTGGAGGCAATTCGCATTCTACTGTCATTTGCAGCTCCTAGCAATATGAAGCTATACCAAATGGACGTAAAAAGTGCATTCCTCAATGGACTCATAAAGGAAGAAGTCTATGTGGAACAACCCCCAGGATTTGAAAGTGATGATTTTCCAAACCATGTTTTTAAACTTAACAAAGCCTTATATGGGCTGAAACAAGCCCCTAGAGCTTGGTATGAAAAACTCAACACATTTCTGTCAGAAAATGGTTTTTCAAGAGGAAAAGTAAACACTACGTTATATCGCAAAGACTACTCTTCTGATTTTATCATTGCACAAATATATGTTGATGATATCATATTTGGTGCCACTAATGAATCTCTCTGTGAAGATTTTGCCAAATTAATGCAAACAGAGTTCGAGATGAGCATGATGGGTGAGCTGAAATTCTTCCTTGGACTCCAAATCAAACAAACTGAAAAGGGAATATATATACATCAGACTAAGTATGTCAAAGAGCTGCTAAGGAAGTACAAGTTGGACGATGCAAAACCAATGAAAACTCCTATGCATCCAACAACAGTTCTTGGACTGGACGACAACTCAAAGAAAGTAGATAATACTCTATACAGAGGTATGATAGGAACACTCCTGTACCTCACAGCGTCCAGACCTGACACCATGTTCAGCGTATGCTTATGTGGCAGATTTCAATCTGACCCAAGGGAAGTTCACTTAACTGCTGTTAAAAGAATCTTTCGATATCTTGCTGGAACCACTAACCTTGGGTTATATTTCAAAAGGCAGAAAGATTTCAGGCTAATAGGATATTGTGATGCTGATTATGCTGGAGATCGCATTGAAAGAAAAAGCACCAGTGGAGGATGTCACTTCATCGGTGGTAATCTAGTCTCCTGGACATGCAAGAAGCAAGGAACTATTGCACTGTCCACTGCTGAAGCAGAGTATATTTCAGCTGCAAAATGCTGTTCTCAAATCTTGTGGATCAAACATCAACTTGAGGACTACAACATATATGAGAGTAACATTCCTATCTTCTGTGATAGTAAAGCTGCCATAAATCTTTCTAAAAATCCCATATTGCATTCAAGGGCCAAACATATAGAGATTAAACATCACTTTATAAGAGACCATGTTCAAAAGGGAACTGTGGAATTACACTTTGTAACCACAGATAATCAGCTTGCTGATATATTCACCAAACCCCTTACTGAAGACAAGTTAATCCTTCTGAGGGACAAACTTGGCATGAACTCTGTAAAGGAATGATTAACATCTACATAATGCGTCCAATAAAATCAAAGCGTCCAAAGGACATGTCGTCCAATGAACACTAGAGTCATGCACATGCATTACATATATTTCACTTAAGTCCAATATATGGACGATGTCTTTTTTATCTTAGTCTTTTCTACTGATTCAAATTAACAAAACGGATCGTTTTAAGGATAAGTATGAGCTAATACTCTATGCTGAGTCACCAAAATGCCAGTAACCGTACACAATTACCCACATCCTTTGCACGTCTCATCATGGCGGGTTTTATGGCGTCAGTTACTTTTCAAATATTCAAAAAAAAAAAAACCAAAACCGCTTCATATCCTCCAAACAAAACCCAAGTAAACACTTATCAAATCCTCACCAAAAAAACACCACCATATCATCAAACCTAAACACTCTTTCTCTCTCTCTGAAACCCCAAAACCCTTTCAGAAAAACCTAAAAATCCAAACTTTACAAGAATGGCAATCTCTACAAACTCAAGCAACTCAGAACTCGACGTCCTCACCTACCCTGAAACTACAGTTGTGTGCCAAGGAGCTGCTACAGTGCACATTGAGCACTTCTTCGACATTGAAGAGCTTGAGAAGCTGGGCCTGAACCTGAACGAGAGCCTTCTGAAGTATGGAATCAGAGGCTACTTCAATGAAAACCATAAGATATTCCCTGAGTTGATCAGAATGTCCTGGAGGAATGCCAAGTTCCAGAGCTCAAGGGAGCTCGTGGCCACGATTCTTGGACGAGAAGTGACTCTGTCCATCGAGGCCATAGCAAAGGTAACTGGTTGCATTAGGGAGCAGAACCAGTACAGAACAAACTGGGCCAAGCAGTACGGCAATCATGTTGCGACTGTGCTTTGCAAGACAAAAATCCCCGAGTCAATGAAGATTGAGTACAGAAATCTGTGTGAGGAGGCAAAAATCTGGCAGCAGGTGTGCAACAAGAGTATCCTGCACAAAGCTGGGTCTAAGGACTCAGTCACAGACTTACACAAGTTTGTGATATTCCATCTCATGGAAGGCATTCCCTTCAATCTCCCTCACATCATCTACGTCAATATCGTGAGGATGATGAAGTCTGTGGGTGGGAATGATGACATTTTCTACGCCGCCCTAATGAACAAGATCTTCTGGGATCAGAAGGTTTATCAACGCTTCTTTGATGAATTGGATGAAGAAGCCTACGAAGCTATTATGAAGAAAGGGCCAATGGTAGCAACACAACAGTTGTTTGGTGAGTCCAACATAAAACCAATGAAGATCAAGCTAACAGCCAAGGTCTTAAGGGACCTGGACGAGGACACCATCAACAAACAACGTCATGAACAGAGAAAGATCATCTCCAATGAAGAAGAAGAAGAGATTGATCTTCTGGGTATTGGTAGAAAGATCAAAAGGCTGATGGAAGAACAGAAGGCCAGAAAAATCACACGCCAAATGTCTCAGATGCATGAGGAAGACGCTGAAAAGGAGAGAAGAACCAAGAAAAGGCATGCTGAGACATCTGCTGCTAAGTCACCAGCAGGGAAGCGTCCAAGGACTGAAATGTCCAAACCTGTTCAAGAGGATAGGCGTCCAAAGGTAGCTCCAGCAAAGGTTGCCCCAGAAAAGCAAAAGGTACGAAAGCTTCAATTACTGGACGACTCTGATGATGATGACCAGATCCCAATTGGTCAGATCATGAAGGAGACAGAGGGTCCTCAGCAAAAGAAGCAAAAGGCACAACCTGCTAAAACACTTCCTTTTCTTGCTAATGTGCCACGAAGAGTGAAGACTCAGGCAATAAGGCTAAAAAGGATTGCAGTGCTACCATCCTCCTCTCAAGGCACCGACAATGTATCCACCAGCACCCTTCTACCAACAACATCAGGTGCTCCTTACACATCAGCAAGCCAGCAACCACCTCTTCGCTTGGACCTGTCCAAGTTTGTGCGTCCAAGAGATGCATGGAGGGATACATGGTCCCCATGGACTATTCCCCCCAAGCAGAAAACCAAATAAGAGAAAGACAGAGAACGCTTTCCGGTTGCATTCCTTACGCGTAATGATCAGAATCTCTGTAAAGAAGGTGATGTGATCCAGAGGCCTCTACAAGAGCCTCTGAAGCGGCATTTTACTACTGCCTCAGCACCAGAGTGGACGAGGTATGTTTGCACTGAATCTCTGTCAGCTGCTTATTATGCTATGCCAAAAGGAACGATCATCAGCAACCCTCTGCCCAATTGGACGAGAGAAGTGTACCCACACTTAGTACGCATGCCTCATCCTTACATCTGTCCAACTAGAACTCAGCAGAGAGTGCGTCCAGCAGCAGAAAATCTGCAGAAGCCAGAGGTGGAAGTTGCCTCTCGATTCACCAAGACGGTTGCGGAGCAGAAAGGGAAGGCTCCAAGGAAAAAGAAGGCACCGTCCAAGAAGGTCTCTGCTAACAAAGATATTGAGCTGGCTGCAGAATTGTAGTTGGCCATTAAAGAAAGTCTGGACCCATCAATAACGAAGCAGCGTCCAGACGCAGGGTGGGTCAGGGATGTTCAAATCTGGACTCCAATTACAAAGTTCCTGCCTCTACCAGCTGGAACTCCAGTGCTAAACTTCCAGCCAGGCGACTATGATGAACTTGGAAAGCTTCTGCAACAAATGTACATTCCAAACCAAGCCATCGCCTACCCACCAAACATGCACATAAGCCGCGCGACAGAAATAAAGTTCGTACCAGACAGAGTATGTCCTAGACTACCTGTATATGATGCTGGTCGCAAGAAAGGCTTCAAATTCTATGGCATTGAGATGCCCAGCAGGGAGGAGAAAGTTGAAACCCTGCAAAAATCCTCTCACACCTGGGGTCATTTATTTGATAAGACTGGTAAGCTTATGCGTTCACTTGGAACCTTTGATTCCATAACCTTTTGGCGCCAGATCTTATGGAACGATTCCCAGCAAGCCTCATCCTCAGGCAGCTCCAAGGATGACTTTGTTCATCCCCCTCATGGTATAGAGGTGCTGCGTCCAGTCAAGACTCATCATTTCTCAGACACCTTTGCCTGCTTTCTGAAAGATTCAGATGATTATCTGGAGTTAATGAAGACTCTGCCAAAAATCAGAAGCAACAAAGTGTTTGACCTTCGAACACTGGACCGCACAGAGTTTGTGGAGGAACTCCAAACTCTGCATGAGGAGTATCAAGCAGAAGAAGCCGCAGCAGCAGAAGAAGCTCGTCTAGAGCAGCTGGCTCTTGAGGCAGCTGAGACCGCAACCATAGAAAAGGAAGATACGGTTGCTAAGTCAAAAGCTACACAGGCGGAGCTGGATGAAGCATCTGCCAAAGTAACAAAGGTGCTAGCTCATCTTGACCTGGACTCATCAGTACCAGTGGACGTAGAACACTTTGTCACGTCACATGAAGAACCTACCGTCCAATCTGATAAGTCCGCGGATGATAGAGAGCTCGTTGTTGAAGCCTCCAAGCCAATGGAAGTCTCTACAGTATAGCCTATTGCTGAAGAAATCACCAGCTTCCCCATTATTGATGCCTCTACGGAAGCACATTCGGGCACACATCAACTGGTTCCCACTGGATCTTCAAGTCCAAGGGGCATCAATCCCTTGCGAATTGTTGAACCACAAGGAGTCTCAGAAGATCGTGTTCACGAGATAGTGCAACAGGCTCTGAGGCAACAACAGCTGGAGACCGAAGCCGCTTTTCAAGCTTTTCAGCAAAGACAACAGGCTGAGGCTGATCAACATCGACTGATGCTGCAAAATGCAATCACTGAGCAGTTCATGAGTCTCTCCCAGACGCTTGTGAACCAGATTCAAAATACCGCAGCCACCTTACTTGGTCACGTTGCTCATGCAGTTCCACCAGTCCAACCTCAACCTCCACAACCAGCACCACCAATTCAAGCACCACCAGAACAACCACCACCACCACCACATGAACCACCTCCACAGCCATAAGGTGACCATGATGGCCAAATCATTTTTCTCCATCTTTCAAACCTTTTTGTTAATGTCAAAGGGGGAGAAATTGGAATTTTGATGAGAATAAATAGCTAAACAATCTGTATTCAAATATGTTTTTTGAATATATATATATATATTGGTTCCTTTATCAAAACATGAGATGTTTATTTTCATATATTCCGCATCCATATCATTGATATGTTCTTCACTCTTATATTTGTTATACATGATTTATACTTGCCTTTATATTTATCTGTTATTAGATGCATAAGAAATGTTGAACTCAGGGGGAGTACTTCATTTCACTTTTATACTCTGGCATAACATAATCATCTCTGACTTGACTCATTGTATTCTTATATGATTATGTGTCTGTTAACATCAAAATTTACCATTATTTGTCATCATCAAAAAGGGGGAGATTGTTAGGTTCTAAGACCTTGGACGATGTCCAACCCCTCCTATTTCGGTTTTGATGATAATAACTAAAGGATAAATTTTGAAGTATCTAATGATCTAGTTTGAGTGTTATAGGAATTACGTCGTCCAATTCCGCAATGGTATTGTATCCCTCAAACCTGGACTTTATGTTTTATAAAGAACCCTACAGGCAGCGTCCAATGCTCCTGTGAGAGCAAGCGTCCAACGCTTCAAAAACACTCTTTGTAGTCTCTATCTTAAAAATACGTTTTCAATGTTGATTCAATATAAGGCAACGATCACTCTCTCATATTTTAACATGCCATTCTATTTTGATCTTTTCGAATAGTACTTAACAGGAAAAGAAGAAGCTTCTCCCTGCAGAAAAAGTACAAGTAGGAGAGAGGCGCTACGAGTACGGCTGTCACTTCCATCAGTTCACCCTAAGTCAAAATGTGACAACGGCCATATGCTACAGAAAGAATCGCTCTTGGAAAAGGAACAGATCCCTCAACGGATACCTTTCAACAAGCTTCCTATACATAGAAGAATGAGCTCACATATCAACTGACGAAAAATATTGATAAAGAGTTGAATCCCTGTCAAAATGACTGGACGATCATAAGCAAAAAGAGCATTCATCTTAGCTTTGCTAAGCGAGTCTGTATACTCATTCTTATTGTAATATCCTCTCAGTGAGAGTTAAGTTTTACTTACAATCTCAAACAATTCTGTTTGGAAAGCCAGGAGTGGCTTAGTGTTAAAGAATACTTGGGTTTTGTGTTTAATCTCAAGGGGAGATTAAGGGTGTGCCAGAAGTGGCCTAGAGAATACTTGTAGCCAGAAGTGGCAAGGTTAGAATACTTGAGAGTAATCAGATCTTGATTAGTAGAACCCTTCAAAAGTTTTTGAAGAAGAACTGGACGTAGCTCAGTTGAGTGAACCAGTATAAAACTAAGTATTCTATTCTCTCGCCTTCTAGCTTACTTGCATTTCTTTTAAACTATCTCTTCAACATACTACGAAAAGGTTTCTATACACATTTTATCTAAGTTTATCTATTACGTGTATTCAAACGAAAAGGAAGAAGAGTAGTTTCTTTGGACTGTTATTTTTAATCGACTGGACGATAGCTTGTTTTTCTGTTTTACTAAGTTTCTGTAAAACGTAAAGATACACTATCTTCACATTAGCTAAAGTTTTCCAAAGATTTTTTAAATACACTATTCAACCCCCCTTCTAGTGTATTTCTCTATATTTCACCTTGATAACAAAATCATCTTAAACCACTACATTTTTCCCCTTAGGAACATACTTAGAAACCAGCTTTCACTTTTCCTCGCCATTGGATGCCTTATCCATCTTAACAAGTTTCGAAACCTGTCTTTTACAAGTGGAGTCCGAATGACCAATGATTTTGCACGAGTGGAAAAACAAGGGTAACCGTTCATAGACAATGTCAACAAAGAAAGCATATCCTGAGCGTTCCATCAAGATTTGATCTCGAAGATGCCCAGCGAGGTCCATATCGACTAGAACCCTAGCATAATGGCTAAAAGTTTTATTAATAGTTGCATCACCAAGAGCTAATGGTATTCCAATCCCTCTTGCAATAGAAAAAAGAATCTTGGGTCTCCAATATTCTTGTGGAAGCCCGAAAATATGAATCCAGCACTGCGTATTAGTCTGACGCACCAAATTAGGATTAAAATTTGGGGACCAAGAGAACAACCTCAGCGTTCACGGATTAATGCTCCATGATCCAACAACAAGAACTCGCCTCAAATCTTCCACCGATGAGAAAGAAAACTCAAAGTATCCTTTTTCAATTGGAGTCATCCTCCATTGTCCAAGAGGTTGCCACATCTTTGACAATTTGGATCACAAATCCTGATACTTAGGAGGAAGATCTCCTTTTGAAAGCAGCAAACGTCAATGCAAATTATTCTTGCATTCCTCTAGCCCCACTTTATACTCTTCTTCAAGAATTGTAAATAGAGAAATGGTTAAATATTAAAGGCTTAAATAACTGTTAGGTCCCTAAAAAATTCCCGCTTTTTGTTCTGAGTCCCTGAAAAAATTTTGCATTGTTCCGGGTCCTTGAAATACTAAAAGTTTTCATTTGGATCCCTACCGTCAATTAAATGATTACGTGTTAGTTAAAAGTTTTACAATGCGATTTCTAGCAGCTCAAAAACTGCAACTATTTATTTTAAAATTTAAATTACAATTTCTGGTGATTAAAAACTGCCATAATCAATTAAAGAAAAGAAAAACAAATATGGGAACCCTAAATAGCCATTGAAACATTTTAAGTTTCCCAAACAACATAAACCCTTCTTTTCTCCAGATTCAAGATCTCCACAATCAATTAAATCAAAATAAACTGATAAAAAAATTAATTCAAAATAAAACACAACATAAATCATTAAAAAGCTATCTATCCTTAAAAATGAAAGATATTGCTAGTACAGACATGGTTGTTATTCGTTGCCTTTAAATGATTATGGACATTAATAAGTTAGTGTGATTGGCTGATTTCATTGTAAAAAAAGAAGTTAGGTTCGATTTTTAAGCAGATAAGGAAAAATAATTTATCTTCAGCCAAGTTAATCCTTATATTCTGAAACTTGAAAACATATGGTTCAGACAGAGTTGAAAACAATTAGTTGAACTCTTCCTCTTTCTCTCTTCCACAAAGGTCGTCGCCTCCTCCTCTTCTTCTTCCTAGAGCCAATGTCGCCTCCTCCTCTTCCTCTTCCTCTCTCTCCCAAGCCCTCCGCTGCCCAACCCAAACAACACCACAACCTGCGCTACCCCACCCAAACAGCCACAACACCACCTGTCTCCCATAACTCAAACCCGCAACCTATATCCAAGCGCTAGATCTGGGTTGAGGAATGCCAGATCTGTGTGGAGGAATGCTAGATCTGGGTCGAGGAACGCCAAATCTGGCCTTGTTGGATGATTGCACGAAGGTGCGTGATGTCGGAGGTGCATCGCCACAACGCTTCCTGGAGCAAGTTCCACCCGGCGGCGTTGTGGAGGGAGATGTCGTTGCCGATGATGGTCCACACGGTGGCAACATCGTTGAGGCAGATGGTGCAGAGGCGTCTCCCAGAACAGCACGTCACATCCCAGAGAAACAGAGTGAGCAATGTTTTTTATGCTCTAGTTTCGTTATTTTTGTTCTTTAATTTTGACTATGAGAGTAAAAAAAATACAGATTTAGGTTTTTGTGATTTGGGATTTAATTTGAATTTGAGATTAGACTATGATTTGGGTTTTTGAAATTTGAATCTGATATTAAATTTGGTTTTTGTGATTTAAAGGGCATCCTTTGCTTTTGTTGGTGCAATGGGTTTTGGTGTTGTTGTTGGCTGAGAATTGTTCTTGAGTTTTGGTGTTCATGTGAATTGAGTTTTTGTTTTTGTTTTTTTTTAACACTAAGAAACAATTTCTGGCGGTTTTTAGCCGCAAAAAAATGAAAGCTTATTAAAAGAATAAAATTTAACGGACACGTCATCACTTAACTAACGGTAGGGACCTGGATCAAATTCTTTTTTTTTATTAGGGACTCGGAACAACGCAAAAAAATTTCAAGGACTCAGAACAAAAAATAGAAATTTTTTAGGGACCTAAAAGTTATTTAAGCCAATATTAATATATCTTGAAGTATAATATTAAAAATAATAGAAAAATAATGTTAATAGAGAAATGGTTAAAATAAATAATTTAATATTAAAATATTAAAAAAACATTAAAAAATAATATAAACTAATCATCTAACAATATTAAGTTTTCCCAATACGTCACACCTCCCTCTCTATCAAGTTGTGCATCATCCTGGCAAAGAGACCAATAAACTCATCACATAAGAGAAGTTACATAAAGTCGTGATTCAGAATAAAGATTACATAAAACTATTAATCAACAATAGCTAACAATTTTATATGCAGATAAACAGAGTCTATCCGTACAAATATAGCATTCGATCTCCTAATGCAAACTAAATGTTAAATGAATTCTCTTTGTACATTCAAGAGGGACAATAACTTTTCTAGTTTTCTTTAACCACTAACCAGCTGATTAGAATATCCATTTTTTCCTTTCACGACTTCAAACCAAATAAAACCGATGCAACTCGGTTTAGGAAGATCAGTTGACTCAAAGGCAGATATTGAAAGCTTCTGCACATGGCATAATGCGATGTGACTGGTTATTGCAGTTTCTACTGTACATGTTGTTACTAGAATCCGTGCTGCCCGCATGGTCCAATGCGTCATTACTAGTTGCTGGTTGGGATTTGCTATTCACACCCCCACATGGTTGAAAATTGTTTTTATTCGGAAAATTCCCTTTTGACGGAAATATGATTTCGCTATGCAAATTATATGACAGAATCATATTTCCATTTAAATAATTTTTTCACCCCTAACATACACAGTGGAATCATATTTCCATTGTGTAGTGCACAAGGGAAATATGATTTCGTTGTGTATTTTGATTTTTTTTTGTTTTTGTTTTCTAAAGTTTTTTTTTAATATGAATATTAAATGTTTGATATTTTAATTATTGAGTGGCACGTGAATGGTTAATGTGTATGGATCGATGTGATGTGCATCGATGATTTTTAGGGCGAATATGAACCGTTTCTTTTTCTACCAGACAGGACAAGCATATTATTGATGATTTCGCACGTGAATAGTTCCCTCGTAAAAATTGATGCAATTTAAACTGTATATTTAGTCGGTGCAATCTTAATCGTTGACGAGTGAACAGTAAATACTCTGATATAAAACAATAATGGTGGTCTGAGACATCTCATTCTAGTGTGTTTATATTCACTATTTTCTTAAGAAGATGGAGGGATTCCATGATGTTGTGTATTATGATGGAGATATGATACCAACTTCTAAGGGAGTTTTGTTTGAATGTCCTAATGGTCCTAAATTAATTAGAATAAGTGAGGACATGTTGATTGCCGCTTTAATGTGACATTAGAAAATTCACATAACTTGGCAATTTCATTAAAGATGTGACAAAACATTCCAACCTTAATAATATATTTGAAGCAATAAAAAATATATATTTGAAAATAACTTCATTAATTTAATAACTCTTTGACTACATTTCTATTTCCCTTTTACATTTGTTCTCTCTCACACATAATGAACCTGTCCACCAAACTATATGTATCCTAGATGTTCATAATCATATATTCCAAAACACAAATTGTGTACAAAACAAGTTTACCAGACACCTTATGGCTGATAAAAGCATGAAAATTTAACAAAAATATCGTAAAAGGCTACCTTAGAAGGGTTCTAACCAACAAGGATGTCGAGTGAAGTGTCATAGAGTGTGAGTCATCGAAACATCGACTCTCAGGGTCGTTACCCAATCTATTGAGCGTAAGTTAATTGTGTGACAGTGGACATGATGTCTCCTTCAACGATGTATGTATAATCGAGAATAAGGATGGATCCTTATTGTTTACTGCTAAGAGGCTGAATAATCTTTATGAGATTAAGATAGGTGAGTTGACGAATAAGAATATATCATGCTTAGTCTCCATCAAAGAGAATCATTGGATGTGGCATAAGAGACTTGGACATGCAACCTTGAGATTAATCCTCGTGAAAGGTCTTCCAAACTTGTCCTACCAAGATGATTTTGTCTACGAGGCATGTCAGAAAGGGAAACAAGTTAAAAACTCTTTTCATAGCAAAAATGTTGTTTCCATATTTGGGTCCTTAGAGATGTTACATGTTGATCTATTTGGTCCAACCAGAACTGCTATTATCAGTGGTAGACAATTATACTAGATAGACATGGGTTACGTTCCTAACCCACAAGGATGAGTCTTTCAAGGTCTTTTATGCATTCTTTAAACATGTTCAAAAAAAAAGTATGCATTACTTCAATCATAAGTGACCATGGAGGAGAGATTGAAACGAGTGTTTTTAAGGGTTTTGTGAGGAGAACAGAATTCTCCACAACTCCTCTACACTATAAACACGACAGCAAAATGATGTGGTTGTGAGAAAGAATAGGTTATTGCAAGAAATGGCTAGAATCAAGTTGAATGATAACTCTACTCCTAAGCACTTATGGGCTGAAGCAGTGAATACTGCCTACTATCTTCAAAACAAAATCCATATAAAGACCTATATTGAACAAAACTCCTTATGAATTATGGAAGGGACGAAAACCCAACATATCTTATTTCCACCCATTTGGATGTCAATGTTTTATTCTGAACACTAAGGACAATCTTGGTAAGTTAGTGATGAAGGAATATTGCTAGGCTATTCTGAAACGTCCAAGGCTAATAAAGTATATAACTCTAAAACCTTAGTAGTGGAAGAAGCTATCCATGTGAGGTTTAATGGCAACAAGACTAATAAATAAATATTAAACCTAGATGAAACTTTTACAGATCTCAAATTGGATGAAAGGCAGGTTGCATCTAATAATGATTAGTCCAACTCTACGTCTAATGCTCCCTTGGACGAAGCAAAAAAGATAGAAGAAAGAGAGCCCCCTAAACAAAACTAACAAATGAAGAGCTATCATCTTGATGATCAAATCATTGGAGATGCTCGAGATCGAGTTAGAACAAGGTCATCATTCCAATAGCAAGCCAACACAACACTTGTTTTAGAAGTGGAACCATAGACAATGGATGATGCCTTGCTGGATGAAGGATGGATCAAACAATGTAAGAAGAGCTTTATCAGTTCCAAAAGAATGATGTCTAGAAGCTAGTTGAACTACCCAAGGACAAATCAATCATTAGAACAATGTGGGTATTAAGAAATGAACTGTACGAAGTAGGTAAAGTTGTGAGATACAAGGCTAGGCTTGTAACCAAAGGTTGCTCACAACAGGAAGGTGTGGATTTCACCGAAACTTTTGCTCCTGTTACTCGTTTAGAAGTCGTTCGCATCTTACTTTCATTTGTTGCTCATAGTGATATGAAGCTTTATCAAATGGACGTAAATAGTGCTTTTTTGAATGGTATCATAAGTGAAGAAGTAAGGGTGCACATCGAGCTACTTCGGGCCCAATTTGCCCAACCACCAAAAACCAAGCAACAAAAAAATTGGCCAAAAAAGAAATTAAACTTAGAGAATGTTTAGCCCCTAAAAATCTCATAGTTTTGAAGATAACAAAGGATATTAAACTTTGATGAACTTATGAGGTTTGTTAAGCTATACAGGAAATACTTGCGTCCAATGCTTATTTAGGTAAAATCGTTGTTACCTTAGACACGAAAAATTTGTTTTAAATGAGCTTCCATCGGTTAGGAAGGACTAAAAAAAGCATGCAATGATATGAAGACCCCTGTGCCTTGTATTTGTTTTTATATAGTTTTAATGATGTTGAACTTGTAATAGTTTAAATGTGCTCCACATATATATTGAGAACACTAGTCTTATTAGGATGCTTGTTATAGCTTTTAATGTGTGAATGTGTGTGCATCATGCATCTAGGCTAGTTATACTTCTATTCCCTCATGTTTGCATTGATTGATCATTGATTCTTTATGTATTTTGGTTAAGGATTGAATCTGCGCGAGAACTTTTTGAAAATTCTAAGATTTCAATCCAAGAACAAAATAATTGATTATCAGAACATTTTAATCGATTATCTTGAGGCTCTATTTTGTAAAAATTGTTACACATTTACAGATAATCGATTATCCACTTGAATTAATCGATTATTTGGCCTTAGAAGAAAAATAAGCCATTCGCAATTAATCGATTATTTGGGAAAATAATCGACTATTTCGTTCATCAATGTTTCCAGATGATGACATGAACAAAATAATCAATTATCCTTAGTAATAATCGATTATCTCTGTTCAGAGGGCTATAAAACCAACTTTTCGAAAGCTCTCATAAGTGACACCCGTTTCTCTCATTTCACTTCATCTTTTTCATTTGACAGAACCCAGAAACTATGTGTCATCATCATAGAGATTCATTGAATCACATTTTTCTTATCTTCAAGAAATCAATGGATCTTGATCAAGCTACATGAAGGGAATATGAAAGCAAGTTAGGAAAAGCTTCAAACTTTTCATATCTTCACATTTTAGGTTAATTCTTTCCTTTAACTTTGCATTGTAAATTCGTGTATAGGGTAGGTTTCCCTAGTTGCACTGCATGTAGATAGGTTTTCTACATTGTTAGCTTTCTAGATAGGTTTCAAGAAGATCTTTGCATATGTGCTGCATGTGCATGTGAGTTTGTGTGTATACAAATTCTAATAGTGGAAAAAGGTCCAAGCTAGGGTTGCTTTGGATAACACTGGATGTAGATTTCAGGTTGAAATTGAACCAATATAAATCCTTGTGTCATCTTCTCTTTCCCTTATCTTTTAATATCTTGATCTTAATTGCTTGCACTTGATTTTGATCTTTTTGTTAAAACTGGTTCTAGAAATAAGAGATAGTAAACACAAGTTGAACATACACTCTCAACTTTCTAAGGATTCAAAAAGTATTTGATCTTGCAAAAGTGTTCAAGAAAGAAAATTGTTTTTTCAAGAAAATTTTAAACAATCGAATTCACCCCCTCTTGGATTTCCTGTATTACAAGCCATTTTATCTAACAAAGCATTTCGCCAATTTGAGAAACTAAAAATTCAAATTTTAATTTGGGGACTAAAAAAAATAATCTCCAATTTTGAAGGACTAAAAACATATTTAAGCCAAAAATAATAAAAATAAATAAATTAATGTGACAAAAGAAATTTACACATAACTTAGAAATTTCAATAATGATGTGACAAAACACACTCACTTTAATAATATATTTGAAAATAACTTCATTAATTTAATAACTCTTTGAATACATTTCTCTTTCCCGTGTACATTTGTTTTCTCTCACACTTAATGAACTTGTCCACCAAACTATATGTATCCTAGATCTTCATAATCATATATTCCAAAACACAAACTATGGACAAAACAAGCTTACTAGACACCCTATGGCTGATAAAAGCATGAAAGTTTAACAAAGACCGAAAAACAATGATCATTGCATTCTCTAACCAAGTTTAAATGTCACAACAGAAATAATCATCTCAGTTCCCTTTTGAGTCTGCCTGTTGCTTCTTCACCCTTGAAGTGTGTTTATACTATAAGGTGAGCATCAAACTGTTTTTGGCTGTTACACGCCACATCGTACATACTACAATATGTAACATCAGCTTCTGCAGCCCCACCTTTGAGAAGTTTGCGTTTCTTTGGAGGATTATTTGAAGGACCAGCCCCATTACTGGACATCCTGGCAACCTACAGAATGACGAACAGAACAATGCTCAATTTCTCCAACTTAACACTTTTCTTGCATTACAAGAGGTAAAACAAAAATTAACATGAGCAACTTAGCAAAATGCAATTATTGAATACAACAACTTGAGTGGTCTATCTATAGAAATATCAAAGTTATGTGATAAACATTAACGGCAATTTAATTGTAACAACAGAGTTTGTAAACCATGACCTAGAGATTAGACAATGATAGAAAACTAATTCTCCTGTTTAATGCTCTGTTTCTGTCAAGACAATTTCAATTTAATAAATGAAAGTGTTGCAAGAAATTATGCACATAAAAATGTGGCAATAGTTTGCGCTGTGTTCAGATAAGCACTAAAAGAAATTATCAAGTATGATATAAAATGAAAAGAAAATAGCAAGATATATAATCACATCATGGCATATATATAACCTTAGAAAAGAGTAATTCAATTTAGGATTCACCTTAGAAAGGTACTTTCTTCCAGTCATATGCCTCTCGTACACATCTTGACTTATGCACTTAGTATTGCATAATTCGCAATATTGTACGATAAATCCGCCATTCAAAACCTTTTGGTCGTTAGATTTTGACTGCTCGACTATAGCATCAACTGTGACATTTGCTTGGATATCACTATTTGTTTGTACGATAGTGTGCAAGGGTCCAGCTTGCATCAGCATATTCCTCTTGTGTTTCATTCCTAAAATGTGTTTTTCATGAGCACTTTTGCTATTGGAATTGACTTGGCAAAGTTCACATCTTAATGGGTTTGTGACTCTTTGCTCAGGCACTATGGCTATAGATTCATTAGTTAAAAGTTGTTGAGACCTAGTATCATTCAATGTTCCGGAAAAAGTTACAACTGATGTCTCTTGTAATGGAACAAGAGACTGCATATTCAATGTATGGGGAACAGTTGCAGCTGGAGTGTCTTGTAACCGAACAACGACCTACATATTTGAAACATCAGAATTAAAACCATAATACATATATAGTCATGACAATAATGTAAGAACCCCTTACACTATCCTTGAGTATTTGCTCTAATTTAAATAAAAACGAAATGCAGAACAACATAAAGGAAACAAAAGGGACCTAAAAAATATTGCATAGATAGATAGGCGCAAAGCAACCCAAATGGCATAACATGAGAAAAAAATGATTTTGTTCATAAATTTAAAAACTTTAATGAAATGGGGGGCACTCACATAACCATATATGTTGGGGTCAGCATGCTTGAGGATCCAGTTCTGAGAATTTGTTGTTTGAGCAGTGACAACAGAAGGGGTAGTCGAATATGCAAGTGGGTTGGTGGAGCCTGGAGCATGGATAGTGGAATCAGAGGTGTGAGAGAAATAGTAGTGATAATGATTCTGGTTAACGGGAGCAAGGTGCTGTTGGTGTGGGTACATTTTGGAAAAATTAATGTGAAGAATTTGACTAAAGTGATGGTGACAGTAATTTGGAGGGAAGATTGAAAGGAGGGAATGAAACAAGAGGTGGAAGAGTCACAAAGAAACCACTGGTGAGTGATAGGCTAATTACAAAAGCTAAATCACTTTATGAGACAGTTTTGTTTTGAAGAGTTATTCTTGCTAATGGGGTTTTATACTGTAATGGGCATAATTTAGATTTGACAAAAAGTATTAATATTAATATGGTAGTCAATGTTTTTTTTCTTTAGATAAATAGATTTGCCTTGTATGGTATGATACAGTTTTGTTATTTTATTAAAAATTTAAAAAACTTAGTTTATAAAACATTTTGAAAAACAAAAGGTACAACATGTATATAAGAAAATTACATTTGAAAAAAAAGTATTAGTATAATAGAATTTATGGTATATACAGTTTTGTTATTTAATCAAAGTTATAAAAATAAAAATAAAAACTTAGTTTACAAAACATTTTGAAAAAGAAAAGGACAAACATGCATATAAGAAAATTAAATTTGAAACAAAAAAGTATTAGTATAATAGAATTTATGGTATGATACAGTTTTGTTATTTAATTAAAAATTTAAAAAAAAACTTAGTTTATAAAATATTTTGAAAAACAACAGGTCAAACATGTATAAAACAAGAAAATTAAATTTGAAAACAAAATGTATTAGTATAATAGAATTTATGGTATGATACAATTTTGTTATTTAATTATAATTTTAAAAAATTTAGTTTATAGAACATTTTGAAAAGGAAAAGGTCAAACATATATACAAGAAAATTAGATTTGAAAAAAGTATTAGTATAACAGAATTTATGGTATGAAACAATTCTATTATTTAATTAAAATTTTAACAAAAATTAATTTATAAAACATTTTGAAAAAGAAAAATTCAAACATATATATAAGAAAATAAGATTTGAAAAAAAATAAAGTATTAGTGCAATATTTAAAGCTATTAATATAATTTTTATACAAATATATAAATAAATATATTTTGTCTTATATAGTATGTTACAATTTTATGGTATGTTATAGTTTTATTATTTAATTAAATTTTTTTAAAAAACTTAGCTTATAAAACATTTTTAAAAAAAAGGTCAAACATGTATATAAGAAAATTAAATTTGAAACAAAAAAGTATTAGTATAATAAAATTTATGGTATGATACAATTTGGTTATTTAATTAAATTTTAAAAAAAACTATATTTTGAAAAACAAATAGTCAAACATGTATATAAGAAAATTAAATTCGAAACAAAAAAAGTATTAGTATAATAGAATTTATTGTATGGTACAGTTTTGTTATTTAATTAAAATTTTAAAAAACTTAGTTTATAAAACATTTTGAAAAGTAAAAGGTCAAACATGGATATAAGAAAATTAAATTTGAAAAAAATAAAGTATTAGTATAATAGAATTTATGGTATGATACAGTTTTGTGTTTTAATTAAAATTTTAAAAAAAATTAGTTTATAAAACATTTTGAAAAACATAAGGTCAAACATGTATATAAGAAAATTAAATTTAAAAAAAAAGTATTACTATAATAGAATTTATGGTATGATACAATTTTGTTATTTAATAAAAAAAAATTAACAGAATTTAGTTTGTAAAACATTTTGAAATAGAAAAATTCAAACATGTATATAAAAAATTAAATTTGAAAATAAAGTATTAGAATAGTAGAATTTATGGTATGATACAATTTTTTATTTAATTAATTTTTTTAAAAAAACTTAGTTTATAAAACCTTTTGAAAAAGAAAAGGTCAAACATGTATATAAGAAAATTAATTTTATTTGAACAAAAAATGTATTGGTATAATAGAATTTACGGTTTGATATGTAACACCCCTCATTACTATTATGGAATTTCTTTTTATTTGCATTATTAGCGAAAATGATTTAATACTAGATTGTAAAGTAACCTTCCAAAATACGAGGAAATTTGTTCCCTTTTTAACTTTCAAAACTTTTTGCTTTTAACTTCAAAAGAAGAATTATCCTTGTTTACTTATCATTCATTTAAGAACGCCCTTTTTGTGAAATAAAATTCTTAATAAATTAACTCAAATTATCAAAACATCATAACCACTGTGAACCATTGAAACATAATAGAACTTCTTTTAAACATCCTCAATTTCATCATTAAACGATTCTTTTACACCAAACTGAATACACTTTTACATCCTTGAAAACGAATACATTTCTCAAATGAGTCACGTGAAGGAAAAAGATACATCATAATACTAAATCCTAGTCTACCCTCATTTATAAAAGAAAGGACTGGGACTTAGAGCAGTGACTCAATGGAAATTAAAACCCAAAATACCTATAAGGCATCCTCGGGAGAATCCTCTTCTTTCTTGAACACGTCCATTTGCACCATTGCCACTTGGCATAGTGTTTCCCCTCCGTCTTCATCATTCGCACAGGGTCAACCATCTTTCTCTGAAAAATAAAAACATGGGAGTGAGTTCTCCATTTCCTTGGTCGCCACAAACAATCAGACTTACAGTTCCAAACAACCTATGCAACAACTGCGTGTGGTTCACTAGTGATAACCGCTCATGGTAATCCTAGTCCGATCTTCTATCACACATCATATATTCCTATGGGTCCCAGTGCCATTAAACCTCATAGGTTTTAATGGTCTTATGCATTTATGTGGATGACGAATGGGAGTACACGACGCAGGTGGTACAAATGGCATGTCGCTCTCACCAATCTTGGCTATAGCCTCACTCTAGTCGAGAATGCCAAGTCAGTAGTGTGAGTCCCCCATACTAACCAGGCTTTTCGCCTTAGTCAGGGTCGTCACGAATTGACACCATTTCCCCCAGGATTTCTTTGAGCCGAACGAACTATTCCCCAGCGTACCAACTGTGAGCCATCCACTCCTTACAACGACTCCTCGCACGTTTTCCATGCCACGAGATACATCTCCCGGGACAATCATTTTCAAAGGTACTGCCAAGAGGATGTTAGAGGACCCTCTCCACCGAGCATAGAGTCAAGCCCCATCTCTGATTAATAATATTGTCTCTCTAAATCCATCTTGTCTTTGCCACCAATGCCCTCTTTACATTATCCGTCCCCTCGTAGCGTGCGTCGTCCCGTGCAAGGCGAATGACACGAACGTTATTCACTACTCCTCGTACGACAAGAGGAGAAGGGTTCCGTCCCTCCTCACCTCTTAGTGTCATGATCAACATGACCCTTTTAAAGTGGGTATATCCACTTGCACACACATTAGTGGCTCAGGCATCCCAAACTCATCTATCTTACTCATGCACAAGCAAAAACCATCATGCAATGCCGAGGGATAACGCCCCCGGACTCAGATTACAACAAGTAATGCATCCACAGGAATTATTCAACAATTCATATCAATGCCGGAGGTCACATCCTCTCGGTCTTAGCAATGATTTATCACACACATTCATAACATACTAATATATAATTCAACAAGTATGTGCCGAAGGTCACGCCCTTTCAGTCTTAGCCAATAATTCCACAAGGAGAATAACACTCATATACTTATACAATTTAAACTTATCACAATTTACAAATTTTTGGGTCAAACCCGCAACCAACACAAAATCCCAATTTTCAAGTATCATAACTTCTTATTTTGTGTTTCAAATACTCACAATTTAAGTCCCAACCCTTATGTACATGTTAACTATCATATTCCACTAGAAAATACTTATTTTAGGCTTTTAAAGCTTAGATTTTTAGATGGTTAAACACCCAACCCGAAATTGGTTCAAAAACTCTATAAAAGGGGTTTAAAACTTCAAAATTACATTCCCAATGATGTAGAAAACGGATTTTGATTAACCAAATATGCAACCCTAGGTTTTAGGACTTAAGGAAACCATTTTTCTAGTCCAAAATAGCTAATTCCAACTCTAAAAATTATTAATTTTGAAACAGTGGCAAATTCAATAAAAATGACATAAAAACTTAAAAATTAATTTTCCGTTGATGTAGAAATCGGATTTTAACGAATTTTACATGCAACCCTAGGTTTTAAAGCATGAGAAAGAAAATTTTGAGGTTCATTACAGCCAATTCCAATCACCTCTTTTCCAGTTTACAAAACAGAGGTGAAACAGAGCAACATAATGCCAAACGTTAAAATTTAAATTCCTGTTGATGTAGAAATCGGTTTTTGACGAATTTTATATGCAACCCTAGGTTTTAAGGTATGAGAAAACAATTTTGAGGTCCATTACAGCCAATTCCAACTACATTATTCCCAGGTCACGAAACAGCGCTACAGTGTCCAAAACTTACATTTCACTAGAAAGTAATTTTCTAAAAGATTTAACAATCCATTTCCAATATTCCATATATGCATTTCTATATTTTAGGACATGGGAAAACCATTTTTAGTGTCAAAAACAGTCCCGCACAGCCACAACATCTAGTTTCCCCAAAACAGAGCGATAACTTGTATAAATAGCTCAAAACTTAAGAAATTCATAATAAATAACTCAAGTGGTAAAAAAAATAACATACTTTATATGTAACCATAGGTTTTTGGACCCAAAGAACTCATTTTTGGGGTCAAAAACATCAAAAAATGCACCCATTTTTCCAGTCACAAAAACAGTAGCGAAAATCACCACTTTCAAGCTTATTACAAGTTCAAACTTACACATAATGGTTTTCTAGCTTGACCCATCAAGAGTGGGTCACAATACAAGCATTTTAGGCTCAAGAAAATGAAAGAACTCCTCCCATACCTTAGCTCCAAGTGTAGGAAGTGCTCAAAATACAAAAAGAGAACCACCCAAGTGTAGAGCTTCTCAAGCTCTACAACATAGTCAAGAATCAAAGAAAAGGAACAAAGATTAGCATGAGCAAATCTAGAGAAAAGGAGAGGAAACCTAGAGGAAAGGGAGAGAGACTTACCCACACACACCCAGAGGAGAATTTTTGAACTCTCTCTCTCTCCTCACTCTCTAAACCTGCGGCTGTGTTGTGCAAGGGGGGTTCCCTCTTTTGCTTTTATAGGGGGCCCCAAAACCCTAAGGATAGGTCCCCAAAATTTTTAAAAAAATTCTAAACCTAATTGCATTTAGGTGTTTAGCTGCTCTAGGTTTTGATTTTTTTTTTTTTTTAGCTCTAAAATGTTCTTAAAATATAGTATTTAATTTTCTAAAAATAATGCCTTTGGAATAACTCAATTTGGACTTAAAATAAAATTTCTAGGTCCAAAATACTAAATAATTTTCTAAAATTAATAATTAATTCAATTTAATTATTTTTTATGTACTTAGGTCATTTTCATGCTTAATTATAATTATTAGAATTTTATCTAAGTTCAAAATAATTTTTCAAGCTCGAAAACACATAATTACAAAAATGCCATTAATGAGAATATTCCTTCCTTTGACCAGATTTGACCAGATTTGACTTTTGGTCAAATAATGATTAAAACTTGATTTTATTAATTATTTTCACTTCATTAATGAATATTTGATGTCTCACATTCATTTAGTTACTAACTAGTTCTTCTTAGGCTTTAATTAAACAAATTGTACTATATTTTAATTAAACAAATTGCACTCTATTTTATTTAATCACCTTAATTAAATTTTCTAAACCACTAATTACTTTAGAACAATTAATTTTACTAATTAATGTTATTCTAGACCCATTAATAAGTTAATTATGCTCTTAAAAGTCTAATTTTAGATTTTATACACAAGTTCCACTTAATTACAACAATGTCATTAATGAGTTAACCAAATCCCTTCCATTGACTTTGACCAAAGTGAGTCTATCTTTGATTCAAATTTTGAATTTCCCTCCACTAATCATGTAATGTCTCTACTTAATCCTTATTAAGTAATGCTTATTTTAATTATTTTTCTTATTTTTCTTAATTACTCAATTAATCACCAATTAAGAGGTTAATTTTCTATTTAATCTTAAGCTCCAAAATTTGGGGTGTTACATGATACAGTTTTTTATTTATTTAATTTTTTTTTTAAAAAATGTTAGATTATAAAACATTTTCGAAAACAAAAGCTCAAACATGTATATAAAAAAATTGTAATAAAAAGTATTAGTATAATAGAATTTATGGTATGATACAGTTTTGTTATTTAATTAATTTTAAAAAAAACTTAGCTTATAAAACATTTTGAAAAACAAAAGGTCAAACAAGTATATAAGTAAGTTAAATTTGAAACAAAAAAGTATTAGTATAATAGAATTTATGGTATGATACAATTTTGTTATTTAATTAAAATTTTTAAAAAAACTTAGTTTATAAAATATTATGAAAAACAAAAGGTCAAACATGTATAAAATAAGAAAATTAAATTTGAAAAAGAAATGTATTAGTATAATAGAATTTATGGTATGATACAGTTTTGTTATTTAATTAAAATTTTAAAAAATTTAGTTTGTAGAACATTTTGAAAAAGAAAAGGTCAAACATATATATAAGAAAATTATATTTGAAAAAAGTATTAGTATAATGGAATTGATGGTATGATACAGTTCTATTATTTAATTAAAATTTTAACAAAATTTAGTTTATAAAATATTTTGAAAAAGAAAAATTCAAACATATATATAAGAAAATTAGATTTGAAAAAAATAAAGTATTAGTGTAATATTTAATGCTATTAATATAATTTTCATGCAAATATATAAATAAATATATTTTGTCTTATATAGTATGTTAAAAATTTGTTATTTAATTAAATTTAAAAAAAAAAACTTAGCTTATAAAACATTTAAAAAAAGGTCAAACATGTATATAAGAAAATTAAATTTGAAACAAAAAAGTATTAGTATAATAGAATTTATGGTATTATACAGTTTTGTTATTTAATTAAATTTTTGACAAGCCTTAGCTTATAAAACATTTTGAAAAACAATTAGTCAAACATGTATATAAGAAAATTAAATTTGAAACAAAAAAGTATTAGTATAATAGAATTTATTGTATGATACAGTTTTGTTATTTAATTTAAAATTTAAAAAACTTAGTTTATAAAACATTTTGAAAAGCAAAAGGTCAAACATGTATATAAGAAAATTAAATTTGAAAAAAATAAAGTATTAGTATAATAGAATTTATGGTATGATACAGTTTTGTGTTTTAATTAATATTTTAAAAAAAATATTTTATAAAACATTTTGAAAAACAAAAGGTCAAACATGTATATAAGAAAATTAAATTTTAACAAAAAAGTATTAGTATAATAGAATTTATGGTATGATACAGTTTTGTTATTTAATAAAAAATTTAACAACATTTAGTTTGTAAAACATTTTGAAAAAGAAAAATTCAAACATGTATATAAAACATTAAATTTGAAAAGAAAAAGTATTAGTATAATAGAATTTTTGGTATGATACAATTTTTTTATTTAATTATTTTTTAAAAAAAATATTTGTTTATAAAACCTTTTGAAAAGAAAAGGTCAAACATGTATATAAGAAAATTAATTATATTTGAACAAAAAATGTATTGGTATAATAGAATCTACGGTCTGATACAGTTTTTTATCTATTTAAATTTTTCAGAAAAAAAGTTAGATTATAAAACATTTTCGAAAACAAAAGCTCAAACATGTATATAAGAAATAAATTTGAGATAAAACGTATTAGTATAATAAAATTTATGGTATGATACAATTTTTTTATTTAATTAAAAAAAATTTTAAAAACTTAGTTTAAAAACATTTTGAAAAACAAAAGGTCAACCATGTATATAAGAAAATTAAATTTGAAATAAAAAGTAATAGTATAATAGAATTTATTGTATGATTCAGTTTTGTTATTTAATTAAATTTTTAAAAAAATTAGTTTATAAAACATTTTGAAAAAGAAAAGGTCAAACATATATATAAGAAAATTAGATTTGGAAAAGTAAAGTATTAGTTTAATATTTAATGCTATTAATATAATTTTTATTCAAATATATAAATAAATATATTTTTTCTTATATAGTTTGTTTCAATTTTTTTACAAATGTCACAATTTTGTTATTTAATTAATATCTTAAAAAAATTAGTTTCTAAGACATATTTTAAGAAGAAACTTTCACACACACACACACATGTATAAAAGAAAATTTGACTTGAGATTAAATATTAAGGTATCATTAAATTCTATTAATGTAATATTTTTACAAATATATAAAAAAATAGTTTTTTTCTTTTTGTAGTATGATACAATTTTAATATTTAATTAAGATTTAAAAAATAGTTTATAAAATTTATTTTAAAAAGAAAAAAAATCAACTGTCTCTCTCTTGAGAGAGATTTTCTTATACAATAGGACACAACTTTTTATTTAATTAAGATTTGAAGGAAAAAATTGGTTGGTAAAAAAAATTAAGCAAGAAAACTTCAAATCTATATGTAAATGTATAAGTAAATTAAACCTGAAAATAATATTAATGTAGTATTTGATAATATTAATTTAATACTTATACAAATATATAAATAAAATAAATTTTTATATAGTGTGACACAACTTTGTTTGTCAATTAAGATTTAAAAAAAATTGTTTATAAATTATATTTTAATTTAAAAAGACAAATACAAATGTGTGTGTGTGTGTGTGTATAATTGTATACATTAAATTTCATTAATCTAGAATCTCAATGATCATGCACATTAAATTTTAAATAAATCAAATATTTGTAGTTGGGTAACATTGTAGTCACATTTACTTATATTTAAGAAAAGTATATTATATGTTAATTTGAATTTATTTAATAAATTATCAAATAGTTTTTAAACATTTTTTATAAAATTTTGTAAACTTGATCTATTCAATAATGACTTTTAATTTAATTAAAGAAAGTATTTAATGTAACTACATATCAAGGACTCGAATTTGAGATCGCTAGTTAAGATGGAACAATCCTATGTTAGTTAGTCCACACACTCGGTAGTAATTTATCTCTTAATTTCTATCTATAATTATTATTTTAAACAAATTATAATGAATTATTTTAAAATTTTCTATGTCTTTAATTAATCCTTTTTTTCATTATTATTTTTAAAAAAACATATTTTCAAATAAACAAATTAAAATAAATAAAAATATAATTTGAAAATTATTAAAAAAATTGTTATATGTTAACAAATAATTTCATACGATCCTCTTTTATTTATTATATTTTTATTTTATACATAGAATATAATATAGTAAGTTGAACATTATTTATTACAAATAATTAGACTAACTAATAAAATAATAGATGGTATGAAATTCATAGGATATTTTTTATGATAGATAAATTAAGTAACATTAGTTTATATATATAAAAAATAAAACAATGAGATTAAAATTTAAATTTACAAAATCTTGAATATAACATTGAAAAATATAATGAGTATAAAAATCAAAATATAATATTATTAAAAATTCATTTTTCATTTAAGAGGAAAAATTTTAAAATAAATCTAAGAAAATTGTGACACAATTTAGTTATTTAATTAAAATTTTTAAAAATAATTTCTATACATCAATATAGTAATGATAATTTATCTCTTCATTTCTAATTTTAATTATTATTTAAATAAATTACAATAAATTATTTGTAATTTTCTATATATTTATAAAAATCCTTATTTTTAGTTATTATTTTATATAAAACATATTTTAAAGTAATCAATTTAAAAGGCACATTATTTTAATTTTAAAATTATTTAAAAAATTATATATTAGCTATTAATTTAATATAATCATTTTTTTACTTATTATAGTTTTATTTTTGTGCATATAATATAGTAAGTGTAACGACTCGCTATTGCTACATGACAACTTTTTAACAAATTTTTTTAAAAGATTTAATTTTAATTGAAACTGCATTTAATTTATTTTTGAAAATACATGTAATTTTTTTTTTTTGTATGACATTACTAGTCGACCACAATATTCATCAATCAGAAATAAATATCAATATACATAAACTGCTACTGAAAAATATGCATACATCATATATATAATATATGCTAGAAATATAAATATCAAGCCTTATGGCGATACACAACCCACATACTACAAAGGTCAAATGTGTCTCAAAAAGGTAAGGGATGTGTGTGTGTCGGTACAAGTGTTCCCATCAGTAAGTGTGTACAACAAAACATGGACGGGATACATATTACTACTCACTCTCTACTAGCTCGCCACAACTACACGTTACCCTTAACGAAAACTAGGATAACATGAGAAACGAGAAGAAGGAGAAGATACAGAACTCTTGTGACTTCAATTGTAAAGAGCCTGATCCGCTGATAACCTGACATTTATTTCGCATAGAATTACGATCATCGCAGTCAAACACATACAAACTAGAAGGCAAGGATAAGCTTACAGAACATACATATATTTAATATAGAACATTATATTAATTTCTAACAAAATATTAGATCAACAATAACATATTCATATAGAGGTAGACCACAACGATATATGGCTAACAACATTTCATTATAGCAATCACTAGCATATTCTCAAACAATATGACCATAATCAGGCAATGCATGTAGACACAAATCCATGGAGATTTTTCACCATCCGAGCGATCAACACAGACAAATCCCTTATCATAGTACAACAGTAACAGGGGAATGACCTTTGAATCCGTACTACAAACCATTAAGGGATGTTGATGATTGACCTATGGAAACAAAATAGTGGATTTGTCAGGATAGCGTACTTGGGTAATGGCTTACCATGACACAAATCTTGCAATGACCTTGACCTCAGTGTGGGATTCGCCCATATACCTATCCTTTGTGCCCATGTACACGACCCCACTAATGTTTCCAGCAATAAGTTGAGGACTACACGCCAACCCACAACTTGCATGCCTACTCATATTCACATGCACCACTGTGGACTCATGCATGTATGCATGTATAATCCATCAACAACAACCAATCTTTTTATACATAGGTTTTTTCCCCCTCAATGTTTAATGTTTTTTGTCGACAACAGAATAATGTGTGTTACAAAATTTTATGTAGGAATTCAAATTAGTTTCACTTAAATCTTTTAAGCATTTTAAATTAAAATAGGCTTTTCATTATTTTCACAATTTTAAGAATAGAAACTAGGTTTTGAGTTTAAATAGATGTGAAATGGTTAAAATACACTTACTTTCTATAAAAAGCCATCAAGTTTTAAGCTTTTAAGACAACGAAATAACTTACTAAAATTAAAGTCCTTAAATTTTAACTTTTAAAACAATTTGAAACATATAGGAATCTCTCCAAGATTTTTGGTAAACATTTTGAAATAAAAAAAGTAAGAGTTACCCCATGTCCTCCCATGGTTTCTTTTATCTTTGTACCTTTTTTTTTTTTTTGTCTATTCAATAAATTGTTGGAGTGCTGCAAATGATTGGTAGTTCCTGTTGGTGCCAATCTTGTTGGGATCATTGGTTCTACTATATGTTTGCATTCCATAACCTTTTATAAATAAAAATAAATAAATAAAAGAAGAAGAAGTTACCCCCAAGATTTTAAAGAGAATGGAAAGAAAGAAGTAAGAGATAAAATAAAGAAATATGACTTCTCTGATTTTAAAGCCAAATCACTAATAGGTTTGGGGCTCAATTGAATTTTGTTGAAAACAAAAAATATGTCATTTTAAAGGTTTAGAAGTCTACTTTCTAAAATATTAGACCATATATGAATAAAAAATTTACAAAAACATGATAAAGATTTGAGTTGACAGGGGTTAAAAATTGTTTCAACACAAAATAGTCTACTTCTAAGATTAAAATTTCAACCAATTTCAATTTTATTATAGAAACATGTGATATCATATTGTAGCGCTCTGAATCTTGTTTCCAAGAATGCATATTATATATATTTTCCAATTCATTTTGTATAAAGAGAAGTAATTTTTTCTAAGACATATCAAAATCATGAAAACGGATTTCTTCCATGCACATATTGAATGAATTAGAAAGAATGTCATATACTGTTGGAAAGCTTGAAATGTCTACTTTCTAACCATTTAATTCGTTTTTAAATATCAATTTTGTACAAATACAAAATGGAAAAAGAATGCACTCTGTTCAGTCCCATTTTTCCTGACAACACACTCAAATTTGAACAAGTATAACTCCTTCAATTATTAATCTTTTTTAAGTGTTTCTTGTCCCAAAACTATATCCCCAGATGTCTATTTTCGTTTCCAACATGCAAAATTCAATTTCATACACCACAAGCAAAGTTATCATAAAAACACTCACACATGTTCTGACTAAAGTGCATCAGACAGCAAGCTTCTTGTTTACAAACTATTATATACTTTCATTCAATCAACTTCTATCATAGGCAACTCATCAAAATAATATTTCCACTAGACAAACCACATAAAAAACAAATCCATATACCAAATAATACATGAAAAGTAGCAAGCTTTCCTTATACCTCAAAGAGATGCTAAAAAAATGAGAGTGTTTTCAGAGATGAGAAAATATGACTTTGTCTTTTGGAGCCAACACCTTGAACTAAACCACCATTTATCTATCATCAAAACAAAAGAATAAGGGTGAGAAAATGAGGAAGAAGAACTAGGTCTTCCCAGGGAGAAAGGAAAAAGAAATTAAATTTAACTCACCAACAAAGCCAAAGACAAAGGCCATGTGTAGTAGATGAAAGCCTTACTTTGGATGAACTCTTGAAATATTAACTTTGAAGCTTGGAATAACAACACAGCATAGGTGGAGAGAAACAAAATAGTTGAGAGATTGAGAAGTGTTGCTACGGTCAAGAGTGAAGGGGAGGAAAAGTGAGAAATCAACATATTGCATAATTTTGTAGCTACAAAATCTTTTGTTTTTTAATTAATTTGGCCAAGTCAAATTTCAAAAAGGGGAGGAAGCTAGTCTCCCAAGTCATACCTCACGTTTTTGGTCAGCTTGAATCATGGGTCAATGCCTTTGAAATTTTGTCACAATTGTACATCAATGGTTGAAGTTAGGTGTACTATTAGTTTAGGTGAAAATTTTAATAGGAACAATAACAAATGCACAGAAGACATGACTCCCTATACTGTGGACTTCCAAGCATTCAAAATGAAGATCTTATGAAGTCATACAATTGAGTTTTGATGAAGACAAAGCCAACAAGTTAAAGAACTCTCAACAAGTCAAGCCAAAGCAAAAAAATAGAAGAAAAAAATAATGGAGTCAAGGTTCAAGACCATGATTGAAGAATCAGAGTCTGTGTCCTAAGTATGTCTTATAAACTCTACAAGTATCACTAGGACTAGAATCAATGATCCATCTAGGGCTTTAATAATCAATCTCTAGGTCACTTAGAAACCCACTACACATAGCCTCACACACTAGAATGGGCTTGGAACCTTGAAAACTCAAGATAGCAAATCAACTCAATATATTCAATCAATGTTAATTCTCAAAGAAAAAACACATAAAAAAACAAGAAAAGAGGTGAGCTTCCCTTACCTATATGGGCAAATAGGACTTGTGGGAGAAGGAGAAAATGAGAGAATGAGAGTGCTCTTGAGAGAAGAGAAGAAGAGAGCTCTAGGGTTCGTGAGAGAAATGAGGGAAAATGAGAGTTATTCTCTTGGCACTAGGGTGGCTCAAAAGGAAGGAAAGAGGAAATGGACCCCTTCTCCCTAAAGCCCATGACCCAAACCAAAACCCTAACACAACTTAACTCACCTCTCACAAACAATATAAAACATCATTCATTTGATTTCTATTTTATTTTTCAATATCGTAAAATAAATTTAATTCTCCTTGCAATTTAATTAAAATCACTTAACCATACATTAGAAAATCACAGCATTACACCATAGGGAATTTGTCAATCTTGTATTAAAATATATCACTAACAATGAAAATATAAAAAAAATGTAATTTATTTTAATTTATTAAAACAATAGAAATATCAGAATGGATAAACGCAATTATTTTTATTTATTACCATGGATGAAGGATATGGTTCCAGAGGACAAGGAATTGATGCAACATAGAAAAATATTGTAGAGGAATTTTCTAAATGTTATGTATGTCTTTTGAAGACGAACTTTATTACGTAGGTGCTTGTCATGCATTAGTTATGCATTTTGAATGCTAACTTTATTTATTTTAAATTTGAAATTTTTATTTAAACTTATTTATTTTAATTAATATTTTATTTGTTTATTTATTCTAAGTTAAATTTTATTTAACTTTATTTCTTTTCTTAATTTTTTAAGTTTATTGATTGATTTCATTTAAGTTTATTTATTTATTTAAATTTTAAATTTTTATTTAATTTTTTATTTTAGTCAATATTTTTATTTAATTTTATTAATTTTTAAATTAATAATTTATTGAACTTTATTTGTTTTAATTAATAATTTATCTAATTTATTTTTGAATTTTAATTATTTTAATATTTATTTTTATTTATTTATTTTAATTTAATTTTCAATTTTTTAAAGAAATAACCTCATGAACCGGCAACATGAAAATTTCTTCTTAAAATATTCTACGTGACATTATGTGTGATTGGAACACAAATTTTTTTTAAAACATGTGACATTAGAAAATTCACATAACTTGGCGATTTCATTAATGATGTGTCAAAACAGTCCCACCTTAATAATATATTCGAAGCAGTAAAAAATATTATATTTGAAAATAACTTCATTAATTTAATAACTCTTTGACTACATTTCTCTTTCCCTTTTACATTTTTTTTCTCTCGCACTTAATGAACCTGTCCGCCAAACTTTATGTATCCTAGATCTTCAGAATCATATATTCCAAAACACAAACTGTGACAAAACAAGCTTACTAGACACCCTATGGCTGATTAAAGCATGAAAATTTAACAAAGATTGAAGAACAATGATCATTGCATACTCTAACCAAGTTTAAATCTCACAATAGAAACAATCATCTCAGTTCCCATTTGACTCTGCCTGTAGCTTCTTCACCCTTGAAGTGTGTTTATGTCCAGTAAGGTGAGCATCAAACTGTTCCTGGCTGTTACACTTCACGTTGCACAGACTACAATATTTAACATAAGCTTCTGCAACCCCCCCTTTGACAAGTTTGGGTTTCTTCGTCGCAATCTCCATTTTGGGTGCCTTCAGTGATTCTGGTTTTTTAGTATCTGGCTTTTCTTGTGGCCTGATTATGGGATTTGCTGGCTGTTGTAAAGTATATGCAGTGGTGGTATCAGCACTAGCATCAGTCTTTGACTTTAACAGTTTCTTCATGTTCTTTATGTGTTTCTTCCCAGCTACGTGTGTATTATACATTTCGCTGCTATTACATTGACACTTACAAACTTCACACGATACAGATTGATCAAGCTTGATTTTCTTTGGAGGATTATTCGAAGGATCAGCCCCATTATCTGACATCCTAGCAACCTACAAAATGACCAACAGAACAATGCTCAATTTCCCCACCTTAACACTTTTCTTGAATTAACATATGCAGCTTAGCAAAATGCAATTGTTGAATACAACAACTTTAGTGGTCTATCAATAGACATATTAAAATTGGAATTTGATTGAGAAATATCAAAATTCTTTGTGATAAACCTTAACGACAATTTAATTGTAACAACAGAGTTTGTAAACCATGACTAAGAGATTAGACAATGATAGAAAACCAAATTTCCTCCTGTTTAGTGCTCTTTTTCTGTCAAAACAATTTCAGTTTAATAAATGAAAGTGTTGCAGGAAATTATGCACATAAAAGTGTTCAGATAAGCACTAAAAGAAATTATCAAGTATGATATAGATGAAAAGAAAATAGCAAGATATATAATCACATCGTGACATATAACCTTAGAAAATAGTAATTCACCTTAGAACGGTGCTTCCTCCCAGCTATATGCATCTCGTACATATCTTGACTTGTGCACTTAGCATCGCATATTTCGCAATACTTTAATCCACCATTCAAAATCTTTTGTTCCTTTGACTTTGGCTCCTGGACTATAGCACTTACTATAACTTCTCCTCGGATATCACTTTGCTCAGGCACCACTGCGGCCTCATTAGTTACATGTGGATGACACCATCCATCATTCATTGTGCTGGGAAAAGTAGCAGCTGGTGTCTCTTGTAACGGAACAAGAGCCTGCATATTCGGTGTGTGGGGAAAAGTTGAAGTTGTAGTGTCTTGTAACGGAACCACAGCCTGCATATTAGAAACATCGGAATTAAAATTTAAAACCATAATACATATATATAGTCATGACAATAATGTAAAAACCTTTACACTATTAGTGACTATTTGCTCTAACTTAAATAAAAACAAAATACAAAACAACATAAAGGAAACAAATGGGCCTAACAAATATTGCATAGATAGATAGGCACAAAGCAACCCAAATGGCATAACATGAGAAAAAATCTATTTTGTTCACAAATTTGAAAACTTTGATCAAATGGGGATGACTCACGTAATCATATCTGCTGGGGTCAACATGCCTGAGGATCCAGTTCTGAGAATTTTCTGTTTGAGCAGTGACAGCAGAAGGGGTAGTCAAATATGCAAGTGGGTTGGTGGTACCTGGAGCATGGATAGCGGAATCGGAGGTGTTAGAGAAATAGTAGTGATAATGATTCTGGTTAACGGGAGCAAGGTGCTGTTGGTGTGGGTACATTTTGGACAAATTAATGTGAAGAATTCGACTAAAGTAATGGTGCTCTATTTGCAGCACAACACACCCTTTGCCCTTTGGAGACAGTAATTGGAGGGAAGATTGAAAGGAGGGAATGAAACAAGAGAGGGAAGAGTCACATAGAAACCAATGATGGGTGATAGGCTAGTTGCAAAAGCTAAATCACTTGATGAGTTAGTTTTGTTTTGAAGAATTATTCCTGCTGATGGGGTTTTATACTATAATGGACATAATTTAGATTTGAAAAAAAGTATTAATATGGTAGTCAATGTTTTTTTCTTTAGAATATTATTTAATGTTAGTAATATAATATTTATAAATAAATAGATTTGCCTTTTCTGGTAACATACAATTTTGTTATTTTATTTAAATTTAAAAAACTTAGTTTGTAAAACATTTTGAAAAAGATAAGGTCAAACATCTATATAAGAAAATTAGATTTAAAAAAAAAAAAGAGTATTAGTATAGAATTTATGGTATATACAGTTTTGTTATTTAATTAAAATTATAAATAAAAAAAAACTTAGTTTACAAAACATTTTGAAAAAGAAAAGGACAAACATGTATATAAGAAAATTAAATTTGAAAAAAAAAGTATTAGTATAATAGAATTTATATATGGTATGATACAATTTTGTTATTTAAATAATTTTTTTTTAAAAACTTAGTTTATAAAACATTTTGAAAAACAAAAGGTCAAACATGTATAGAAGTAAATTAAATTTGGAAAAAAAATAGTATTAGTATAATAGAATTTATGGTAACATACAGTTTTTTTATTTAATTAAAAAATTTTAAAAACTTACTTTATAAAACATTTTGAACAAGAAAAGATCAAACATGTATATAAGAAAATTACATTTGAAAAAAAAAGTATTAGTATAATAGAATTTATGGTATATACAGTTTTTTTTAATTAAAATTTTTTAAAAAACTTAGTTTATAAAACATTTTGAAAAAAAAAAAGGTCAAACATGTATATAAGAAAATTAGATTTGAAAACAAAAAGAAGTATTAGTATAAAAGAATTTATGGTATGATACAATTTTGTTATTTAATTAAAATTTTGTTATTTAATTAGAATTTATGGTAAGATACAGTTTTGTTATTTACTTAAAATATTTAAAAAAACTAAGTTTATAAAACTTAAAAATAAAAGATCAAACATGTGTACAAGAAAATTACATTTGAAAAAAAAGTATTCGTATAATAGAATTTATGGTATATATAGTTTTGTTATTTAATTAAAATTTTGTTATTTAATTAGAATTTATGGAATATACAGTTTTGTTATTTATTTAAAAAATTTAAAAAACTTAGTTTATATAACATTTTGAAAACCAAAATGGCAAACATGTATATAAGAAAATTAGATTTGAAAACAAAAAGAAGTATTAGTATAAAAGAATTTATGGTATGATACAATTTTGTTATTTAATTAGAATTTATGGTAAAATAGAGTTTTGTTATTTACTTAAAAATTTTAAAAAACTTAGTTTATAAAACATTTTGAAAGACAAAAGACCAAACATGTATATAAGAAAATTACATTTGAAAAATAAAGTATTAGTAAAATATAATTTATGGTATATACGGTTTTGTTATTTAATTAAAAAAAATTTATTTAATTAGAATTTATGGAATATACAGTTTTGTTATTTAATTAAAAAATTTGAAAAACTTAGTTTATAAAACATTTTGAAAATCAAAAGGTCAAACATGTATATATGAAAATTAGATTTGAAAACAAGAAGAAGTATTAATATAAAAGAATTTATGGTATGATACAATTTTGCTATTTAATTAGAATTTATGGTAATATACAGTTTTGTTATTTACTTAAAATTTTAAATAATAAAAAAAAAAGAAACCTAGTTTACAAAACATTTTGAAAAAGAAAAGATCAAACATGTATATAAGAAAATTACATTTGAAAAAAAAAAGTATTAGTATAATAGAATTTATGGTATATACAGTTTTGTTATTTAATTAGAATTTATGGAATATACAGTTTTGTTATTTATTTAAAATTTTTAAAAAACTTAGTTTATAAAAGATTTTGAAAACCCAAAGGTCAAACATGTATATAAGAAAATTAGATTTGAAAACAAAAAGAAGTATTAGTAAAAAAGAATTTATGGTATGATACAATTTTGTTATTTAATTAAAATTTTGTTATTTAATTAGAATTTATGGTAAAATACAGTTTTGTTATTTACTTAAATTTTTTTTAAAACTTAGTTTATAAAACATTTTGAAAAAGAAAAGATCAAACATGTATATAAGAAAATTACATTTGAAAAAAAAAAGTATTAGTATAATAGAATTTATGGTATATACAGTTTTGTTATTTAGTTAAAATTTTGTTATTTAATTAGAATTTATGGAAGATACAGTTTTTTTATTTAATTAAAATTTTAAAAAAAACTTAGTTTATAAAACATTTTCAAAAACAAAAGGTCAAACATGTATATAAGAAAATTAGATTTGAAAATAAAAAAGAAGTAGTAGTATAAAATAATTTATGGTATGATACAATTTTGTTATTTAGTTAGAATTTATGGAATATACAGTTTTGTTATTTCATTTTAATTTTTAAAAAACATAGTTTATAAAAACATTTTGAAAAAGATAAGATCAAACATGTATATATAAAATTACATTTGAAAAAAAAAGTATTAGTATAATAGAATTTATGGTATCTACAATTTTGTTATTTAATTAAAATTTAAAAAAAAAGACTTAGTTTATAGAATATTTTGAAAAAGAAAAGGTCAAACATGTATTTAAGAAAATTAGATTTGAAAAATAAAGTATTAGTAAAATAGAATTTATGGTATGATATGTAACGTTGTGATTTTCCTAATGATAAGTGTTTGATTAGTAATGCAAGAGGAAATTTTATTTAAATTTATGATATGTATAAAAGAATTAATAATTGTTTTTTTTTATGAGGTATTGGATGTAGAGTGTGTGCTATGAGGTTTTTAAGACTTTTCCGTAAGTTGTAGAAAAAAAATAAGAAGAAGAAGAAAAAGGGGGGGTGTCCTGAGCTATAGGGGCGAATAGCAGAAATTCATGCAAATCTTATATATTAACGTGTCCTGCTTCCTGTTTCTTCTATTACCTTCATTCTTATCTTTATTCCTCTCTAAGTCTCTTGTTCTTATCTTCCTTCTTCTCTAAATAGCTTCTTCCCGTGAATGGAAGTTGAATTTCTATACCATATTGAAGTTTGATTTCTTCTTCCCTAAAGCTTTCTTAGTCAATTCTAAGTTGGTAAGTCCAGTCCCTCTGTATTTCAATATCTTAGTATCTTTCTCATCTCCTTCCAAGAAACATGAGAAATAGGTCTTGGTTAGATTTTCAGAGATGAGAGAAATCTTGATTTATTTTCAGAGATGAGAGAAATCTTGATTTGGAACTTATTTTGATGTTGATTTAGGTTCTTCCTAGTTGATTCTGTAACAAAACTTGGGGACAGATCACTCGAGAACCCCAAAGCTCTCCTCTATAGTTTTTTCTTCACGACTTGAGTCAAGAGCTTTAGGTAAGGGAAGCTTCATAATTGTTTGAAATGATCTGGTGGTGGTTTATGTTTGGAATTTTGTCTCTATTTGGATGTTTTAAAGATTTGTTATTATGATGTGATGACTTTTGTTCCCTTTATGTTTTGATGATTTGAGATGAATTTGTTGTTATAATATGTTGTTTTGCCTTGGAATGATATTGTAAGTGTTGGAAATGGTTTCTAAATCTTTGAAGCATGTGTTTGTGATTCTTTGAGAGGTTCTGGGTTCTGTAGAAGACCCCTCGTCCAGTGAAAAACCATCATCCATTGACCTGTCCTACAGAGAAAACCATCGTCCAATGAACACTAGTGTGTAGGAAAACTATCGTCTAGTGCATACTAGTGTGTAGGAAAAACCATCGTCCAGTGAATACTAGTATGTAGTAAAACCATCATCCAGTGAACACTAGTGTGTAGGAGAACATCGTCCAGTGACCTAGTTTCCAGTGAAACCCAGCGTCCAATGACACCCTATGTTCAGTGAAATCTAGCGTCCAGTGACAGTGTTAGAGAAATTCTGGGATTTTTGTTTAGCTAGAGACCAGAACCTAGTTTTGTTATGAATGATGATGATGGATAAGCCACAACTTTGGTTCTAAAACTATGTTAATAATTCACATTTTGATAAAGTTGGTGTTGTGTTGTAAGTAAGGATTCAAGACGTGAGAATACCTTACTTGAGCTGATTGAACTGTTGGATGGGTTCATCAGTGTTATTTGAGAAAAATGGTGAATTATAACATAGAGGGAATGTGTGGCAATTGAAATTGTTTGGCTTGTTGCATAACATTGCATGTGGGTAGGCACGTAAGTTGAGGGTGCTGGATAGGCTCTCAACCTAGTGCTGGAGGTTTTCGTGGTGGCTACAGGCGGGCCTATAGAATAGACAAGTGGGCGAACTCCTCTAGATGGAAGGTCTTGCAAACCTGACAAAGGTAAGCCATTACCCACACTTGTCTATATTCGATAAAACCACACTTCCTTCACAGGATCAGCTCAAGGGGCTCCCTAAATGGTCAAAGGCGTGACTAATGGTAGGGGATGGGGCCTATGAGGGATCGCCCAAAAAGCATAGGAATCTCCATGGAGTCGAGTCAACATAACATTGCATAATGAAATTGATGTGTGGAGTGATGAATGAAGTGAACTGAATGTTTATTGTTGAATGATGTTAACTATACTTTGAGTATATTCTATTATACCTTTATGATGTGATGATGATATATATTAGGTGTATGAAAGTAGATAAGTAGATATGTATGTGTATGTTAAGTGAAAATGAGAGAAAAATTTTATAGGTAGTTTTTATATGAGGGTATAACAAATCTGTAACGAAAATAGGTTGTTACATGATACAATTTTGTTATTTACTTAGAATTAAAAAAAAAACTTAGTTTATAAAACATTTTGAAAAACAAAAGGTCAAACATATATATAAGAAAATTAAATTTGAAAAAAAAAGTATTAGTATAATAGAATTTATGGTATATACAGTTTTGTTATTTAATTAAAATTTTGTTATTTAATTAGAATTTATGGAATATACAGTTTTGTTATTTATTTAAAAATTTTAAAAAACTTAGTTTATAAAACATTTTGAAAACCAAAAGGTCAAACATGTACATAAGAAAATTAGATTTGAAAACAAAAAGAAGTATTAGTATAAAAGAATTTGCGGTATGATACAATTTTATTATTTAATTAGAATTTATGGTAAAATACAGTTTTGTTATTTACTTAAATTTTTAAAAAAAACTTAGTTTATAAAACATTTTGAAAAAGAAAATATCAAACATGTATATAAGAAAATTACATTTGAAAAAAAAAATTATTAGTATAATAACATTTATGGTATATACAATTTTGTTATTTAATTAAAAAATTTTTATTTAATTAGAATTTATGGAAGATACAGTTTTTTTATTTAATTAAAATTTGAAAATAAAACTTAGTGTATAAAACATTTTGAAAAACAAAAGGTCAAACATGTATATAAGAAAATTATATTTGAAAATTAAAAAGAAGTATTAGTATAAAAGAATTTATTGTATGATACAATTTTGTTATTTAGTTAGAATCTATGGAATATACAGTTTTGTTATTTCATTTTAATTTTTAAAAAACATAGTTCATAAAACATTTTGAAAAAGAAAAGATCAAACAAGTATATATAAAATTACATTTAAAAAAAATATTAGTATAATAGAATTTATGGTATATATAGTTTTGTTATTTAATTAAAATTTTAAAAAAATACTTAGTTTATAGAATATTTTGAAAAAGAAAAGGTCAAACATGTATTTAATAAAATTAGATTTAAAAAATAAAGTATTAGTAAAATAGAATTTATGGTATGATACAGTTTTGTTATTTACTTAGAATTAAAAAAAAAAACTTAGTTTATAAAACATTTTGAAAAATAAAAGGTCAAACTTGTATATAAGAAAATTAAATTTGAAAAAAAAAGTATTAGTATAATTGAATTTATGGTATGATACAATTTTTTTATTTAATTAAAATTTTTAAAAATTTAGTTTATAATTTTTTTTTAAAAAGATATAAAAGGTCAAACATGTATATAAGCAATTTAGAATTGAAAAAAAAAAAGTATTAGTATAATAGAATTTATATATATGGTGCGATACAGTTTTGTTATTTAATTAAAATTTTAAAAGAAACTTAGTTTATAAAACAATTTGAAAAACAAAAGGTCAAACATATTGAAAAGGATATACAATGTCAAACACGTATATAAGAAATTTAGAATTGAAAAAAAAAATATTAGTATAATAGAATTTATATATATGGTGCGATACAGTTTTGTTATTTAATTAAAATTTTAAAAGAAAATTAGTTTATAAAACAATTTGAAAAACAAAAGGTCAAACATGTATATAAGAAAATTAAATTTGAAAAAAAAAAGGTATTAGTATAATAGAATTTATTATTATTTTTATTATTATTATTATTAAAAAAATTAGGAAAAAGTAATTACTTTTTAAAAATAAACTAAATATCAATATATTTATTTAGACACGTATTTTTTGAAATATATAATAAGATTTAAAATTTATTATGAATCATTTTACCTATTGAGGATAATAATAATACAATATATATAGTTTTAAATAAAAATAAGTAAGAGAAAATAATACACAAACATTATTTTAATTAAGTAACAAAACTATGTCACAAAATGACCCCTTTAGTTTTGTTTTAATATTTTTCCCTCATATGAAAAAAATTAAATAAAACTATATTTGAATTTTATATTTATTATATTTTTTAATTCTAAATGTAAGATTTGCAAATTAATTTTTCATGGTTTGTTTGGGGTGATTGCGAGTTTTTGATTTTTAGTTTTCAAATGCAATATTCAAAACAAAACACGTTTGAAAAAATTAAAGTTGAAATGGTTGTTTTAATTCAATTAGTCACTAAAAGGAGGGTTAAATAGTGACACACAAACTGATTGGTCCTTTTTTGTGCAAACAAAAACTTGCTTCTGATTATTTCTTCTCAAACTACTGCTTAGAAATCGGATGTTTGGTTAGAAGTAAGGTTTTTCTTCTTAAGTACTTGGATAAGAATGATAATCTAATAAATATTCTCCAAGTAAAAACAATAAGATGTTGCTCCTGAAACTACTTTGAAAATAACATATTTTGTTCTTGATAGATTCTAGTTTTTGCTATTCAATACAAAGCAGATGCTGCCTCTAAGAAGTGTCAAAATGAGCCCGAACCCGGTGAGCCAAGCCGGTTCACCACAGTTTCGGGCCAGGCCAAGCCGGAAAAATAAATTTTTTTGTGATTCTGGCCAAATTGTAACCTGGCTCACTTAACCCATGGGCCAAATGGGTTCGAGCCGGGTTGGCTCACTTAACCCACTTAAACTTTAAAAAAAAATTATAGTAAAAAAAACAATATAGTAAATAGAATAGTAACCCATTTGATGTTGTTGAACTATGACTTATGTTTGGACAATCCGTCTGGGCCATGTTGGCCTGTTTTGGCACCTCTACTGCCTCTGATAATTAAAACTATTTTGTAAAAACCTTTTGATTATTGATCAATGTTATATATGAAGATTTACCGAAGGCCAAAATCCGTCAGTAATGCTTAAAATCCGTCGAAAATGAAGATTTATCGACCGACGGCTTTCCGACGGACAAAAATCCGTCGGTAAAATGGTCGTAGCTAATACTTTCCAATGGATTTTCAAATCCGTCAAAAATTACCGACAGATATATCCGTCAAAAAATCCACAGGTAATTACCAATAAATTTATCCTTAAAAAATTACCTACAGAAGTTTTTATGGATTTTTCGACAAAAAAATCCATCGGTAATCACTTACGAAATTACCCACGGATTTATTCATCGGTAATTATCTACAGATAAATCCGTGGGTAACTACTTACAAATAATGTTTGGCTAGTTTCCTACGGATTTATCCGTCGGTAATTACAAGCAATGAAAATTACCGACTGATAAGATCCATCGGTAACTATTATGTTTTTTTAAATATTTTTTTACTTTTTTCTTAATATATTCCCTGTTTAAAATATAAACAAATTTAAAATTCTTAAATTTCCTATAATTAAACATTAAAACAGTAGTGCATTTATATAAATATTTGGAAAAGTTCAACAGCCATAACATTGGGCCAATAAAAATTCAACAAAAATTCAACAGCCACAACTTAAAGATTCATAAATTCAATAGTCAACAAAACACATAATGTATATAACAATAAAAAAAAATGTTCTAAAAATTCAACCATAACATATTATCTTTAGACAATAAACATTTGGAAAAATAAACGATAAATGATAATGTTATCCCCTTATACAATTTAATAACTAGAATATCCCAGAGAATCATGTTGCTAGTCACCATCTTGCTGTTGTTGGTTGCCATCATGCTGCTGTTGCTGGTTGCCATTCTCTTGCTGGTGGTTACCATTCTCCTGTTGTTGATTGTCATTCTCTTGCTGAAGGTTTCCGCTGATTTAATTAAACATGAATTGCTATGATAGATATCCAAAATAACAACCACTACTCCAAATTGAGTATAGGGTTACCGCATAATATGCCTCTTCCCCCTTTAACATATTTTTTTCCTTTTAAAAATATCAATTTTAGACTTAAAACCTTAAAAATTGGTAAATAATAAATAGGTGACACGTGTGCAGAAACAAAATCCAATGCAAAAAAACAGAAAATTGAAAGACAAAGATACTACTTTGTAGTGCGTACTACATGGTGAGAATGAGAAAGGTGACCCTCTACTATAAATATATATATATATATATATATATATATATATATATATATATATATAAAGTTGTTTGATGATTTTCTTTTAAATAATCATCTCAATTATCATCTAATAGAAGAGTATATTTATTAATAAATATCATATAAAATTAATTTAATTAGCATAAAATAATTTTAATAAGAATAAATAAATAAAAGAATATGATTAGTTTATTAATGCTGCTTTAATTACAAGCAATTTTACAGTAACAGAAACCATCAGGTAAAGAGAATAAATTACAAAGCCACAAGAGATATAAAAATTCCTTTAATCAAAAAGCATAATCGATTGAGAGGTTTACCATAGTGTCTTAAAAAGTTAGATAGGGAAGACATTATTACCTCAAAAAAGTCACCCTTGTATGTAGTTAAGTTGCTACTCAACCACTTCTCAAGGTTGAGGAATTCTTTTCTTGATGCAATAGCTAATAAGAGGGAAAATTTCCACCACAGATGATGGAATCTGTAAAACAAAAATATGAAACAAGAGTTAAAAATGGCAAAAGACAATAACAAAGACAACAAATATCCTGAAGACAAATTTGAAAGCTTATTCAAGGTAACTAAACAGGCTAAAGGAAAGTGACAGCTGCGTATTTTAACAAATTTTATATTCAAACAAGAAAAATCACTATTTCCCATTTAATTCACAATCACAACTTCGCTTATAAGATAATTTTCATTCTAATTTGGTACCATCTTATAAAATAATTCTTTTTAATTCCACTGTTTGGCCAAGTAATTGCATCATGTTTCTAAACACTTTCAATTTTAGGCCACAAAATATGCAGGTGTCTTAGAGAGGGAGATATGGTGATAGTCTAAAAGATACTTCATGAATATAAATATATATACTTGTGAGCTTGAGTTCAAATATAAATCAAGAGACCAGACTTCCAATATGAACATAACTCTGGTCGAAAAGCAAGAATGTGAGTTGAAAAGCTTACATGTTGTCGGAGTGTGATACTATAGGTGGGAGGGTAGTTGCCTTGCCTGAGGGTGTTGATAAGCCAAAATTTCAATCCCAATCATAACGATCTATTAAAATTAATAAAGAAAAAATAAACCAAAATCAGTGCAATCATTCACAATTTAAAATATTTTTGGCAACACTATTTTATTCTATTAATTTCTGATTTAGACTTAGTGTGATTGATCAATTAACCCTTTCTTGATAGAATGTAAGATTTATGATAAAGGAAGCATGTTGTGATTGTGGAGAAGATTGAAATATGAGTTTAAACTTACATTAAACTCTAGTTTCTGTTGCACGAGCCTCAGAGACAGCAGATAATACTACAAGAACAAGAAAATCTTGAATAGAAAAAGAAGACTTCTTCTCTTCAAATACCTATTTATAAAACTGATCTGGATTCTCTTCACGCATATTATGAATGTCCAAAGCAACATTTCCATCACAGCCACTTCTTGAAACCAAATATTTATTAAATTAAGAAGTAGTCAAAATGATGCAGAGATGTGTGTAGGAAAGCATAATTTAATTAAGGAAAATAATTGCTTTTGTTTGTTCAAGTATAATTGTATAGCTTCAATGCTCCCCGTCAACTAAGCTCAAGAACAAAATTACCCACAAATAGAAGTTATAGAATGAATAGATGCTATTTCACAAATAGTTTGCTTAGTTCTGTTGTTACAATTACATTTTAGCATGAAGTTAGTTAATTGTTATCTTCAGAGTATTTTTTAAGCCAAAATATTATTATTATCAGTTAAATAGAGCACCAGTAGTGCCCAAATTAAGAAAACAACAATACATCATGACTAAGAACAATGAACTCCATGCAGAATTGTTATCTTCTGAGTGAGGGCATATGGATAGAAATTTGTCAGGCACAATGAGCACAACCCAAAAACATAACAGCAACTCAAGAAATAGCTCAATCACTACATGCATTATTCCCATAAAAAAAACATTAGATTACAAGAAATTGAAACCCTAGGTTGCAATGTTAACTAAATTACGTTAAATGCAGGCCATGAAAACTCCTCCTTAATCTTCAGAAAGGCCCTATCTACAATAAAAATCAAACCCAGATACAGAGAGCAATGACACAATAAAAACCCTCTTTTTCACACAGACAAAAAAACCATAATAAATAGCAGAAAAAGGTGGAGAAACAAATCAGCTTACCAAATTGTGAACAAACCCATCACTTTACTAAAAGCCACCACAAACGCTTAACCATGCACAAAGCTGCTCTACAAATCACATAGCCACCACAAGCTACCGAGATCGAAATGAAAAATCTTACAACCGAGAAGCACATTCTAGCAAACATATAACAATCAAAAAAGAAAAAAGAGACTCAGAAAGAAAGAAAAATCAGAACAAAAAAGAAGAAGAAAACAGGAAGGCCACTAAGTATCCTACACCTAGCCACGCTATCGTGAACAAGAGCCTTGCACCACCACGAGAACAAGCGATGTTCCCCCCTTCTGTTTTTTCTAGCCGCTCAGACGCAGCGGCAACACCATTCGATTAGGGCTCAAATGAGTCTTTTCTTAGGGTGAGCGGACCTTTCTTTCTTTAATTTATATTTTTTTTTTCTTATTTCTTATTATTTCTTTGTTTTAATTAATAATTAATCACCAAAAGAGAGAAAGTTTCCAAGTAACAAAAATAGAAGGAGTAAATTACATGGACCCCCCTGAGTTTTACTTATTTTACACTGACACCCCCTGCTTTTTTGAACCATACAAAAAACCCCCTATTTGTTGGCTCTAAATTACACGGACCCCCCCTGAAGTTTTACTTATATTACACGAACCTCCCCTGAGTTTTACTTATATTACACCGACACCCCTCCTTTTTTGAACTACAGGGGGTCAAAATTAATGTTTAAAAAGGCAGGGGGTGTCGATGTAATATAGGTAAAACTCAGGGGGGGTCCGTGTAATTTACTCAAATAGAAGAGGGAAAGTTTCCCTCCAAATCGAAATATATATAGATATATATATATATATATATATATATATATATATATATATATATATATATATATATATATATATATCAAAAAAATCAATCCCAAAATATATGCAGAGCATCTTACGAATTTTAAGAGAAAATTAAGGAGACTACATTTAATAGTTGACTTATTTAGCACAATAATTTTAAAATATTAAAAAAATAGAATATGAAACACTTTCGTTTTGAAGAATGAATATGAAACACTTAGTAAATATAAGTTTGGGATATTTGAAATTCGTAAATATAAATTAGTAAAAATAAAATAAAATAATAATAAAGACTTAAATTGGTGTAGACGTTCTTTCACTTCTATATAAATGTAAATAAATATAAATATATAAATCTAAATCTACATATATATAATGTAAATATAAATATTTTATATATATATATATATACTTATACAAATATAAATAGAAATATAAAACTTAAATTCTCATAAAGATATTTTAATTGTTTCCAAATTAAAACTTAATTTACATTTAATGATCAATTAGTATTAAAAAGATATGGAAGCCGGTGAAGATAAATCGTGTGTCAAAAAGAGACTCTCTAGGGTTTGGATTTGGAGCTTGGTGGCATATTGACATTGGTGGTGAAGCTTTTGGTTAGGGTTTCAGAGGTGACAAAGATTGTCGAAGAGCGAAAATTCGAGAACAAGGATCTCCAATCTCTGATGTTAGGCACTTAGGCTTGTTTTTTTTTAGTGAAATTGCTTAATTTTTTACATTTTAATTTTTTTAACATGAAAAATAGGCAAAAATAATTTAGGCTTAGATAAACTTACTTAAAAAAAAAAGAATAGAAAAATATTTTAGATTGAGATCACTTGATTAACAATTAATTAACAATTCCATAAAAAAAAAGCAGTAAAAGAAAAAGAGAATTGATATTATTTTAAAAAATTAAAGGAAAAGTAAAACTAAAGAAAAAGAGAAAACAAATTCGGTGGTTATAATACCTATTAATTGAGTGACTCAACTAAAATATTATATTATTAAGGTTTAAATATATTTTTAGTCCCTCAAATATGGGGGTATGTCTATTTTAGTCTAAATTAAAAGTTACTTTTTTTAGTCCCTCAAAGTTAAAAAAATATTTTTTTTAGTCCCTCTCCAAAGTAGTGCCAAACAGAAATAATGAATTCGCAATTTGTGGTAGCTTTTAGCCGCTGTAAATTTACGGCAGCTAAAAGCCACCACAAATTGCGAATTCGTTATTTCCTATTTGGCACATATTATGGAGAGGGACTAAAAAAAATATTTTTCAAATTTGAGGGAATAAAAAAACAACTTTTAATTTGGAGGACCAAAAAAATAAGGATCCATATTTGAGGGACTAAAAGCATATTTAAGCCTATTATCAATTATTAATATTTTATATTTATATTAGTTATATTAATAATTACATTCAATAAAATCTTTCATTTTCAAAAAATATATATTTTGAAACTGAAAGAAGATGATGCCTAAAATTTTAATATAGTAAAAAATTTAATAATTATTTATGAATAATTTATTTTATTATTAATATTAATATTTAAAATACTTGTTTATTATTTAATTATATTTTATTATCTAATTTTAATATATAAATAATCATATTATCTTCTTTTTTTAAAAATATAATATAAAATGTAAATATAGGACAAGAATATTAAAATTATTATTTATGAAATATTCATAATATCACTAATATTAATATTTAATAAAAAAATTCATTTTAATTACATTTTATTTAGTCACTGTAAAAATAGCCTCTAATCAGATTTTAGAATTTGGTGTCTCAAATGAGTTAATAGTCACTAAAAAACTAGTCTACGCTTATATTTGTAATAGAAACTAAAATTTTGGTATACAATTTTATTACAATTAGATACAGAGAACTCAATATCAAAAATGAGATAATAGTGACTGAAAAATAAGTCTCTAGGTATATGGGATTGTTCTCTTTGGCTCTCTCTATTTGTTTATTTCCAATGTTACCTACAGATTTTTATGTTTACCCACGGATTTTATTACCTACGGATTTTTATGTTTACCCACAGATTTTATTACCGACGGATTTATCGGTCGGTAATTTGAATTACCTATGGATCTAAATCCATCCATAAAATTAGTCAATAAATTATAAAAGTATCTACAGATTTGAATCCGTCGGAAAAATCCGTCGGTAAGTCAGAAACTTATCTACGGATTTTTATCCATCGGCAAATTTAAAATATCAACGGATATGAATCTGTCGGTGAATATCCATCAATAACGTTGAAATACCGACGGATTAAAATCCGTAGGTAAATATCCGTCGATAATAAGCCTTTTTCTTGTAGTGTATACTTATGTAAAATGAGGTTTTTCACAACTTAGAATATGTATGCAACAAGTATAAGCAAACAAGAAGCAGTAAAGAAGGATACAACACACACAAAATTATACTGGTTCACCCTAACCTGGGTTACATCAAGTACCTACACCTGTAGGATTTTACACTAAAACCAAACACCCTTACAACTAGTATTCTTTCTTCTAAAACTTCCATAGGCTCTCTACGCCCTTATATTATAAACCTCTACAGGTTTCACTCAATATTTTTTGTTAGCCTCTATAGGCTAATCCATAACTCAGTATTCTAAACCTCTGCAGGTTTCACTCAGTATTCTCAAAGCCTCTGAAGGCTCTTTACCAGTATTCTCTAAACCTTTTGATAGATTCTCTTTACTAGTCGTTACACTTACTATATTATACGCACAAAATAAAACTATAATAAGTAAATTATACGCACAAAATAAAACTATAATTTTGTGCGTATAATATAGTAAGTGTAATGACTCCCTATCGCTACATGACAACTTAACAATTTTTTCGAAAAGAATTAATTTTAATTGAAACTGCTTTTAATTTATTTTTTAAAATACGTCTAATTTTTTTTCGTATGACATTACTAATCGACCACAATATTCATCAATCATAAATAAATATCAATATACATAAACTGCTACTGAAAAATATCCATACATCATATATATAAATATATACTAGAAATATAAATATCAAGCCTTATGGCGATATACAACCCACATACTACAAGGGTCAAATGTATCTCAAAAAGGTAAGGGATGCGTGTGTGTCGGTACAAGTATACCCATCAGTAAGTGTGTACAACAAAAAATGGAGGGAATACATATTACTACTCACTCTCTACTAGCTCGCCACAACTACACATTATCCTTAACGAAAACTAGGATGACATGAGAAACGAGAAGGAGAAGAAACAGAACTCTTGTGACTTCAATTGTGAAAAGCCTGATCCGCTAGTAACCTGTCGTATGTTTCCACATAGAATCACGATGATCACAGTCAAACACATACAAACCAAAAGGCAAGGATAAGCTTACAGAACAAACATATATTTATTATAGAGCATTATATTAATTTCTATCAAAATATTAGATGGACAATAACATATTCATATAGAGGTAGACCACAATGATATATAGCTGACTACATTTCATTATAGCAATCACTAGCATATTCTCAAACAATATGAACATAGTCATGCAATGTATGCATACACAAATCCATGGAGATTTTTCACCATCCAAGCGATTGTAACGACCCAATTTTCACCTATTTACGTAATTAAATTATTTTAAGAAATTAAATATTTCCTAAAATAAGCCTTGTTTGAATTAAAGAGAATTATGAATGCAAGAAATTACGAGTAATTCTTTTAATATTGTGTGAATTGTGTGATATTTAAATTATGTGTGAATTCTTTTATGATTACATTTTATTTGATTTCATGTTTTAATAATTCAATTATTCATTATTTTCTATGTGTTGTTATTATTATGGACTTAGAATGAAAAGATGTTAGCTTTTGGGCTTAGAAAACAATAAAATAAAAATAAAAGCTGATGGGAGTGTGAATAGTAGAAAAGGGAGGTGCTAAAAGTAAATCTGTTCTGTTTATAAAACAAGAATACCAAAATCTTTTTAATTTAATGGGAATAATTAGTATTAAAATTACTATCTTAATTACTTAAATAGAATTATTAAATAAAACAATAAATTAGAATATGAAGAGGTAGAATAATGGACAATTAAAGGCTTAATAATCATAGGATTTATGAGTTCTTATCCATCATTAGTCCTATTTATCACCTTGTCTCCCAACTAAGCCTATAAATACCACCCTTCATTCCTTAGTTCAACACACCTCCTAGAGAGAAGATAGAAAGATTAGAGAGAAAAAGCTAGAGAGAAGGAAGATTTTAGAGCCCTCCTAGTGGTGGTGGTGTTGAGCACGTGGTTGAGGGAAAGGAAGAAGAGGCTTTCAACTTCATCCAAGCTTAGGAGAAATAGGTATGGGTGAGGTTGTATTTTTAAAATGCTATTCTATGTGAGTGTGGAGATGGACCTTAAAAGTCCTCTCATTTCATGGTTTGATCTTATATATGCATGATATGTATTTCTATAATTGTTTGTATGTTATTATTCTAAGTGTGTCTGGATTAAATATTTAAATTGGATGAATGCTATGATGAATTTGTAAGAACAATATGAACATGATAAGTGTAGTAAGAAAATCAAGAATTTGGTCCTTTAATCCTAGAAGGGGAGTGATTTTTATGATCCCTTGTTAGTGTTTTCTTTATTTTAATTATTATTAAGTACAATGATGTTATTAAACTACGAAAGATACATATTTCTTTACATAACTTGTATGAGGAAAATTATATTTTTGAGATATATTGTTGTTACATAATTATATTGAAATTATAACTATGAAAGTCCTTTATTTTAGGGAGAATTATTATTAAAAGTGATTATTATCAATTGTATGTTAAATGTTTTATTTAAATAAATACTAAATTTTATAGGTTGACAACGTTATTATTTTATATTGGAAATGTTTGTTATCACAAGTAACCTTTATATATATATATATATATATATATATATATATATATATATATATATATATATATATATATATATATATATATATATATATATATATTCCAAACTTATTTAAATAAATAAACTATATTTTTATCTAGTTACGAATGACTATCTTATTTTATAATGAAATTAAGTATAATGGAGATATCAAATATTTGAGATTATATACTTGTGTATGATTTTATTATAATAATTTTCTTATAGTAACGAATATTAAATGTAATTATTTCCATAATGTTTTGAAAAGAAAAGCATGAAAAATTATAAGTTTAAATGAGAATTATATATAATTACGAGTATTTGTTAAGTGTAAATATGTGAACACATTTACTATGTTGTCACCGTTAAAACGCATTATATTATGAGTATGAAATTGTTATGACTTGGAATGATTGATAGTGTACCAAGATTATTATTTATTGATGTTTCTCGTACCATATCGTTTATGTAAATTGCTAAAGGGTGAGAATGACCCTTATGAGTAGTTTTACTTTGCGGAAATATTCCAAGAGTAAGTACCTTCTGCCTTGAGGACTTGAACTAGCCAAGTTGGACAGAAGGTACGATTGGATGTGGTGCGGGAAGCTACGGTTTGGTACACCGTGAGTTGAGATGCGTGGCCCAGGTAAGAGGTATAAGGGATGGAATCGAGTGTGTGACGTCCCAATGGGTAGGTCCGCCCCTTACATTCCGGGACTGATAGTGCCAGCTTGAACATCCCGATAAACGCAGAGACAACTTATTATGATGCGGAGGGTATACCTCTTTTGAAAACGATTCACTGAGTATTCTGGAAAGTTACGCGTAATGAGATTATTCATCTGACAGCCGGTATTGGTGTCAGCATACCAAGACGGATGTTGACTGCACAGGTATGGGACTGTGGCAGGGTTGAGGTATACTTACTCCCCATCGCTTCCCGAAGGTTGAATCGTGATCAGTGGTTGATCAACCGAGAGTATGGATCCATACAGTGATGATGATGTAAAGAAGATGATGATGACGAGATGAGACTTAGGATGTCTAGGCATTTCTACTATATATATACTTTGTTGTTTGTTGTGTGCTGGAATGAGAAAAGTTCTCTACTCTTTCCATGGGGTGACATAGAAAGAATATGACCGCACCCCATTTCCTTTTATTTTTTTTACACATAGATGGACCCATCAGCATGGAACCTGGAAGTAACGTTCAGTCCGTCTGGACAGTGGTTTTTCCATAGAGGCAATGGTAGATGTTACTATCAAGGAGATCTCATCATTCTTAACCCACCAACAATAGGCACACCAATAGTATTAGCTGAGCTTATCTTTCCTGTCGGAGTATTCTCTATACCTGATTAGGAGCAGCCCATTCTGAATCCTGGACTTGCCGATGAGTACATATGTTCACCTCCGTCACCTCTTATACCTAGGGGGATGACCGTCATCCTATTGAGATCGATGACGGGGGTGGGGACTAGATTTATGTTAGGTGCTGCTCTGATGGGATAGGTTGGTCAGTGTACTCTGTTTGTAATTATCTTATGTTGCTTTAATTATTTATCTTTTGGATATTTCAGTCATATTAACCTTTAGTTATGTTTATCAACTTTGTAAGAACATCTTGAATAATGATTAAGTTATATTTCTTTTCATGTTAGTGCTTATATTTTAATTTCCACAGTTATCCAAAGATGTTTTCAACACGCGAAAAATTCACATAGATTTTCATGAATAAATTAAACAATAGTTTTATTAAAATTAAATACAAAGCGCTTTATGTATGTCTCAGAGTAATGTAATGAGGGATGTTACAGCGATCAGCACAGACAAATCCATTATCATGGTACAACAATAGGGAAATGACCTCCGAATCCATACTACAAACCATTGAGGGACGCTAATGATTGATCTATGGAAACAAAATAGTGGCTTTGTCAGGATAACGTACATGGGTGGTGGCTTACCATGACACAAATCTTGCAATGACCTTGACCTCAGTGTGGGATTCGCCCATCTACCTATCCTTCAGGCCCATGTACACGACCCCACTAATGTTTCCAGAATTAGGTTGAGGACTACATGCCAACCCATAACTTGCATGCCTACTCAAATTCACATTCACCACTATGGACTCATGCATGTATGCATGTATAATCCATCAACAACAACCAATCTTTTATATACAGGTTTTTTCCCCCTCAATGTTTAACGTTTTTCGTCGACGACAGAATAACGTGTGTTATAAAGTTTTATGTAGGAATTCAAATTAGTTTCACTTAAATCTTTTAAGCATTTTAAATTAAATTAGGCTTTTCACTATTTCACAATTTTAAGAATAGAAACTAGGTTTTGAGTTTAAATAGATTTGAAATAGTTAAAATACACTTAATTTCTGTAAAGAGCCATCAGGTTTTAAGCTTTTAAGACAATGAAATAACCTACTAAAATTAAAGTCCTTAAATTTTAACTTTTAAAACAATTTGAAACATTTAGGAATCTCTCTATGATTTTTGGAAAACATTTTGAAATAAAAAAGTAAGAGTTACCCTATGTCCCCCCATGGTTTCTTTTATCTTTGTACCTTTTTTCTGTCTATTCAATAAATTGTTGAAGTGCTGCAAATGATTGGTAGTTTCTGTTGTTTAGACCTGCAAGAATTCATAAGCACAAATTTGCAGAAGACATTAAGTCCACATCAGAACAAAACAACCAGGAGATAAAGAGAAGTATTAGTATAAAAGAATTTATGGTATGATACAATTTTGTTATTTAATTAGAATTTCTGGAAAATACAGTTTTGTTATTTAATTAAAATTTTAAAAAAACTTAGTTTATAAAACATTTTGAAAAACAAAAGGTCAAACATGTACATAAGAAAATTAGATTTTGAAAAAAAAAAGTATTAGTATAATAGAATTTCTGGTATGTACAGTTTCGTTATTTAATTAAAATTATAAAAAAAAAATACTTAGTTTACAAAACATTTTGAAAAAGAAAAGGACAAACATGTATATAAGAAAATTAAATTTTGAAACAAAAAAGTATTAGTATAATAGAATTCATGGTATGTTAAAGTTTCGTTATTTAATTAAAAAATTTAAAAAACTTAGTTTATAAAACATTTTGAAAAACTAAAGGTCAAACATGTATATAAGAAAATCAAATTTGAAAAAAAAAGTATTAGTATAATAGAATTTATGGTATGATACAGTTTTGTTATTTAATTAAAAAATTTGAAAAACTTACTTTATAAAACATTTTGAAAAACAAAAGGTCAAACCTGTATATAAAAAATTAAATTTAAAAAAAGTATTAGTATAACAGAATTTATTGTATGATACAGTTTTGTTATTTAATTAAAAAATTTAAACAACTTAGTTCATAAAACATTTTGAAAAACAAAAGGTCAGACATGTATATAAAAAAAATTAAATTTGAAATAAAAAGTACTAGTATAATAGAATTTATGGTATGATACAACTTTTCTTTACTTAAAATTTTAACAAAATCTTGTTTATAAAACATTTTGAAAAAAAAATTCAAACATATACATAAGAAAATTAGATTTGAAAAAAATAAAGTATTAGTGTAATATTTAATGTTGTTAATATAATTTTTATACAAATATATAAATAAATATATTTTGTCTTATATAGTATGTTACAATTTTTTTACAAATGTTACAATTTTGTTTTTCAATTAAGATTAAAAAAATAGTTTATAAAGTATATTTTTATTTAAAAAGACAAATACAAATGTGTGTGTGTGTGTGTGTGTGTATTTAATTGTATACATTAAATTTCAGTAATCCAGAATCTCAATAATCATGCACATTAAATTTTAAATAAATCAAATATTTGTAGTTGGGTAATATTGTAGTCACATTTACTAGGTATGTCTTGTGTCCTAGGTAATATTGTAGCCAAAAATAGAAGAAAGAAGTAATGGAGTCAAGGTTCAAGACCAAGATTGAAGAATCAGAATCTGTGTCCTAGGTACGTCTTGTAAACCCTACAAGTATCACTAGGACTAGCATCAATGATCCTTATAGGGCTTTAATAATCAATCTCTAGGTCACTTAGAAACCCACTACACATAGCCTCACACACTAGAATGGGCTTGGAACCTTGAAAACTCAAGATAGAAAATCAAATCAATATAGTCAATCAATATTCATTCTCACAACATAAATACATCAAAAAAACAAGAAAAGAGGTGAGCTTCCCTTACCTATGTGGGCAAATAGGACTTGTGGGTGAAGGAGAAAATGAGAGACTGAGAGAGCTCTTGAGAGAAGAGAAGAAGAGAGCTCTAGGGTTCATGAGAAAAATGAGAGAAAATGAGAGTTCTTCTCTTGGCACAAGGGTGGCTCATAAGGAAGGAAAGAGGGAATGGACCCCTTCTCACTAAAGCCCATGGCCTAAACCAAAACCCTAACACAACTTAACTCACCTATCACAGACAATATAAAACACCATTCATTTGATTTCTATTTTATTTTTCAATATCGTAAAATAAATTGAATTCTCCTTGCAATTTAATTAAAATCACTTAACCATACATTAAGAAGATCACAGCGTTACACCATAGGTAATTTGTCAATCTTGTATTAAAAAATAGGCTTAAATATGTTTTAGGTCCCTGATAAATTAGCGAATTTTGTTGAGTCCCTAATAAATTTTTTCTTTGCATTGAGTCCCTAATAAAACAAAAAATTTATTTTGACTCCTTGTTATTTTGTCTTGGTCCTTCTAATATATCTATTTTTTCATTTGAGTCCTTATAATATTTTGTTCATTTTGTATTAGTCCCTTTGAAAAATATTTGATAGGGACTAATAACAAATTATCTACATATTTTAGGGACTCAAACAAAAAAAAATAGGTATATTAGAAGGACCAAGACAAAATAACAAGGACCCAAAACAAATTTTTTGTTTTATTAGGAACTCGATTCAAAGAAAAAATTTATTAGGGACCCAAAACAAAATTCGCTAATTTATTAGGGACCCAAAACATATCTAAGCCTAAAAAATATCACTAACAAGGAAAATATAAAAAAAATGTAATTTATTTTAATTTATTAAAACAATAGAAATGTCATAATGGATAAACGTAATTATTTTTATTTATTACCATGGATTAAGGATATGGTTCTTGAGGACAAGGAATTAATGCAACATAGAAAAATATTGTAGAAGAATTTCCTAAATGTTATGTATGTCTTTTGAAGACTAACTATATTACGTAAGTGCTTGTCATTCATTATGTATGCATTTTGATGGCTGACTTTATCTATTTTAAATTTGAAACTTTTATTTAAACTTATTTATTTTAATTAATATTTTGTTTGTTTATTTATTCTAAGTTAAATTTTATTAAACCTTATTTATTTATTTTCTTAATTTTTTTAATTTTCTTCATTTATTTCATTCAAGTTTATTTATTTATTTATTTATTTAAATTTTAAATTTTTATTTAATTTTTTATTTTAGTTAATATTTTATTTAAGTTTATTCATTTTTAAATTAATATTTTATTTAAGTTTATTTTTTTCATTTATAATTTATCTAATTTATTTTTGAATTTTAATTATTTTAATATTTATTTTTATTTATTTATTTTAATTTAATTTTCAATTTTTTTAAGAAATAACCACATGAACCGGCAACATGACAATTTCTTCTTAAAATATCCCACGTGACATTATGTGTGATTGCAGTACAAATTTGAAGAAAAAAAATGCGACATTAGAAAATTCACGTAACTTGGCGATTTCATTAATAATGTGACATAACAGTCCCACCTTAATAATGTACTCGAAGCAGTAAAAAAATTATATTTGAAAATAACTTCATTAATTTAATAACTCTTTGACTACATTTCTCTTTCCCTTTTACATTTGTTTTCTCTCACACTTAATGAACCTGTTCGCCAAACTATATGTATCCTAGATCTTCATAATCATATATTTCCAAAAACACAAACTATGACAAAACAAGCTTACTAGACACCCTATGGCTAATTAAAGCATGAAAATTTAACAAAGACTTAAAAACAATGATCATTGCATACTCTAACCAAGTTTAAATGTCACAATACAAACAATCATCTCAGTTCCCATTTGACTCTACCCGTTGTTTCTTCACCCTTGAAGTGTGTTTATGTCCAGTAAGGTGAGTATCAAACTGTTTCTGGCTGTTACACGCCACATTGCACAGACTGCAATATTTAACATCAGCTTCTACAACCCCGCCTTCGACAAGTTTGCATTTCTTCGTTGCAATCTCCATTTTGGGTGCCTTTAATGATTCTGGTTCTTCAGTATCTGCTTTTCTTGTGAAGTATATGCAGTGGTGGTATCAGCACTAGCATGAGTCTTTGACTTTAACAATTTCTTCATGTTCTTTATGTGTTTCTTCCCAGCTACGTGTGTATTATACATTTCGCTGCTATTACATTCACACTTACAAACTTCACACGATACAGATTGATCAAGCTTGATTTTCTTCGGAGGATTATTCAATGGACCAGCCCCATTATCTGACATCCTGGCAACCTACAGAATGACCAACAGAACAATGCTCAATTTCCCCACCTTAACACGTTTCTTGCATTAACATGTGCAACTTAGCAAAATGCAATTGTTGAATACAACAACTTTAGTGGTATATCGATAGACAAATCAAAACTGGAATTTGTTTGAGAAATATCAAAATTCTTTGTGATAAACCTTAACAACAATTTAATTGTAACAACAGAGTTTGTAAACCATGACTAAGAGATTAGACAATGATAGAAAACCAATTTTTCTCCTGTTTAGTGCTCTTTTTCTATCAAAACAATTTTCGTTTAATAAATGAAAGTGTTGCAGAAAATTATGCACATAAAAGTGTTCAGATAAGCACTAAAATAAATTATCAAGTATGATATAGATGAAAAGAAAACTGCAAGATATATAATCACATCATGGCTTATAACCTTAGAAAAGAGCAATTCACCTTAGAACGGTGCTTTCTCCCAGCTATATGCATCTCGTACATATCTTGACTTGTGCACTTAGCATAGCATATTTCGCAATACTTTAATCCACCATTCAAAATCTTTTGTTCCTCTGACTCTGGCTCCTGGGCTATAGCACCTATTGTAACTTTTCCTCGGATATCACTTTGCTCTGGCACCACTGTGGCTTCATTCGTTACATGTGGATGAAACCACCCATCATTCATTGCTCCGGGAAAAGTAGCAGCCGGTGTCTCTTGTAACGGAACAAGAGCCTGCATATTCAGTGTGCTGGGAAAAGTTGAAGTTGCAGTGTCTTGTAACGGAACCACAGCCTGCATATTAGAAACATTGGAATTAAAATTTAAAACCATAATACATATATAGTCATGACAATAATGTAAAAACCTTTACACTATTAGTGACTATTTGCTCTAACTTAAATAAAAACAAAATACAGAACCACATAAAGGAAACAAAAGGGGCCTAAAAAATATTGCACAGATAGATAGGCACAAAACAACCCAAATGGCATAACATGAGAAACAAATATTTTGTTCACAAATTTGAAAACTTTGATCAAATGGGGAGGACTCACGTAATCAAATCTTCTGGGGTCAACATGCCTGAGGATCCAGTTCTGAGAATTTTCTGTTTGAGCAGTGACAGCAGAAGGGGTAGTCGAATATGCAAGTGGGTTGGTGGTGCCTGGAGCATGGATAGTGGAATCGGAGGTGTGAGAGAAATAGTAGTGATAATGATTCTGGTTAACGGGAGCAAGGTGTTGTTGGTGTGGGTACATTTTGGATAAATTAATGTGAAGAATTCGACTAAAGTGATGGTGCTCTATTTGCAGCACAACACACCCTTTGGAGACAGTAATTGGAGGGAGGATTGAAAGGAGGGAATGAAACAAGAGAGGGAAGAGTCACAGAGAAACCAGTGGTGAGTGATAGACTAGTTGCAAAAGCTAAATCACTTGATGAGTCAATTTTGTTTTGAAGATTTATGCTGATGGGGTTTTATACTGTAATGGGCATAATTTAGATTTGAAAAAAAAGTATTAATATATTAGTCAATGTTTTTTTTTCTTCAGAATATTATTTAATGTTATTAATATAATATTTATAAGTAAATAGATTTGCCTTTTATGGTATGATACATTTTTGTTATTTTATTTAAAATTTAAAAAACTTAGTTTATAAAACATTTTGAAAAAGATAAGGTTAAACATCTATGTAAGAAAATTAGATTTGGAAAAAAAAAGAGTATTAGTATAATAGAATTTATGGTATATACAGTTTTGTTATTTAATTATTATTTTTTTTAAAAATCTTAGTTTACAAAACATTTTGAAAAAGAAAAGGACAAACATGTATATAAGAAAATTAAATTTGAAAAAAAAGTATTAGTATAATAGAATTTATATATGGTATGATGCAGTTTTGTTATTTAAAAAAAATTAAAAACTTAGTTTATAAAACATTTTGAAAAACAAAAGGTCAAACATGTATAGAAGTAAATTACATTTGAAAAAAAAAAATATTAGTATAATAGAATTTATGGTAAGATACAATTTTGTTATTTAATCAAAAAAAATTTAAAAACTTAGTTTATAAAACATTTTGAAAAAGAAAAGATGAAACATGTATATAAGAAAATTACATTTCAAAAATAAAGTATTAGTATAATAGAATTTATGGTATATACAGTTTTGTTATTTAATTAAAATTTTGTTATTTAATTAGAATTTATGGAATATACCGTTTTGTTATTTAATTAAAAAATTTCACAAACTTAGTTTATAAAACATTTTGAAAAACTAAAGGTCAAACATGTATATAAGAAAATTAGATTTGAAAACAAAAAGAATTATTAGTATAAAAGAATTTATGGTAAGATACAGTTTTGTTATTTACTTAAAAGTTTAAAAAAAAAACTTAGTTTATAAAACATTTTGAAAAAGAAAAGATCAAACATGCATATAAGAAAATTACATTTGAAAAAAAAAAGTATTAGTATAATAGAATTTATGGTATATTCAGTTTTGTTATTTAATTAAAATTTTGTTATTTAATTAGAATTTATGGAATATACAGTTTTGTTATTTAATTAAATTTTTTAAAAAAACTTAGTTTATAAAACATTTTGAACAACAAAAGGTCAAACATGTATATAAGAAAATTAAATTTGAAAATAAAAAAGAAGTATTAGTATAAAAGAATTTATGGTATGATACAATTTTGTTATTTAATTAGAATTTATGGAATATACAATTTTCTTATTTAATTTAAATTTTTAAAAAACTTAGTTTATAAAACATTTTGAAAAAAAAAAAATCAAACATGTATATATAAAACATTTTGCACATTGAGGAACTAAATTCGAATTTTCCATCTTTCAGTGACCAATCTATCAGTGTCTCACACTTTTAGGGATCAAAATGGTTATTTACCCATATATAAAATTACATTTGAAAAAAATAGTATTAGTATAATAGAATTTATGGTATATACAGTTTTGTTATTTAATTAAAATTTTAAAAAAAAGTTAGTTTATAAAATATTTCGAAAAAGAAAAGGTCAATCATGTATTTAAGAAAATTAGATTTGAAAAATAAAGTATTAGTATAATAGAATTTATGGTATGATACAATTTTGTTATTTACTTAGAATTAAAAAAAAACTTAGTTTATAAAACACTTTGAAAAACAAAAGGTCAAACATGTATATAAGAAAATTAAATTTAAAAAAAAAGTATTAGCATAATAGAATTTATGGTATAGTACAGTTTTGTTATTTAATTAAAATTTTAAAAAAATTAGTTTATAAAACATTTTGAAAAAGAAAAGGTCAAACATGTATATAAGAAAATTAGAATTGAAAAAAAAAAAAGTGTTATTATAATAGAATTTATGGTATGATACAGTTTTATTATTTAATTAAAATTTTAAAAGAAACTTAGTTTATAAAACATTTTGAAAAACAAAAGGTCAAACATGTATATAAGAAAATTAAATTTGAAAAAAAAGTTATTAGTATTATAGAATTTATTATTTATTATTATTATTATTATTATTATTATTATTAAAAAAATTAGGAAAAAGTAATTACTTTTTAAAAATAAATTAAATATCATTATATTTATTTAGACATGTATTTATAAATATATAATAATATTTGACATTTATTTTGAGTCATTTTACCTATTGAGGATAATAGTAATACAATATATATAGTTTAAAATAAAAATAAGTAAGAGAAAATAATACACAAACATTATTTTAATTAAGTAACAAAACTATGTCACAAAATGATCATTTAGATTTATTTTAATATTTTTCTCTCATATGATAAAATAAATAAATAAAACTATATTTGAATTTATATTTATTATATTTTTTAATGCTAAATGTAAGATTTGTAAATTAATTTTTTAGGGTATGTTTGGGGCGATTGCGAGTTTTTGATTTTTAGTTTTCAAATGCAATATTCAAAACAAAACACATTTGGAAAAATTAAAGTTGAAATGGTTGTTTTAATTCAAGTTGAAAACACTTTTACATTCATTTTCAAAACAAAGAAAAAAGAATTTGTGAATTTGGCTTTTAGTTTTAAAAAAGCACACACTCTCTATATCTGAAATGGTCCTTCCCATCGCCACTACCATTACCACTACCACTAGCACCACCACCATCGCTACCTCTAAGGGTGAGGATGGCCCAACTCGACCTGCCAACCCTGAAGTGAATTAGTTGGTCACTAGCAAAGGGTTGAATAGTGACACACAAATTGATTTATTCTTTTTTGCGCAAACAAAAGCTTGCTTCTAATTATTTCTTCTCAATCTACTGCTTAGAAATCGGAAGTTTGGTTAGAAGCAAGGCTTTCCTTCTTAAGTACTTGGATAAGAATGATAATCTAATAAATATTCTCCAAGTTAAAACAATAAGATGTTGCTCCTGAAACTACTTTGAAAATAACATATTTTGTTCTTGATAATTCTGGTTTTTGCTATTTAGTACAAAGCAGATGTTGCCTCTGATAATTAAAACTATTTTGTAAAAACCTTTTGATGCTTGATCAATGTTATACTTATGTAAAATGAGGTTTTTCAAAACTTAGAATATGTATGCAACAAGTATAAGTAAACAAGAAGCAGTAAAGAAGGATACAACACACCTAGAAATTATACTAGTTCATTCTAACCTGGGTTACATTGAGTGCCTACACCTGTAGGATTTTACACTAAAACCAAACACCCTTACAATAGGGTTGATCATGCAAATTGTACAAATTCAATCACTTCACAATTTGATTAATCGCAAGCAATTGATCATAGACAAGAGATTAATTTAGGTTTAGAGTGATCAGTTATAAAAAGCAATAAAAGCAATGAAGAGATACAATAATCAAGGATTTATTAAAATCAAAACTGAGGTACAAGGGTACAACTACATCAAAACTCGGGCTAAGATAAACTAGCCACTCATGTTCATGAATAAACTAGAAAACTTAGAAGAAGACATAAAGATTACAAAAGGGAAAAAACTTTCCAGTGATGATCCCCAATGGTGCTATCTACGTCCTACAGTAGCTTAGAGTCTCTTACAAGGCATCTTTGTCACTTAGAACCTTCAGTTTTCAAGATAGAACAAAAGATAAAAATACAAGGATTTTCTGTACCTATTATACTAATCTAAAAAATTAGGCTGACAGCATAACTTATCACGACCCTAGTAAAATGATCATGGTCGTGGTCCTTACATGGTCTTCAAGGTCCAATTCTGCTATGTAACTAACGTGGTTATGGTCAATTTACCATGGCCTTGGTCCTTGCATTACTTCAATTCTAGCCACTTTTTCCTTGGTTGTGGTGCTTGTACCACAACTGTGGTGGTTAGCACTGCCATGCTGAGACCACCACGGCTATGGTCCTCCAAACAGTGGCACAATTGCTCCAAAATACACATTTCAACTCTTTCCCTTATAAAGTCTCTTGATACCTGTCTTACACAAACTTGTACCAAACCATGAGTTTTGCCAATAAAATATACTCAAAATATATGAAAAGGACATCAAAACTCACTCCAAAACACGCTCAAAATACGATTTATCAAACCAGCAATCCCTTGATTGCTCTTCTAATTTCTTCCTTATTTTGCTAAGGGGTATTGACAAACTACACCTTTTGGGATGTTCTCTTCATTGTGGCTCCACTTATGAAGGTGTTTATAGACACTCTATAAGATTGACAAGGCTTGGCTCTAAATTAAAGTGTTTTGGCTAAGGAGGTTTCTTCTGATATGGGGTATCTTCTTGAGCAATTCGAGTCTTTTGACCTTACCTCACTTTGTGGCACTCCTTCCTTGCAATGAGCTCCTTTGAATTGATGTCCATAAATAATCCTTGGAGCTAGTCGTTTATGGATATCGGAGGGAGTTTTTAAACATTTGAAAATTTGTATGAGCTATCTAAATCACACATCTATATGTTCGATTTCTTTTCCTCCAACTCTTCTACAACTTTAACAACTCAATTTCTCTTTTCTTCTCCACTATTTTCAGCTTGCATAATTCAAATTTGAAATATGGTCGTTGGTGCTTGATGTTGTGTCTTAGTGGTTGTCTCATGACATTTTCTTGAGCATGTCATGGGATGTCTTCTGAAGATTATTCTACAGGATGTCTTCTGGTGCTACTTCTGATTACTACAATGTTTGTGCATCAATCTCTTTATGTCCTTGTTGTTTTGTTCTGATGAGGACTTAATGTCTTCTGCAAATTTGTGCTTATGAATACTCGCAGGTCTAAACAACAGGAACTACCAATCATTTGCAGCACTTCAACAATTTATTGAATAGACAGAAAAAAATGTACAAAGATAAAAGAAACCATGGGGGGACATAGGGTAACTCTTACTTTTTTATTTCAAAATGTTTTCCAAAAATCTTAGAGAGATTCCTAAATGTTTCAAATTGTTTTAAAAGTTAAAATTTAAGGACATTAATTTTAGTAAGTTATTTCGTTGCCTTAAAAGCTTAAAACTTGATGGCTCTTTATAGAAAGTAAGTGTATTTTAACCATTTCAAATCTATTTAAACTCAAAACCTAGTTTCTATTCTTAAAATTGTGAAATATTGAACAACCTAATTTAATTTAAAATGCTTAAAAGATTTAAGTGAAACTAATTTGAATTCCTACATAAAACTTTACAACGCATGTTATTCTGTCATCGACGAAAAATGTTAAACATTGAGGGGAAAAAACCTGTGTATAAAAGATTGGTTGTTGTTGATGGATTATACATGCATGAGTCCACAGTGGTGAATGTGAATATGAGTAGGCATGCAAGTTATGGGTTGGCGTGTAGTCCTCAACCTAATTCTGGAAACATTAGTGGGTCGTGTACGTGGGCCTGAAGGATAGGTGTAACAGCCATAGGCTATCTCTATCTTGGCCTACTGTGACTCAAGAGCTTTCCCATGCATTGTACTCATGGATTTCCCTGGTGTTCGACAAGGTTTTTGCCTTTTACGAGAATCGAACACGCGACCTACACACCTTAAGTATGCGCATTCATTAATTCCCACTACCAATCAATTGCGCATACTTAAGGTGTGTAGGTCGCGTGTTTGATTCCCGAGGAAGGCAAAAACCCTGTCGAACACTAGGGAAGTCCATGAGTACAGTGCATGGGAAAGCTCTTAAGGCACAGTAGGCCAAGATAGAGATAGCCCATGGCTTTTACAATAGGTAGATGGGCGAATCCCACACTAAGGTCAAGATCATTGCAAGACTTGTGTCATGGTAAGCCACCACCCATGTACGTTATCCTAACAAAGCCACTATTATGTTTCCATAGATAAATCATTAGCGTCCCTCAACGGTTTGTAGTATAGATTCGGAGGTCATTTCCCTATTGTTGTACCATGATAAGGGATTTGTCTATGTGGATCACTCGGATGGTGAAAAATCTCCATGGATTTGTGTCTGCATACATTGCATGACTACGTTCATATTGTTTGAGAATATGCTAGTGATTGCTATAATGAAATGTAGTCAGCTGTATATCGTTGTGGTCTACCTCTATATTAATATGTTATTGTCCATCTAATATTTTGTTAGAAATTAATATAATGTTCTCTAATAAATATATGTTTGTTCTGTAAGTTTATCCTTGCCTTCTGGTTTGTATGTGTTTGACTGCGATGATCGCGATTCTATGTGGAAACATACGACAGGTTACCAACGGATCAGGCTTTTCACAATTGAAGTCACAAGAGTTCTGTTTCTTCTCCTCCTTCTCGTTTCTCATGTCATCCTAGTTTTCATTAAGGGTAATGTGTAGTTATGGCGAGCTAGTAGAGAGTGAGAAGTAATATGTATCCCCTCCATTTTTTGTTGTACACACTTACTGATGGGTACACTTGTACCGACACACACGCATCCCTTACCTTTTTTAGATACATTTGACCCTTGTAGTATGTGGGTTGTATATCGCCATAAGCCTTGATATTTATATTTCTAGCATATATATATATATGATGTATGGATATTTTTCAGTAGCAATTTATTTATATTGATATTTATTTTAGATTGATGAATATTGTGGACGACTAGTAATGTCATACGAAAAAAAATTACACGTATTTTCAAAAATAAATTAAAAGCAGTTTCAATTAAAATTAATTCTTTTCGAAAAAATTGTTAAGTTTTCATGTAGCGATAGCGATAGCGATTTGTTACACTTACTATATTATACGCCAAAATTATAGTTTTATTTTGTGCGTATAATATAGTAATTTTTTGTGCATATAATTTACTTATTATAGTTTTATTTTGTGCATATAATATAGTAAGTGTAACGACTAGTAAAGAGAATCTATCAAAAGGTTTAGAGAATACTGGTAAAGAGCCTGCAGAGGCTTAGAGAATACTGAGTGAAACCTGCAGAGGTTTAGAATACTGAGTTGTGGATTAGCCTATAGAGGCTAACAAAAAATATTGAGTGACTGTAGAGGTTTATAATATAAGGGCATAGAAAGCCTATGGAAGTTTTAGAAGAAAGAATACTAGTTGTAAGGGTGTTTGGTTTTAGTGTAAAATCCTACAGGTGTAGGTACTCGATGTAACCCAGGTTAAGGTGAACCAGTATAATTTTTTGTGTGCCTTGTATCCTTCTTTACTGCTTCTTGTTTGCTTATACTTGTTGCATACATATTCTAAGTTTTGAAAAACCTCATTTTACATAAGTATAATATTGATCAATAATCAAAAGGTTTTTACAAAATAGTTTTAATTATTAGAGGCAGTAGAGGTGTCAAAACGGGTCAACCAGCTGGCCCACATAGATTGGCCCACCACAGGTTGAGCATTAAACAGGTCGAGCCAACCTGGCTCACTTTTTGGTGAGCCATGAAAATACCAACCCGGCCCAGCCCACCACGGGTTGGCTCACCAAATTTTTAAAAATAAAAAAAATCAAAATCAAAATGTTTTGCTTTTTTTTTTTTTTTTTAAAAAGTGACATTTTTTTCCATCAAAGGCATTTATTAATTCAAATACAAATACAAATAATAGGCTAATGTCTCAAATAATCATTCAAACATCTAATATTATCATTCAAGAAACCATTCAAATGTCTCAAATACATAAATTTCATTCAAAAGTCTTAAAATACTAAAGTCTTAAAATAAAATCCAACCATCCAATTGTCCAAACATTAGTCATAGTTCAACAACATCAAATGGGTTACTATTCTATTTACTATATTGTTTTTTTACTATAAAAAATATTTTTTATTAAGTTTAAGTGGGTTAAGTGGGTCAACTTGGCTTGAACTCGTTTGGCCTGCGGGTTAAGTGAGCCGAGTTACAATTTGGCCAGAATCGCAAAAAATAATATTTTTCGGGCCTGCCGTGGCACGAAATCGTGGTGAGCCGGGTTGGCTCACCAGGTTCGAGCTCATTTTGACACCTCTAAGAGGCAGCATCTGCTTTGTACTGAATAGCAAAAACCAGAATCTATCAAGAACAAAATCTATTATATTCAAAGTAGTTTCAGGAACAACATCTTATTGTTTTAACTTGGAGAATATTTATTAGATTATCATTCTTATCCAAGTACTTAAGAAGGAAAGCCTTACTTCTAACCAAACATCCGATTTCTAAGCAATAGTTTGAGAAGAAATAATCAGAAGCAAGTTTTTGTTTGCACAAAAAAGGACAAATCAGTTTGTGTGTCACTATTCAACCCCCCTTCTAGTGATTAACTGATACACTTTAGGGTTGGCGGTTCGAGTTAGGCCATGCTCACCCTTAGAGGTAGCGATGGTGGTGGTGCTAGTGGTGGTGGTAGTGGTGACGGGATGGGCCATTGTCAAATGTAGAGAGAATGTGCTTTTTTAAAACTAAAAAACAAATTCACAAATTTTTTTCTTGGTTTTGAAAATGAATACAAAGTGTTTCCAAATTGAATTAAAACAACCATTTCAACTTTAATTTTTTCAAACGTGTTTTGTTTTGAATATTGCATTTGAAAACTAAAAATAAAAAACTCGCAATCACCCCAAACAGACCCTAAAAAATTAATTTGCAAATCTTACATTTAGCATTAAAAAATATAATAAATATAAAATTAAAATATAGTTTTATTTAATTTTTTTCATATCAGAGAAAAATATTAAAATAAATCTAAAGGGTCATTTTGTGACATAGTTTTGTTACTTAATTAAAATAATGTTTGTGTATTATTTTCTCTTACTTATTTTTATTTAAATCTATATATATTGTATTATTATTATCCTCAATAGGTAAAATGACTCATAATAAATTTTCAATATTATTATATATTTAAAAAAATACGTGTCTAAATAAATATATTGATATTTCGTTTATTTTTAAAAAAAAGTAATTACTTTTTCCTAATTTTTTAATAATAATAAGAAACTCTATTATACTAATACTTTTTTTTCAAATTTAATTTTCTTATATACATGTTTGACCTTTTGTTTTTCAAAATGTTTTATAGACTAAGTTTCTTTTAAAATTTTAATTAAATAACAAAACTGTATCATACCATAAATTCTATTATACTATTATTTTTTTTTCAATTCTAATTTTCTTATATTCATGTTTGACCTTTTCTTTTTCAAAATGTTTTATAAACTAAATTTTTTAAAATTTTAATTAAATAACAAAACTGTACTATACCATAAATTCTATTATACTAATACTTTTTTTTTTCAAATTTAATTTTCTTATATACATGTTTGACCATTTGTTTTTCAAAATGTTTTATAAACTAAGTTTTTTGTTTGATTTTAAGTAAATAACAAAACTGTATCATACCATAAATTCTATTATACTAATAGTTTATTTTTCAAATCTAATTTTCTTAAATACATGTTTGTCCTTTTCTTTTTCAAAATATTTTATAAACTATGTTTTTTTAAAATTTTAATTAAATAACAAAACTATATATACCATAAATTCTATTATACTAATACTTTTTTTTTTCAAATATAATTTTATATATACATGTTTGATCTTTTTTTTTTTCAAAATGTTTTATAAACTAAGTTTTAAAAAAAAAAATTAAATAACAAAAGTGTATATTCCATAAATTCTAATTAAATAACAAAATTGTATCATACCATAAACTCTTTTATACTGATACTTCTTTTTTATCTTCAAATCTAATTTTCTTATATAAATGTTGGACCTTTTGTTTTTCAAAATGTTTTATAAACTAAGTTTTTTTTTAATTTTAATTAAATAACAAAACTCTATGTTCTATAAATTCTAATTAAATAACAAAACTGTATATACCATAAATTCTATTATACTAATACTTTCTTTTTAAAATATAATTTCCTTATATACATGTTTGATCTTTTCTTTTTCAAAATGTTTTATAAACTAAGTTTTTAAAAAAAATTAAGTAAATAACAAAACTGTATCTTACCATAAATTCTAATTAAATAAAAAAATTTAATTAAATAACAAAATTGTATCATACCATAAATTCTTTTATACTAATACTTCTTTTTGTTTTCAAATCTAATTTTCTTATATATATATGTTTGACCTTTTGTTTTTCAAAATGTTTTATAAACTAAGTTTTTTAAAAATTTTAATTAAATAACAAAACTGTATATTCCATAAATTCTAATTAAATAACAATATTTTAATTAAATAACAAAACTGTATATACCATAAATTCTATTATAGTAATATATTTTTTTCAAATGTAATTTTCTTATATACATTTTTTATCTTTTATTTTAAAAAATGTTTTATAAACTAAGTTTCTAAAAATTTTAAGTAAATAACAAAACTGTATCTTACCATAAATTCTAATTAAATATCAAAATTTTAATTAAATGACAAAATTGTATCATACCATAAATTCTTTTATAATAATACCTCTTTTTGTTTTCAAATCTGATTTTCTTATATACATGTTTGACCATTTGTTTTCAAAATGTTTTATAAATAAGTTTTTTTTTAAATTTTAATTAAATAACAAAACTGTATATTCCATAAATTCTAATTAAATAAAAAAATTTTAATTAAATAACAAAACTGTATATACCATAAATTCTATTATACTGATACTTTTTTTTTCAAATGTAATTTTCGTATATAAATGTTTGATCTTTTCGTTTTTGAAATGTTTTATAAACTAAGTTTTTTAAAAATTTTAATTAAATAATAAAACTGTATCTTACCATAAATTCTATTATACTAATACTATTTTTTTTCCAAATTTAATTTACTTCTATACTTGTTTGACCTTTTGTTTTTCAAAATGTTTTATAAACTAAGTTTTTAAAAATTTTATTTAAATAACGAAACTGTATCATACCATATATAAATTCTATTATACTAATACTTTTTTTTCATATTTAAATTTCTTATATACATGTTTTTGTCCTTTTCTTTTTCAAAATGTTTTGTAAACTAAGTTTTTTTTATAATTTTAATTAAATAACAAAATTGTATATACCATAAATTCTATTATACCATAAATCCTTAAGTACCAGGTCATAATAAATTTTTTCTAGATTTTAGGTGAAATTTATATTCAATATTTAATTTATTATATTTTTTTATCAAATACAATATTATTCATCAATGTTCTATAATTAAGTATTTCTAACATTTCACTATCAGTATATAAAATAGACAAATTCATAAATCTATCTTTTAACATAGTTAATATCAAACAACAATTCAATAATTTAAATTTTGAAAAATCTACGTTTAGCAATAATAATAATTATAAGTATTGTCAATAATATATTAGAAGCAAACTAATATTTTTAGTAAAGTATATTTTTAATAATAATAATTATATGTATTGTCATTCTTTTTGGTCGTAAACTGCTAAGCACGTGGATCAACTGGTGTGGGGTTGTCCAGCTTAACCAAAGGTCTCAAATTCGAATCTTGGGTATGCAATTGCGCTAAATACTCGGAGGGAGAGCTTTGCTGCCCATAATTGTCTTATCCTGTTAAACAAGATTGCCTCCAGTGGAGGATACTTGTGGTCTAGACCAAAAAATTCTCTTTGGTCGTGGAGAAATAAGCATGTGCATGACCAAAGCTTTGTGAAACATTTTAAACCATGGGAAACTATTTTGAAGTGCTGGATGGATTATCAAGGAAGCTCCACTCAGCAATCAATCTGTTGCTTTGGTTAAAGTTAAACATGAGGTTCTTATTCGGTGGAACCCTCCGGAGGTAGGTTAGGTTAGGATCAACACTGATGGTGCCATGAAGTCCTTGGGTAACATTGCGGGTTATGGAGGAGTGATAAGAGATGAAAGCGGTTGCTTTATTGCTGGATTTGCCAAGAAGGTTGGAAAGAGTTTGGCTTTTATAGCTGAACTATGGGGAGTGTACATGGGATTGTCAGTAGCACCAGATAGAGGTATGCAAGCTGTGGAACTTCATTCTGATTCCCAAGCAGTAGTGAAAATCATCACTGGTTCCTCTGATGGAAGTGTGTTTGGGTGGAGTCTCTTCTCAGCTATTCGAATGATGATTAATAACAATAGTACCTATATCTGCACCCATTAATGTTCTATAATTAAGTGTGTGTTTAGATTGCCGTTTCGGCAACTCCAACCTCTGTTTACAAAAGCATCCTCTTTGTTACTTCTGCGGTGGAGGTGCCTCGTATATCGTGCTATCACACTTCTACCGGCAAAGCAAACATGCTCGAAGTTTTTAATAACAACTGGCGGGTTCACATTAAGCACGTTTATAGGTAAGCTAATTTTTGTGTTGATGCATTAGTGAATTTTGCTTGTAGTATGGGGGAGGACCTTTTGCTGTTTGAGCAACCACCAGCCTTTTTGAGTAGGTTGCTTGTTATGGAGTATGGACTGTACAGGAGTTGTAATTCCTCGCTTAGTCTCCTTGTAGTTCTTTTTTCTTTGGGCTTTTAAGCCCCTATTATTACCAAAAAATAAGTATATTTTTTTAAAAGAAATTAATTCATATTTAATGTCAGTGCAAAATGTTTTTACGTAGTCATATAATAGAATTTGATTATTTTATAAGATCATTTTATTTATTAATATAATGTTGCAATATAGTAAATTCCAATAAACGTCATTACACATGCATTTAATAAAATTTAATTATTTTATCAAATCATCCTATTGATTTATATAATGTGTGTGACTAGAGCCGAGTAATTAGGTTTAGGTCCACGAGCCACTGGCATAACCCACAGCCTACACGGTATATGAGCTTCAATTTTTTGAGCCCATTTAAATTGTGAGCTTTTTAGCCCGGTCCGTTTTAGCCACGGGTTAAACGGGCTTGACCGCGGGCTTCGTGAACAGTTTGCGGGCCTTTTATACTTTAATTAAAAAATGTATTTTTTGTGATTTAGTAAAAGTAAAACAAAAATAGAAACTAAACTAATAAAATAAAAGAATCGTGGTCATTCTACTTGAAATTAGATATATTTCAAAATAGCCAACACCAAACTAAAATCATAAAGAATAATTCTCATATACCTAATGATTAATTGGACTAAAAAATTATAACAAAAGAATTTTTAAAAGGGTTTTTAATTTGATTTTAGTCACTTTTTTAATTTGATTTTTTAGACAATTGTTTTAAAAAGAGTTTGAAAAATGGGTTAAATTTCATATTTTAAAATTTTGATTTTTTTTTTGCGGATGTGGGCCGGCCCATTTAGCCCACGGGCTAAACAATGCGGTTACGGACTCGCTAAAATAAAGTATGTTTAAATTACGGGCTTCGCAGGCGGGCTTAGCAAATTGAAGGTTTAGCGGGTGTGGGCTTAAACAGATGGACTTACCCGTTTGCCCAGCTCTATGTGTGACATAGTGAATTCCTATTGGATATGTGTAAAAATATTTTACACTAACAATAATAAAATTAAACTCAATATATATATATATATATATATATATATATATATATGTATATATATATATATATATATATTCGCACTCATTCCCATTAAATTTTGTGATATTTTTTTTTGTCTCTTAATTTATTTAATTGGTTCAATTTGGTTCCTTTATTTTTAAAATGTTCAATTTAATAGGATCAAATTGAAGCTAATAAATAAATTAAGGGACCAAAATAGTAATTTAACCTAAATTTTGAGGGTAAATATCCGGATTCAGACCTAGCGCCATTAAGTGAGTAATTACTCTACCCATCGTTGGTATTTTTTGCGGATACAATATAAGATTTGGGTAAAATTGTCATTCCTAGTTTATGCATAAATAAACTAACTCGATTTTTATGTTTTAGCTTTTCTTCTTATATATATGAAAAATGTTATATTTTTTTTTACAATGTTATAATTAATTTTTTAATTTTCAATAAAAATAATATTTAAATGATTCTTTGTTTAATAAATAAAAAAGAAATAGAAAAATATTAGCACCTTCCTTCAATATATTTCACATTCTAGTCAGTTTTTTTTTCAAAACTATTAATATTTTATAAATCTAAAATATTGTTGTCAAAAAAATATAAATCTAAAATATCATTAACGGTTTTCTTTACTTATACTCTTATTATTTAATACTCTCTCCATTACTTTTTATATGTCTTTTAAAGTTTTTATATAGAAACCAAGAAATACAATAAATTTTCTTGATTCTAATAAAATAGTTATTAGGATTCCTATTTTATCATTTTTCATTTTTACTCCACAATAAATGTTTATGGATAAATTAATTAAAGATTAAGTAGAAAGCAAGTGCATAATTGATAAAGAATAATTAATATTATCTTAAACTTTAAAAATGAAAGATAAATAAAAACAAAGATTTTCTAAAAATTCAGCAATTAAAAAGAAATGGATGTAACAATAAAAAATTTTGGTGTATAAATGATGGTAACAATAAATTTAATAGACATGCATTGTCAATATAATTTATTTATTTATTTAAACTTATAATGAATTAGAAATTATTTGTTGATATCACTTTCAAAATAATTATTATAAAAATTAATAAATTAACCATACATTTGTAATAAAATACAATTTATATATTATTTATTCTTTAACAATTACTGTAATAATAATTTATTCGTATGAGATACTAAATAATAGTAGTATTTTAGTGCAAACACATTATGAATATAAGAAACTTGGCAACTATTGGTTGATTTTTTTTTTTGTAATAATAATAATAAATAAGTTCTATTATACTAATACCTTTTTTCCAAATTTAATTTTCTTATATACATGTTTGACCTTTTGTTTTTCAAAATGTTTTATAAACTAAGTTTCTTTGAAAATTTTAATTAAATAAAAAAACTGTAACATACCATAAATTCTATTATACTATTACTACTTTTTTCAATTCTAATTTTCTTATATACATGTTTAACCTTTTCTTTTTCAAAATGTTTTATAAACTAAATTTTTTAAATTATAATTAAATAACAAAACTGTATCATACCATAAATTCTATTACACTAATATTTTTTCCAAATTTAATTTTCTTATATAAATGTTTGACCTTTTGTTTTTCAAAATGTTTTATAAACTAAGTTTTTTTAATTTTAATTCTAAGTAAATAACAAAACTGTATCATACCTTCAATTCTATTATACTAATAATTTATTTTTCAAATCTAATTTTTTTAAATACATGTTTGACCTTTCCTTTTTCAAAATATTTTATAAACTAAGTTTTTTTATAAATTTTAATTAAATAACAAAACTGTATATACAATAAATTCTATTATACTAATACATTTTTTTTCAAATGTAATTTTATATATACATGTTTATTTTTCTTTTTCAAAATTTTTTATAAACTAAGTTTTTTAAAATTTAAATTAAATAAAAAAAATTGTATCATACCATAAATTCTTTTATACTAATACTTCTTTTTTATTTTCAAATCTAATTTTCTTATATACATATGTTTGACCTTTTGTTTTTCAAAATGTTTTATAAACTAAGTTTTTTAAAAATTTTAATTAAATAACAAAATTGTATATTACATAAGTTCTAATTAAAAAACAAAATTTTAATTAAATAACAAAACTGTATATACCATAAATTCTATTATACTAATACTTTTTTTTTCAAATGTAATTTTCTTAAATGCATGTTTGATCTTTTCTTTTTTAAAATGTTTTATAACCTAAGTTTTATGAAAATTTTAAGTAAATAACAAAACTGTATCTTACCATAAATTCTAATTAAATAACAAAATTGTATCATACCATAAATTCTTTTATACTAATACTTCTTTTTGTTTTCAAACCTAATTTTCTTAAATACATGTTTGACCTTTTGTTTTTCAAAATGTTTTATAAACTAAGTTTTTTAAAAATTTTAATTAAATAATAAAACTGTATATTACATAAATTCTAATTAAATAACAAAATTTTAATTAAATAACAAAACTGTATATACCATAAATTCTATTATACTAATATTTTTTTAAAATTTAATTTTCTTATATACATGTTTGATCTTTTCTTTTTCAAAATGTTTTATAAACTAAGTTTTTTAAAAATTTTAATTAAATAAAAAAAACTATATCTTACCATAAATTCTATTATATTAATACAATTTTATTTTCCAAATTTAATTTACTTCTATACATGTTTGACCTTTTGTTTTTCAAAATGTTTCATAAACTAAGTTTTTTAAAAATTTTATTTAAATAACAAAATTGTATCATACCATGTATAAATTCTATTATACTAATACTTTTTTTTCAAATTTAATTTTCTTATATACATGTTTTTGTCCTTTTCTTTTTCAAAATGTTTTGTTTTTTTTTAATTTTAATTAAATAACAAAACTGTATATACCATAAATTCTATTATACTAATACTCTTTTTTTTAAAATATAATTTTCTTATATAGATGTTTGACCTTATCTTTTCCAAAATGTTTTATAAACTAAGTTTTTTTATTTTTAAATAAAATAACAAAATTGTATCATTCCATAAAAGGCAAATCTATTTACTTATAAATATTATATTATAACATTAAATAATATTCTAAAGAAAAAAACATTGACTAAATATTAATACTTTCTTTCAAATCTAAATTATGCCCATTACAGTATAAAACCCCATCAGCTTGAATAACTCTTCAAAACAAAATTGACTCATCAAGTGATTTAGCTTTTGCATCTAGCCTATCACTCACCACTGGTTTCTCTGTGACTCTTCCCTCTCTTGTTTCATTCCCTCCTTTCAATCTTCCCTCCAATTACTATCTCCAAAGGGTGTGTTGTGCTGCAAATAGAGCACCATCACTTTAGTCGAATTCTTCACATTAATTTGTCCAAAATGTACCCACACCAACAGCACCTAACTCCCGTTAACCAAAATCATTATCACTACTATTTCTCTCACACCTCCGATTCAACTATCCATGCTCCAGGCACCACCAACCCACTTACATATTCAACTACCCCTTCTGCTGTCACTGCTCAAACAGAAAATTCTGGATCCTCAGGCATGTTGACCCCAGCAGATATGATTACGTGAGTCCTCCCCATTTGATCAAAGTTTTCAAATTTCTGAACAAAATATTTTTTTTCTCATGTTATGCCTTTTGGGTTGCTTTGTGCCTATCTATCTATGCAATATTTTTTAGGCCCCTTTTGTTTCCTTTATGTTGTTCTGTATTTTGTTTTTATTTAAGTTAGAGCAAATAGTCACTAGTAGTGTAAAGGTTTTTACATTATTGTCATGACTATATATATGTATGATGGTTTTAAATTTTAATTCCAATGTTTCTAATATGCAGGCTGTGGTTCCGTTAGAAGACACTGCAACTTCAACTTTTCCCCGCACACCGAATATATAGGCTCTTGTTCCATTACAAGAGACACCAGCTGTTACTTTTCCCGATACAATGAATGATGGGTGGTCTCATCCACATGTAACTAATGAAGCCACAGTGGTGCTTGAGCAAAGTTGTAACGTTGTGATTTTCCTAATTGTATGATTAAGTGTTTGATTAATAATGCAAGAGTAAACTAAATTTAAATTATGTTAATTGATATAATAATTAACTTAAGTTTTATGTTTTGTTTTGTGCTATAGTGTTGGACTTAATTTAAATTAGGTTAATTGATATAATAATTAACTTAAGTTTTATTGTTAGATTTTCATGAGGTGTTGGACTTAGAGTGTGTGTTGTGAGATTTTTGGGACTTTTACGTGAGTTCCGTGAGTTGTAAGAAAGAAAGAAAAAAAATAAGAGAAGGGGGTGTCTTTATAGGAAGGGTGGAGACAAATAGCAAAATCCCATGCAAATCTCAAAACTTAAACGTGCCAAGCTTCACGTTTCTTCCATTCTTCTTCATTCTTCCTCCTTTCTCCCGAAGTCTCTCTTCCCCTTGAATGGAAGTTTGATTTCTACATCACTTGGAAGCTTGATTTCTTCTTCCCTAGAACCTCCTTAGTTGAATTTAAGTTGGTAAGTTCAATTCCTTTCTATTCTTGATTTCTTAGTTTCTTTCTCAACTCCTACCAAGAACTTGAGAAATGGGTTTTAAGTTGAATCTTGGCTGGTGGGTAAAATTTTGATTGAAGCTTATTTTGGGATAGATTTAGGTGTCCTCTAGATGATTTCATAGCCAAAGTTGGGTAGAGATCATTCTTGAATCACCAAGTCTTCTCCCTAACTTCTTCTTCAAGGTTTTGCTTCAAGAATTTCTAGATGATTTCTTAGTTTCTTTCTCAACTCCTACCAAGAACTTGAGAAATGGGTTTTAAGTTGAATCTTGGCTGGTGGGTAAAATTTTGATTGAAGCTTATTTTGGGATAGATTTAGGTGTCCACTAGATGATTTCATAGCCAAAGTTGGGTAGAGATCATTCTTGAATCACCAAGTCTCCTCCCTAACTTCTGCTTCAAGGTTTTGCTTCAAGAATTCTAGGTAAGGGAAGCTTTAATATGATTGAATGCTTATTTGTATATTCTATGCTTCAAATGTTGGTTTTGAGTGTGGAATGATGTATACATGTTATCTTTGATGTAAAATTCGAATTGGAATGAATTTGGTAGCCATTGAGAAGTTTTAAGCATGCTTTTGAGATCCTACAATCCTGTTTCGCTTAAGAACATAGTGGTTCTCACTTAAGCGAAACAGGGGACATAGAACATTTTTGGTTAGGAAGCTGTCCTAGCTTAAGCGCCAAAATTCCTAGCTTAAGCGAGGCCTAGCTTAAGCGAGGAAAATGCTAGCTTAAGCGAGGAACCCCGGAAGTGAGTAATTAATTTCTGAAATTCTAGCTTAAGCGAGAATTCATTTTCTACACTATAAAATGGCTTTCAAATTTATTTTAAATTGAATTATATCTATGGTATGGATGTGATGAGGATGTCCACGAAAGTTCTAAAACTATGTTAGGAAATTCACATTTTGTTAAAATTTGGTGTTGTGTTGTGAGTAAGGATTCAAGGTGTGAGAATACCTTACTTGAGATTATTTGGTGTTGTGTTGTGAGTAAGGATTCAAGGTGTGAGAATGCCTTACTTGAGCTTATTGAACTGTTAGATGGGTTCATAAGCATAATTTGAGAAAAATGGCGAATTTATAACATAGAGGGAACTTGTGGCAATCAAAGTTGTTTGGTTTGTTACATGACATTGCATATGGGTAGACACGTAAGTTGAGGGTGCTAGGTAGGCTCTCAACCTAATGCCGGAGGTTTTCGTGGTGGCCAACGGTGGGCCTATAGAATAGCCAAGTGGACGAAATCCTATAGATCACTACAAGAAATGAATTCAATAGTGACAAAATTTATAGACCACAAATGGTTTTTCGTCACTAATATCAGTGTCACTAAAGTTTTACTGATGATTTTTTTAAAATTACATGTAAATTGTTTCGTCACTAAAGTTAATTATTTTTGTAGTGGATGTAAGGTTTTGCAAGCCTTACAGAGGTAAGTCAATACCCACACTTGTCTATATTCGATTAAAACCACACTTCCTTCATAGGGTAGCTCAAGGGACTCCCTGAATGGTCAAAGGTGAGACTATGGTAGGGGATGGGGCCTATGAGGACCGCCCAAAAAGTTGTAGAAATCTCCATGGAGTCGAGTCAACACGGCATTACATAATGAAATTGTATATGAGATTGATGTATGTGTTATTGAACGATGTGATTGATTTATTATTATTGATTGATTCTAATTTTCCTATAAGTAAATCTTATACCCTTTTATATCTATGATCTTTTTATAAATAAGCTTACCCTTCCCTTTTGTGTTTGTATTTGTGTTGTATTACTGCAATGATCGTGCAGTTGGCACAGGAGCAGATAGTGGTGATGTTGCAGGATCTCAGACCGCTCGTGATTGAAGCGGATGTATATGTTGAAGATGGGATGAGATCCCTCCTTTTGTGTGTGTGTGTGTGTGTGTGTGTGTGTGTGTGTGTGTGTGTGTATAGTATGGGGACCAGCTTAGGACATATGTATAAATGTTAGGTTGTTGTAAATGTCTTCTATAAGAGGATTATTTTTGGTATTGTATTTATATGTATATTCAAGTTTTGTAAAGCCATACCTTATACTCTTATGATATGATGATGTACATATATATATGTGTGTTAAATGTGAAAATTTTATAAGTAGTTTCATACGATAATATTTAACATAAGGTTTTAGTATAAAAAATCTGTAACGAAGTTGGGTCATTACAAAAGTGATATCTGAGGAGAAGTTACAGTAGGCGCTATAGTCCAGGAGCCAGAGTCAAATGAACAAAAGATTTTTAATGGTGGATTAAAGTATTGTGAAATATGCGATGCTAAGTGCACAAGTCAAGATATGTACGAGATGCATATGGCTGGGAGAAAGCACCGTTCTAAGGTGAATTACTCTTTTCTAAGGTTATATGCCACAATGTGATTATATATCTTGCTGCTTTCTTTTTATCTATATCATACTTGATCATTTCTTTTAGTGCTTATTTAAACACTTTTATGTGCATAATTTCCTACAACACTTTCATTTATTAAACTGAAATTGTTTTGACAGTAAAAGAGCACTAAATAGGAGAAAAATTAGTTTTCTATCATTGTCTAATCTCTTAGTCATGGTTTACAAACTCTATTGTTACAATTAAATTTTCATTAAGGTTTATCATAAAGAATTTTGATATTTCTCAATCAAATTCCAATTTTGATATTTCTCTCGATAGACAAATCAAGTTGTTGTATTCAACAATTGCATTTTGCTAAGTTGCACATGTTAATGCAAGAAAAGTGTTAAGATGGGGAAATTGAGCATTGCTCTGTTGGTCATTCTGTAGGTTGCCAGGATGTTAGATAATGGGGCTGTTCCTTCGAATAATCCTCCAAAGAAAATCAAGCTTGATCAATCTGTATCGTGTGAAGTTTGTAAGTGTGAATGTAATAGCAGCGAAATGTATAATACACACGTAGCTGGGAAGAAACACATAAAGAACATGAAGAAATTGTTAAAGTCAAAGATTGGTGCTAGTGCTAATGCCACCACTGCTATACTTCACAAGAAAAGCCAGAAACTGTAAAAACCAGAATCATTGAAGGCACCCAAAATGGAGATTGCGATGAAGAAATGCAAACTTGTCGAAGGTGAGGTTGCAGAAGCTAATGTTAAATATTGCAGTCTGTGCGATGTGGTGTGTAACAACCAGAAACAGTTTGATACTCACCTTATTGAACATAAACACACTTCAAGGATGAAGAAACAATAGGCAGAGTCAAATGGGAACTAAGATGATTGTTTCCATTGTGACATTTAAACTTGGTTAGAGTATGCAATGATCATTGTTAAAAGTCTTTGTTAAAATTTCATGCTTTAATCAGCCATAAGGTGTTTAGTAAGCTTGCTTTGTCACAGTTTGTGTTTTTGGAATATATGATTATGAATATCTGGCAGACATATAGTTTGGCGAACTTGTTCATTAAGTGTCAGAGAAAACAAATGTAAAAGGGAAAGAGAAATGTAGTCAAAGAGTTATTAAATTAATGAAGTTATTTTCAAATATAATTTTTTTTACTGCTTCGAATACATTATTAAGGTGGCACTGTTTTGTCACATCATTAATGAAATCGCCAAGTTACGTGAATTTTTTAATGTCACATATTTTTTTTTTCAAATTTGTAATGCAATCACACATAATGTCATGTGGGATATTTTATGAAGAAATTCTCATGTTGCCGGTTCATGTGCTAATTTCTCGAAAAAATTGAAAATTAAATTAAAATAAATAAATAAAAATAAATATTAAATTAATTAAAATTCCAGAATAAATTAGATAAATTATAAATTAAAACAAATAAACTTAAATAAAATATTAATTTAAAAATGAATAAACATAAATAAAATATTAACTAAAATAAAAAAATTAAATAAAAATTTAAAATTTAAATAAATAAATAAACTTAAATGAAATAAATCAATAAACTTAAAAAATTAAGAAAAATAAATAAATAAAGTTTAATAAAATTTAACTTAGAATAAATAAACAAATAAAATATTAATTAAAATAAATAAGTTTAAATAAAAATTTAAAATTTAAAATAAATAAAGTCAGCCTTCAAAATGCATACATAATGCATGACAAGCACTTGCATAATATAGTTGGTCTTCAAAAGACATACATAACATTTAGGAAATTCTTCTACAATATTTTTATATGTTGCATTAATTCCTTGTCCTCAAGAACCATATCCTTAATCCATGGTAATAAATAAAAATAATTGCGTTTATCCATTATGATATTTCTATTGTTTTAATAATTAAAATAAATTACATTTTTTTTATATTTTCCTTGTTGGTGATATTTTTTAATACAAGAATGACAAATTAACTATGGTGTAACGTTGTGATCTTCTTAATGTATGGTTAAGTGATTTTAATTAAATTGCAAGGAGAATTCAATTTATTTTACGATATTGAAAAATAAAATAGAAATCAAATGAATGATGTTTTATATTGTCTGTGAGAGGTGAGTTGTGTTAGGATTTTGGTTTGGGCCATGGGCTTTAGTGAGAAGGGGTCCATTCCCTCTTTCCGTCCTTATGAGCCACCCTTGTGCCAAGAGAAGAACTCTCATTTTCTCTCATTTATCTCATGAACCCTAGAGCTAGGGATGGCAAAATGTACCCAAACCCTACGGGTACCCGCAAAAATATCCGCAAGCGGGTCGGGTAAATACCCGCTTATTGGGGCTGGGGCCGGGGCCGGGTATTTACCCGCAATTTTTTGCGGGTGCGGGTACGGGTACTATAGTACCCGCCCCGCCCCGCCCCGCCCCGCAGCTACCATATATATATATAATTAAAATAACTTAAATAAATAATTATGTTATATATATACTTTTCTGTAAAAAAAAATTATATTTTCCATAAACTAACACTAATAGTAAAAGATTTATGTTATAACTTACAATAATTTTATATTTTATATTTTTAATATTATGTGTGGATGCTTTTAATATTAAATTTGAATTATTTAAGCGTGAATTTTCAATTTATTTGTAATAATTTTTTAATTAATATTTTTATAGCTTAAATACAATTTTGGTTCATCTATTTTGCACAATCCACAATTTTGGTTCACCTATTTTAAAATAGAGACGTTTAGTCTCCAAATTTTGTAAAATATGTAATTTTGGTCCTTCCATCAAATTGAAAGTGTTGACTATTAAGAGATTAATGTTAACCTTAATGCGGTCCAAATATAGTGACGTGACACGAGATTATTTATTTGGTTTTTAATTATTTTAAATACTGATTAGAATAATTGATGAAAAATATATTTTAAAAAAAGGTAATATCATTTATTTGACTACGACGTGTCATGTACTTCAACAATGTAGAACTAGTTTAAAATAAATGATTAAGACTTGTGATTTCTATTTTAGGACTCACGACTACCCCAACAATTAAAATCAATGTGACATGTGCTTTAGTGACGTAGATAAACAAATAATTATTACTCAGTATTTAAAATAATTAAAAAATAAATAAATAATCTCGTGTCACATCACTATATTTGGGTCACGTCAAGGTCAACGTTAATCTCTTAACTGTCAATGCTTTTAATGTGATGAAAGGACCAAAATTACGGATTTTACAAAATTGGGGGACTAAATGTCTCTATAGAGAGACCAAGATTGCTGATTATGCAAAATAGGAGGACTAAATGTCTCTATTTTAAAATAGGATGACTAAAATTGCGGATTGTGCAAAATAGGGGGACCAAAATTACATTTAAGCCTATTTTTTATTGATTTATTAACTTCATACATAAGTAAAGTGCGGGTAGCGGGGGCGGGTATGGGTATATATGTACCCAGCGGGTACGGGTATGGGGATTAAAGTTGCTACCCGCGCGGGTATGGGGCCGGGTACGGGTCTTTTTTTTAAACGCGGGTATGGGGACGGGTACTATAGGACCCTACCCAGACCCTACCCATTGCCATCCCTACCTAGAGCTCTCTTCTTCTCTTCTCTCAAGAGTTCTCTCATTCTCTCATTATCTCCTTTACCCACAAGTCCTATTTGCCCACATAGGTAAGGGAAGCTCACCTCTTTTCTTATTTTTTGATGTGTTTATGTTGTGAGAATGAATATTGATTGAATATATTGATTTGATTTGCTATCATGAGTTTCCAAGGTTCCAAGCCCATTCTAGTGTGTGAGGCTATGTGTAGTGGGTTTCTAAGTGACCTAGAAATTGATTATTAAAGTCCTAGATGGATCATTGATGCTAGTCCTAGTGATACTTGTAGAGTTTACAAGACATACCTTGGACACAGACTCTGATTCTTCAATCTTGGTCTTGAACCTTGACTCCATTACTTCTTACTTCTATTTTTGGCTTTGGCTTGACTTATTAAGAGTGCTTTAACTTGTTGGCTTTGTCTTCATCATAACTCAATTATAGGACCTCATAGGATCTTCATTTTGAATGCTTGGAAGTCCACAGTATAGGGAGTCATGTCTTTTGTGCATTTGTTACTGTTCCTATTAAATTTTTCACCTAAACTAAATAGTACACCTAACTTCAACCACTCATGTACAATTGAGACAAATTTTCAAAGGCATTGACCCTTAATTCAAGCTTACCAAAAACGTGTGGTATGACTTGGGAGACTAGCTTCCTCCCCTTTTTTTAATTGACTCGGCAAAATTAATTCAAAAACAAAAGATTTTGTAGCTACAAAATTATGCAGTATGTTGATTTCTCACTTTTCCTCCCCTTCACTCTTGAATGTGGCAACACCTCTCAATCTCTCAACTCTTTTGTTTCTCTCCACCTATTCTGTGTTGTTATTCGAAGCTTCAAAGTTAATATTTCAAGAGTTCATCCAATGTAAGGCTTTCATTCTACTACGCGTGGCCTTTGTCTTAGGCTTTGTTGGTGAGTTAAATTTAATTTCTTTTTCCTTTCTCTTTGGGAAGACCCAGTTCTTCTTCCTAACTTTCTCACCCTTATTCTTTTGTTTTGATGATAGATAAATGGTGGTTTAGTTCAAGGTGTTGGCTCCAAAAGACAGTCATCTTTTCACATCTCTCAAAAAACTCTCATTTTTTTAGCATCTCTTTAAGGTAAGAAAAGCTTGCTACTTTTCATGTATTATTTGGTATATGAATTTGTTCTTTATGTGTTTTGTCTAGTGGAAGTATTATTTTGATGAGTTGCTTATGATAGAAGTTGATTGAATGAAAGTATATAATAGTTTGTAAACAAGAAGCTTGTTGTCTGGTGCACTTTAGTCATAACATGTGTGAGTGTTTTTATGATAACTTTGGTTGTGGTGTATGAAATTGAATTTTGTATATTGGAAACTAAAATAGACATTTCGGGATATAGTTTTGGGGACAAGAAATGCTTAACAAGATTAAGAATCGAAGGAGTTATACTTGTTCAAATTTGAGTGTACGCTGTCAAGAAAAATGGGACTGAACAGAGTGCATTCTTTTTCAATTTTTTATTTGTAAAAATTGATATTTACAAATGAATTAAACGGTTAGAAAGTAGACATTTCAAGCTTTCCAATGGTATATGACATGCTTTCTAATTCATCCAATTTCTATTTCAAAAGTTTCCTCAAAACTAACCTATGTGCATGGAAGAAATATGTTTTCATGAATTTGATGTCGTAGAAAAAATTGGTTCTCTTTATACAAAATGAATTGGAATATATATATAATATGCATTCTTGGAAACAAGATTCAGAGGGCCACAATATGATATCACATTTTTCTATAATAAAATTGAAATTGGTTGAAATTTTTATCTTAGAAGTGGACTATTTTGTGTTGAAACAATTTTTAACCCCTATCTACTCAAATCTTTATCATGTTTTTGTAAATTTTTTATTCACATATGGTCTAATATTTTAGAAAGTAGACTTCTATACCTTTAAAATGACATATTCTTTGTTTTCAACAAAATTCACACTGAGGTCAAGGTCATTGCAAGATTTGTGTCATGGTAAGCCACCACCCACGTACGTTATCCTGACAGAGCCACTATTTTGTTTCCATAGATCAATCATTAGCGTCCCTCAATGGTTTGTAGTACGGATTCGTAGGTCATTTCCCTATTGTGGTACCATGATAAGGGATTTATCTGTGCTGATCGCTCGGATGGTGAAAAATCTCCATGGATTTGTGTCTGCATACATTGCATGACTATGTTCATATTGTTTGAGAATATGCTAGTGATTCCTATAATGAAATGTAGTCATCTGTATATCATTGTGGTCTACCTCTATATGAATATGTTATTGTCCATCTAATATTTTGTTAGAAATTAATATAATGTTCTATAATAAATATATTTTTGTTCTTTAAGCTTATCCTTTACTTTTAGTTTGTATGTGTTTGACTGCGATGATCGCGATTCTATGTGGAAATATACGACAGGTTACCAGCGGATTAGGCTTTTCACAATTGAAGTCATAAGAGTTCTATTTCTTCTCCTTCTTCTTGTTACTCATGTCATCCTAGTTTTCGTTAAGGGTAATGTGTAGTTGTGGCAAGCTAGTAGAGAGTGAGTAGTAACATGTATCCCCTCCATTTTTTGTTGTACACACTTACTGATGGGTACACTTGTACCGACACACATGCATCCCTTACCTTTTTGAGATACATTTGACCCTTGTAGTATGTGGGTTGTATATCGCCATAAGGCTTGATATTTATATTTCTAGCATATATTTATATATATGATGTATGGATATTTTTCAGTAGCAATTTATGTATATTGATATTTATTTCTGATTGATGAATATTGTGGATGACTAGTAATGTCATACGAAAAAAAAATTACACGTATTTTCAAAAATAAATTAAAAGCAGTTTCAATTAAAACTAATTCTTTTCGAAAAAATTGTTAAGTTGTCATGTAGTGATGGCGAGTGGTTAGACTTACTATATTATACACACAAAATTATAGTTTTATTTTGTGCGTATAATATAGTAATTTTTTGTGCGTATAATTTACTTATTATAGTTTTATTTTGTGCATATAATATAGTAAGTGTGATGACTAGTAAAGAGAATCTATCAAAAGGTTTAGAGAATACTGGTAAAGAGCCTGCAGAGACTTGGAGAATACTGACTGAAACCTGCAGAGGTTTAGAATAATGAGTTGTGGATTAGCCTATAGAGGCTAACAAAAAATATTGAGTGAAACCTGTAGAGGTTCATAATATAAGGGCGTAGAGAGCTTATGGAAGTTTTAGAAGAAAGAACACTAGTTGTAAAGGTGTTTGGTTTTAGTGTAAAATCCTACAGGTGTAGGTGTTCGATGTAACCCAGGTTAGGGTGAACCAGTATAATTTTTTGTGCGTGTTGCATCCTTCTTTACTGCTTCTTGTTTGCTTATACTTCTTGCATACATATTCTAAGTTTTGAAAAACCTCATTTTACATAAGTATAATATTGATCAATAATCAAAAGGTTTTTACAAAATAGTTTTAATTATCAGAGGCATTGTAACGACCCATCTTCGTTACATAACTATCAACAAGGGATTTCATTTTATTTGGTTTAGAAATTCTTTCATTATTATTCTTATGAAAATATTGCGTGAACTTTTCACATTTCCAAAAGTAATAATTAAAGTTCAAAACTAAAAGAAAATATAATTTTTAATTACAAACAACTTTTGGAGCTTATACATGAGACAAACCTAAACTGGTCATCTCTATACATATAACTATATAGACAAAACAAAGAAAAGAGAGAACACAGCTTCAATCTCGTGCTCACTCCATCTACCAAGCCTCTAAGAGGAGTCCACCCAGAAAGCCATCTGCTCCCCCGAACACAATGTCCGAGATCATCACAGACACAAACCACACGTGCAAACAGCGTAAGGGTAAGCTTACCAAACAAAACTATACATATAAGAAGATAAGTGAATTTCCAATTATTAAGGAAAAGGACGAGAAAACTAGATTTTGTATACTTCAAAATACTATACATAATAACTGAAAATGTTATACAAAACTTAGTTCATAAACATATTTATAACATGAATCCTCAACAAGATCAACAACATAAACTATCACCACTCATCACAATGAGTCATAACATCATAAATCACATTTGACATCAACATAATACAATCACCCACATCTCTCATCACAAAGAGATGTACAACACAAATCACCAGACAACCTCAGACAACAAGACTGGCTCTACTCCATGGAGTTTCAACATCATATGAGCGGTCCTCATAGGCCCCATCCCCTACCATAGTCTCACCTTTGACCATTCAAGAAGTCCCTTAAGCTACCCTGTGGAGGAAGTGTGGATTTAATCGAATATAGACAAGTGTGGTTATTGGCTTACCTCTGTAAGGTTTGCAAAACCTTACATCTATAGGAATTCGCCTACTTGGCTATTCTATAGGCCCACCGTTGGCCACCACGAAAACCTCCGGCACTAGGTTGAGAGCCTACCTAGCACCCTCAACTTATGTGCCTACCCATATGTCTGTGCACCAACTATGCACACCTATGCACCAACTGTGCATATACAACATTCGGAATATTTCTGTGCACCAACTGTGTGAACCCACCGTATTCCAGCGGCAAACATATTTGGAGTCCCTTACAGTCTTATATACGGCACCTCCATACCCGCCATCTCCAATGGCCTGACTTAAGGATCCAAATACATCTCAACAACATCAACAATCCTCAACCACGACAATAATCCATCCCCTATACACTAAAAGAGTCACTAAACCTCTTGGGAAGTAGTTCTCAATACTCCAACACGTCATTCAGAGTCAAAACATAGGGGTGGTACTTGGAAAAATATCCCACTAGGCGAGACCCCCAGGTCGCTTTAGTGGGCTGGAGTTCTAGCATGAAACTCACCCTTCCAAGTATACCACTTTCTATAAAAATCTTCCCAAAGGACATAGCTAACTCCTCTTTAACATATAGGAATGGTTTCAATACATAGTTCACATATATCATCATCTCATTCAAAACAAGATTACAAGATCCATCCTATAGTCAAAAGACTGTATAACACAAAACATATTTCAAATATTAAATATTCAAAATTCACATCACAATAAACAAACAACACCGTTCTAATAACTCTCATTGACCAAATAAGGTCGATTTCTCTTTGACAGTACTGAATGTGAGCTCTCACTGATTATATCAAACGATCTCGGAATTAAAAAAATTTTATATCAAATTGAAGCTCTTGAAATCTAGTTTACAGAAAGGTATCCCACTTATAAAATAAACATCTAAAAAATTTTATAAGAATTTTCAAAGTCAGCAGCCCTGAATTTTGAGTGCTCATTGAACATAGCTCAAAGAAATGTAAATTTCTCCCACTTTCCAGACTCGTTTTGAGCTGAAATTTTTACAGTAAAAAGGTAACATCTTTATCTTTCTAGAAAGTTAACCCTTGACCCTAAATTATTTCCCTATTGTTCCCAGTAAATTTATTTCTAACAGCCTAAGTTTCAGACTCAAAACAGAGCTCAAAACCCTTGCCCTGTTCCTTTTTAAAAGGTTAATTTAGAAATTGGACATGATAATTTTTTTAATTTATATGGTTAAAAACATTGTTTTGTATAGTTTTTAATGGTTCAAAAACAAAAAAGAAACATTAAGCACACAAGTGGGAATTTGAGAAAAAACTGAGACATGTTCCAGGGGAAACTTGAAAACAGAACAACCATTTTGAGAGCCATGGATGAACCCCGAGATGAGATTTTCTCTCCAAGGTGTCAAAATGAAAGTTGTTCTATTTCATGTGTATTTTCATTCAAAACAAATTTTGTGAAAAACCAACGGTTAGATCTTCCAAAAATCATAAAATTGTGAGGGCTGGACAAACCAACAGCCACTGCCACTTTTATTTTTGGGGTGAATCTCACATTGAAAACCTTGTCAAACAATTTTAATAAAATTTGGGCATGGTCTCCTTTGTTTTAGGAGCCTTTCCAAATAATTTAGAGTGTCAAAAACAAAAACAATTAGTCCATACACACTCACACAGCCACTGCCAGGAGAATCAAATACCCATTTTTCATCAATTTCAAATTCAACCACAACACAAACAACAAGAGGGGCATACATGTTGTATGTGGTTGAGCCCCCTAACTCTCAACCACACTTAAACTGAAAATAGATAAGCTTCCCTTACCCAACAACTTTGAGATTTCCTTGAGAGGGAGTTAAAGAGATAAACTTTGTGGCTTTTGAGTGATCTTTCCTTAACTTTTGTTATGGAATCAACTAGAAGAAACCTAAACCAACATCAAAATAGGCTTCAATCAAATTTTCATCCACCCATTAAAATTTTAATCAAAACCCATTTGATAAGTTCTTGAAGGAAGAAGAGGAATAAACCAAGAGATCAAGAATAAGGAGGAATTGAACTTACCAACTTGAAATCAACTAAGGAAGCTCTAGAGATTAAGGAAACAAAATCTTCTTTGAATGAATTCCAAAAACCCTAGCCCTTGGGTGGAGAAGAGAAGCTTAGAGAGGGAGGAAGAAAATGAAAGAATGAGAGAACGGTGAAGAAGAAGCTACGTTTAAATTGGGAGTAAATTTGAACTTTTGCTACTTGCACCTTTATTTTTTCTAACTCCACACCCCCTTTTTCTATAACAAAAATTCACGTAAAGCCGAAATTATTACGAAAATTACTAAACACATAATAATCACATAAACAAAACAGTCTATTTTATTTATATAGTTCATTAAATAACACAATTTAAATTTAATTACTTTTTCATACATTACGAAAAATCACAATGTTACACAGTAGAGGTGTCAGAACAGGCCAACCAGCTGGCCTACACTGGTTGGCCCACCACGAGTTGAGCGTTAAATGGGTTGAGCCAACCTGACTCACTTTTTGGTGAGCCATGAAAATACGAACCCGGCCCGGCCCACCACGGGTTGGTGGGTTAGGTGGGTTGGCTCACCAAATTTTTAAAAATAAAAAAATCAAAACATTTTGCTGTTTTTTTTATAAAAAAAAAGTGACATTTTTTCCATCAAAGGCATTTATTAATTCAAATACAAATACAAATAATAGGCTAATGTCTCAAATAATCATTCAAGCATCTAATATTACCATTCAAGTAACCATTCAAATGTCTCAAATTAATAAATATCATTCAAAGGTCTTAAAATACTAAAGTCTTAAAATAAAATCCAACCATCCAATTGTCCAAACATTAGTCATAGTTCAACAACATCAAATGGGTTACTATTCTATTTAGTATATTATTTTTTTTTACTATAAAAAAAATATTTTTTTTAAGTTTAAGTGGGTTAAGTGGGCCAACCCGGCTCGAACCCGTTTGGCCTGCAGGTTAAGTGAGCCAAGTTACAATTTGGCCAGAATCGCAAAAAAATTTACTTTTTGGGACTGACCTGGCCCGAAGCCGTGGTGAGCTGGGTTGGCTCACCAGGTTCAGGCTCATTTTGACACCTGTAAGAGGCAGCATCTGCTTTGTACTGAATAGGAAAAACCAAAATCTATCAAGAATAGAATCTGTTATTTTCAAATTCAGGAGCAACATCTTATTGTTTTAACTTGGAGAATATTTATTAGATTATCATTCTTATCCAAGTACCTAAGAAGAAAAGCCTTACTTCTAACCAAACATTTGATTTCTAAGCAGTAGTTTGAGAAGAAATAATTAGAAGCAAGTTTTTGTTTGCGCAAAAAAGGACAAATCAGTTTGTGTCACTATTCAACCCCCCTTTTAGTGACTAGCTAATACACTTTAGGGTTGGCGGTTCGAGTTGGGCCATGCTCACCCTTAGAGGTAGCGATGGTGATGGTGCTAGTGGTAGTGGCGACGGGAAGGCTCATTGTCAAATGTAGAGAGAGTGTGCTTTTTTAAAACTAAAAAACAAATTCACAAATATTTTTTTTCTTGGTTTTGAAAATGAATGCAAAAGTGTTTTCAAATTAAATTAAAACAACCATTTCAACTTTAACTTTTTCAAGCGTGTTTAGTTTTTAATATTGTGACATAGTTTTGTTACTTAATTAAAATAATGTTTGTGTATTATTTTCTCTTACTTATTTTTATTTAAAACTATATATATTGTATTATTATTATCCACAATAGATAAAATGAGTCATAATAAATTTTAAACATTATTATATATTTAAAAAAATACGTGTCTAAATAAATATATTGATATTTAGTTTATTTTTAAAAAAGTAATTACTTTTTCCTAATTTTTTTAATAATAATAATAATAATAATAATAATAATAATAATAATAATAATAATAATAATAATAATAAATTCTATTATACTAATACTTTTTTTTTCAAATGTAATTTTATATATACATGTTTGATCTTCTCTTTTTCAAAATGTTTTATAAACTAAGTTTTTTAAAAATTTAAATTGAATAACAAAACTGTAAATTCTAAAAATTCTAATTAAATAACAAAATTGTATCATACCATAAATTCTTTTATCCTAAAACTTCTTTTTATTTTCAAATCTAATTTTCTTATATAAATGTTTGACCTTTTGTTTTTCAAAATTTTTTATAAACTAGGTTTTTTAATAATTTTAATTAAATAACAAAACTCTATATTCCATAAATTCTAATTAAATAACAAAATTGTATATACCATAAATTCTATTATACTAATACTTTTTTTCAAATGTAATTTCCTTATATACATGTTTTATCTTTTCTTTTTCAAAATGTTTTATACACTAAGATTTTCTAAAAATTTAAGTAAAAAAAAATGTATCTTACCATAAAATCTAATTAAATAACAAAATTTTAATTAAATAATAAAATTGTATCGTACCTTAAATTCTTTTATACTAATACTTCTTTTTGTTTTCAAATCTAATTTTCTTATATACATGTCTGACCTTTTGTTTTTCAAAATGTTTTATAAACTAAGTTTATTAAAAATTTTAATTAAATAACAAAACTGTATATTCCATAAATTCTAATTAAATAACAAAATTTTAATTAAATAACAAAACTGTATATACCATAAATTCTATTATAGTAATACTTTTATTTCAAATGCAATTTTCTTATATACATGTTTTATCTTTTCTTTTTCAAAATGTTTTATAAACTAAGCTTTTTAAAAATGTTAAGTAAATAACAAAACTGTATCTTACCATAATTTCTAATTAAATAACAAATTTTTAATTAAATAACAAAATTGTATCATACCATAATTCTTTTATACTAATATTTCTTTTTGTTTTCAAATCTAATTTTCTTATATACATTTTTGACCTTTTGTTTTTCAAAATGTTTTATAAACTAAGTTTTTCTTTTTTAATTTTAGGTAAATAATAAAATTAGATCATACCATAAATTCTATTATACTAATACTTTATTTTTCAAATCTAATTTTCTTAAATACATGTTTGACCTTTTCTTTTTCAAAATATTTTATAAACTAAGTTTTTTTAATATTTTAATTAAATAACAAAACTGTATATACCATAAATTCTATTATACTGATACTTTTTCTTTTCAAAAGTAATTTTATATATACATGTTTGATCTTTTCTTTTTCAAAATGTTTTATAAACTAAGTTTTTTAAAATTTTAAATTAAATAACAAAACTATATATTCTAAAAATTCTAATTAAATAACAAATTTGTATCATACCATAAATTCTTTTATCCTAAAACTTCTTTTTTATTTTCAAATCTAATTTTCTTATATAAATGTTTGACCTTTTGGTTTTCAAAATGTTTTGTAAACTAAGCTTTTTAAAAAATTTAATTAAATAACAAAACTCTATATTCCATAAAATATTAATTAAATAACAAAACTCTATATTCCATAAATTCTAATTAAGTAACAAAAATTAAATTAAATAACAAAATTGTATATACCATAAATTCTATTATACTAATACTTTTTTTTTCAAATGTAATTTCCTTATATACATGTTTGATCTTTTCTTTTTCAAAATGTTTTACAAACTAAGATTTTTTAAAAATTTAAGTAAAAAAAAAAAACTGTATCTTACCATAAACTCTAATTAAATAACAAAGTTTTAATTAAATAACAAAATTGTATCGTACCATAAATTCTTTTATACTAATACTTCTTTTTGTTTTCAAATCTAATTTTCTTATATACATGTTTGACCTTTTGTTTTTCAAAATGTTTTATAAACTAAGTTTATTAAAAATTTTAATTAAATAACAAAACTGCATATTCCATAAATTCTAATTAAATAACAAAATTTTAATTAAATAACAAAACTATATATACCATAAATTCTATTATACTAATACTTTTTTTTCTTCAAATTTAATTTACTTCTTTACATGTTTGAACTTTTGTTTTTCAAAATGTTTTATAAACTAAGTTTTTTTAAAATTTTTATTTAAATAACAAAACTGTATCTTACCATAAATTCTATTATACTAATACTATTTTTTTTCAAATTTAATTTACTTCTTTACATGTTTGAACTTTTGTTTTTCAAAATGTTTTATAAACTAAGTTTTTTAAAATTTTTATTTAAATAACAAAACTGTATCATACCATATATAAATTCTATTAACTAATACCTTTTTTTTTCAAATTTAATTTTCTTATATACGTGTTTTTGTCCTTTTCTTTTTCAAAATGTTTTGTAAACTAAGTTTTTTTTATAATTTTAATTAAATAACAAAACTGTATATACCATAAATTCTATTATACTAATACTATTTTTTTCAAATCTAATTTTCTTATATAGATGTTTGACCTTATCTTTTTCAAAATGTTTTATAAACTAAGTTTTTTAAACTTTAAATAAAATAACAAAATTGTATCATACCATAGAAGGAAAATCTATTTACTTATTAATATTATATTAATAACATTAAACAATATTCTAAAGAAAAAATCATTGACTACCATATTAATACTTTTTTTCAAATCTAAATTATGCCCATTACTGTATAAAATCCCCCATCAACAGGAATAACTCTTCAAAACAAAATTGACTCATAAAGTGATTTAGCTTTTGCAACTAGCCTATCACTCACCAGTGGTTTCTTTGTGACTCTTCCCTCTCTTGTTTCATTCCCTCCTTTCAATCTTCCCTCCAATTACTGTCTCCAAAAGGTGTGTTGTGCTGCAAATAGAGCACCATCACTTTGGTCGAATTCTTCACATTAATTTGTTCAAAATGTACCCACACCAACAGCACCTTGCTCCCGTTAACCAGAATCATTATCACTACTATTTCTCTCACACCTCCAATTCTGCTATCCATGCTCCAGGCACCACCAACCCACTTGCATATTCGACCTCCCCTTCTGCTGGTACTGCTCAAACAGAAAATTCTCAGAACTGAATCCTTAGGCATGTTGACCCCAGCAGATATGATTACGTGAGTCCTCCCCATTTGGTCAAAGTTTTCAAATTTGTGAACAAAATATTTTTTTCCTCATGTTATGCCATTTGGGTTGCTTTGTGCCTATCTATCTATGCAATATTTTTTAGGCCCCTTTTGTTTCCTTTATGTTGTTCTATATTTTGTTTTTATTTAAGTTAGAGCAAATAGTCACTAATAGTGTAAAGGGTTTTTACATTATTGTCATGACTATATATATGTATTATGGTTTTAATTCCGATGTTTCACATATACAGGCCGTTGTTTCGTTACAAGACACTCCAGCTACAACTGTTCCCCAGACAGTGAATATGCAGTCTCTCGTTCCATTACAAGAGATATCAACTGTAACATTTTTCGGAACATTGAATGATACTGGGTCTCAACAACTTTTAACTAATGAATCTATAGCAATAGTGCCTGAGCAAAGAGTCACAAACCTATTAAGATGTGAACTTTGCCAACTTAATTCCAATAGCAAAAGTGCTCATGAAAAACACATTTCCGGAAGGAAACACAAGAGGAATCTGCAGATGCAAGCTGGACCCTTGCACACTAGTGTACAAACAAATAGTGATATCCAAGCAAATCTCGCAGTTGATGCTATAGTCGAGCAGTCAAAATCTAACGAACAGAAGGTTTTGAATGACAGATTTATCGTACAGTATTGCGAATTATGCAATACTAAGTGCACAAGTCAAGATGTGTACGAGAGGCATATGACTGGAAGAAAGCACCTTTCTAAGGTGAATCCTAAATTGAATTACTCTTTTCTAAGGATGCCATGATGTGATTATATATCTTGTTGTTTTCTTTTCATTTTATATCATACTTGATAATTTCTTTTAGTGCTTATCTGAACACAGCACAAACTATTGCCACACTTTTAAGTGCATAATTTCTTGCAACACTTTCATTTATTAAACTGAAATTGTTTTGATAGAAACATAGTATTAAACAGGAGAATTGGTTTTCTAGCATTGTCTAATCTCTAGGTCATCATGGTTTACAAACTCTGTTGTTACAATTAAATTGTCATTAATGTTTATCACAGAATTTTGATATTTCTATAGATAGACCACTCAAGTTGTTGTATTCAATAATTGCATTTTGCTAAGTTGCACATGTTAATTTTTTTTACCTCTTGTAATGCAAGAAAAGTGTTAAGTTGGAGAAATTGAGCATTGTTTTGTTGGTCATTTTGTAGGTTGCCAGGATGTCCAATAATGGGGCTAGTCCTTCGAATAATCCTCCAAAGAAACACAAACTTGTCAAAGGTGGGGTTGTAGAAGTGGATGTCAAGTATTGCAATATTTGCGATGTGGCGTGTAACAGCCAAAAACAGTTTGATGCTCACCTTATGGGACATAAACACACTTCAAGGGTGAAGAAGCAACAGGCAGAGTCAAAAGGGAACTGAGATGATTATTTCAGTTGTGACATTTAAACTCGGTTAGAGGATGCAATGATCATTGTTTTTCGGTTGTTGTTAAATTTTCATGCTTTTATCAGCCATAGGTTGTCTAGTAAGCTTGTTTTGTCCACAGTTTGTATTTTGGAATATATGATTCTGAAGATCTAGGATACATATAGTTTGGTGGACAGGTTCATTAAGTGTGAGAGAAAACAAATGTAAAAGGGAAAGAGAAATGCATTCAAAGAGTTATTAAATTAATGAAGTTATTTTCAAATATTTTTTTTTTTTTAGTGCTTCAAATTTATTTTTAAGGTGGCATTGTTTTGTCACATCATTAATGAAATCACCAAGCTATGCGAATTTTATAATGTCACATTTTTTTTTCACATTTGTACTGCAATCACACGTAATGTTACGTGGGATATTTTAAGAAGAAATTGTCATGTTGCCCGTTCATCTGGTTATTTAGTAAAAAAATTGAAAAGTAAATTAAAATAAATATTAAAATAATTGAAATTCAAAAATAAATTAGATAAATTATTAATTAAAATAAATAAACTTAAATAAAATATTAATTAAAAATGAATAAACTTAAATAAAATATTAAATAAAATAAATAAAATTTTAAATAAAAATTTAAAATTTAAATAAATAAATAAAGTTAAATAAAATAAATCAATAAACTTAAAAAATTGAGAAAAATAAATACATAAAGTTAAATAAAATTTAACTTAGAATAAATAAACAAATAAAATATTAGGTAAAATAAAGAATTTTAAATAAAAATAAAAAATTTAACATAAATAAAGTCAGCCTTCAAAATGCATACATAATGCATGACAAACACTAAAATAATTACAAGTATATTAATTACAAGTGTATTTTATTTTAACTGTAATTTTTAATTATTAATTATAAGTGTATTTTATTCTTTAAGATACAATCCCTTCATTTCAGAAAAGGCAAATTTACAAACAAAAAGCAACTTTTTATTAAGAAACAGTCTATATGTCTAATAAAAAAATTACAACAGTATTAAGTGGAAAAAAAATATATAATTCCGAATATCAACATGTGACATTAATTTTAGACAAATTTATTATTAGTAGAGATAAGGAAATTATCGAAGTCCTACGATTTTTAGTCTAAGATGGCACCCACCCCCTTACTAACACACAAAAGGTCCACAGTAGATTAATTCAAAGGGGGGAAAATTAACCGAAAGCATATTCGAAATTAAATATTTTTAGAATGTTTTACAAAAATAAAAATATAAAATAAGCAAAGACATGTCTAATTCTTAAGTGAGACACAAAATTGAAGTTAAGCCTCTTTTTGTGGATGCCAGACTATCCAATCAAGCAAGCAAAATTTCAATAGTTATGAATTAATTTGATTTATAAATAATTTTTTAATTGATAAACTACAAAATATTTTTTAGTAAATTAATTTGATTTATAAATGAATTTTTTTAACAAAATTTATTTTTATTTTAGTTATATATAGGGATGACAATGGGTAGGGTCTTGGTAACATACTATAGTGTATGTTTCCATAACCACATTTGAAAAATATATCATACCCAACCCCATATTTGCATGGGTAGCAATGTCAATCCTCACTCTTGTACTTATTAATTGGGTATCTATATACTCGTATTCGCACCCGCTACCTGTACTTTCCTTAAGTACAAGGTCATAATAAAAATTTTCTAGATTTTTGGTGAAATTTATATTCAATATTTAATTTAATATAATTTATTATATTTTTTTTTATCAAATACAATATTATTGATCAATGTTCTATAATTAAGTATTTCTAACATTTCACTGTCAACATATAAAATAGACAAATTCATAAATCTATCTTTTAACGTAGTTAATATCAAATAACAATTAAATAATTTTAATTTAAAAAAAACTATGTTTAGCAATAACAATAATTATAAGTATTGTCAATAATATATTAGAAACAAACTAATATTTTTAGTAAAGTATATTTTTGATAATAATAATTATAAGGATTGTCATTTTTTTTGGTCGTGAACAGGCACGTGGATCAACTTGTGTGGGGTTGTCCAACTTAACCAAAGGTCTCGAATTTGAATCTTGGGTATGTAATTGCGAGCTTTGCTGCCCATAATTGTCCTACCGGTTAAACAAGATTGCCTCCAGTAGAGGATACTTGTGGTTTAGACCAAAAAATTCTCTTTGGTCGTGGAGAAATAAGCATGTGCATGACCAAAGCTTTGTGAAACATTTTAAACCATGGGAAACTATTTTGAAGTGCTGGATGGATTATCAAGGAAGCTCCACTCAACAATCAATCTATTGCTTTGGTTAAAGTTAAACATGAGGTTGTTATTCGGTGGAACCCTCCAGAGGTAGGTTAGGTTAGGATCAAGATTTTAAATTGCGGTCGCGGTCGCATTAAGATTTTCACGGTTACGGTTATTGCGGATTCTGCGATGCGGATTGCAGTCGTCGTGGCATGAATGCTTCACCACTTTGTAGAAAATTATATTAAAATATTTTATATCATTATATAATCTATAATAACCTATAATTAATATTTTTTTTATCACTATGAAATATCCAAAGTAAAAATCTAATTAAAAATATTAAAATAAGACTAAATTAGTAGCTACTAAATTACTAATATATATTTTACACTTAATAACTTATTGCAAATCGCTTATTGGAAGAAAAATAAATGCAAAAATAAGAAGAAAAATAAATAATTCAATTAATTCTATATTTATAAAATAAGAATATAAAAAATAAGTATATATATATATGTACTTGTTTAATAATATTTTATATTTTTTTTACTTACTATAGATATTTCTTATTATTATATTATTTATAAATTTTGTTATTACTGTTATTTAATTTGTTGTATTGTATTTTATGTTTTATTTAGTTTATATTATATCTTATATCTTATGTTTTACATAAGAAAAAAAAGCTATTGGATTCAAATTGAGGCCCAACAATAGACAAGAGAAAAGAAAAAGAAAAAACCCTGAAATGAGACCCTAAGACCCAAACCCTACCCATAAGCTGTTGTTAGCTTGTGTGCTCCCAATGGGAGAGGAAGACAACGCAGATGAATGAGTTAAAGGTCAGCGGCAGCAAGACGGAGGCTGCAGAAGCTGTCGCCGACGATGGCGAAGGTCGCAAGGCCTTGTCCAGCAACGGCGAAGGTCGTATATCCTTGTCCAGCGACAATGCAAACGGAGGAGCGGTTGCAAAACCAGCAAATCGCTGCAATTTTCCTCGCGAATGGTGGCCAAGCCAGAGTCCCATTACCGTGTTACGTTATGTTGCGTTTCCATTTGTGTTTGTTGCGGCCGCAATACCGTTACGTCGCGTCTGTTACACACGATTTTCGATCGCTCCGCAATATCGGCGCATAATTGTATCGTTGAGGTCCGATACCGTTATGATGCGGACGATATTTCCATTTCTGAATGATTTTTAAAACCCTAGTTAGGATCAACACTGATGGTGCCATGAAGTCCTCGGGTAACATTGCCGGTTATGGAGTAGTGATAAGAGATGAAAGTGGTTGCTTTATTGCTGGATTTGCCAAGTAGGTTGGAAAGAGTTTGGCTTTTATAGCTAAACTATGGGGAGTGTACATGGGATTGTCAGTAGCACGAGATAGAGGTATGCAAGCTGTGGAACTTCATTTTGATTCCCAAGCAGTGGTGAAAATCATCACTGGTTCCTCTGATGCAAGTGCGTTTAGGTGGAGTCTCATCTCAGTTATTCGTATGATGATTAATAGCAACTAGTGGGTTCACATTAAGCACATTTATAGGGAAGCTAATTCTTGTGCTGATGCATTAGCGAATTTTGCTTGTAGTACGGGGGAGGACCTCTGCCATTTGAGCAACCACCAGCAGTGGCAGATGTACACTTGTTTCAGGGGTTGTACTTGCACTTCCTCATTTTTGAAAAATTACATATAAATATCTTAAATGTGTGTATTTTACTCTCCCTAATCTATCTATCTATCTATACTATATACATTTGCAACTCACTTTCGGGAAAACTTTTGCCATGTGTGACATAGTAAATTCCTATTGGATATGTATAAAAATATTTTATACTAACAATAATAAAATTAAACTCAATATATATATATATATATATATATATATATATATATATATATATATAGGTATGGCTACGGGCAAGTTGAGTACCATAGTAACCATATCCGCATCCATTTTCATTAAATTTTGGGATAAATTTTTTTTTTTGTACCTTAATTTATTTAGTAGGTTCAATTTGGTCCCTTTATTTTTAAAAGGATCAATTTAATATGTTCAAATTGATCCTTATAAATAAATTCTGGGACAAAAAAGTAATTAACATATTTTTAGGGCAAATATCCGGATCCAGACCCAGCACCATTAAGTGAGTAATTAGCCTCTTTGGTATTTTTTGCAGGTACCATAAGATATGGGTAAAATTGTCATTCCTACTTGTATGGATAAACAAGCTAACTCAATTTTCATGTTTTCGCCTTTCTTCTTATATAAGTTAGAGAAAAAGGGTGATGCACTGATAATGTAAAACTATTTTACACTGTCATCCAATCACAAACCACCATTTATGATAAGTTTGTTGACTTTTACAAATTTATCTTAAAAGTCATACAAATTGTGATTTGTGATTGGATGACAATGTAAAATTATTTTACACTGTCAGTGCATCACCATTAAACTCTATAAGTTATACTATAATTATTACCTTATTCTATATATGAAAAATGTTATATTTTTTTACAATATTATTATTATTATTATTAATTTTTTTAATTTTCAATAAAAAAATAAATATATTTAAATGATTCTTTGTTTAATAAATAAAAAATTAATAGAAAAATATTATCACCTTCCTTAAATATATTTCACATTCTGGTCAATTTTTTTTTTCAAAACTATTAATATTTTATAAATCTAAAATATCATCATCGGTTTTCTTTACTTATACTCTTATTTAATAATTTCTCCATTAACCAAGAAATGCAATAAATTTTCTTGATTATAATAAAATAGTTATGGAGTTTCCTATTTTATCATTTTTTCATTTTTACTCTACAATAAATACTTATGGGTAAATTAATTAAAAATTAGGTAGAAAGTAAGTGTATAATTAATAAATAATAATTAATATTATCTTAAACTTTGAAAACGATAAATTAATAAAAACAAAAGTTCGCAACTACATACCCAATACTCAAACCAGAAATCATTGGTTAAGCAGGAACAACCTTACACCAATTGATTCACACACTTGTAATATTTTTTGTTTTTTCACTTTTAATGAAATAAAAATTATTTTTTATATCACTTTCAAAATAATTATTATAAAAATCAATAAACTAACCATACATTTGTAATAAGATACAATTTATATATTATTTACTCTTTAACAATTACTGTAAATCTGTAATAATAATTTATTCATATGAGATACTAAATAATAGTAGTATTTTAGTGTAAACACATTAATATAAGAAAATTGGCAACTATTCGTTGATAATATTATTATAATGTAATAATAATAATATAATACTAATTCAAACAAGCGCATACATCAGCGGTGAGAGCAATCCCCACAGTGAATTTTCAACGCGATTTTGCAGAGCCTCCGCGTTGAAACCATCCAACCCTCTTAACCTTAAATTCGTTGTCTTCGCTTCCTTCCTTCCTTCGTGTCATTACATTTTTCTTCTTCTGCAGGTACCTACCTACCTCTCTTCCTTTCTCTTTCTACCACTATTATGTTATGTTCTGGAAATTCTTTTTATCATTCCTATCTAGTTTTCACTTTCAAATTTGTGATTATCCATTTCTTTTAATTGCAATTTCCATAATTTCACCTTAATTGCTATGAATTTGGATTCATCTTAATTTCAAAATTCAATTTTGAGTGGAGGGTTCATGCTAAAGAACTTGAATTTGATCTTTGGATTTTTGCTTGTTTGTCTTTCCAGGACCAAATTGATACACAAGATCATTGTTTTTTAGAGAGAGAGAGAGAGAGAGAGAGGATGTTTGGTTCAAAGAAAACTCCTTTGAGAGATGCTAAACCTAGTTCTGTTGGCCATGTCCATAACCCCTTTGATTCTGATGAAAAGACAAATGATAAAAAGTATAATTCCTCTAAGAAGAATTTGACCAAGACCAACCCCTTTGATGATGATGTTGATGCCACTAGCCACTCTTCATCATCTTCTTATGGCCTTTCGTCTGCCCATCGAAATGGGTATAAGAACGATTTCCGTGACTCAGGGGGGTTGGAGAGTCAGTCTGTGCAGGAATTGGAGAACTATGCTGTTTACAAGGCTGAGGAGACCACAAAATCAGTGAACAGTTGTTTGAAGATAGCAGAGGAAATGAGAGAGGATGCTACCAAGACTTTGGTGATGCTGCACCAACAGGGTGAACAGATTACAAGGAGTCACCATGTTGCTGCTGATATTGATCACGATTTGAGTCGGGTATGGATCTTGTTATCCCTCAGTGCTTCCTATATGGCCAGCTTCTTGGTGTTGTGCAAAACGTGGTTGCTGCTTTCAATTGGTATTCTGAACTACTCTTTTGACTGTTTTGTTGCTGTTTTTACAGGGAGAAAAGCTTTTGGGAAGTCTTGGTGGCATGTTCTCCAAAACTTGGAAACCAAAGAAGACAGGCACGATAACCGGCCCTGTTGTTTTTGGAGGTTAGTATTTTCTCTCCATGCTCATATTCTTTAATTGAGTAAATTACACCGGCAACCCTTGAAGTTTCATGAGATTGCACAAACTCCCCATGTTTTTTTAAGGATTACAGCTACCTCCCTTGTAAGGGGGACACGGTATAATGTTTTTCAAACAATTAAGGCAGTTAGTATAATGTTTTTTTAAAAAATTAAGGGATTTAGTGTAGAAGTAGAAAAAATAGGAGGGTTTTGCAATCTTGCGAAAGCTTAGAGAGTTTCAGTATAATTTACTCCTTTTAATTTTAACTAATTTAGGTTGTATGATAATTGTATGTTATGTGCTTCATGATACAGATGATCCAGTGAGAAGAAAGGGCAACCACTTGGAGCAAAGAGAGAAGTTAGGATTGACTTCTGCCCCTAAAGGGCAGTCGAAGTCACGGACAACACTTTCTGAGCCATCAAATGTGCTCGAAAAAGTTGAGGTTCGTATTGTCTTGATGAAGATTTAACTGTTGTTTAAAGTCATATGAAGTGCTGAACATGACAAAGCTTCAGTTCCATACTGCTTTGATGTGTGATTAATATCTGAATATGTGTTTTTCTAGTATTGTTCTGCCTGTCCATAATGACTATATCACTCATTTGGAGCCAACCATTTTATTTAAAATCATGGACAATTTTGCAACTAACCTCCTCTTTGTTTCTCTCCATAAGCCATCTATATTGCTATAGTCAGTATTATTCCATCCTGAAGCCTTAATTTTCATGCTATGATTTTCACCTTTGCCTTGTACAATACTGTTATATTTATTCTTAACATTGAATTCAGCAACTGAAAGGAATGTCCTGAAACAGGTTGAAAAAGGGAAGCAAGATGATGCACTGTCAGATATAAGTGATCTCTTGGGAGAACTGAAAGGCATGGCCATTGACATGGGATCTGAAATTGGGAGGTAAGTTGATTGGATTTTTCTGTGATTTCTCTAATTTTACCTTACTGAGATTCTTTAACACTGAACTGATTCAAATCTTTTACTAACACTCTTAACAGTTAATAGTTGTGTAGTTGTTCAGAACCATTTCACTTTTTTCAAGATGGCATAACATAATTTACTGATTTTGGTAATGTTGCAGGCAAAACCAAGCCTTGGACGGTTTTGACAATGATATGGAGAAGTTGACCATCCGCGTGAATGGTGCTAATCAACGTGGTCGTCGTTTGCTTGGGAAATAGGGGTGTGTGTATATCATGAGATTGATACTAATTTTTACTATGCATTATTCAATTAGAGGAGCTTCCAATGTTCCAGGATACTGGTTTCAAATATTGTAATGTAAAATCCGCTTGTGAAAAATTTGTCTCTGAAATATATAATAGTATTGGTTGATTTGAGATTATTTATGATTCTAATTTCTATCATCAATATGGTGATTCCTACACGACCTTTTCCGGCTTGATTCGTTCTAATTTCTCTCTTGGCATTTAGCAACATCATGTGGTTTTGCTCTTCAGTGCTTTGGTCTTTTGAACTGATTCAAATCAATTGTTCCCTTTAGGGGTTTCATCTGAATGTTTGATTCAGTTTTTTGTTTTTAAATTCTCTCAACATCTGTAGCTTATTTTGTCAGGTTGTTGAGAGAATTTTCCCCAAAAAAAAAAAAAAAAAAAGTGATTATTTTTTCAAATTTAAGCTACAGATGCTAACATAACATCTCTACCATCACTGTCTAGGTGTAGAGATATGCCTTGTCCGGGTTCTGAGCTTAATAATCAATGTTATACTGGACTCTGATTCTACCAGGCCCATATATTACAGTTATGCTAAAAAAACTCTAACTTTAAGGCCTGTTCTTTTTTCATCTTTTTTTTTTTTTCTAAGCACATCTTTCCGTTTTCTTGTCAAATTTTATTCCAACAATATCCTTCCTGTACACATGATTGGATCCATAGTTTCAGAAATTAAATTATGGAAATCTTAAAATTTTGTATACTTCTGGAAACTAAATTCTGATAGTGTTAAGCCTTGTATTGTGGATCCTTTGTAGAATCTATACACTCCTGAAACTCCAATCATGGCATCCTATTGAAACTGTTTGTGAGGGACTAAAAACATAATTAAGACTTTTCAAAATGATAAAATTAAACAAGTGTACTTTTTTTGGTTGTTATTAAACAAGTGTACAAAAGCATTGTTGGAATAAATTTTGGCAAAAAACACAGTATAACGTGTGTTTATTTAGGAAAAAGGAAAGTGCAAAAAGAAAGAGCTAAACCTCTAATATGAAGTGCAGCCCATGCAATGCAACACACCTACAAGGCTACACCCATCAAATGGGCAGTGGATTGGGTTTTGGCCATGAACATCACAGGAATATATTAATCTCTTTGGATTAAGTATGATTTTAGTTCCGAAAATATTACATTTTTTTGTTTTAGATTTAGTTACTATAAAAGTTTTTCATTTTTAATATCAGCATTTAACAAAATAAAATGATTTAATTGTCTTATTATACATGTTTTGAGTCCTTGGTGAAGGACTAAAACCACATTATTTTGTTAAATACAAGGACTAAAAATGAATAAATTTTATATAAGGATTAAAACAGATAATTAGGATAATTTTAAAGACTAAAAATGTATTTAACTCAATCTCTTTTCATTATAATTTGAAAGTGGTGTGCATTTACATGTGTGCAATTACAATGGAATTAATCGATGTCTTTGGCTACTGGAGAGTGAAACAAAATCACTTCCCATGGAACTCAAAACTAAATTTGATCAAACAATTTACTCACAATATGATGATACAAGATGATACAGCTTGCATGTTTCTTCAATATTAAATTATTGCAAAGGTTGTAAGTTGCAACTTTCTTGTGAAGACAATAATAGCTCACTACTTACAATTACCATGAGCTTGCAATTGCATTAGTCCTAGTGCCTAGTTACTATATATATTATAGAAACCTTAGACTAGAGTTTTCTCTGTGTAGCACAAGCTGGAGCATCAAAGTTGGGGTATACAACAAATGCAATGGACAAAGGAGTCATGTATATTGGAGATCTCACATTATTGCGCACAGGATCCAACTTTGGAAGATCTCCCTGGTCTGTTAACTCCAATGGAATACCATTAAGCACCATGGTTTGGCTTCGGAGGTAACCATCTTTTGCAGTTAAATGGTACTCCTCCCTGAATGTGACCTCTGACCCTTTTGTTCCAACCCAAGAAAATGTCTTCTTGAGTTTATCAAAGAATGAATCTTCCTTATGGGTGCTTGTGGCCACTTCATTTTCTACAACACTTGCAGTCACCGGGTTTCGAACAGTGAGTATGAAATCAGTCTGGTTGCTTAAGTTGATCAGAAGTAACGTCACACCTGCCTGTAGAATGAAATTGATGAGAACTAGAAAGATGCTAAAAGTAAAATATTGAGTCAGAACAGATCCTTTAGACTCCTTATAGAATCTTGGTCACATGATATAAAGCTCAAGTCCTTGAAAGTTTCAATTAAATAAAAAGAATAGCTACTAAATTAAGAGTGGCAGAGTCACCACACCTCTACTCAAAATTTTCACACATTCATTACCAACGATAGTATTGTATATAATTTTACAAACCATCAAAATCCAGGAATCAAAGATTTTTTTTGGGTGGAAGGGCTAAAATTCAATCTGTTATAAACTTTTGTGCATATAACTCCATGTGACATATTCTTGATTCTTACGGTCAAATTTAAATATCATATTTCAGTATGTTAAGCTTCATATGATGTTACAACAGGTTTCACTTTTTAATAATTGGAATGGTAATAAAACAACATATATAGAAGAATGAACCCCCAAACAATGTGACTTATATTATCTTTCTATACAAGTTGAACTAAATTAGGGCACTTACTCTGTCTTTTGCACAATGGGCATAAGTACGTAAAAAGGGTGAAGAAACATCACTTGAAACTGCAAGAACCTTCTTCCCCATTAACCGATGCCACAAAAGTGCACTGTTTAGAAACAAAGCCAGAAGCCCAGAACCAAGGATTAGATATGTTCAAACATGATATAATAATCACCATAAATCTTCAAGTAACCTTCAAGAAAAAGGAGTATTCTCTTTTTGTATTTTTTTGCAATTTGCAATTAATACTTGCCTGTAGTAGTCAGGATTGGGAGTGAAGGTGGTGGTATTGAGAAGGCCATAGTTCCCTCCAATTAAAGTCTGCCTGCAATAGACTTTAGTGCTGTAGCAGGATGCTATTCCAAGCTGATCTAAGTACCTGAGCCATTTAAATTTCAAAACTTACAATAAATCACAAGTAGTTATTTTGCTAAATATAACAAAAAACATCATAATCCATCCTTCAGAAATTAAAAAGAACAGAAAACGATGGATGGAATGCACAACCAATATTACCCACCAAAAGCTATTTAGAAATGTGTTGGAAACATGATTGCCACCACTGTTGTATGCCCCACCAGCTTCTCCTACCCATGCAGAAGACCAAGGACCATATTTTTGAATGGTTTGTGAAAGATTGCCAAAAATTGATTCCACCCTGCTCAAGCGCTCAGGATCTAGAATCTTCCTTTCAAGATGCTCATCACTACCTGAAAGAGAAATCAACTTAGAAACTGATCATGAACAACAGACAATAGTATTTTTCCAGCAAGTGAACAAAGTATATCATCATCCTTGGTACAAGATAAGCTGATAAGGTTAAGTATTGAAATATATATATATATCAATTGCCAGTGCATGTCTTTCAATGCAAGGAAAAAGTAAATACTTATGAGAAAAATAAATTAAACAGAAACGCTGAGTGTATTACAGTATATGACAGGGTAGTTCTACATGGCACAATTCCATGTTGGCATTCATATTAGTATAAACATATTTTGGTAGCTTTGAAGATAATCAAGGAGATGGGAGGCTAAGACGTATCTCTACATAAATTAGCAAATCCAACCTTCATATATTAGCTCTCTAGATAATATGAGTTTTGTCAAGAGAGGCCTTTCATAGTCTATTTTAGCAAAATCTCTTGCAATTATTTGGTTTTTCAGAAATGACAGCATTTTCTTTTTGAATAATGTAATATATAGAAAGGGAACAAACAAATACAAAAATACACATCATCATCTTGTTAATGAAAGATAAGCAATAATCTACCAATTAAACATGACTTATTGCCTCAACTGATTTCATGCCAGTGTACTACTAGTACTACTCACAGAAATGAGAATAGAAAAAAAGGAAGGATTGTCTAGATATTTTAGATTATCAAATATTGGTAAGAAAACCTATATAGTAGAAAGAATTAAGTGACAATCAAACCTGGGCCCAAATTATATAAATGATGAGTCAGAACATTGATTATGCCTGAACCCGAAACCTGAAGAAGCCTGTCATACCAATGTTTTTCATAAAATCCCCCAGGTGCCACAAGTGAAGGCTTGAACTTGGAGTTCTCGTATAATGTGCTTAGAATTTGTTTAAGCTTTATCAAGTCTTTCCCATATTGTGCAACACCAACACTTGCACCAATGCCCTTACCACTCAACTCATTACCTACAGCAGCAGATGCAAGAACAAGGTTAAATCAAACAAAAATGAACATAACAAATAAACATGTCTGTTGTCCTACCAAGTTCCCATGAATCAATCTTGTATCCCTTTGAAATAGTGTACTTTATAAAATCATAAGCATTTGTAGGGTCCCAGACTCCTTCCCAGACATAATGACTAATCTGGTGCTTCCCATGGAGTGCATTCAAGCCAAATGTCACAATGGCCCTGCAAGTGTCAAACTCCAGTTAATTACATCACAGATAGTCATCTCTCCCTCATCCCTTTCCTACATAATGCATATAAAGACATAGTATATTAAATCACGCACACACTGACATTCAAATTCTGTCTTAATTTATTCACACAAAATTAGGTTACAAGAATGGAATCAAGCCTATAGACCATAGCCTAATATCTCAGGTATTCACCATAACAAAAACTATTACTGATATATAGAAGACCATAACTGATGATAATAATAAAAATAAATAAAGCATCTACAGTGTGATTATCAGGGCAAAGTGACCACTCTGAAATTATATCCTTTTATTAGCATGATTTTGTGATCAAGAGTGACAAAATAACTCAGTGATGCAACTAGAGAGCCTATTATACCACCAATGGATGCATATAAACTGCATATCATTAGAATAAGCAACTAAGTTGGAAGAGTCATTCCAAACTTAGGTTGAGGAAATAACTCATCAGAATGCAAGTAGTGAGCCTCATGCACCACTGAAGGGATGTCCAGTAGCATGTATTCTTGTGATAAAACATTTAAACAGAAACAGGCTCTTTCTTCAGCAGCTATCAGAATTAAAAATGTGACTCGAGCAAATGGAAGTTATTACTTTGTTATATAGTACACAAATTAAATACCTCGTTTTATTTTTCATACTTTTGCTTTGGCTCAAAGGAAGAGGGGATGAGAGAGGTGGTGAAATAACAATAAGTCTCAATGTTAAAATTCTCACCCTGTCTCGTTGAAAAACTGATTCAGCTCATCCCACCTTTTCATGTGTAAACATCCCTTTGAAAATCCAAACAATCCACCTTTAACCTTTTGAAGGGGATGGCAAGGAGACTTCAAACTTCCTACATCATACAGCACCTGGTCTTGCAAAGAACCTCCAAGTCTTATCCTCAATGGCTTGAAGGCTATCGTACAACCATTATGAAAAAATAACATCATGCTAAATACAATTATTCCAAAGAATATATTCATAAAATACATTGTAACTTTATGCAGTCAGAAAACAATAGAATGTCATCAGAGCAACTGATTTTCTAAATCATATAGAAGTAATGCAGATATACACACCTTGGATTGCCTTGGCAAGGAAAGGATGAGACAAGTCCTGAAAAATCAATCCACATTGAAGTGAACAATGAATAAAATTACTTGATTGCTTTCCATGGTTCTAAATAGGGGAATGGGAGTGGAAGGGAAACATAAATTCTCAAGAGTGTTCATTTCAATTTCTATACAAATGCATTCCAAAACACTCACCAAATTTACAACAGAAGAATATCCCCAGGGGCAATGGTTGTAGTCACACTTATCATGAGGCCACCAATCAATAGTGGCACAAATAAAGTTATCACCTGTTTCAGCCTTTGTCTGAGCTCCATCTACTAGAAGTGAACCATGTTCAATATCTTGACTTAAAGTGGCTTGAAGAGAAGCCAAAAAGAGAAACAATGCAAGGTGGAATCTCATTTGTGGATCAACTGTATAAGCAGCATCAGCATCCGAGTCCAACACAACTAATCCAAATCAACTGCAGTAAAGGATAACAGAAAATTTACAAACAGATCTTCTGAAGCTACATTATTGCAAAACCTGTTAAATTAGCACTACCTAATGAGTGGTCATGGTTAAATAAATTGTTAAGTAGAAACCAGAAATTAAAAAGACTAAAAGGAGAATGAATATTATGAATGTCTAATTTTCCTGAAATGGAAAAATGATAAAACTCGTAATTATTTCCAAAAAAAAAATAAAATGAAATGAATATTATGATCCCTCATATTGATAATTTCAAAACATAAAAGTTAACACTAGTTAGTTGATGGTAACAGTGAAGAGCAACATTGGTGTCCTATCATGGTGTGTCTCTATCATGATCAATAGTGTCCTAAGCAACTTTATTGTACCAAAAGGCAACAACAAAATTGAGAACTGCTTCTCAAGATTTTGAGCATTGCAGAAGTAACTTTCAAAGTCAGAATTCTTATTATTATGTTCACAATCACACGTTAATTAAATAAAAATAAATCCAATACCAAGGTCAACCAGAGACAGAGACCGGAAACGTAACCACACAGATAATATCTTATATATGAAGAAAGAGAGATCTGAATGAGACATTAAAGAAATATGAGATCATATCATAGTAAATATTATAAACGAAGGTGCAAGGATTTAAAAAAGGGTACATGACCGCGATTTCAACAACAACATCAAGATTTTTAATTGGGACCGCATCAGTCGCATTTGTCTGTAATTTCTCACAGATCACGATTACCGCGACCGCAATTTAAAACCTCAAAAAGGAGTAAAGTGAAGTGGGGTTTGAGTTTTGACCTGACATGACTGGTTGATGCAAAATGTGGAGCTGTGAAGTAGTAGGAGCTAAGAACACATGAAAAGAAGAGGAACCCAGATGACAAAAATGGAAAACAAGAAGAAGGGGCAGAAAAAGGAGCAAACTTGGAAAATGGGGGGGGGTGTCAATGTCAAGTTGAGGCCTTCATCGCCATTGATGACCAATTTTCAAGGAAGGGTCAATAATGGAGGATAAAGGTGCTTTTCTTTTCTCTGGTTTTCAGTGTCGGTAGGCTGAGGTTTGTGTCCGATGCTTTGAGGCACCCACAACAAATAATAATAAAAAATTAATTAATTAATAATCCAATAGAAAAACATGGGTCGCTGTATTTGAAAGTTGAAAGGATAATAATGTGACGCTTACGTTCACTTCTTTTCTACGTTCGCGTTTGAAATTTGCAGAATCAAGTTGAAAGTTGTAGATAAAATAATACTAAGATCAACTGATTACAATTGGGTGGAAATTATTGCTCCATTATTTTGACATATGTGCTGTTTAGATGGTTATGGAAAAATTATAGAAATCTTAAATCTTTAGAAAAAAAAACGGTCATAAAACTATTTTTTGTTTGTTTGAAAATATAGGTTACTAATATTTTATCATTAAAAAGTACTTGTAATTAGTAAGTATTAAGTTAGAGAGAAGAAGATAAAATTAAAAATCAACAAATATTTTTATATTCTAAAACAACATTTTTTTTAAGAGATATTCTAAAACATCATAAATTTAAGTAATTACTAAATACGACACTTATTTCATGATGAGAAAATTATATAATATAAGTCAATGTTGTTTTTTAAGAATAATATAAGTCAATGTTAATCAATATAAGTTATTAAAATTTTATCTCTTGTTTGTGGTATATTTTGTTAAATATTTCAAAAGGGTAATATTTCTAATTAATTAATTTAGAAAATTATTTTCTAATCAATTTAATGCTTGTCAAACATAGATATTTTATTTTGACTTGGTTTCTTTGACCTGATCTTACCTTATTTTTAAGTATGATATACCACTAATTTTTATTATGAATAGAGTTTAAAATCTAATATATTCATTAACAATGTAAAAGACTATTACACTATCAACTAATCACAAATCATATTAAAAATAACTTTTAAGTTAGTTATTGTAAAAGTCAATAAAATTATCATACAAGACAATTTGTGATTAGTTGATAGAAAAATGCTAGCATTCCTCTTAGTTGATAATATAAGAATTTTTTGCACTATCACTACATGTATTATTGTCTCTTATAAATACTTATATTAAGAAGTTTTTTTGAGTAATTTTCTCTCCTGCGTTTTTCTTTTCTCCCTTTTCCTCTTGAGTTTCTGAGTTCACGTAAAAAAGAATTTTACTAATTTTGTAGTCCCAACAATTATTGCGATGAACATGTTAAATTCTGGCTACTTACACACCACATGGATAAGTCCTTAAAGATAGAATCAATTCACATGTCTTGTGCTAATTTTCTTTGTAATTAATTGAGCTCTATGATTCCAAGATAAGGTCGAGGTTAATGATCATTGATAACTACAATAACAAAAAATAATTATTAAGTATTAGTTTAGAGAGAAAATATATAAAATTTAAAAATAATAAACATCTTTTATATTATAAAAGATCAAATAACTTAAAATTTACTAAAAAAACACTTATTTTGTAAACAGATTATAATGTAAGCAAACTTTTTTTTTTTTGAATCATAATGTAAGCAAACTTAACCAATATTCAATTAAAGAATTGAAAGTAAAAAATTTTACCATTGAACACATAGTGAATCAATTAGTATAAGATTATTCTAATTTCATTAGTGGTCTTGAATTCAAGTTCTGAATATGAAGTTGTGTTAAATATTGTATTTGAGTTCTCACTCAAGCATAATTAACTCTCACAAAAAATTTATAGTTTGTAAAAAAACAAGTAAATCCTTTTTATTAAAAATTATTATTTATGCACTCTCATCTTATTATTATTATTTTTTTATACTGAGAAGGGCACAAGCCCAAGGAAAAGAAACTACAGACATGCAACCCCAAATTGTCATGAAAGCAAAGGAAAGCAACAAAAAGAGGTAAAGTGGACAAAACATGAAGACCCAGTTGACATGAGTTAGCCAAATTAGCCAATCTATCTTCGACAGTGTTGGCTTCTCTCATCTTGATTTCCAATACACTTCAACACACTTTTTAATAAAATGTTTTTATTTATTAATTTCTTAACCAATACGTGGATCACTAGTTAATAAAATGGCATGAGGTTGTTCCAATTTAATCAGAGACCTTGAGTTCAAATCTTAAGTATGTAGTTACGTTAAATACACGGAATGAGAGTTTTGTCATCCACAGTTATCCTACTCGACTCGAACATAATTGTCTTCAATAGAAGATACATATGACCTATAAAATTAAAAAGAGCAAATTACAGCAACACCCTATAAGATTTCGTGTAATTATACAAGCACCTCCTGTTTTTTTAACCATTACTTTTGCCTCCCTTGTAGGGGGTGTTAGTATAAGGTTTGAGGGTGTGTCAGTGTAATTTTTTCAAACATATAAGAGGGTGTTAGTGTAATATTTTCAAACTTAAAGGGGTGCTAGTATAGGAAAATCAAAATGAGTGGGATTATGTGTAATTTGATAAAAGCTTAGGAGGTGTTGCTGTAATTTGTTCAAATAAAAAATAAAAAAGTTAAAAAAAAAACCTATAATATATAAAAGTGATGACTTTATTTTTATTTTTTATTTTTACCAAGGAATTGGATGGTACACTTCCAATTTTAAAACACGCCAAAATGTAGCTGAAAACATGCCTAAGAATCCAGATTAAGCGTGTTCAAAAATTGGTTTGAATGAAATTTTAGGTTAAAAAAAATCATTTGATCTAGGTATAAAAATAAATTTAGTTCAATTTAGATTAGTTTTAATACCATATCAAATTTGTAGGGAGATGTTATCTCCTTAATAAATCTCAGTATCTAGTCCTCGACTATCTGAATGGAAGAATACCCTGAATTAAAAAAAAAATACAATATCAAATTTGATTCTTTATATTCCAATTAAAAATAGTTTTAATTAGATAGCATTGGGTACTTCATTTTTATTTTTTTTTGTGAATTCAAAATATCTCTCAATCAAAAGTTAAGAATTAATCTTTCAAAATATTGATATATCTATTTAAGGAGTCCAACTCTATTTGTTAATGTTATTCAAAATACTACATATCATTAATATGCTTTCGCCTACCATTTAAGATTCTTAGGTAGTTACGCACCTAATTTTACTAACAATAATAATTGGTGTATTAATTAAATACAATGACAATTCATGTGGAAACAATAGATGTGTACAAATTGATGGTGAAGGAAAATACGTTTCTGTGTAGATGTGTCTTTCATAAAAAGGACCTAATGCACCGTTTCATAATTAAAGGATAGAGAGATCTCATATACAATTAAAAAAAATGTAAAAATACTATTGAAACCAAAATGGTTACTATATAGCTAAAAAAATGACAAAATTGTTAGATTTTTTTTTTTGACCGCAATGTTAGATTTTTTAAAATTAACGTCGTTGAATAAATTAATTTAATAAGACCACTTGCTAATATTATCATCAATTTACTGCGACAAAAATTCTTTGGCATTTATGAGAGTCTTGTTAAGGAATATCTTAAAAATAACGAGTAATAACATCTCTTACCTTTTGTTAAATTATTTTTATTTCTTAAAAATTAAACACTTTTTAAAATATTCAATATGTAATTTTATTTTATTTTTAAATCACAGATAGTACGTTAAGGAAACTCGTTAGCCCATTACTATTTTATTTATAATTTAATAGAGTGTTAAGATAATTATTTAACATCCAACCTAATAAATAATTTATCTCGTTGATATATATATATATATATATATATTATAAATAAGGAGGCTAACCTGCCTTGAGGGAAACGCTTAACTTGCTTTTGTGGAGAACCATATTCCCTAGAATAGGCCATAGGGGAGGTTTCCTTGTTTGCTTTTGATGCCAGCAAGAATGTTCTTCTGATCTGTGTGGTTTCCATAATCTGCAATTGACTCAAATGTCAGACTATTCACGTATAAATTAAGTTAAAAAATTATCAGGATTAATTTAAATGTGGTTCTCAAATAGTTCAAAATGATCATGTCTACTATTTATTAGATTGGTATACTTAATTTATACAAACAACGTCTACATCAACATTTTTCTCATGCAAGAGTAAATAATAATGCAAAAAATTTCAGTCTAGACTTTTGTCCGAAATTATTTTTAAATAGTTTTGCACTATATTTTTATTAATAAAATTCTAGGAGAAGGAAATGATACTCCAAATAAGGAAAAGTCTTCAAATTTAAAAAAATACTTATGATTTTTTTTTTACATTTATCTCACTATAAAAAACCGATCGAGTGGAAGGCTTAAAACCTGCAATATGTTAAGTGCAAAATTTTGTCTTATTCTACTCGAATTTAAAGGTTTTTCTTTTCTTGGAATAGTAATAGTAACTTGTTAACATTTTAATAAATTCAAAATAAAATAATAATGGAAAGTTATTCTAAAAATTTCGGACAAAAAATGTCTTGACTGATTAACACTTTCCATTTTACTTTCGTACATAAAATAATTGAGTTGACTGCGATAATTTTCTACGAGATTATTAATTAATGTATGCACGTTAATGATCGGTGATAAAAATAGAATATTTAGTCTTTAGTAAGTATCATATAATCTTGTAGTTGTAAAGGAGTTCCCTGCCTCACGACTGTAAGGTTGTAACAAATATGCTTTTCTAAAAGAAAATATCTTTTTAATATTAAAGGAAAAAAGAAGAAGAAGAGAGAGAGAGAGACTGAGAGAGATTTTCTTTGGTCTCATTTTTAGATTTTCATGTGGAGAAACATCTCTTTTTCCTATTTCTTCAAAAATAAGATAAGCACTTTAGGACAAATTTTGCAGGGATAGAATGACTTGATTTTTTCATAAGGTAGTTGAGTATAATTAAAGTAGTTGGGAGAATTTCGTAAGAAAAAAGTAGTGGGGCAAATGAATATTTTAACTATCGTATAGATTCATTTCCCAATATTTTTAAATTTAATTAAAATTGTTAAGTTGATTTTTATAATAATTGTTTTAAAAATTATATTTAAAATAATTTTTATTTGGTCGATCGTGTAAGAATCTTTACACCGACAATATATCAAAATTAAACTCGTAATTTTTATTAGAAAAATCATATATTTGGTTTGTAAAATAAATCTTTTTAAAACTTATATGTGAATTGTCCAAAATTTGTGATGACAATTGAAGATAGAATAACTACAAACTATCAAATGCAAAAGGAAAATGATTAGCGGATATTAATATGCTACTTGACATCTAGAGTAAAGAGAGAAAAATGTATATATGACAAGTGTTATAACGTAAAAGAAAAAGAAAGATAAAAAAATGATGAGTGTAAAAAAAATCCACCATCAATGAATAAGAAAAAACTTAAAATGCACTATGGTCTTTCAAAGCTGGGCAAGATTTAAGGACTAACAAGGATAAATCTCAAAGCATTCCTATAAATGTGTCTAAAATAGGTTGTTCAGTCTGCCTAACAGATCGATGTGTGAAAAGCGGGTCATGCCAAATTCTTTATGAGTTACATATTTGTTGGTCCAATGGTTTAGTGGGCTGGGACAAATTGGCTCACTTTTTTTTTTTTTTCTTTTATCTAAATTTAAATAACTTTTAAAAAAAATAATAATATTGGACCAAATATGCTTGGTAGTTTTTAGACCTACACTTCATAGATTCAACCTGGCCAGTCTGGCCAATCACACCAAGCCAAATTGATTTAGTTCTTGTGGGGCCTTATTTTTTAGAGCCTAACCCATCAAGCCGAACCAATTTTGCCAACTCTACATTCCTAACACACAAATACTAAAATTGTTACAATAATTGATTACCCCTTTTTGGCAATATGTGCACTTTTATTCCTATCCTTTTTGTTTTTATCTAAAAAAAATTAAAAAAAAAAAAGCGAGAGAAAAGGGAAAAATGATATAAATAAAATTTGTTTCTCCAGGGGACTGAGCCATTGTGAAACCAAAAGCCTAAACAAAATAATTAACTAGGAATTCAATTTTTATTGTGTTATATTTTCTTTTTATTTCTTTTTAAAAATTAAAATAAACATAATAAAGTAAAATGTTAACCCAATAGAAATTTGCCTAATAACCCAAGTTCACTATTTTTTTTTTTAGAAATAATCACACTTAAATTCTAACCTATAATCTCAAGTATATTACCCTATCTCCCACCACCAGATTAACCCTAGTAATTACAAGTCCACTAGTATTACTGTAACTTGAGCCCTCCTCACCTCCATGCTATAAATAAGACATTGCTTATTAATTTCAAGTATAAAATTTCTCCCCTACTGTTATTTTATTAGAATACCACCTTAACTCACGTTTCAAAGTCTTTTCCTATAAGTTTCTAAAGCTTACACATATTAGTTACCTCTCTACAAAAATTCTTTTGATTAAAGAAACAAAATTATTTTCACAATTTTCTAACAAAATTCAATTGTAAATAATTGGCAAGTTTTTGTCACAGGCAATAGAAAATTTGTTTTATATTCTTTGTTAAGAAGCCTTACGAAATTACAAATAAGTTAAAAAAAGGCTTAAATATACTTTTTGTCTCCTAAGTTTTAATTGAGTAAATTGAGTCCTTCGAGTCTCACAACTATGGAATTTTGGTTCATCAAGTTTCAATTGAGCAAATTTGATCTCCCAATACAGATGTTGATCAGGGAAGTGACGTTATGATATAGCATGTGAAAATAAGAGAATAAATTGTCAAAATGTTAAAAGACAGAGAGAGAGAGATTAGAACCCCTGTTTAAAAAAAAAAAGAGAGAGATTAGAACCCCTGATCCTAAACTCCAACAATAGCACTCAATCAAATTTTTTTTTTTGGTCCTGTCACGGGTATCCTCCAGTTCACTGGACCAGAGACTAATCCCGCTTGCAATACTGTGATTGCCGCTGGCCCGAAGGGTTTTCGCACACGGTGGAGACGGGATTTTCTGCTAAATAGATCATCCCCACAACGTGTGAGGGTAGGGTGCTTAATCACTACGCCAACCCATCGGGTTCAATCAAAATATATATACAAAAAAGTTCTTTAGTATATAAATGAAAGTGATAATATATATACTCTAAATAAGAATCAAAATTGCACATATATTTATTACTATTAAATAAAAAAATTATATATATATATATATATATATATATATATATATATATATATATATATATATTTGCTATACTTTAAAAAATTGTATATATATTATTGATAGATTAATACTAATAATATTAACAATATTAATAATATTAGTAGTATATTTATATAATTTAATAAAAAAAATTAATAATATATTCTTAATCAATTTTTTTAATATTATCATTAATATTAATAATATATAATATAAAAAAAATTAATAATAATAATAAATATATGTGTTTCTCGAGGTACTATGATCAATTTAAGGGGTTGACATCTTCCAATAGATATTTTTTCATAGCACCATCAATGATCAAACATCTAATCACATGCTTAAAGGACATGGTTATCTACCAACTATGTCACACCATGTTGGTGATCATTTTCAATTATGTGTGTGTGTGATCATTTTCAACTCTGTGTGTGTGTGATAATTAAATAACAAACTTAAAACTATACATTTAACTAAAAATATAATTTAATTATCAATTTTGTTATTTTTAATTTATTTATTATTTTTTGTATATTGTTTGAATTAAAACATAATTAATAACTTAATATATAATTTATTTAAAAATGTGTAAATAAATTAAAATTGTAAAAAAATAGTGTAGCAGGTTTTCAAACCCGATAAAACGTTAAGGAAATAAAGTTGGAACAACTTAGATGGTATCACTTGTGGTGACCAAATTCAATTTATGTTGGTCTCATTTAATAGTTTTAACTTTCAATTTGACGTGTTTGGCTTCAGTTTGATGTGTTCGATATCAATTTAATATCAATTCCGTTTATGCTGACCCAATTCAGTTTTAATACCAATTTAACTTTCAGTTTGATATCCATTTAACAGTTTATGTTTATGTGAGTGATCATGCTCTCCAAAATTTGGTCATGGTTTGGTAAATTTGGTCATGGTGTGCAATTGTTTGGTCATGGTTGACATGTATAGTGTCCCTGTGGTTCAGATTTAGTGAGCAAAATTCATGCCATTGTGACCTGTTAAATGGTGTCATTTATCCTGTGCAATTGTGTTGTTATGATGTTCACCTCATCTTCTATGAACTATAACCATGTTCATTCTTCATAGCATTGGAGAGAAAAAGTGTGTTGAGAGAATATGTGGGCATCATAGATCAAGTAGTGCAGCTGTATCATATATGGCAACCTGGAGGATTATTATAAAGGCAATTCAAATTTAAAGAAATGATTGGATCAGTAATTGGTTTGACTTTCAGTTGAACCGGTCATATTGGTTCGTTCGTTTCGAATATAATACAATTACTTTTATGAATTATTTTGGGAGAATGTAAAGGTAGGGACTTCGATATTGATATGAAAGAAGTTGCCTCGTCAAGTAGGAGACTTGTAGTTAGGAGGGGAAATAAGCTAGGTTAAGTTAGGCTTTATTAGGTCTAAACTTGGCTCATTTATCTGTTAAAGGCCATTTTTAAAGACCTAGCTTGACCTATATAAAAAGTTTGACCTACTTTATGATTTTTTTTTTGTTTACACAATGATATCTCCCAACCAATAGTCAAATACTAATTCTTTTCGAGACGTAGAGATGATAATTTAACACCAAGATAGAGGTGATAATATGTATGTTAAGTTTTATAAAAATCCAATCTAACTTGTTTATATGATATAAGCATATTTTTAAGGTCTAATCTCACATTCATTATAACTAATTACAATCATATTTTATGCAAGACCTCTAAATAAGACATAAATTTATCTTTCAATAAACATATAAACTTAAGCTTGACTCTTTATGTAGGTCAACATGTTTAACATTTAAAAAAAATATATATAAAATTTTAATACATTATAACAAATTTAATAATAATAATAATAAAAACAGAAAAAAATATTTATTACTTATTTAATATGTTGGTCTGTTAGGCCTAAAGACTTTTTGAATGACTTAGAATCTGACCTTTTTAAGTAAATAGACTTTAATAAAAAAAATTACTTAATTTATTTTCTAAAAAAGTCTGGCCTAGATCCGATGTAGGCTAGGCTATAGATCTCTGTTGAATAGTTTAACCTATTTTCACATGTAATTATAGTTTTATGTGAATATACTTACTAAAATCATGAATATTATTTTAGCAATATATATATATATATATATATATATATATATATATATATATATATATATATATATATATATATTGTGGATTGAGTATAACACAAGATTAAATGATTAATTAAAATAAATTGAGGAAAGGTTATCCAAATGAGTTAACTAAGTTTTTAGTCCCTAAATTTTTTCAAAATTCAATTTTTAGGCCCTAAACTTTAGTTTGACCGGTCAAGGTCTCTAAACTTTTTAAAAATTCATTAACTCAGAGACTAAAAACTAAATTTTTAAAAAGGGGTTAACTAAGTTTTTAGTCCCTAAACTTTTTTAAAATTCAGTTTTTAGTCCCTAAACTTTAGTTTGTGATAGAGGACTAGGATACTACAAAAAGAGCTTAAAGTAAAGCCAAATTTTAAAATAGGATTTTATGTAATTTAAGCCTTTATTGGACCTTTTATATTTTTAGTGACGTTTCCTTTTAGTTTGGGTCCATTATAACTTGTGTTGGACTTTTTAGTTATTTGGACCTTTTTATTAGCGTTAGTATAAATAGGGCCTTATAACACATTTGTAAGGAGCTTTGATCATTTTTAGAAAATTAGTTTTGTACTAAGTTGAGAGAGTTCTCTTTTGGTTAATGTAATTAACCTTTAGATTCTTATCAAAGAAACACTTTCTTTGTGGCGAATCCTCTTAGACTTATTAACTGAGTTTCGATTGTGGCGTCATATCCCATTTCTTGTCTTTCCCTTTATATTTTCTTCACCTTTTTTTATTTCCGTTATTTAAGTTGATGCTGAATTTAAGATTCGGAAAAAGGATTTTCATCATTTGGTATTTAGAGCTACGATTCAGCATTAAATTTTGTGGCATTGTTTATCAATTTCTGACGGCGAAGCTTATTGCCACTAGATCCGAATTTAGCGTCAATTTTGTGGGGAATTGAGCTGTTTACTGCTTGCGGTAATTGTTGGTTCAGCGTCAATTCTTTATGCTGCTGGTGACTTTGAGCAATTCGGTGAGTCAATTCATTCGGTGCCTCTTTTATTTGGAATTTGGTTCGGTGCTGCTTTTCTTGTGGCGTCACCAAGTATCGTTTCGGTGCCTTTATTTGATCTGTCAATTCCAAATTGGGGTGCTTTTTTTTTTTTTAAAAAAAAAAATGGGTATCACTTTGCCTTGATCTGTTTGTGCGAATTGCTCAATTGAATTTTATCATTCGCTGCATTTTGGTTCCCGACGTGATTGAGCTGCTTGTGCCTTTTTGTTCGGTTCAATCCCAAACGGCCATCAGCTGCTTGCGTCAATTGGCAGCAATTGGTGCAGAGGTGCGTTAATTGAAACTGTGGTGCTGCAATTAGCAATATTTCTCAAATTTCAATTCATTCGGTGCTTTTTATCTTTTGTGCGTCAAATCTGATTGGTCCAAATTTGAATTGCTTGCATAATCGGATTTGGGTGCAGCACTTGCGTCAATTCCTGATTACTGCCTTGATCAAATTGCTATAGATTTGTTCATAATTTGTTGGAACTGTTCACGTCATCTTGTGTTGAATGCTGTTTGCACCACCCCCAATCCCTTTGTGCGTCACTTTCTTTTGATCTTGATCCTGTTAGTGCGTCAATTTGTGTTTTTGAAATTCTGAAATTTGAATTTGGAGAAAAACATTCATAGTGTTCATATGTGTTATTTAGAGTATTTGGCAAAATCCTTTTGTTTGATCTATAAAAATTTGAATTAAGTAAGTTTGGATATTTTTCGTAGATATTAAAAAGTTTGAGGACATATTAACAAAAGAAAAGGACTTAAAGATAAAAAAAGAAAATATTGGGGCAAAAGTGAGAATACAAAAAGTTTAGGGGTCCAAGTGCAATTATGAAAAGTTTGGGGGTCAAGTGTAAAAAAAATCCAAAAAAAAAATATCATTGGAAAGAAAAAAAAATCTGCCCTATAAGAAGCCATTCTACATCATTGCTTAATTCTTTTTTTTTCATACACTTTTATGTCATTTTAGCTCTCTTGAATACACTAGTTCTTTACAAAGTTGAAATTTTGAGTTTCTTAGTTTTGTGTTGCTTTTATTCTTGTGTCTTCTAGTATTGTCTTTGCTTGACATTCTATTTTGAGTTGTCCCTTTCATTTCTTTTAGCTTTTATTGCTTGTCTTTAAATCTCCTTGGTTTTGTCTTTGGGTTGTCTTTTTCATTAGACTCTTAAGTTGAGCTAAGATTTGTTATATCTTTCACTTTGAATACAAATTCTTGATTTGTGATTGAGAGTGCTTCTTAAGGACTAAAGAGGAGTTTGAGTGAAAAAAGGCAAGTGTGCACATTAAAGAAAAAGCCTCAAAAGAGAGAAACAAGAGTGATTTTGAGTGAAACACTTAGTGAGTGGTGAAGTCCATATTTCTATTATTTGTGCTAACCATTTTTGTGTAGGTATGTATTATTCTTCTTATCATAGAAGTGATGGAGGATATAAGGATGAAGAAGAAAAGAATCAAAAGAGAGATAAAGAGAGAAAGCATAAAGAGAGGTCATCTTCAAGGATTAAAACTAGTACTATGAAGTGCTCCATGTGTGAGGGATGGGGGCACATGACCTATCAATGCCCAAATTGGGAGATAAAAGAAAAAGAGGAAAAAGAAAGCAAAAAGAGTGAAAAGAGGAAAAAGAAAGCAAAAAGAGTGAAAAGAGCAAAAAGAGAGAAAAACATGAGAAAGAGAAAGATGAGAAAAACCTTTCTGCTATTGTTAAGAATGATACAATCTATAGGATTTGTAGGGAAATGGCAAAAGAGATATAAGTAAGTGGAGAAAAGAAGAAAAAAGAGAAAAGGAAATGAGAGAAAAAGAGTTACAAGAAAAAGAAATAAAAGAGAAAGAGATGAGAGAAAAAGAGTTAAGAGAGAAAGAAATGAGAGAAAAAGAGTTGATAGAAAAGGAAAAAGAGATGAGAAAAAGAGAAATAATTGAAAAAGAAAGTGAAAAAGAGAAAACACAAGATAAAGAGGAAAATGATTGTTTTTGTTTTTCTTCTAACTCTTTATTTGATGATGAAATCTCTCATGTGAAAAAAATTGAAGAGGAGTCCTCAAAGGGAGAGTGCAAAACTCTAATTCTTTCTCCTAAATTAGATTGTGAATTTAATTATTCTTGTAAATTTGATTGTGCACCTTATCGTAATTCTTTTGTTTTGATGCCTAGGGAAGAATTGTACATCAAGGATCAATGGGCAATTATCGTAATTCTTTTGTTTTGATGCCTAGGGAAGAATTGTACATCAAGGATCAATGGGCAAGACAATTTGGAGAAGAAGTTGAAGCATATGAGGACCAATGCAACCAGAGAGAAGAAAATTTTGGCTTACACCATTTCTAAACCTTGTGACTTAATTGATGTGTACCATGTGTTAATCTAAAATGTTTGTGAATTGAATGTTGCTTTTGGTTTGCATGATATTGTTTTAGGTGATGGTGCCAAGTCTTTGAGTTTTGAGATGTATGATACACTCAAGTGTCTTGATAGATGGATTGTGCATAAAATGGAAAAATCTAAATTTTCTATTCTTGGTTTGAAAATGTCATTGCTTGTTCATAATTTTCATTGGATTGACTTGATTATGGATTTTATGTAGAGCCGTCAAAATGGCCCGACCCAGCCCGGCCTAACCCTGGCCCGCGTGGGCCATGGCTAAAAAAGCCGGCAGGGCCAAACAACCCGCATGACAAAGCCCGTAGGGCCAAAAAGCCCACAAAGCCCTGTGGGCTAAGGCTGGCCCGTGGGCCTTAAATTTTAACTATATTTTAATTTTTTTAATTAATTACTATTTGTGCTTTGCTATTTGCTTCACCAAAAGCCATCACTGTAACATTCAACCAACCAGAAATAACAGCATTATCCAAATAGCCATATACCATTCACAGATTATCAAACTACTTCTTTGGAGATGTTACTCAAGCAAGCCTTAGCACTACCACTGCTAGCAATGCTGCAGCAATATATAAAACATTTATATACCTAAACAGATATATCGAAGATTAGAGTACTTACTAGGATACTAGGATAAATGTAATTACAAGAGCACCATTATCCAAAGAACAAAACAAAGTAAAACTCCAATACTAAGATATGCCCTTCCTGCATCTTGGCACCCAATGCTATGCACTCAATTTCAATCTTGGCATCCAATGGCAATGCAACTACTTGATAAGTTGAACGAGCAGGGAAAGGTGAAGGGAAGTCTGAAACCATTGGAAATTAAATTACACAGTTGCACTAAAAGGTCAGATACATAGCAGTAGGAAGTTAAAGTTCCTGCATAATTCTACATAGTTGCACTAAAAGTTTAAAGCATACAAAAGATTACAGCATGTCCCAAAGTAAAGTCTACCTAGTATTTCCAATACTCTTAATTTCCTTCACGACATGTCATCTAGCAAAGCTCTGTGTTCCTAAATGTATGTCAATTTAACTGCACAAACACGTGTGGTCTCTACACCAATGAATGTCATGCACCCAGACCTGTTAAGAATATGCTCCTTATACTAATACTCTATGTATACTGTTATCTACTACCCATCTGCCAATAATAATCATATCTGTTGAATTTGTTTAAATAAAAAGCAAAGCCCCGACACAAACTCCACTTCACTTATATCCCCCACTTATCTGATATTTTAACTATCAAATATAATTAAAATAGAAGAAACCGTCTGTTTAAATAAAACCAAAGGGAATGAAGAAATAGAGATCCCATAAAATATAAATTGCAGAAACCATCTGAAAATTGGAAGCTAACCTGAGATTCAGACCATGAGAGATCTAGTCTTCAACATCATGAAGCATATGGGACTCTACTATTGATGTAGTCTCATTTTCATCTAAAACTCAACCAAGTGAAATATAATAAGACAATTAATCCTAAAATAATTAGACAAGATAACATATCATTACAAAAAAATAAAACACAAAGGATTACCACTAAGATTTTGACGAAAACCATGCAACCAATTCCTAGTGCAAATAAGCATTTGAACATGTTCAGGGAGAGTGGAACTTCTATATTTTGTCAGAACACGTCCACCAATGCTAAAGGCAGACTCCGATGCCACTGTGGTAATAGGAACACTAAGCACATCCCGAGCCATTATAGAGAGTGTAGGAAACTTTTTCTCATTAACCTTCCAATAATGAATCACATCAAAATCCCCAAAGTCATCATCATCCACTTGAGGTTCATCCAAATACACATCTAAATCACTTTTACCAGTGATGGATTTAGCTTCATTCTGACGCATTTTATAGTCCTACAATATATCATATATCAATATCAATTATCAAAATAAAAAAAGAATGAAAGAAAATAATGAACAAGGTATTGTAAAAAACTTACATTATAAATTTTTGATCTCTTGGGCCTATTGCCCTCTGCATCTGACTTAGACAACACAGTAGATTCAGTGGATGATTGAGACAGAGAAATACAAGAGATAGGGAAATTCTCTACATATTCTCTATAAAGCTGCTGAAGCCTTTTCGTCACATTATCAATCTTCTCTTGAACGGTTGAGGGATTAAGTTTAGTGTAGCAATAACTTATAAAATCAATCTTCAACCTTGGGTCGAGAATAGCTCCAAAAGCAAGCAAGTCACTATACTCCTTCCAATATTTATCAAACTTCTCTTTTTTCATCCTCAAACACATATCTCTTATAACAAAATCATCATTATTCATATTTTCATTCAAGAGGCACTCAATCTTCCACACATGCATGAAATATAAGTTCGAAGTAGGATAAGATGAACCAGAGATCATATTTGTAATCTCATAAAATGGTTCTAAGAATTCACAAATTTTCTCCCCCCTCCTCCATTCCTCATAAGATGGACAATATGCATAATTTCTATCTGCCACTTGGAAATATTCAAAAGCTTCTTGATATTTGAGTGCACTCTCAAGCATTAAATATGTAGAATTCCACCTAGTAGACACATCTAATCTTAAACCAATGCTTATGTCTATACCTGCATCACTAACACAATCTTTAAATTTAATCATCCTTCCATCTGAACTTCTTACATACTTCACACTATCTCGAATTTTAGAGAGTGCATGATCAACCACTTTCAACCCCTCCTGAACAATTAAGTTCAATATGTGGGCAACACAACGCACATGCAAAAACACCCCATCACACAACAAATTCAACACGAAGATGTTTTTTCAAAATATCTAGCATGTTAGTATTAGCAGAAGCATTGTCTAAAGTAATAGAGAATATTTTCTTGTCTATTCCCCATTCCTTTAAACAATCAAACAAAGTGGCTTCCAACTCAACACCTGTGTGCGAAGGCTTCATTCGACAGAAGTTAAGAATTTTACTATTTAATCTCCAATTTTCATCAACAAAGTGAGCTGTCACACAAATATATCCTTCACTAGTAGTTGCTGTCCAAACATCAGAAGTAAGACACACTCTATTAGGAATCCTAGCCAACATTTGCTTAAGTTTATCCTTCTCTCTGGTGTATACTTTCTCAATAGTTGACACACCAGTATTCCTAGAAGGCATTTTAGCATCAGGATTCAAATAATTAACCCACTCTCTAATTTTCTCATATTCAACGAAACTAAATGAAAGATCATGCATAATCATTGCTTCTCCAAGCATTTCCTCATGAGTCTCTTGATTAAATTTTCTTATGCTTCCATCTTTATCATTCCCTCTTGCATTACGAATACCTTTACAAGAATGACGACTTAAATGGGAAGTTCCATAACTATTTTTTGTTTTAGGATTCTTACCAACTGCAAAGTCACGACCACAAAAATTGCACACAGCCTTTTCTACACCATCTTTACCTATACCAATTTTTGTAAAGAATTTCCAAACACTAAACACTTCTTTCTTAACCGTGTCAGCACTTTCAGACATGAGAGGAGTTTCAGAAACAATATCATCATCCATATTTAAAGTCCTACTTGAAGATTCCATTATGCAATTTTAGTAGTTCCTATATAATAAAACAAACACAAAATCTTACATAAAACATAAAACATCATCAGGTGCTAATTATGACAATTTTGAATGGGTTTAGGATAAGGAGAGGGGCGAGAAAGACATGGTGAAAAGGAAGCATAAAGGAGAAATAGACAGAGTTTAACTTTGTTTAGATTTCAGTTTTTAATTTAATTTTTAATCATATACTTATAATGTAGTGGAAATACATTCCTGCATCCTCTCCAAGAACTGTCTTCTCTTTCTCCCAGTTTCATGCGATTCTGATTTCTAAGATCTAAGACCTTTAAATTATGAATCATCATATATTACATAATCTTGCAAGTTTCGCGTAAAGTTGTGTTTATTCAGAACAGGACTGATAAGTTACAGAGAACTTCATTTTGCTTTCCTCTCTAACCACAAGTTATCTTTCTTGCCTCTCTAACTAGAACATGTCAATCAAAACAAAGACATCTGTATTCTTTTTCTTTTTCAGATTATACCATGTGACATGATATACATAATTTTAAGAAAAACGGTAACTGGTAAGGCATTTGTGAGACTGCATTGTTTTATCTTTGGTCAATAAACAAAGCAGAATTATGCAGTTAACACATACATATGAATCTTTCATTAACTTTCAGAGACCAAAGGTTAGTCCAGTGATTTCATTCATTGAGGAGTGTAAATGCAGAGTAAAAACACATACTAAGAAATGGATCTACTTGATTTTGTGGAGACTTTTTGTCATGTACTGCAAAAGCCGAATACCTTAATCCCTAGTAACTAGTCATTGATTCTCTAGATGGCTCTTCGTTATTGACCTTTTCATTACTTGTTTTCTTGATCCTAAACATTAAATCTTAGTTATTAGTTGAATCCGGGGTTTAACAGAATGTTGGATGTTTGAATATTAAGTAATGCCTCAATTGAATGGGAGTTGACATGTTAGGCACACAATAAAGTAGCACTGACAAAGGGGGTTAGTTGGGAATGAAATGAATTCCACGTGAAGCATAAAAATGTGTACAAATGTATCACTTATCACTCAAATAAAAGGACAACTTTATTACACAAAACAACTTAAAAAGAGCAAACATAGTTTGTATATTATGCAATATAGTATAAGTGTATCCTGAACAGCTACTTTACCTCATCCCCCCCTATATGCTCCAGATGTAAATGAATTAACAGTTTGTGACTAAAATCTTATACAAATAACGATCTTTCTGCAGAGCAATTTTCTGAGCCATTAATTATTTCTTTTTAATTCAGCATTTGATCTTTTATTATTATTTATTCAACCTACTTATTAACATCCAAACATAGCATATTCAACCAAGTTGCTAACTCATAAAGAAAATTCTGATGATCTGTTCTTCAATCTTAAAACAGAAACCAAAAAGTATATAAAAAAAATAAAAAATAGGCAATCAAAACTCAAGATATTCATGGTTGACACTGTCACAACACCAATCAGCCAAATAACCAAAATGGGCATGAATGAAATAGAAGAAAAAAGCAACAAGGCATACCAAAAGAGTAACCAGCAGCATGAAGGGTCACTAGGGTCACACTAACATAAGCAGCACCATGTAGATTTTGCAGAAGACCATAATGTGGGAAACTACTTACATTGAACAAGAGGGAGAAGTGATAGGTGAGTTTGTTAGATGGAATAATGAAGGGTAGTATGATGTTTTAGCATAGGGATGAAGAGACCAGGGGCTACCTTCAGAAATTGCAGAACCACTCACGAACTTAACTCTTGAATGATTGCACAATTGAAAATTTCAGATGAAACTCGAAAAATTGAATGAACGAATCAGTAGAAATTGAAATGGGTCAAAAATTTGAAAGATTGAGTTGAAGAGTTGAAGAACAATTCAGAAGGTATTAGGGTTCATGAATAGGATGTGTGTTGAGAGCGTAATCGATTGTGAATGGTGTTCTGAGTAAATGTTTTTGGTGTTTTTTGTTGGAATTGTAGGCTGGCCCCCCAACAATCCTGACTCAACCCGCTTTATTTGGGGCTGACTAGGGTAGGGCTTTCTTAAGCCACCTCTTTAAGAGGGCCAAACAGGGCTGGCCCTAGGGCTGATGGCCAAAGTGACGGGTCTAATTTTATGTTTAAGCATTTCATTTTAGTGTTGTTTGATGGTTTCTTTAGGCTTGTGTTTAATCTGGGAGGATTGATATATAAACATATAGATAATAAGATATTTGACTTTTTAAGGGATTCAAGTGACTAAAAAACTATAAGAGAAGATTAAAATGGAGCCCAGTCTTAGAATATGAGTTTTTGTATTTGAGCCTTTTATTGAGCTTTTACATTTGGCCTTTTAATGTTTTAATAATGTTTATTTTTTTTAATTTAGGTCTTTTTAATTGTTTGGGCTTTTAGTCATGGGCCTTGGTAAGCCTTTAGGCATATACTATAAATAGGGCTAAATGTTAATTTTGTAAGGAGTTTTGACTTTCATTTGGAATGAAGCTTTGATGCTTTTGTGAGAGGAAACTCTCTAGGTTCTTAGGAACTATCATTGATTATTATCTTTGAATTTCCATATTCAAATAGTGAATCTTCCTTAACTTATCAATTCCTAGGGATTATAGCGTTGTTCTTTCCATTTCTTGTCTCAATCCACTTTTCCCTTTTCTTTCTAATTTTTTTCTTGAATTTTTACCCAAATTGAGATGCTGAATTTTTATCCATAAAGGGATTTTCATCATCTGGTATTCAGAGTAAGGTTCAGCATCAAATCGCATCAAAATTGATTTCAATCCGCACCTGAATTGGACTTCCATTTGCGTCAATTTTTGCGTCAATCATTTTCGAATTATGCTGGCGGAATGGTTTGTTCAAGCGCGGTGCCTCTTGTTCATGTTGGTGCGTAATTATTGGCACGATTATGATTCCGTGTCAATTGTTGGAGTTGTTTCACGCTTATCTGAACCATTTTAGCGGTGCCTTTATTTTACCTCAATTCTAATCGCAAATTGTTTGGTGCGTCAATTCTTGGTGCAAGCCGGTGCATCATTTCCTTGGCCAAATCTGTTTGGTGCATCTCTTTTCTAGGTCAATTTCTATTCGGTGCCTTTCTCTTTATTTCTTGCGTCTTCAGCTTGGTCACCTGCTTGTGACGTTAGTTTTTGGATCTGCACTGTTTCGTGTGAATTTCGTGCATTTGGTGCTGTTCATGTGAATTCCGAATCTAATTTTGCGTCAATTTGATTCAAAATTGGTGTTGAAATTACTTTTTGGCACCTATTTTTTGCTGTTTGCATCATTTTTGTTGATTTTGCATCATTTTTTTGATTGATTAAAAATTCTACACTTTATGTTCTTGAGTGTTCATCATTGTTCATGTGTGTTCTTGAGAGATTTGGCAAATCCTTATGTTTGATCCATAAAAATTTGAATTAAGTGAGTTTGAGTATTTTTTGTTAATATTAAAAAGTTTGAGGACTTATTAGCAAAAGAAAAGGACTTAAAAGATAAAAAAGAAAATATTGGGGCAGAAGTGAAAATACAAAAAGTTTAGGGGCCTAAATGCAATTATGAAAAGTTTGGGGGTCAAAGTATAAAAAAAAGTTCAAAAAAAATAAAAAAAATACCATTGGAAAGAAAAAAAATCTGCCCTATAAGAAGTCCTTCTACACCATTGCTTAATTCTTTCTTTTTCATACACTTTTATCTCATTTTAGCTCTCTTGAATACACTAGTTCTTTACAAAGTTGAAATTTTGAGTTTTTTAGTTTTGTGTTGCTCTAATTCTTGTGTCTTCTAGTCTTGTCTTTGCTTAGCATTCTATTTTGAGTCATCCCTTTCATTTCTTTTAGCTTTTATTGCTTGTCTTTAAATCTCCTTGGTTTTGTCTTTGGGTTGTCTTTTTCTTTAGACTCTTAAGCTGAGCTAAGATTTGTTACATATTTCACTTTGAATACAAATTCTTGATTTGTGATTGAGAGTGCTTCTTAAGGACTAAAGAGGAGTTTGAGTGGAAAAAGGCAAGTGTGCACATTATAGAAAAAGCCTCAAAAGAGAGAAACACGAGTGATTTTGAGTGAAACACTTAGTGAGTGGTGAGGTCCATATTTCTATTATTTGTGCTAACCATTTTTGTGTAGGTATGTATTATTCTTCTTATTATAGAAGTGATGGAGGATATAAGGATGGAGAAGAAAAGAATCAAAAGAGAGATAGAGACAGAAAGCATAAAGAGATGTCATCTTCAAGGATTAAAACTAGTACTATAAAGTGCTCCATGTGTGAGGGATGGGGGCACATGACCTATCAATGCCCAAATTGGGAGATAAAAGAAAAAGAGGAAGAAGAAAACAAAAGAGTGAAAAGAGCAAAAAGAGATAAAAACATGAGAAAGAGAAAGAAGAGAAAGATGAGAAATACCTTTCTGCTATTGATTAAAGTGACCCAATCTATAGGATTTGTAGGGAAATGGCAAAAGAGATAAGTAAGTGGAGAAAAGAAGAAAAAAGAGAAAAGGAAATGAGAGAAAAAGAGTTACAAGAAAAGAAATAAGAGAGAAAGAGATAAGAGAAAAAAAGTTGAGAGAAAAAGAGTTAAGAGAAAAAGAGTTGAGAGAAAAGGAAAAAAAGACTTGAGAAAAAAAAGAAAATGGGTTAAAAGAAAAAGAGATGAAAGAAAAGAAAATAATTGAAAAAGAGAGTGAAAAAGAGAGAGCAACAGATAAAGAGAAATATGATTATTCTTGTTTTCATTTTGACCCTTTGTTTGTTTGTGAAGATTCTTTTGTCAAGGGGGTTCAAGAAGAATTTCCAAAGGAAGAAGACAAAGCACCAAATGAAGTCATTGATCCTTCTTTGACACAACATGAGTCTTTTTCTAATACTTTAACTCTTTCTCTTGAAGTGGATTGTGAACTCAATTCTTCTTTTGAATTTGCTTGTGCATCTAATCATGTAACTTCCTTTGTTTTGATGCCTAAGGAAGATTTGTACATAAAGGATCAATGGAAAAAGCAATTTGGAGAAGAAGTGGTTGCATATGAGAAACAAGACAATCATTTGAAGAAGAAGATTTTGACCGACACCATCTTTCAACCTTGTGGTTTAATGGATATGTTCATTCAAGATGCTTTTCATGTGCATGTGGCTTATGTTTTGCATAATACTTGTGATTTACATGATGCATTTGATTGGCATAACCTTGTTTTGGATATTAATGTGAAGTCCTTGAGACTTGAGATGAATTTAATTTTCATGATTTTTGATGATTTCTTTATGCTTGTGTTTGATCCGGGAGGATTGATATATAAACACATAGATAATAAGAGATTTGCCTTTTTAAGGGATTCAAGTCTCAATATAGATAGGATTTTCTTTTTTAATATTTTCTCAAAACTAAAACATATTGTTTTTGTGATGTAGGTACCTTAGCTCCAAATTCGAGGTCGAATTTCCTTCAAGAATGGGGGAATTATAAAGGACTAAAAAGCTACAAGATGAGATTAAAATGAAGTTTGATCTTAGAATAGGAGTTTATGTATTTGAGCCTTTTATTGGACTTTTATATTTGGTCTTTTTATGTTTTAATAATTTTTATTTTTTTAATTTGAGTTTTTTTAGTTGTTTGGACTTTTAGTCATGGGTATTGGTAAGCCTTTAGGCCTATACTATAAATAGGATCAAATGTTAACTTTGTAATCAATTTTGATTCTCATTTAGAATGAAACTTTGATGCTTTTGTGAGAGGAAACTCTCTAGGTTCTTAGAAACTACTTTGATTCTTATCTTTGAATTTTCATATTCAAAGTGACGAATCTTCCTCGACTTATCAGTCCTTAGGGATTGTGACGTCGTTATTTCCATTTCTAAACCTCAATTCACTTTTCCTTTTCTTTCTAAATTTTTTCTTGAATTTTTACCTAAATTGAGATGCTGAATTTTGATCCGTAAAGGGGGTTTTATCATTTGGTATCATAGCAAGATTTTCAGCATCAATTGCATCCTTGCTATGTTCGTGGAATCTGCAGTGCGTCAATTGGATCTGTTGGTGCTGCATGAGCTGTCACGAGTTTGTGATCTGAATCCGTGAGTTTCTCGGATTAGTGCTTTGCGTCAAATTCGTGAATCTCAATTGGAGTCATCGAGTTACTGGCGTCAATTCCCGATCCTTCGGTGCCTTTAATTTTGCTTCAATTTCACGTGCTTGGTTCAATTCCGTGAGTTAATCTGCTTCGTCAATTAGTTTACTGTTCCGTCAATTTTATTTCATGCTATTCGGTGCCTTTTGATCTATTGTTTGGTGCGTCACTTGCTTTGCTTGCTGTTTGGTGCATTTTGTTTGCAGCGTGGCTTTGCTTTTTAATTCTGATTCCGCGTCAATGTGAATTCAAAAGTGAGGTCAAATTACTTTTTGGCACCAGTTTTTGATGTTTGCATCATTTTTGTTAGAGTTGTGCCTTTGATTTTCATCATTGATTCCTTTGAGTGTGTCTTATGTTTAATGATGAAAATCCCTTTTTCGGATCACAAATTCAGCATCAACGTAAATAACGGAAATAAATAAGTTGAAAAAAATTTAAAGCGGAAAGACAAGAAATGGGATATGATGACACAATCGAAGCTAGATTGATAAATTTAGGAAGATTCGCCACAAAAAAAAGTGTTTCTTTTATAAAAATCTAAAGGTTCATCTCAAGAACCAAGAGAGAACTCTCTCAACTTAGCACAAAGCTAATTTTCTAAAAATGATCAAAGCTCCTTACAAATGTATTATAAGGCCCTATTTATACTAACACTAATAAAAATGTTCAAATAACTAAAAAGGTCCAACACAAGTCATAATGGACCCAAACTAAAAGGAAACGTCACTAAAAATATAAAAGGTCCAACAAAGGCTCAAATTACATAAAATCCTTTTTTAAAATTTGGCTTCACTTTAAGCTCTTTTTGTAGCATCCTAGTCCTTTATCAATTTGACTGGTCAAGGTTCCTAAACTTTTTAAAAATTCAAAAATTTGATTTTTAGTCCCTAAACTTTAGTTTGGCCGGTCAATGTCTCTAAACTTTTTAAATTTTGGTTTTTAGTCCCTGAAATCTCATTAATTCAGGGACTGAAAACTGAATTTTTAAAAAGTTTAGGAACTTTAACTGGTCAAATTTTGTTTAGAGACTAAAAATCGAATTTTTAAAAAGTTTAGGGACCTTGACTAATCAAACTAAAGTTTATGAACTAAAAACTGAATTTTGAAAAAATTTAGGGACTAAAAACTTAATTAACCCTATCCAAATTTATCAATGACACCTAAGCAACAAGCAATTAAGCATAGTAACTAAGAAAACAAACAAAACAAACAAATTTCATGAAAATAACAAATTAATAATGAAGATTGAAGCAAATCAAACTAAGTCAAACCTAACCTACTGTTCATACAAGGAAAAGAACCTTATCCTAATAATATTCAATTCCAATCCAGCTTAAAAGAAAGCTTGAAACTAAACGTTTTTTTTTACCAAAATAAAATAAGTAGGGATAATTAAGTTTTTAGTCCCTAAATTTTTTAAAAACTTAATTTTTAGTTTCTGAACAAAATTTTGGCCGGTCAAAATCTCTAAACTTTTTAAAAATTCGGTTTTTAGTTTCTAAAATTTTTAAAAATTCAGTTTTTAGTCTCTGAATTAATGAGATTTCAAAGACTAAAAACCGAATTTTTAAAAAATTTAGGAATTAAAAACTGAATTTTTAAAAAATTTAGGAACTTTGATCGATCAAACCAAAGTTTAGGGACTAAAAATCGAATTTTAAAAAATTTAGGAATCCTGACCAGTCAAACTAAAGTTTAGGAATTAAAAATCGAATTTTAAAAAAGTTTAGGGACTAAAAACTTAATTAACCCAATAAAGTAAACATTACAAGTCCAAAAATTCTTCCTGACCAAACACCAGTTTACTCCAAAAACCTAAATCTTCAAATTTCCTAGTAGTTGAGGTTAAAGGCACATGGACAAAGGATCGGAACATTTTATCTATTCGCCCATTAAAGTTTAAAATAAATAAAATTAAGAAAATAACAAAATGTGAACCCAAAGAATCAAAATACAAGATCAAACTAATATAGATTCATTAAAATACCAACTATTATGTGCAAGTGAACTATGTACAATTGTACATGAACAATATTATGTGCAAGTGAACAAATGGATTCAATGATCAACAAAGGAAATTTCAACGAGGAACAAGAATCAAACCTCCCAATCCCACATATTTCAATTAAATTTGATCTCTTTTCTCCAGAAACACACTCTCCCTTACTGTTTCTCTCCTTAAAGCAATCCATTCAGCATCCTCACTTTCATGTTTTCATTTTATCACAAACTCCCTTTTTTGTTAATCAATCTCCTCAAAACCCATTTCTTAATCATGTCAAGCTATCTATTATTTTTTAATTTTTTAATGTCATCATTTGAAAGAAGCCATGATGAAATTGAGTGCTGACCTAAGGTTTTCTCGAAGGATTGATCGATAAACAGCAACAATATCCTAGTTTTCATCATTTTCTTATCCTTAAATAGTTCAATTCCCTTTTTACTTCCTTGCTGTATATTGTATGGTGAATCCGATATCAATTGTGCTATCTATCCAAATTATATCTACATTCAACATAAAACTTGGAAGTCTTGAATTGAGAAGGGAAATGCGAATGCAACAACCATAAAACACACAATTCCGTATGCATATTATATCATTGATTCAGAGTTCAGTACATTAACAACTTATAAAGGCAGAATTGTGTTTCCCACTGAGATGAGCATGCCTGGCAAAGAAACCAAACAAAACTCAAAACTCTTAATTAGTTATTCATTGAAAACCACCAAGACCAAAGTTAGTTCCTTTATGGAACAATGTCTTTTGGGTCAAGTACAGATTGTGGTGATGGTGGTGGAGGTGAATGAAGAACAGCCTCATCACAATAACCCTCATCACAATAACCCTCCAAGAGAGGCAACAATGTTGGACCAGCAATCATGTCCAATCACCTTAATTGCTTGGCAGCATCCATGTCCAAGGTAAGTCTCGCCATTGAGAAAAAATGTTATAATTTCTCCACTGCATGCTTGGAGTTGCCATAGTGAATCCCAACAGTAGGAGGGTTCACCCTCCACCTTCAACCGAACTGCAAGGCTTGAAGAGGGGTTAGAGAGTGACGACCTTGACTCAACCATAGATGCTGATGAGACCAATGCAGTTATAGTCAGCAAAGAAGAAAGAATAAAAAGGTTGTGAGTGGAAGCCATTTTAGTCTTAGAGGAAAAGATGTGTGTATCTGGTGAAAGCATGGTTGGGGTTTATATAGAATAGAGTAGGGGGAGTGGAGATGAAGAGTGTGAAAATCATTAATTTAATTTAACTTGCAGTGCTTACATAAGGGAAGGGAATAAGACAGGAAGAGGATGTTCATCTTCTGTGTATTAATTGAGATCAAGATTTTATGAAATTTAAGTGCTAATTGATTCAGCAAGTGTCCCTCTATCTCTCCTTCCTTCAGAAGCATCTTCAATGGGGCAACCTTAAGCAACCCACATTTTATATTTTCTTTTTATTTCTACTTAATTTTGTTTTACTATTAAAATATTAATTTTTAAGTAAAAACTAATTTTTTATTTATAAGCAATCGATTCTTATATAAAGAATGGTGTTTAAATTTAAGTAACACATCCTACCATAGCTAGATAAACTCCACTAAGAAAAAAAAAATAATTCCCTTACTCAAAGAACCCACTTAAACAACAATAAAATTACTCTTGTAATTCCATGGACATTGATCAATATTCAATTCATATTTGTCCATTAGACTCTTTGGCTGTTAAGATATAAGTAGACAAGGTAATTATACATACAATTGTAAAAACAAAGAGTTTGCATGTTAGAGAACACAAGCCTGCTAATGTACATTATATAAAAGTTATATTATATGTCATAAAAAATGATATATTATATTATATTATATATTACGAGCTACAACTTTTTTTATATAATTTATCTTTATCTATCCATTTATATACTTTATTAAAAAATTCCACTAAAATTTTTATATGTGGTTTTCTAAATTTGTTTTTTGACAGATAGTTTTCTAAAAAAATTATTCATTATTTTATTTGTTTATGCTTTATTAACTTTTCACTTTTCTCATTTATATCTTAGTTAACTTTTTATGAAGGAAGCAATAAGAACAAAGTATATTACAATGATCTAGCTTAGTTGGTTAAACAGTATATGTGAGTTGTTGTAAATTCTTAATATCGGAGTTTGACTCTTCTCTAAAAAAAAAAAAAAAATAGATTGTATACCCTACATTTTTGCTTCTCTTTGGAGGGTTTCACTTATCCAGAGGAGTTGGGGAAGTGTCATCGAGTCACAGACTCACAAGATATAACATATTAGACAATTTATAAGGAGATGAAGACTCATCAATATACCCCACTTGTTTCTATCTTGAGTTTTGTGGTATCAGTGTCAACAACAATGAATGATTTCTTCAAAGACAAAATTTCACCCCAAGTTAATTACTTTAATTTGCTATATTCTGTATCATGCTATTTGGAATTACATACTCCAGCATTTTCTCGTGTGACAGTTGTTAGACATCAATGTTGCATTGCATACAATCTTTTTCAATAATCATTGTCAAAGCTAGTCACGGTTGTATTGTCCCATGCATGTTGTGTTTTTGGGTCATTACCAAGATTAATTTTTTGTATCTTTTATTGTTGCTAAATTTGGTACATTTTGTGCTAAGTTTTGCTATCAATTATTAATAAAATCATTTCGCTTATATATAAAAAAAAAAGTTAACTTTTTACATTTTTACTATTTTAGTTTTTGATTATACTATTAATTTATTTAATTCCTATAGTAGTTCTTATTTTAAGATTTAGTTTCTATATGATAAAATTGTAAGTTTTAATCCTTATGCAATTTTTTGTAGCAGTTTAGGACTACAAAAATAAAATAGCAATTTTAACGACATGGACTAAAACTTAACTTTTATGCCTATGTAGAGATTTGTAACTTACAATTTTCTCTTATGAGACCTAAAATTTAAAATGGAGATAGCTATAAAGACTAAGTGAATAAACAACTTTTAGTTTTTATTAATTATAAATTTGTCATTTATTTTTTCTTAATTTTCAAAACATATACTAATCACCAAAAGTTATTCAACTTTTGATTGCTATCCACCACAAAAAAAATAGTAATGAAAAGTTTAATAATTTTTTAATAAATTAAAAAATAATATTTTTATGTAATAATAAAGAAAAATAAAGAATATATATTGGAATGGGTGAGACTATTGATACTCCTATATATATATTTACACTTCTCATTTATTTACCTTATGTTTCAATGTTTCAATAAGAATAATCATTTATTTAGTCAATGTTTCAATTTTACCTTATGTTTTTCTTTTAAACAAAATTCAAAATCAGTATATCTCTCTTACATAATAATAATAATAATAATAATAATAATAATAATAATAATATTCTTATTCATATTCTTATAAAAAAATAATGGACTTAAAAAAGACAAGGAGGAAGACAGAAGATAATCATTTTTTATCAAGTTTTGACATTAGTTGATTTTTTTTAAGGGTTTAGTTTATTGTTATTTTATAAGTTCATTCCACTAGTACTTAATGGTTCAACTTCTACACTTCCATGATCATAGCGACTCTCTTATGTGTGCATATACAAGAAATTTAAAGCATATTCATGTTTTAATTTTTTTTTTTTTAAATGAAGGTGAGGTTTTACACACTTTATTTTCTTATTCACATTCTTTTGTATTTTTAACTTCAATTACTTATCGTAAAAATTAAAAAAAAAATCATTTCATTTCCTTTGAAACTAAAATAAAGTAAAAATAACATGATATCATTAAGATTGATTGTACTAATAAAAAATATCATTATCTCAGACCATCAAAGCCAATATTTCATCCAAACAAGAACCATGACAAAAAAAAGGTTCTTGTTTTGTCAAATCAACAATCATTGCCTTTACATTTATACAAAATAATGGCCCGAAAATAATTGGTTGAAATACATGGCCAATCCATAATCAATTATGGGTTACAAATGGATTATCCAAACTGTGTCACTACACTGCCAAAATTATCTTAGGCCTAAGGGCCTTTTCCAAGCATACATGTTGACTGCTACTTGCTTTTCAAGTAGACAACACAAATATCTGTTCAAAAGAATTTCTACAAAGAACCTAGAGCATGTTTGGATAACCGTTACACCCTTTCAAAAGTACTTTCAGAATAAAAGATACAAAGAGCATGTTCTCTAGAAGTATGTTCAGCATCCAAAAGTACATTCAGAACGATTATCCAAACATGCACCTAATTGGTCGGCTACGCAATCAAAAAAATGTGCACTATAATGTAATTACTCCTTCCTTGCCATGGTTGACCTCTTCCAGGAAAGTCCAGCTGGAAAACCAACTGCACTGACGTGCAAGTTGCCATCATCATGTGGCTGCAAAACTTTACTTTTACTTTTTACAAAAAACTTGGTTGGCTATGGAAATTCTCTGTAGCTGTTTGCAATCCCTTCCACACTGCATCTCCACATTCTTAACTGTCTGCTAAAGAATAGGCACTGCCAGGAACCTCAACTAAAAGCTCATCTTCAAGTATACTCCCTTCTTCCTCGAGAAGCCTATGGTCCTGAATTTGATGCATGAAGTGATGTGAATAAAAGCTCATAACACTCATCAACTTTGGATCTCTAACATCAATAGTTATCTTGTTAATGGTTTTACTTGTGTGTGTATGTAAATAACACAATTTTGGCCAGCAAGGTGGAGACAAGCCATACTTAACAACTAGCTCAAATTACTTCCTAAGCATGCAAAAGTGATCAAAGCAACCTATGAAATGACTATCAGGAAGCAGGTTCTATATAGTACAACAATTTCTTGACTATGAAGAATGGAGAGCAATATTTTAAAAGTTACTGTCTAATGCACCCAACATGGAAATAGCACATAAGATAAGCATGGTGCCAATACAGCAGAATCCTGGAAAACAAACTCTACAGAATAGCTGAGTGAGTAATCAATATTAGAACACATCAAAATAACTAATCTAAAGTTTACTATCTTCACAATATTAAGAATTGAAGAATACCTGACCAACAAATATAATCATTTAATATTATTATTTAAAGCATGCAGATGAGTCTTACTATATGATAATTCCAACCGACAAAATGCACCTAAATCAAAAGCAACAAGCCACTTATCCTAGCATGGCAATTTCCAGCTGAACCTACACTGACCAATAAAGGGTGCTTTTGGTTTACAGAAATTTTTTTTTGTTTTTATCCTATTTTCACTAACAATTACAAAAATGATATCTTCTTTTTACTTTGCTGATTTCACCATTTTCTATACAAATCTTTAAAACAAGAAATAAAATGAAAACAATTTATCATATTTTTATAATTAATAAAAACAGAAAATTAAAACGGAACATTTCTACAAACCAAATGCACCCTAAAGATTTGAATGGCTACTATCATACAATCCATTAGGTTTGGTTAATAGTGTCAGGAGTGATAGCATTTTTTGAGCATTTCATGTCAGACAGACATAATTGTTTATCGTTCTAACTTTTACGATGTGAGCAAGCAAACAGACCCATTCGTCATTCAACGTTCAACTAGTATTGGCTGATTTGGCTCCACCTTTTGCCCATGCTCATGCATGCTAAAAGCCATGGAAAATTGACAATGTTTTGTAATACAACATTTTATTGCCTCTATCTTGAATTTATTTATATTAAACACCTTTTATAGTTAGTACAGGTTTTCACCAAAATGTAGATAAGGGTATGTTCAACTTTTAAGCAGCAGTTGACACACACCTATTGTTAACAGCCAAAAAACTAAATCTTATCCTTACCTAAATGGAATGAACGCCTGGCATAAGTTGTGTCATACAAATACTGGCATTAATACATCTCAGACTGACTGACAAACAAACCAGCGGGAATACATGTCTATGCATCAGCCAAAAAGGGAAAATAGGCTTGCAACATACCTTAATATTAGTGCCAGCAGCACCCTTAATACCATTTTTCATGCTATTCATTAACACTTTTAGTTGTTTCCTGGCATTTGCTCTTTCTATGCGTCGTTCAGCACATTGTGCGGCAGTAACATCATAATGGCAGGCCACACAGAGAGTCCTCATATTCTCCAGCTTGCATTCACCTATAGAAATAATTAAATAAGGTATGAAATTAAACTTGAAGCTAAAATCCTTTTTTTTCTGCAAAATAGAGGAATTATTATGAGTGAGAGACAAAAAAAGTACCTCCGTCGAAAATTAAATAAGATATAAAATTCAAACACTCAGCTAAAATACAACTCCTCTGCATACGAGAGGGAATAACTAGGGAGGGAGAGACATGGATAACATCTCAATTGAAAAATTTATAGAACAAGACAAGAAACACAATAATAATTGGCCAAAAGTACAGTTGAAAGAAAATCATAAAAATCTTATATGACTCGGTCTTCTGCAGAATATTAAATGACATCTGGATCAATTCAACAACCATTTAAGGATTCCTCTAATATCAATAAGAAAATAAAATATCATAATGACAGAATGGCACCACTACAACAACCATTTCCATTTAGCCAACTAAAACCTTCGTCGAAAGTGTACCAGAGTATTTAACACTATGATAGCTTCCAAAATTGTATTTCCAAATCAAGTTTAATTCTGAAACACAATCTAATGGTCATTTCTAGGAAAAACAGGTCACTATAACTAGAAATTGATATCATATTTCTTCCTAAAAAGCAAGTAGGATTAAACTTTAAAATAAATTCTACCTCCTCCTTGATATACTGGAACAATATGGTCAGCATGCCATGCATTGCCTTCAGTTGGTTCATTCACAAGCTTCTCAAGCCTGCAGATGGTCAACTAGTGTTTCAGAAGACTGTTGGTGTAAGATTAACAAGCAAGTTTATTAACACTCTTCTGTATAGCAAGTCTTTTAACAAGCCTATAATATTATTTATTAACATAAGAGAATCGACCATAGGTATTTCACTTTCATATTCATAGACTTACTTGTTCTTCCGTTTAGCAACATTTGGCGCTACTTTCTCTATGTACTCTCGCCGCCTTTCCAATGACAAAGGTCTTATTTGCTCAACAAGCTTATGACAATCCAATTGGCAATTTGTGCACACACCATGTTCAATTTTGAAAAGTTCCTGAAGATATCAACTCAAGTACATTTAATGCTAGCTCAGACACGGGACAAAGCTACAAAATACTGTTTCTAAGGTAGAACATCCAAACAACAAAGCAAAATTAGTCAACCACATCTTAATTTGAATGAATATGATCAATGTTCTGACCTCACGGAGGAATCTATTGCTAGTTCTCATACGATATTCCTCATAGCAGACAAGGTTACAAAAGAGATCTTCAAAAAATTCAGGTGTCTTGGCATTGTTACCCCTGAAAGTAGAGTTATTAATTATTAAACACTGATATATATATATATATATATATATATATATATATAAATATATATATATATATATAAAGCAATATATGATTGTTATAGGACTTACAGGCACTGCTTTTGACAAAGCTTACAGAGTGGCTCATCTGTCACACTCCAGCCTTGAGTGTATTCTTTTTCCTTCTTACCAAGGCCACTTCGTAGATAAACCTTTCTCCAAACAGCATCTGATGGTAAAGGATAGCTAATCTCCATTAAGGGTGTCTTGCGTCTTTTACTTCCACCATTTAATAATCCCTGTCAATCATAGACTTCTGTTACATTATATAAAGGAAAAAAAAAATAGTAGCAAGGATGGATTAACTTTATGAAAAATAACCATATCCATTAAAAACAAGGTTTAATTTCACAATACTCACCTTGTTGTTGTGGTTATTGCTTTCACTCAAGTAGCATAATTCAACAGCCAAAGGAAGTTGTAATGGTTTTCCAAGTAACTTCCTGCGTTCAATTGACCTCAAGTTCTTCCACTCTTCCGCAAAAGCCAGAAGAGCATGCCTATAGGCAGGGTTGTCCTTGACAGATACAAACTCTGTTTTCAGTTTCTCATCATGAGCCTGTTTCTCATCATCAGCAACAGAACTTAACAACTCAAGTTCCTCTGGTCGAAAATTCTCATAAAGTGGCTGTGGTCTTTTATCAGTACCCAAAATGCAAGTATACAAGTGGATCCTTCCAGTGTATGGGCTCACCTGAAGAGAAAGCAAATGTTATTCCCATATTCGTAAGAATGATCAACTGCACAATCCAACCTATATGCATAGCACCAAGGGTAACTAACTGTACCCAAAGTTGAAAATGTATGTGTGCATTCTGCTCTAACCAAAAATATACCAAAGAAAAGCATAAATCCCACACTAGAATCACATCGTTTAAGCTCCCATATTCTTTCAAATACAAGCTTCAAAAACATCAGAAAAGTCAAAAGTCACTCTAAATGGTTGACACTTCATAGCAATTTCAAAAATCAAATAATCATAAATTTGTTTCATGAACTTTGCTTCGATTATGTAGAGTGATAACCAAAGAGTCAAATGCCTAAATGGATATCAATTTTCTTGTACAATGGACTGACTCGTTCTAACATCAACCAACAACTTTTAAAAATAAATTTCACCTCAAAGCGCAGAAAATCAACTTGATTAGAACAATGTCTATCGGCTTCAACTGGATTAATAGACTGGTTGTCATCTGCTTCTGTTGTTGAAACTGATTTCATATCCTGCAACTGAAAAATAAGACCATTAAGCACTCACAAACACAGACATGAACAAACTGCAGTCCACTACATGAGAAAGCTGCAAATGAAAGTGCACCCGTATTACTTGATCTCTGTCTTCAAAACTCTTTTCAGGATATCTCTCCGCGGCATCAAAAACATCAACATCACAAGTTTCATCCAGAACTGAAGCCTTGCCTAAATCTTGGCAGGAAATATTATCAGCCTATTCTAGCAACAAATTAGAATAATTAAAAAACAAAAAAAGCAAGTAACACAGTGAATAAACAAAGACAACGAAATACCATGCTAAAGTGAAGCAACACAATTTAAAGTGTTAACTACAAGTACCAGTGCATTACCATAATATTAGAACTCCGAATTGAGTTATTAACAAAAGAAATCCCCTCATCAGATTTATCATCTTGATTTGCTTCTGATTCATTTGAGTTTACTGCAGAAGGTTGCTTATCCAATCGAGTTTCACCTACTGCATCTTTGCACGCAGATTGCTCTTCACTATTATCACTTTTCAGAGATGAGTCTAAATAAGAAATACCTTCAACCTGCCACCAAATATCCCCAAAAGGAAGATGTTATACAAGGGAGGAAAAAATTCTAACACATCACAAAATATCAAGCATTTTTGTTTCATAATAATGGAAACAGAAGTGTATCTTACTAGGTTATCAGAAGCTAAAACTCTAAGACAAGCTTTCACAGGAAAAACACAGAGAGTATTGAATCCAATTAAATAGTAAACTTATGAAATGTTCTTAATTGGAAAGACCATTTATTTATTGCATAAGTTGTACAGGGTATTCATTTGCATTTCATTGAACATAAAAAGTACACAAATTGTAACTGAGTATGAGGATTGAGGAGAGTTACAACTCTGGACAAACTAAATGCTTAAAAATTTGTTTTACAAATATGTAGTCAAATCAAATCTTTTAATGGTAAGCTATTTGAAATTTGAAATGAATGGTAGACCCATAAATCATAACGTACTAATTTAAGATTTAAAATAGCTTACTAGTATAAAGAAAATTTGCAAATACCTATGCTTTTCAATATGAAGCTAACAGTGTTAAAAGCATTGAAAAACAGAAACATGATACCTGTATCTCTTTCATCGCATCATATTTGCCGTCAGTTGTACATGAAACACGTTGCAAACTTTTGTTCAAATTTTTCCAATGTGATTCATCCAAGGTATCCTGCAGATGGATTATACCAACAAATGCAGCTTGTGAGAGGCATTAGGCATATCACAACAAGCCCTAATCCCAAACTTAATGGATGAGAACCTAATCACCTTTGCACAGAATATGTATACATTAATTGCATTTGTTTGTCCCCGACGATGAGCTCTATCTTCAGCCTTCAAAACATTATTTACATAAGATACAAAATCAGGAATACCCCACATGTTACAGTAATACAGTTCATCATATGATGGAGCCATCATATACAACAAGAATAGATCAAACAAAATGTATGTGATCGCCATAATTTAAAAAAAAAAAAATACATGAGCTCTGATAAGTGATAATTATTGTGGAGAGAGATAAAGAGAGAGAGACAAAGAGAGAAAGGGATGAGTAAACTGTAATTGGGTGCTCTACAATGTGTAGCTACCCTCATATTTATATTACTAGGTTAAGTATATATACAAGCACTTGGGCCAAGCCCATATACATACTAAAACCCTTTTATTCTAAACAACTCTAACATAAACGACTTTAACAATTATCAACACTGCATCAGTTTCGTGATAAAAAAGACTGCATCAAGTGTAACACTTGGCATGATTATTGTCAGAAGAAAGATGAATATTAGTTCCATTAGATCTATTGGCTTAGTGTGACTCAGTTCCAATTTTGCAATAAAATATTATCAACTATCTTATACAGATGCACCTAAGTGTCCATTGCTTTGTTCCTTTAAAAAAAGCCATCTTTAGATGTGTCCATAATCCCAACAATACTGCCATTCAAACATCTAGCACCAGATTGAGAAACATTCCAGGCATGGTATTGACATAATAAAGACAGCCTCATTATTGTATATCAGTATATCACACAGCAATAGGACTACTTTATTCCTTTCACTACACTAATCAGTTCTCCGCCATTAGGGATATGCAATCATCTGCAGAATCTTTCAAACTTATATTGATACTTCATTTGCACATACTGTTTCAAACCAATGAATGTTTTCATAATCTATTGTCATAAGAGAAAACACAAGTCACTGGCATATGATACCAATTCTACCACCCAACAATAGTTATAAATACAAATTTATTAATGAAGTGATATTCCATCAAACAGAACCTGGAGCATTATAGTTGGGCACTGTGGTAGCTCCAAGAACACAACATCTTGTGCCGTTGAGAAATCAAGTCCAAAACCTGCTGCTAGAATACCTATTATCGCAATTTTAACCTGACATAAATGAAACTTATAAGTCAAAGTAAACCTAAATGAAGAGGCAAAACAGTTCAACCTTGATTAAATGGTATAGATAACACGGAAGTCAGAACACGTATCGCATGTAAGTGCACAAGAAAGTAGGGCAATCAAGGGTAGTTAGTTCGATGGTAACAGAAATGCTCCAGATGGTTGATTTTAGGAATTACATGGTTCTTATTTTTAACATACACAACAAATTGTGCTTTTAACAAGTGGAGCACCAGACTTGATCTTAAATGTGACATTAATTTGTTTAATAAATCTGTGAAGTATCCATGCATGCTCACAACTAGATAAAAAAAAAAAAAAAATCACATCAATTTGCCAAATAGAACAATGATAATAAGACTGAGTCTGATCGTCAGAAAATGCAACATCAAAGTTTTTATTCGTGCAACAGGAGAAATAAAGCATCGAAAAATTACAGGTTATTATTCCAAATACAATAAACTTGTATAAATAGAAAAATATCATAAATAGGGAAACAAAAGAAAGAGCGCAGAAAATTTTCATAATAACTTGAGGAGAAAAATGCAAAGGTTGTGATACCTCTGGTGATGACCGAAATGAGACTACTGCTGATTGTCTATCTCTGGCAAGAGTATTTCCATCAATTCGCACAAAACTTATCCCTTTCTCACATATAAACTCCTGAATGGTTCAGAAAGGCAAACTTTATATCAGAATTTAGATATAAATGTTTGCGGGACATCATAGTCATCAAATCACCAGAGGCCAAAGTAAAAGAAAGTATGATGATAGCCAATTGAATAAATGGAGAAGACATCAGACGGAGAACAACATGCTCCAGTCACTAAACAGGTCACAACCAGTCAGAGTAATTTTAAAAGTAAACTGTACTTCTGATTCATGAAGGTAGGCTAGGAGCATGATTTACTAAGGCAAAATTTGGCCCATTCTTTTTTTTGGCTTAAAAGTACTTCAAAGTTAAAATTCAAAATAATAGCTTTAAAAGTAAAGTAGAGCTGTTTGACAGTTTTCATTTCTTTTAACTTACCCTAGAGCGAGCACGAAGAGAGAGGGAAAGAGCAAGGAGAGAGAGAGCAGGGGAAAGAACGAGGAAAGAGAGAGCGGGGATTGGGGAGAGAGGAAGAGAAGTTAGCCTTTCTTTAAAAAACTCTTTCGCCCAATTTTTTTTAAAAGCTATTTTTCCTTTTCTTTTATAAAAAATAAGCTGCTTAGTCTTTTGAGAACTTTTTAGAAAATATGTTTGGCCCAACTTCTCTTTTTAAGGAGAAGAAAACCCCAAAAAAAGTTGGGCAAAACACTACCTAAATTTGACATGTGATAGCCAGCCCAAAGCAAAGGAGAAAAGTCAAAAGGAGAACATTGAGTCACTGACGTCACTCTACTATTTTACATGCTGCCAAAGGGACTTTCAGTAAGCAATAGCTTTCAAACCTGTGCTCCGTCAAGAACTTTGTGGTGATGAGCAAAAATTATCATTTTTGAAGCATTCTCTGACCCTGCAATGATTGGATGGAGGGCAAGCCATTCACGAAAACCGGAAAGCTTTGCAATTCCAAGTTCTTGATAAGAAAGCTTTCCTGAAAAAAGGAAGAAAAGATGAATGAAGAAACTTCTATAATAATCTTCCAGTATTACAGCCATAGCATATCTGCTTTTCTGCATATACACATACAGAATAAGAAATATTATCTCGATACAATGGAAATTAGCATGGCCATTCACTTTGAACAACACAAAAAACCAACTACCAAGCAACATTTTTTATGAAAGTACAGGCAAACATTTTTTTACAGTTCAAAAGTAGGTTGGTAATGTTGATCACAAAGCTTGCAAATGGACTTGTTTTATTACTTTTTTGGGTCCTATTGGATATTCTTGAGATTGTTGGTATTATTTGTCTTTTTTGGTATCACAAGTAAATTCTAAACCATCTAGGTTTGGGACTAAATTTTTAGTTATTCGTGCAATAAGCAATCAAATTCATTGTTATGAAACTTCAAAAGCTTTTGAGCCTGCCTTCTCTGGATTTTTTATGCAATTTCATCCCAATCTACTAAAACAAAGATGAACTGAAAGCTATCATGTGACACGTTAATTGACACAAAATCCAACATCTCACTGCAGTAGTGGCAAAGATTCCTTAACATACCATCAGGTTCATCCAAGTTTTCCAAAGGCATGTCTTCACTTTCCCTTTCAGAGGCATCAATATTCAATACCCCAACTGCAGTTTTTGCAGCAACTATATCTGATCTTTTTATCAACAGTCTTATAATTTGCCGGCGTTTTGGAGGTAACTGTAGCATCACGTGTTCCTTCAGACGCCTTATCTACAATGGAAGACATAATAAGACCATATTCTTTAGAATTGAGGAGAAATATCATAAAAAGCTATTATATTCAAAGAGACATAATAAAGTAAACACCAGTATTAAGTATTTAAATGTAAAATGTGGCAGTCACCAGTCAGTAAACCAAATGGATATTTAAAATCAAAATCACTGGATCTAAATCATTCCTGAAGTAATACCTAAGCATTTTTTTCAAAATAAGTAGTAGTTGGTATGAACTTGAGGAAAAATACAAATGTGAACCCAAAATACAACTATTTAAAAATAACAATGTTTCTGTGGTTTTATTTTATATACTAAAAAAGGATATAAACCTATGAGTAATAATCACATCATCAATATTAAAACAACAATCAAGCCTTATCCCACTAGGTGGGATTGGCTAAATAAAAAAAAAGCACAATCAGATCACAGTCATCAAAAAGTCTAATTTGGCTGCACAAATTTCAGAGCAGAACTGCTCTCATTGCTTCAAAATGCCAGGCTAGCATTTAAAGAGCTGATGTCAAAACAGAAGGATGCTTCTAGAAAATTAATTGATAACAATAGTCCAAGAAAAAAATACGAAAAGTTGAAGTACTCATCAGATGATTAATATGGGTATGAGATCCCACCATAACAGTTTGCTTTAGTAACACGTTCAATTCTTCCAAGCGCACACCCTTTGAATAATCCTGCAGCACAATCCCATCATTTATGCCAATTTCTTAACAACAAATTACTACCCAAAAAGAAATATCAATCCGAAAAATATAAATTTCAACACTATTCCCTCATCACAAGTAACTACAGATTAAAAAGATGATAATCTTTATGTCAATGATGGGTATTATTAAACAACACCTCCAAGAGGCCAAAACAGAAAAGAAGTAATTTAATGCTCCAATCACAGAATCTAAAAAATCTATGACCTTTGAATTAGTCTTTTTTTGTTAGTTTTTTTTATTTCTAATATAGAGAACATAACAATTTTATAACATTTTCTTTAGCCAACCGTAACCATATTTTGTTATACCAACCAAGGTATGGGAATAACATAAGTGACCATCCTGAAGTACATCACACAAAAGGTAATGCTCTTCTGTTGTAAGAAATAACAACTTAGCAGCTAGAAGATCTCATAATGTTGACAAATAGACAATAGACAAATACATACATTCCACATGCATACATTCATAGAGAGGATATGAAGTGCTTTTCTAACAGGATTACCGCAAAAAATTTTCCTTGGATGCCTTTGATATATTTTAAATCGCAATAAGTTTTAGCAAACTCGTATTTGGTCTTCCCCAGCAAACCAGGCCTGTAAAATGGAAGCATTTGGCAGAAAACTGCATTAACAGGCTTCATAGAAATAGAAAATTTAAATATGGAAAAATGCTCAATGTGAATATACTTGCCATAACATATTTATCTGGTTATATATGTCGTATGGTCTATGAGCACCTAGGAAGAAATGCAACATAAGATATAAGAAAACTTTAAGTGTTAAAATAATAAAAAATGAACAGAGGACCCAAATTACAACAAAGAACAGAAAGTTAAGAAATAAGGAGCCAAAACCAAAATATTAAAATAAGATTTTTCAATTTCTTCCAAGGATAACTATTAAGTTTAAAGCATATGCAGCTGGCTTGCTGTGATCCATGCTACAACCTTGACAAAGAAGGTGTCCCTGATAGCAGAATTATACGCTTGACTTTCAAAGCCACATCGAGAACAGCCTGTATCTGTTAAAACAAAAGATATGATGACAAATTATAAATAACTTTCAGGATTTAGCTAAATAAAAGATACAGAGATAAAGGATAATTCACTAAATTACAATTACAAGGCACTAATTAAGAACATGAATCTGCCTTCTGAAAGCAGTTCTTCAAAAAGAAAATGAACTTGAACTAAGCATATTTGATTTCTAACTCTCTGAGCAGTGAGCATAAAATCTAGTTATTTGATTCCCAGACCCCAACCAAATCTTCTGATCCCACTAATCTAAATCTCATTCCTCTATCCAAATTCATATCAGTCCCCAAAACTATTAATTAATAAGCCTTACAGCTTATGCCAATATCCAAAGAGTTCTTTAATCCTGAATGCCTTTCATTTCCAGCAAGCAATTATAAATTAGCCCTGCATTGGTATACACTTTAATAAATTGTAAATGCTCATTCACAATGGGGGCCATAAAAGGATAACTATGCTAGTAATTGTAGCTACAACAGCTATGATGTCATCATCCGTTGCAGGAACCACGATAGGAAGCATCTAGCACAGCAGTAGTTTCCACCCAACCACTCATGCACACAAAGGCAATGGAAAATCAGTGTTTCACAGAAATAAACACACAGGGATGGAACCAGAAAACATGCCAGGGAGGGGCAGCCAAAAATAAACAAACTTTTAACATACATAATTATATTAATAAATTAATAAATTATAACATTACATAATTTTTATATAAAACTTAAAGATATATGTCTGTGTGTGTTTATAAAGAAGTTTTAAGGGAAGGGGGACCAGGCCCACCCGACCAGGCCCATCCTTGTGCTCGTTGATCCTTCTCTATGAATACATACAATGCTACTCACATACAAAAAATAATGGTTTTCACTCGATGATCATTTTTCTCTCTCTATAAATGTCACATGTATATGTATCAATTTTAGTAAATATAAAGGAAATCCATATCTAATACATTAAGCAAACTTCTTTTTGGTGTTTTAAATTTTATAATCAAATGGAAACATAGCATACCTCTCCTGGTTCTGTTTTCTTCGTACATCGCACATGATGAGATTCATCAACAATCAGGAGAGCCCATTCACGTTCAAGCATGCTCTTCCTAAGACGATGAAGCATGGTATAAGAAATAACCACAACTCTGGGGCTTCTTGTTAAATATATAGGGTTGTCTCGATGGCCAAAAACTGGATTTGAAGAAACATGTAAATGTCAACTAGCTAGCGAAAGAAAGTAAAGTTTTTGCAACAAAGACATGAATAAAAAAGCCATACAACAAAAAGGGAAAATAACATCCAAAATTTCAAATTATTAGGATTGAACTCAGTCTACAAAATTACTTTAGATGAAGAATAAAAATAGAAAAAAACTTTCACATATTCAATTTTACATTTATGTACGCGCTTAGTTGGTTTCTTGCAATATGGCATAGATTTCAAAGCCAACATGATGTGAGACATTAGAAGAAAGATAAGCTTAAATTAAATAGCTTATGAAATGATAATATGATCCAAAAAATAAAATTTTCTCACAGGGCCTCACTATGGCCTTTCCATTAATAGCTTACATGATAGGCATGCCACACTGGTAAGTTATCAGAATGAGGATGTTGTTCGGTAATTCAGTTTAGTCTTCTGTATATTCAGTTCAAGGGTACTTGGGTACTTTATTTTCAATACTACTATAAAGCTGTTGTTGTTGGTGAGCATTCACGTAGATTTCACTCTCTCTCTTTTTCTTGTCTTGTTTATAAGAAAAATTGTTTGGTGTTTCAACAAGTTTTACATTGGCTGTCAAGTGCCTAATACAACCCTCCTCCTTTATTGGGGCTTGGGGTTGGCTATAAGAGAAATTCTTAAGGAGAAGAGTACAGAGGTGGACAATGAGTCCTCTATCACAGCCAAGGCTCAGTGAAAATAACAGATCTTATTTATTGGCCTAGTAGTAGTAGAAGGTTGTACTCATAAGAGAACTCGCTTGGCAAAATGATAGAAAGTTGGGCCAGATCCCAAGAGAAAAATGGTACATATAGTGTATAGCTTGCTTCTGCTACTGATGTCAATGCGATGTCAGCATCAGTAACACATAACTGCAGAGAAATTAGCAACAGAAAACGTAAAAGAAACACAAATAATCCAAAGCCATGGAGAACTTTGGTCTCTTCCTGCAATTCCCTCTCCTCAGATCTTTCCTGCCTCTTCTCTCTCTTTCCTTCCCCTCCTCCCCTTTTCTCCCCTATTCCAATTTCCAACCAACCGAATCCTCCCATGTGCATCCCATTCCCATGTGTACAGATAGTTATGCGTTTTCTCATTGCTTTCAGTGATCACAGTGCATGCACTGATCACATAAGGCACTAATCCCCCATTCCCTCTCCCCTTTCTTTCTACAATGCACTTGTTAAATCAGTACTTTACTAACACATACCCATGCTTCATTTTTAAGTTTCAACAGAATCATGGTCCTGATTGCACACAGTGCAATCACACCAAGTTGCAAAGCACTGAACAGTTGGATTTATTTCCATGACCACATAAAACATTCTTCTAAAACCCAAATTCATCATTCCTGAATCTGCAGAAGAAATCACCTGACCTAAGAATCTTCTAAGCAGTTAAAGTTGCCAGCACCCAAAAGGCCCCAACTTGTCCATCGACTCATCATCATCTTATTGTACATAACAGCAAACCACTCTTAACTAACCATCCAATGAACAAAACTCCCATCCACATGCAGTTATTTTCATAGTAGAGTCATCAAACAATGTTTAAAACATGGCTGATTCACTTAACCAATAACCAATTTTTCCATCTCGTACAAGTACCATACGGAAATGATCCTTTTCTTTTATAATTCAAATCTCCCAATCCCAAACCAACTTTAGCATGCACATCTTCAGAAGATGCATATCTTTTCATTGTGCATCCTATGAAAAGATTCAACGCAACACTTTCATTAACATAATCTTCAAACACATAAACTGTACTGTCATCTCAAACACCCTACATTCTTATCAAGAACAACACTTCCACAGTTTCACTTCTCAATTCTTACCAAACCCCACCATTGATCCTTAACAAGTACCACAAACAAAACACAACATCACACAAACCACAACTCAGCTTAAAACACAAAAACATTACCAAGATGTATATCGGCCGGCAAGCAGAAAGGAAGCCAGCGCTCCAATTCGTCCGCCCACGAATACCGCAACACAGCCGGACAAACCACAAGTATAGACCCTTCCTCCACAAAACACCCTGCAATAGCAATAGCCTAAAATCCACAAAAAAAGAAAGAAAAAAAAATCAAACAATCACATTAGAATCACATTACACAATTCATCCAAACACAAATCATCACAACAATGATTGTGACCTGGAGTGTTTTCCCAAGGCCCATGTCATCCGCAATGAGGCACCTTGCACCTCTTCTCAATGCGAACCTCAGCCCTTCGTGCTGGAAAGGCAGCAGCCTGTCCAGGAGAATCCTCGGAAGCTTGGCGATCAGGCGGTCCACCTCGTCGTCGGGCAAGTGCTCCGGCCGCACCGGCGCCCACCGCCCGGCCGCGAACGAGTGCGAGAGCCGCTCCACGACGTTGAACGTCGCCCAGGGGATCTCCTCCACCTGCATTGCCGCCGCAGCGGCCTTTAACTGCTTCAGCACGGCGCGGTACTCGGCCAGCTTGAACACGCAGACCTTCTCGCCCTCACTAGTCTGCGTGTAATGCGACGGCAGCACCTGAGAAACGAAAAAGAGAATGAAAAATTAGGGTTAAGAAAAAAGGAAGAGAGGGAATGGAATCATTGGAATGGGTGAAGTACGTGTTGTTGTGAGAGAGTGGAGTTTAGAATTGTGAGGCAATGTTGGTGACCGGGGAAGGGAAAAGAGGGAAGAGGGAGAGGGATTATGGAGAAGGAATCGGGGGAACATATTTCGAGCCTGGCGAGGAATCTTGGGGGTTGGGGTTTGGGGGAAAGAGGGAACTTTTGGCACTTGAAAAGCTGCCACGGGTTGGTGTTGGTGTTGGTGTTGGTGATGTTTTCTCCTTCGGGATTACGTTGTGCTTTGGATTCTAGGAATGCTTTGCGTTTTGCGATCGCTGCTACGCGGTTTGCTTCTACTTGGCGTCGTTGTTCTTCGGTTAGTTCCATTTGTCAGTGATGGGCATGGAGCAGAGGGAGTGGGACTTTGATTTGATTTGAAGTGCGGCTTTTTCAGTTTTGAATTGGATTACGCACGTGCCAACTCTGGCGCGTTTCTTCACGCTCTTTGTTCGGGGAATGGGGAGAAAGTATGTATAAGTGGTGTTTGCTTCGCTGATTTTAACGAGATAGGTTCAATTCTAGACCGTTGCTACTACTAGTGTTGTATGGACAGTTCTATATTGTATTTTAAAAAGGAAAAAAGGGTTATCTAGGTTTTTAATTCCTAAATTTTTAATCTTGGATAAAAGTTTGATTGGTTAATATTTTTTAACTTTTTTTTCATTAAGGTTTTTAGTTTTTGAATAAAAGTTTAACTAATCAAGGTTTCTAAATTTTTCTAAAAATTTGGATTTTAGTATCTGAAAACCCATTAAATTAAATAAATAAATAAAAATAATGGGATTCAAATTTTTGTTCAGAGACTAAAAATCGAAATTTTAAAAAGTTTAAGGACCTTGACCGGTCAAACTTTTGTTCAGAGACTAAAAACCTTAACCAAAAAAAGCTAAGGGACATTGACCAGTCAAACTTTTATTTATGGACTAAAATTCGAATTTTGAAAAAGTTTAGGGACTAAAAACTTAATTAATCCAAAAGAAAAATACATGTATTTAGATTTAGGGTTAATTATGTTTTTAGTTCTTACATTTTTTCAAGTTTTCATTTTTAGTCTTTGAACAAAAAGTTGACTGGTCTTAGTCTTTAATGTTTATCTTCATTTTCTCTTTTTCTTCCCTATCGTTTAAAGTATCAGTTATGTGCTGAGGTGGTGGTTAATTTTTAATTATTTCAAAATATTTGTGGCAGTTTATTTTCTAGCGATAAAAAATTGCCAGAAAATGTTTGATCAAAGTGTTTAAAATATATTAAACCATTTTCTAACAATTTAAAATTGCCAAAAATTGCTCCGGATCCCAAATCTTCAACAAGCACCATCAATCGAAACCACCACCACCATCTAAAACCAAATATATGAGCTAAAAGGAATAAGAAGAAAAAAACACAACATACCCAAATCACAAATCAAAACCCCAAATCACAAATCCATCTCATATCCAAATCACGTCCTCATATCTAAATCATAACCCCAAATCATCTTCTTTGCCAAAGCCACCGTCTATATCTTCATTAAGTTTGGTGCTCCTTAAGCTTTGAAGACGTGCACCTCGTCAAAGTCATCACAACATCACTGTAGGTCACCATCGCAACAATTTCTAGCCGTCATGCTCACTCTCAACCCTTTATTCCCCTTGTCGTCTTTCTCTTCTCCCATTTCTTGATAGATCTAGATATGGAGTTAGAAGAAATGGATTGGGGGCTGTTGTAGGAGAGGTAGAGGTTGGTGAGGAGGGTTTGTTGTTGCAGGATTTAGAACTCTCATTCGAAAATAGCCACATTATTCCCTTTTCTATCTCCAATATATATCCCCTTTTCCTAGCTCTATACTTCGTAGTGTATTTTGAAGTGAATTAGTTGGTCACTAAAAGGGAGGTTGAATAGTGACGCACAAACTAATTTGGCCTATTCTGCACAAACAATAAAACTTGCTTCTAATTTGTTCTTTTCAAGCTTCTTGCTTGAAAATCATAGTTATGTTAGGAGCTATTTTTTCCTTCTAAAGTACTTGGATAAGAATGATAATTTAATAGATAATCTCCAAGTTAAAACATTCAATTCTGCTACAGAAGCTACTTTGAAAATCACTGATTTTATTTTTATAGATTCCAGTTTTATGTCTATTTTAATACAAAGTAGACGTTGCTTCTGATCTTTAAAATTGTTTTGTAAAAACTTTTGTATAAAATATCAAAGTTAGACTTTTTCTAAAAAAGATTTTCCAAAACTTAAAACATGTATGCAACAAGTATATGCAAATAAGAAGCAATAAAGAAGGATACAACACACATAGAAAATTATACTACTAGTTCACCCCAACTTGGGCTACGTCCAGTACCTACACTTGTAGGCATTTTCCACTAAGCCTAAGCACCCTTACACATGGTATTCTTTCTTCTAAAGCCTTCACAGGCTCCTAACACCCTAATATTCTAAACCTTTGTATGTTCCACTAAGTATTCTTTGCTAGCCTTTGCAGGCTAAACCACAACCTAGTATTATAAACCTTTGCAGGTTCCATTCAATATTCTCTAAGCCTTTGCATGCTCTTCACTCAGTATTCGCTAAGCCTTTGTAGGCTCTACCCAAGTATTCTTTCAAAAAGCCTCTCCAGGCTTCACACCCAAAGTAGCAACTACAAGTTGACTCACACAGCACCTATTGTGTTCACACAAACTTCAAAAGCAGCAATCACCTAATTGCTCTTCTGAGTTATTCCCTCCATCCTAAGGGGTTGGATAAACTACATATTTTGGGATACCCTCTGTTGTGCTTGTGGCTCCACTGATGAAGGTGTTTACAGACACTCTTTTATAAGGTTTGACTCTAACCTAGAGTGTTTTGGCTAAAAAGGATTTCTGATATGGAGTATTTTCTTGAGCAACTCGATTTTTTTTCACCTTACCCTCTCTTTGTGCCACTTCTTCCTTACAATGAGCTCCTTCAAATCGATCTCCTTAAGTAGGCGTTGGAGTTAGTCGTTTATGACTGTTAGAGGGAGAATTCAAACATTCAAATTTGTGTGAGTTATTCAAACACACAATTGGCTTGTTTGTTTTTCTTCTACTCCAAGTCTTTTGCAGTATTTCCTTGAGCTACATCTTCTATACTCTTTCTCCACTGTTGACAGTTTGTACAATTCGAATTTGAATTGTAACTATTGGTGCTTTGTGATTAGTCTTAGTGGATTTCTCATGACTTCTTCTTCTTGAGCTTATCATAGGATGTCTTCTAAAGATTGTTATGTAGGGTGTCTTCTTGTGCTGATACTAGTGACTGCAGTGCTTTGAGCTTCAATCTTTATTCTTCTGGTTGCTTTGATTAGATGTGGACTTGATGTCTACTACAAGTTTTGTACTTCTGAATTTATGCATGTCTTATGGAGAACTTGTTGTTTCTGATTTAGTGCATCAGTACACTAATGTATGACTTTTAACTTGTTGCTTCTGGTGTGTGCTTTTGAACAATGTAGACCTCAATGTCTTCATTCTTCTATTCTACAACACATTTTGATGATACTCTAGCCATGTGTAGCTTTTGATATCTACCCCTTGACTAAAGTTACCTCTAGAATCATGCTTCTGATTATACACAGCTTTTGATATCTACACTTTGATCTAGGAAACATGATTGTCTTTCATGCTTCTAGTCAGCTCTCCTTTTGGTAGTCCTGCTTCTAATTGGACATAATCTATGTTTAGAAAACCTCCATTTCGCAGGCCAATGCCTCACACATTTCTTCATGCTTATAAATAAAGTCTTGTCTTATAAAGTACATCTCAAAACAATCATTAGTAGCTAAGTTCGGATAACTTAAAATTTGCTTCTTGAAAGTTATTATCATTAAAACTTTAAGCTTTAGAAGGGATTTTACCTCAACATGTTTATCTATAACATTAGCCACAAAACAATGTTTTCCAAAGAGACATGCCTTCCCCATCCTCAATTTTCTTAGCCTACGTCTTCCATAACTGCCTCCTTTGTTATAAAAAAGAAAACTTTGCTAGGAATTTAAGCACCCAGAACCAAGAAAGAGAGAAAGACTTACACCCCCAATATTTCAAAATACTCAACGAAACCATCCATGAGTTGAATGCATCAACACAACTTGCAAACAAGGAAAGGTGCTGAGTAAGGAACAACGCAAAAATTCTAACACCTACGTTGGATTTCCTCTACTGATTTTGAGCATAAGCTTTTCCCTAAAATCTGATAGAATAATAGTAATTGTAGGTGGGATCATGAGGCAAATGATGGTGGGGTGATGCGTTCGATTTTTTTTTTTTTTGCCCCAATGGAAATTTGAAGAAGTGTTATTCCATAAGGTGTAAGATGGAATACGTCTAATTAAGTGAAATAAGTTGAAGGAATTGGAAAGTTGGTAAAAGAAGAGTCTTGGATTAAATGATCTATGACTCATAGGAATTGATCGAATTAGGGGAATAGGGAAAAACAAGGGTTGTTAAGGTTGTTTATAACGATATTTGTAATCAATTTGAGGGTCGTGGTTTCATTCCAATGTTAGGGAAATTTCAAGTTTAATATTTGACATTGTTGAAAAAAAAACACATGTTTTAGAGATCTTAAACCATGGAGATTTTAAAGTAGGAAATAAAGATGGAGGAATTAATTTCATAAAAACTAGTGTTTTAGCCCGTGCGTTGCACGGACTTATTAAAATTTTCACTATCTTATTTATATAGTCAATAGAAAAAAATTGAAAAAAAATTATATAGTACATTGAAAGAAATTTTAAAAAAGAGATAATTATAAAAGAAATTAGAAATTATTTATAAAATTAAAAAAAATAAGGGAAGATGTAACAATGTAACTTTAATTTTTTTAATATTAACTTTGAAAATGAAAAAGTAAATTGAATTAAGGATTTAGAATTATTAACTAAAGAGAGAAATCTTCGGAATTAAAAAATAGAGTTAGAAAATCTGATAAAAGAAATATTAAAAAAAATAATAGATTAGAGAGTATAAAATTTGAAATATATATATATATATATATATATATATATATATATATATATATAGTACATCAAAAGAAATTTTGGAAAAGAGATAATTATAAAAGAAATTAGAAACTATACTTTTTTTTAAAGAAAAAAAAAAGATGTAATGATGTAACTTTAATTTTTTAATATTAAATTTGAAACTTGAAAAGTAAATTGAATCAATGATTTGAAATTATTGATGAAAGAGAGAAATCTTCATAATTAAAAATAGAGTTAGAAAATCAGATAAAAGAAATATTAAAAATAAGTCCAAAAGATTAGAGAGTATAAAATTTGAAAAAAAAATAATTATATAGCACATCGAATTTTTTTTGAAAAAGAGATAATTATAAAAGAAATTAGAAACTATAAGTTTTTTTTAAAGAAAGAAAAAAGATAAGGGAAGATATAATGATGTAACTTTAACTTTTTAAAATAACTTTGAAAATTGAAAAGTAAACTGAATTAAAGATTTGAAATTATTTACGAAAGAGATAAATCTTCGGAATTAAAAAATAAAGTTAAAAAAACTGATAATAATATTTAAAAAAATATAGCATATTATAGAAGGTAGTTATAGAAATATTGTGAATTTGAGGTAGTTACAAAAATTGATAAGAGAAATTTTAGGAAAAGTAGAAGAACTAGATGCATGTTAGGAGAGTGAACTACACCACTTCATGAGAGAAGAATATTCAAATATGAGTGAATTTGAGAGAGAGTGGGGAGAGTGAAGCAAGGAGAGGAGAGAATCTCTTAGTCTTTTATATATATAAGGAGATTAGGCTTTGTTGTAAATAGGTTGTCATAAATGTTGCTAATGTTGATTCACTAAAGCAATTGGAATCTTTGGTTGGGGAACATAATTGGTCTGTATCAAAGATAATCATTTGGTAATTGTTGACAATGTGGAAATAACCTAGAAGGAGAAGGAATTAAGTCATGGTCATGCTCCTCAACTGTTCAATTGGTTTGCTTTAAAAAAAAACACCTTGTCCTTCAAAAAATTATGAGGAACTGTCATTAGACATATTGAATAATGCTAAAGGCCTCCATTGGTGTAACACCGTGATTTTTCTAATATATGATAAAGTGATTGAAAATAATTATAAGAGATAATTAAATTTAATTTCATGAGAAAATTTAATTAATAAATATGTGTGATTTTTTTGTGTAAGTTTCAATGGAAAATTTCACTGAAAATGAGACTGTGTTGTACACTGACAGTGTAAGAATACACTATGAAAGTAAGATAATAGTCAAGAAAAGTGAAGGATATAATTATAATTAGTCCTTGAGAATTATAATTGGATCCGTATGAAATTTATATGTTGTTCTGTTATTGTTGATTAAAATAATTATTTTAATCCAGTTCAAAGAGTATGATTTTGATATCTTTTCTGGAGTTGAAAAAAAAATCATGAGATGTTTTAAAATTTTCTTGGGTGTTCTAAATTAAAATTAGTAAGTCATACATTTACTAATTTAATTAGCTTGATTTGTATTTTGTTACCTTACCTGCTAATTATTCTACCTAAAGCTATAAATACACCTACTTCCATTAACTTTTACGTATTTGGTGGCAAAATTTTCAAAGTTTCCTTAATACATTCTAAACCAAACTGCGTGAATTAAATTGGGAGTGCAGTTTACTTCTTCTTTTAATCTAGACTTGGTCAAAATTTAAAAAAATAATTCAAAAGCCTTCATTAATCTTGTTGACTCAAGGAACCCATTCTCACGTTTTGTTCAGAATTTTGAATGCCCAAAATTCAAAAGCTCAATTCCCCTAAATCTTGCTGACAAAGTCAGATGTCTAGTAGAAAAAAATGGTCAATCCCACATTTTCTTTCACTTTGCTATTTGACAATATGAATAAAAAAAAAACTTGGCTTCTATTATAAAAGTGATGCACCCTAAGGTTGTTTCACATTTTTTTACTCCCTTGTCCAGCAAGTACTCTTACTTTCTCTATTGTTTCGTTAATCTCCTTATTTCACAAAATTTCTCACTTTCAAGCTCCATAAACACACGTTTTAAAGAGCATCCAAAGTTAGACAATTATTTTCTTCTTGTTGGCTCAATCTATACTTAGCGTTGGTGAGTCATTCTCAATATATATTATATTTTTCTTCCTTATGAAATCTAAACCCTCTCTTTCTCCTCCTAACCATTTCTATTTTTATTTGATTCATGGAAATGGTTTATTGTTGGATTAATGGTGATTTATTCAAGAGCTTGTCTAAGGAATTGAGTTTCTTTTACCTCCTACTCTCCAAAATTCTATCTTTTTAGCATCTCTTCAAGGTAAGAAAAGTTTACAGTTTGTATGTATTCTTTGGTGTGTGAATCTGTTGTGATGTGTGTTACCCATTGGACGTATGATTGTGATGTTTTGTTTTGATATAAGTTGATGAAGTGAAAGTATATAATAGTTGAATACGTAATGCTTATCGTCCAGTGCGTGTCTGTCCGAACATGTGTTAGTATTTTTGTGATAACTTTGGTTATGGTGAATGAAATTGAGTTCCATTTGTTGGATATGAAAATAGACATCCGGGGCTATAGTTTTGGCATAAGAATTGTCTAAAACGATTGAAAATCGAAGGAGTTATGATCCTCAAAAGTTGACCATCCAGTCAGGAAAACATGAATGAACATCGTACCTTGTTTTGCAATTCTGTATTTCTACAAAAATTGTTTCAAAAATGATTATATGGTTAGAAAATAGACATCTCAAGCTTTCTAATGGTGTATGGCATGCTTTCTAATTCATTATATTTTTATTTCAAAAGTTTTCTTGAAACTGACCCATCTACAGTGAAGAAAATCTGTTTCGAGATTTTTGAAAATTTTGGTTCACTTTCTACAAGATGACTTAGAGATTATTATTTTCATTCTTGAAAACTATATTTCCAGTGGTTTACAACATGAAATAAAGTTCTCTACAATATGATTAAGATGGGTTGGGATTCTAAAAATAAAAGTGGACTGTTTTGTATTAAAAACAATTTTGGCTTTTGCTCACTAAAATGATTATTGCTATTTTTGTATGTATTTGATCTGTCTATGGTTATTTGATCTGTCTATGGTTTTATTCTTTTGAAAACAGACTTATTGGTGTTTCAATTTCAAAATCCTGGAGATCATATTGTTATTTTATCTTTTAACTTTCTTTCAAAATCTTTCTAAAGTTTTAAAGATGATTTCTATAATTTCTATTATTTCAAATGTTTTTAAGAGATTTTAGAAAAAATCCAAAGTTTTTTAAACCGTTTTTAAAAGTTAAAAATTTTAAGGTTTTGCTAGCGTCCAATTCTGCAAACCGAGCGTCCAATGTTGGGTCCGGTCAACTTTGGTCAACTTCGATGTTTTTCTTTAACTTGGAGTCCACAGTGAATGATGACTGTGGAGATGTTGTTGTTAACCACAGTGGATGATGACTGTGGATATGTGTGTTAGATTGTACATGCATACATGCATGAGTCCACAGTGGATGGTGACTATGGATACGAGTTGGCACGTAAGTTGAGGATGCTCGGAAGGTCCTCAACCTAGTGTCGAAAAGATTGGTGGGGTCGTGTACATGGGCCCAAGGGATGGGATGGACGGGCGATTCCATATTGAGGTTAAGATTTCTACAGATCTTGTGTCGTGGTAAGCCACTACCCACGTATGCCTATCCTGACAAAGCCACTAATTTCTTTCCAAGACCAGTATCGGCGTTTTTCCCAATGGTCGGTTTGGACTATGTTAAGGGATTTGACTGTGCTGGTCGCTTGACTGGTGAAAATCTCCATGGAGTCGTGTCTGCATATAGTGCATAACCTAGGACATATTATTTGAGGATACGTTGGTGATTGTCCTATTGAAATGGATTTTACTGTATATTGTTATTATTTACCGTTGTGAATATGTTAGTGTAAATCTAATGTTTTATTTGAAATGTATGTTTATTCTGTAAGCTTATCCTTGCGATGTTTATTTGTATGTATTTGACTGTGATGATCACGATTCTTTGCGGGAGCAAACGGCGAACTACCGACGGATCAAGCTCTTCGCGGCTGAAGTCACAGAAGACCTACTTCATCTATTCCTTATCTTTTCTTATATCATCTTAGTTTTTAGCTAAGGGTAATATGTAGTTGTGGTCAGCTAGTAGGGAATGGGTAATAATATGTATCTCTTCTCTTTTGCTATATATACTTACTGATGGGTACCTTTGTACTGGTACACACGTATTCCGAACCTTTTGAGATATATCATACTTTTGGTATGTGGTTTGTATATGACCATATGACTTGGTATCTATACTTCTAATATATATGTATTTATGTATGAATGATTTTCAGATGTAGTTATGTGATGTATATTTCTTAATGATGAATGTTATGAATGACTAGTGATGTTGCGCGAAAAAATTACATGTATTTTTATAAATAACTTATAATAAGTTCTTAATTAAATCTTTTCGCAATATAGTAGTTAAGTTGTCTTGTGACGACAGCAGGTCGTTACAATTGGCGATAACAATTTTGGGTCTAACTTGTGTGATAAAGATAAAGTATAATGGATAAGTGCATCAACTAAATTCAAAAAAGTTCCAAATAAGCAAATTTGTCAAGTACTTAAAATAAGCTTTGATGTATTGAAATAGAATGAAAAGGCCATATTTGTGGATATTGCATGATTCTTTAATGATAAGAAAAAGTTATACGTTAAAATGATACTAGACAATTATGACATGCACTGAGATAAGGGGATTGGAGTTGTAATGGATAAGTGTCTCATTATTGTAGTATTGAACAAGGTCTGGATGCATAAGTTGCTAAAAGAAATGGCTAAAGAAGTTATTTGTCATTAATCTTCAAAAAAAAAATCCTGATAAATGTAGCAAACATTGGTTTAGTGATTATGTTCTTCATGTATTAAACCAAAAAATGGTATACAATTCTCCTTGAACATATTTTCTTGATATCAAAGTTAAATTTGTCATTCAAGTACCTAACTATTTGTTGTGTGCATTGCTTTATGGAACTAATAATGTGAAGGAATCAAGACAAATTTACTTAATGGTTGGCATAAATGGATAAGCATCGGCAAATATGAAAAGACTTAAACTTCTTATGATGAATAATATATTGTTTTAAAAAGATTCAATTTTTTTGTAAGAGAAATGCTAGCAACACATTCTTAATTATTAGTTAAAATTTATTGAAAATCACAAATTTTTGTGGATCCCACTTTTATTAAATGTTTCTTTTTCTTGATTTTGTAGTTTTCAATAAGTTTTATCCAATTATAGAGTGTGTTAGAAAGTGTATTGTTAGCAATCCCCTTTATGTAATGAGATAAGATTAATTCATTAGCCTAGGTACCCTTCTTCAACTTGTGGAAAGGAGTTAAGGTATAGAATTGGTTTTTCACTTAGTGAAATATTTTTTGAAATGTCAAAAGTTGTTATACTTTAATAATGTAGCTAATTGTCTTGCTTTTTACTTACCTAATGATGATTGTCTTGTTCATATAGTTAGAGATTTGAAACTTTTATCCATTAATTGCTATACCTCAATGAAATTCTAGACTTTTCAATGATCCCTAACCTTGAGAGTCTATGTTTAGACCATTGTAAATGCTTAAATAAGGTGAATGAGTTTAAAGGGTCTCTTCATAAAGTTGTTACCTTAATTGCTATTATGTTCAAATTTGAAAACTTTATGATATTGTTTAAAGTTAAAATGTGTACGCATTATTATCTGTTGTGGCTACTCAAATGTTAGAAAGTTTCCTGAGAATTGTAAATAATGGTACATCTTTAAGTCCTCTAAAGGAGTGCCATATAAGAAGTACCATAATCAATTAAATATCTAATTTGACCAAGTATAGGATATATAAACACAGGTAATTGTAGATCATTGGAAAGATTCCCAACATTATTGAACTTATGAAATTTCAAAGCAAAGAATTGACCAATGTTTTCTTAAATGATGTTAATTGAGTGAAATAAAGTGATTATATGATAAACTTATTGAGTATTTTTGTTGTGTATACGATAAAAACATCAATGATCAAAAGACAATCACAATGGCAAGAAGTTTTGATTTATTGGATACAAGTCATGTATGGGTGGATAAGATGAATTATTGGAATCACTTTAGGATTTTGTTTTAGATATGCGAAGTCTAATCAAAGGTGAGAGTAAAAGTATCCTTGAAGAGTGGCAAATTGTTGCTTATACATGCATAGCATTCACGAACTTTTATATCTAAATGCAGTATAAGGATGGTCAAAATAGTTTTATCATGTCCTGTTGTTTAGCATTGACATGTTCAAAGGAAACAACCAAACATGTAGGTGGTGATGCACTTCTATACAAGGCTTATAATGACTAGTATTTTGGTATCATATAATGCACTTTTACAGAAGACTTAATTGATGTTGTGTTTTGTTGTAGTAAACTAGATATTTGGTTGTGCACCATCCAAATGTGTCTTGTTTGCACCTTATCAACAGATGCATTTTTTTATGTCCTTGTGTTATGACCAAATGCATGACATATATTATATTTGTTAGTTGTGTTGGTCCTCTTAACAATTGTTGTTGGATCTTTGTATGGATTCCTCCTTTGGGCTTTTTTGACCTTCTAGGTCTTCATTTATATTGAGGTGGCAATAAGTCTTCCTTGTCAGCTTTTGGCCACTTGTGTTGGCCCTTTAAAAGAGTTATCACTTGATCACAATACAATTAATTCTCTCTTATAGTATATGTGCACAAATAATTGGGGATCATATCTTTTGTAATTGATGACAACCATTGCATATCTACAAGGGATTCCTACTATATCACAAAAAATATGGCTACATGATAAGGTATCTATGTTTACAATAAACCTATTAGTAAACAACCTATGCATGACTTCAAATTTAGGTGTCTTATTCCATGTTGAAAACCAATTTTCACTTAACTCGACTTCTTTATCTAACCTCCTCTTAGGATTAAGCATCACCTTTCCCTCATACCTAGTTAAAGTATGTCTTAATGCACTGGCCTTCATATTAAGTATGTTCTAATTCATTCAAACATAATTATGATGGATTTGTCGCTTATCACGAATAAAGTAAAATAGTATTAAATTGATTCAATTAGATTGTTGATTAACACATCATATATTGAATGGTTACTAAAAACATGTTTACACCAACTCCTCCTATGAATACCCCCAACCATTTATATGCATTTTGCTTCATAAAATGTTACTTTAGCTACCATTATCATGAGATCTTTGATTAATATGCCCCTTTAAACATTTTCTTAAAGTTATTATATGGCAGCGATGTGAAAGAGGCGTCGAGGTACTCGTTGTTGCCGTCGCCGACGGAGACACGAAGGAGCAAGCACAAGGATTAAGGGAGAAAGAAGAAAAATAATTTGGTGCAAAGGATGCATCCTATTATTGTGGAGATCAAATGAATTTAAGGGTGGACAAATGGTCCACCATAAACCACATGACCTCTTTGTCCACCTGTGTGTGTATATGTATATATATGAAATTGATTTTTGATATTCGATTACTGTTTGTTAAACTATTCAATTGATATTAAAAGCATACAAGGATATATCAAATGCATTTCAGGATAGTGAAATTTACCATTTCGTAAGAGGAAAGTATTCAAATGAGAAGGAATGTGAGAGAGAGTGGGGAGAGTAGATAGAGACATTTATATATATAAAGAGATTAAAGTCTAAAAGTTTTCATTTAAACAATTAGTATTTTAGTATGTCCAATGCACAAAATAAATGTTTATTTATATAACTAAAATTTATAATAAATAAATACTTTTGAACATATAAAATATGTGTCAGTTTGTTTAAACTTGAAAAAAACCAATTTTAAAAAAGTGCTTTTTTAAGAAGTAGATTGAATTTGCTTCTTAAAAACTACTTTTTTTTAAAGAAAAAGTTTAGACAAATACATCAAAAAGCAGAAAACTGCTTATTTTATTAAAAAAATACTTTTTAAAAAAAAAGCTTCAAAACGGGCTCTTATATTATAATTAAAATAATTTTAAATATATAAATTAAATTATAATTAAAATTCATAATAAATAAATATTTTTGAACATATAGATTATATTTTAGATTTATAATAAATAGTTTTTTTTAGAATTTGTGATACAAGATTATTTTTAATTATTGATATTTTTTTAAAAAATATTTTAACTCAATTTATAAATAAAGATGAAAGAGATAGATTGAAAAATATAAGAGGTTAAGAAATATTTCTAAAAATCTATCATTAAGAAAAATTCTTAAAAATACTTTTGTTGAAGAATAACTCCTAAAATCACTTTTGTTCATGATTATTATTCTAATTTATATGTAGAAGATTATACAATAACCTTAAGTACATACAACACCTTTAGATATGTTATGGAATTTTGTTTAATAAAAGATACTATTAATTATTAATTAATAATAATAATAATAATAATAATAAAAGGGAAGGGATAAAGATGTAAACTAGATAAAGTACACTCAAACACTTAGGAATTTGTGGAAAAGAAAATAAAAGCTGTGGACGCATCCAAGGGGGCGAGCAAAGGCCTTTGCCTCCTATCCTTCAAGATCCTTTATGTATATACGAGAGAAAAAAAATTAAAAAAAAATATTAGTAGAGAAAAATGAATAAGAAAAATAGAATTTTTAGTTAATAATTAGAAATTTTCCTTCTAGCAGTGGATCTCATTTATAGTTTTACACATAAAATTAATAATAAATATTTTTATTAAACTTATTATTTATTAAAAATTAAATATTTAAATAATTGTGTAAAATAAAATTTCGCTCCCCTTTGATACACTCCCGTGAACATACTAAAATCAAGTAAAAGATCAGAATAGATAATACAGAATCAATGTCTCAGCCAAGCTGTGAACGTGCGATTATACCCTTCCATTCCGAGGGAAAAAGGAATAGCTGCATAATATGGTGAAGGTTCTGTTCTTATCATCCGCAATGTATAACTAAAAAGACTAAAAAATTATGTACCGAAAGTTGTTTTTATAGTGAATTCAGATAGAAAGCCAGAAAAGCAAGGTTGCATCCAAAAGTGCTAACAAAGTTGAGGATAATGGTTTATGTGCATGTGTGATGATGGCGTTGATCAGAGAAATGGAAAAATTAAAAAGATCCTTTGCCTTCTCTAGAGGCTGCTTGCAAAGCACATTTTACCTTGCTTGTTAGCATTTCCTGTTCAGCTTTATAAATGTTGTGGATTACTCTCACTTCATCTTCATTCACATCACAATCAAACGTGGGAATTAGGAAAAGTTTCAATACAGATTTCAGTTTCAAAGAATGGATTATAGGCTCAACCAAAGAAGGTACCTGCTCTCCTAGCAGTAAATTGTGATGCCATTGATATTCATTTGTCTTAATTGAGATTTTCTATGCAATCATTTTTAGTCCATAGAAGTATGTTGAATTTTTATCAGAAATTTTATTCATTTTTATTTTTTACAATTTTTAAAAATACATTTTTGCCTTTGATCAGGATTAGAAACACATTTTTTTTCTTTTATAAATTTTAAGTACTAAAAATAAATAAAATTTGAATAAAGTACTAAAAGCGTATCCATCCATGCTTAATTACTAATAAAAGCTAATGTTATTTTGTTGTAGAGTGTCCTTTTCTGATCCAAATTCACGACAGCACACACTAGATGATGAGCGTGTAACTGCAGTTGCAGCTGCTGCATTTTCCATTCATTCACTAGAAGAAGCAGGGATACTTAATTTGCAGAAAATGAAAGAGACTCCCATATTTCCAAGGGCCAAAACTGTGAGAGAAAAAGAGGGGAAAATATCTAGGCAACCAAGTCATGGTAATTAGAAATTTTCCATACAACATATCTATGTTCAAGTTAATTAAGCAATGACAAAACTTAGATACAATTATTTTGGTATTGTTATTCAATTAGAATTTAAGTTTCATTTCGGTAATTTGCATGATAAAAGTTGCACTAAAGGTCAAGATATGTTATCGAAATGAAATTCCAGTTCTGATAGAAGAACAACCTCAAGAACAATACTTTAGGTGCTCTTTGTGCTGTTTTTCAATCATAATTGTAGTTCTACCTAGTAATCCGCATAATGAAGGGTTGCATTAAAGAATTATACAAACTAGAGTACAGCTCATGCTTTGCACGGTTTTTAAAAGAAAATCAAAGAGATAAATAGAGAGTAAAGCAGAGAAGTGAAAAAAAAAAGGTCTTGTTCACTGTCCAGCCAACACGTGACAGTCGGCTGGACAGTTTTTATATAGATATATAGACTACTAAGGTAAAACTTAAATTCTGATTAGATAATAGCAAAAACAATATCTAAGATACTGTATCTAAGTTTTGCCCTTTAAGAAATTATATCTAAGTTTTGTCCCTGACTAATCCTTTGAAAATAGGGGAAATTTCAAAGAAAAGGTCATTTGGACAAGAACTCGCTAGGACAAGAGAAAGTGCTTTTCCTGCTAGAGGTCCAAGTGGTGTATCCCCAGCAGCAGGGTATCAAAATCACAAAGGGAATCCAATAATACAACACAAAAATGACAAGGCAACAGTATGGGAAAAGGCCAAGATAGAAGGGATTCAAAAGAGGTAATATTTAATTTCTTAAATAATAGCTTTTTATTTAATTTTGCTTAATTGTATTTTTGTCACTCTAACATGACCAATGTGCCATTTTTGTAATGGGTTTAGTTCATTCTTGTCATTGTAAGAAAAATTCAGGTATGAGAAGACAAAGTCCAAAATCCTTGCTTGGGAGAGTGATAGAAAGATTCAAGCCAAAATGCAGATGGAAAGGAAGAAGGTTTGCATCTCAATTCATGGAGTTCTATTTTTCATTTTTTTTTTGTAAATATTTATGAACATAATCTCATTGCTGGTGCATGGAACTACAGAGTGAATGGGAGCACAAAAGGGCAATGGAAATGCAACATTATAAGAACAAGATTGCAAGGATAGACATGATAGCACAAGGAGCAATAGCACAGTTGGAAGACCACAAAAGAAAACAAGAGTCCAAGGCCAGAGAAAAAGCAAAGAAAATCAGAAAAACAGGAAAGGTCCCAGTCAAATGTTTCTGCTTCAAATCTTTATAGGATCAAGTTATGAAGCCAGACCCTGGAAAACAAAAACAGTAGGAAATATCATGTTGGTTCAAAATATTTCTTCCTTAAGAAATTTCATGATAACTCACATAACTAAGGTTAATTTTATATAGGTGATATAAACATGCTGCTCAAATTGTTCATATCGTATGACAGGTGTTCAAATTTCATGGTTAATGTAATGATATAACCAACTCAGATTGTTCTGGTTGTGAGGCATGTATTATTCAATAAAAATGGTACTTATGCTAATATATCATATTTTTAGGCATTAAGTTTAAAGTAACAGTCAACCGCATAAGTATATTGGGGAAATTTTTTTATGCTTCAGCCATTTTAAAAGTCAATTACACATTTACGGAATTCAGTGAGCAGTGAGTTCTTTCACAGAATGTTTCTAAATTTAGTTTGGAAAATAAAAGGGGAAAAAAAAAGCATCCCGCGTAGGAAATGTTATTAGGGTCGCACTTGATGCTCCATGGACAAAAAATATCCATGTTTTATCTTTATTTATTTTTTCTTTCCAAACATTTTTACATGAAGATGTGTGCAATAAAATTAGTGAAGAGAAATACTAGAAACACTCTCTAACACACTATTCTGTACACACTCCTTCCTATTAGTTGAAATCTATAGGAAATAATTTTTTTTTTTGTTAGTCTCACTCCTATTTAATGGCTCTCTTTCCTTAATTCTTTATCCTGATTTTTGTAATTTTTAATGAATTTTAATTAATAGGAAACAATGAGTTAATAAGAGTGCATTAGAGAGCGAATGTGGCTATATCGAAAGGAAAAAAGAAAGAAAATATATAGTTAGCACTCCTCATTTAGTAAATAAGCCAGTTAAGAATTAAAATGTTAGTCGGAAGCTGAAAAATGAGTTAAAAGTTAGAACAAATTACACTAATTCTTCCTAAGTTTTACCTTACTCTCTTCGTGTTTCTTCTCCACCTGACCTCTGCCGTTGATCTACCCTTAACCCTCTATGTTTGTGTGTGTGTTTCATTTGCAATGTCATTGATTTAACGTTGACGAGGGGTGCATTTGCGACATCCGTACTTTTGAATAGGTCCGTCACTTTTTATATTCATAAAAATTAAAGATAATATTAAAAAAAATTATAATACTAAATCAACTGAGTTATACCTCATAAATAGGTCCGCCACTGTGTATATATATTGGTTATCATTGAAAGCGTGTTGGACAATTATTGAACCATAAATGACAAGTCACATCGCCAATGAGGCAACTTTTTCAGCCATGTTTTTCTCTAGTGTTTATCCAGTTTCTAATGACCCAAATCTAAAACTTGTTCACACACAGCTTATGTAGTCCGATCCCATCTCATTCTAAAGACAGCGTGCTAGTGCTTGTATCATTATCATCCACAGTTTATTTTACACGCTATCATATTCGTTTAAATATAAAATTTATTATTAAAATTAATTAGAACATGTATTTAATAATTTAAAATTATTCTTAACAGAATTTTAAATAAGCAAACACTTATTCAGAAGTTAACAAAAGTAGTGATGATGATCCTCAATTTCTTCGATTCTGGAAAAAATAAAATTAAGATTCTCCATATCAATTGAAAAATTGATGACCCCTTTAAGACTTTAAGACTTTTCTAATTCACTGGATCACTTCCTGCATTCAAAACGATAGAATGTTGGGCATTTAAATAATTTAGGGATAAATAGTTGTAGAAAAGTAATGGCTGCAATTATCAATGAATATAGGAGGATTGCCAACAACATTTTTTCTGAAATTCTCTTTTTAATATTTTTTTTTATGATTGACTAAAATTTATTAAAAATTATTAATTTTGATGTATTTTACTATTAAATCAAGAGAGAGGGTTATTAAATGAAAAGTTTGACCACTAAAATGGATAATTTTTAATAAATTTTAACACATCATAAAAAGATTGTTAGAAAGAGAATGTTAAATAAATTGTCGCTAACATTCCTCGTGGGTACAATATTAAAAATTAGAGTCATAGCTTAAATATCACCTAGTATGTGGATTAGCTAGCTTGAGGTTGTTTCAACTTAATCATTAGTCTCAAGTTTGTTTATTAAGTATGTAACTGCGTTAAATATTCGGAGAAATTTTTTTACTACTCATAATAATTTTACCTAACTCAAGTAGAATTGTCTCTAGTGAAAGATACATATGATTTTTTCTTTTAAAAAAAAGTGAAATGTAAAATTAGAAATTGATAGTAATTGCTCCTTCCGTTCCAGATTATATGACGTTTTAGAGAAAAAAAATTGTCCCAAAATAGATGTCATTTTACAAAACCAATGCTGCATTAAATATCTTTTTCCAGGACTACCCTTAATCAATACTTAGTGGGAGTAGTGTATAATGAGTAATTAATTAGAGAGATAAAGGGTATATTAGAAAATTACTTAATATTTTCTAGGAAATTCAATAAATTAATTGCATTTCTTAATACCTGTGCCAAAATCTTAAACGTCATATAAACTGAAACGGAGGGATTAGTATTCTTATGATAAATTAATTTTAATGCAATAAAAAAATTCAACAAAATTTATTTTTAATAAGGTTTATGAATTAATAACTTTAATTAATACTAAATAAAATTTATATAAGATGTAAATTTTAGGCCTTAAATAACTAGGAAGTCTTGGGCAATTAATGGCCTAAGAATTCCACGATCATAATGGCCTGAAGAATTCCACGACCATGTGCCCTGCCTGTCCTATTAGCCATCTAACGTGGTTAGGGTATTAACCATCTATTTTATTAGTTATCTAATCTATATCAGTATAAAAGCGACAAAAAGTTTGGTATGATATTTTAAAGAGAAAAGGTAATATGTATTGATAGTGTAAAATAGTTTTACACTGTCATCTAATCACAATCTACTAATCCATCATATATGATAAGTTTGTTGACTTTTACAAAATTATCTTAAAAGTCATATCAACGATAATTTGTGATTGAATGACCGTGTAAAATTATTTTATATTGTCAATGTATCACCATTAAATTCTATTTTAAAAAATGTTGGTATGATATTTATTTATTTATTTTTATCTTTAGACAATTTCTTATTTTCTCTTCTTTGTCACTCACTTTGAAGGAAGGAAGGAGGACTCACCACCAACACCTCTTTTACCCTTTTGCAATCCATTATAATTATTTAGTATATTTAGATGAAAAAAATTGTTAAAAAATAGTATCATACTTAAATAAAAGAATTGTTAAAAAAGTGAAATAGTATATATTTAGACTAATACATGTCAATGTATAATAATAAAAAATGTTATAAAATATCAAATTTTACTTCTTACATAAAAAATACAAATATATTTTGTATTTTTTTTAATTTGATTGAAGTAAAAACTAAAAGAATAAAGAAAATTATGAAAAAATAATTTAATAGCGTATTTCATTTTTGTTTTTCATTTTTTAGGGTTTTCTAACTAGATATTGTTTTTTAATCAAAACAGGGATATTAGTTCAAATCATAAATAAGGCTGTTGCTTGTTTTTTTGTTTAGAGTAGTGTGAAGAACATATTTTGTTAGTTATCTAATCTATATCAGTATAAAAGCGATAAAAAGTTTGGTATGATATTTATTTATTTTTATCTTTAGACAATTTCTTATTTTCTCTTCTTTGTCACTCACTTTGAAGGAAGGAAGGAGGACTCACTACCAACACCTCTTTTACCCTTTTGCAATCCATTATTTAGTAGATTTAGATGAAAAAAATTGTTAAAAAATATCATACTTAAATAAAAGAATTGTGAAAAAAAATGAAATAGTATATATTTAGATTAATACATGTCAATGTATAATATACAAATGACGTTATAAAATATCAAATTTTACATCTTACATAAAAAAATACAAATATATTTTGTATATATTTTTTTAATTTGATTGAAGTAAAAACTAAAAGAATAAAGAAAATTATGAAAAAAACTCAATAGCGTATTTTTTTTTTTTTAGGGTTTTCTAACTAGGAATTGTTTTCAATCAAAACAGAGATATTAGCTCAAATCATAAATAAGGGTTGTTGCTTGATCTTTTGTTTAGAGTATTATAAAGAATGTGTCCAAAAGAGTGTTCATAGCGCCTTCCAAAAAAAAAAGTGTTCATAGCATTTCTCTCTATAATAATAATAATAAAGACGATAAATTTTTTTGGTGTATATATATTTTACTCATTTTATCGCTCATGAATTATTCTAACTGCATAGTAGTCTCCCAACAATCTTTTATTTTTTCTTCTTTGCTGCCTACATTGAAGGAAGGAAGGGGGATCCACTACCAACACCTCTTTTGCACCTTTACAATTCATTATAATTATTTGGTAAATTTAGATGAAAAATTTGTTTAAAAAACACTACAACAAAACACATAAATAGCATTGCTCCAATACTAACGCTAATAGTGTTGGCTAAACCTAGAGCTGGGCAATCGAGTAAGTTTGCCTGTTAAGCCCGCAAAATAAACGGGCTCTGTTTTAACGAGTCCACAACTGTTTAGCCAGTAGGCTAAACAGGTTAGCCCACAACTGCAAAAAAAAAATTGAAAATTAAATTTTAAAAATTAAAATTTAACCATTTTTTAAACTTTTTTTTTTGGAAAAAGTCAAATAATTTATTATGATAACATTAGCAGTCAAGAAGGTTTCACTAAATGTCATACTACATATTATGCCAAATAATTTATACATATTCTGCACCTATCTAAATATATACATATGCCAAATATTTCACCGAACCACAAAAGCTAATAGAACAGAGTCAATTTCTATCTAAATATATACATATGCCAAATATTTCTAATTCAATACTACAGTCAAGAAGGTTTTATTTTTTTATTTTATTCTAATTCTAATTATTATATTTTTTAAATTAAAATGTAAAAAGTTCGCGGTTGAACCCATTTAACCCCTAGGTTAAACGGACCGGGTTAAAAAGCCCGCAATTTAAATGAGCTAAAAAAAATCAAGCTCATATATCGTGCGGACTGTGGGTTTAATGGGCGGCCCATAGACCCAAATCCAAATATCTGGCTCTAGCTGAACCGATACAAGCATTTTTTTATAAAAAAAAAATTAAAACCCAAAATTTATTGTTGGCTATAATAGTCACTAGTTTGATGTTAGTGTCACTTTTGATGTTAGTTTGATGAACTTTCGTGGTTCGGTGATTTGATCATTTCTAACTAGCTACAAAGTAGCGTCGACTATGGTATTTTGAAGTTATTTCAAAACGATTTTGTGCATTAATTTTGCATTAGCGCTGACTTGGCCAATCTAATGCATAATTAATGCCTCTACGTTGTCCTTAGCGTCGGCTTTGGTCAATGTAACATGTGAATATGTGGCACCATATTTATCGTCTCCCTCAATTTTCCTCTTCTACCTTTTCCGTCACCACCTCTTCTCTCTTCCACTGTGACAGTTCTCTTGTTCTTCTTTTTAATTTACTATTGTATATTTCTAAATAATAAAATTGGTGTTGCAGGAAATTGAAGATTGGGAATAAGAACTGCTTTATTCAACCTAAGGCACTGCCACCACCATTATGTTGCCACTGTGGTAGCCCTTTGGTATATTTTTCTTTTAGTTTTTATTTATTTATGTATATTTGGTTTGATCATTGATATATGTGGTTAGTTGATTTTTTTTTTGTGTAGTTGATTTTGAGTAAAGAAAAAGAGAAACTTCGTGCCTCTCTATATTTTTTAAAAAAACTTAAAAATAAAATAAAGGAGAGAGAAAATGATGGTTAAATAATAGTGGGAGATTTGGAAAAGTAGTTATAAGTGTAGAATAATGGGAGAGAAATATTATGGATGTAGTTATAGGATAAAATGGGACACAAAAATGTGTACAATAAAATCTCATATCCTTTATATAAGATTTTAGTGTACATACATACAAATATATATATTGCTTGAATATAGATTGATGATGGAGTTTTGTTCTATCTTGTTATTGATTTAATATTGTTATGAATTTATCTTAAATTTATTTGAATTGTGCCAATTACAAGTAATATAAAATATTTAACTATTTTATATTATTATTTAATATCAATTTTTTATTATAAGAATGCGTGCGCACAAATACACACATATATTACACGCTCAATTAAAAATATTTTGGTGACTTCAGACTACTAAAAATTAATGACCTAGGGATTTAATTAGAACAACTAAATATATTATGCCTATTGGGAAGGGAAAAGTGTTGAGTGAACAACTAACATTTTCCTTCCCAATTTAAGCCTCCATTTTAGGAGGATTTTAATTAAACAAAAGCTCATATTGAAACACTTCCTTTTGGGAGTGTGAATGTGAGCTAAGAGAAAAGTAGCAAGGTTTATCTGTTCCTTATTTAAGCTTATCTTTGGGACTTACCTCTACATGTATATTCTACTCGCCAATACTCACCTCCCTTGGTAATGTTTAGAACTTAATTCATCCTCTAGCATCATCCTCAATTTGCATTCAACAGGCTCCACTCACTGAACCATTCAAACCACCAACTTAACCCAAATTGTCTCCCACAACTTGAATCTCTCGTTTGTGTTGACCATTCTAGAATCAACACTTTTGAAAGTAGAAATGGTGGGGATAAATGGCATAGCTGAAGTCAAACAAGACGAAGAAAAGGCTTTTGTTGTTTATTAAACTCAACTTAGATCTTATAAATATTTGCTAAAACATGAAGTGCAAGAACTATTTTAATCTGTCTAGGTTTATGTATTACAACAGAGAAATTTTCTTTACAAAATGACTTTCTATGGTCTAACAAGGAAGATAAACTTGAAAACTTCAGTGACATGATTGTCGTATACTCCATATATATGGCCTATAAGTCCTCGTGAAATGCTTCATCCATGAATTACAGTTTGCCTTTTTGGACATACAACTTAAACATTATAAACATTGTAATCAGTTTTTGTTTTATATAAATTTTTCTCTAATAACTATTTGCCTCAATTAAGTGATCATGCCAATACAAAAATATTCCACAATTTACTCACCCTTATTCTAACTGAGTGACTCCTATAATTAATTTATTGGGTCTTTCAAATGCCTCATTAGTTTCAATAACCTTTTTGTTATTGTTGGGGTTAAAAGTATATACTAGCAAATTTATTTATTCAAATTGTTGCTACTAAAACCGAAGTTAAATCAAATTTGAAAGATCTTAAAGATTTGAATAGATATTTAAGATCTTAAGTATTTGAACAAATATTTAACATCTTTCAAATATTGTTCAACTTTAATTTTGGTTACAACAATTTTCAGTTAGAAAATTTGCTAGTGGTCATCTTTTAACCCCAACAATGACAAAATGGTTATTGAAGTTGATGAGGTACTTGAAAAGCCCATTGAATTAATTTTTTTTTCACATCGTTGGCAAGCGCACCAATCGGTGTAGTATTTTCAAAATTTGAGTACAAAGTTGTCTCCACAGGGACTTGTTTGTACTAAGCTTTTGTGTAAAATCAAGTTCTAGGCAAAAAGAATGGTTTGTTTTCAAGATATATTGCAGAAATTAAAAGCTAAGTTCTAAGACAATTAACTAAAAACAGAGTAAAATTCTAATAGGCAAAAGATCAAACAGTTGGTGTGCAAAGGATCTAGCTGTAGAGTAATGGAGATGTTGAGGGTTTGGTTTCACCAAGCTAGCGTCTCTAGTAATATTAAAGGCTTTTCTTTACTCAATATTAGATTTAGTGTTACCTTAACCTACTAAAATACCCTAACCATGATTCCTCATATGAAAGGGCCTAAGTTACTTAACTCAACTCCTAATCCCTTAGCAAGTCAAGCTAAATAACTTGGATCTTGGTACAGAGGTTAAAAAAAGGCTACTAAATGTTTTTCCATCCCTAGACATAACACCCATTAGATGCTAACTTCAGTTCTTAGAATAAAAGCATTTCCCAATGACATTTAAACTACAAAATCATGCATATGGGTGATCAAACCATAAACAAGCAAATAAAAGCAGAAGAAAGCATTAACACTAAATCAATACTGAATAAATAGTGTAATATTGATTACATGAGAATAGCTTAGTACACCAAAACCCCCAACAAGGGTAAACTAGCCTTTCATTGTCATGAGAGAAAAGCTTAAAATAGAAAAAATGGAGAAGAGAAAATGAAGAGGATGGAGTAGGTGAGGGCTAGAGGCGTAGCACAGAACCCTAAAAATATGCCTCCCTCTGTCTCCAATGATAAGTGCCTTTAAATACGTGTAGAATCTTTATTTTTTCTTTTCTGTATAAAGGCACTCTCGCTTAGCGAGCAGAACAACTCGCTAAGCGAATTCCAAATTAATTTAATTAAGTCTTCATAGAAAGGATGGCTCGCTCAGTGAGCAGTTGCTTGCTTAGCGACCTTGATATTGCTGATGTGGCTTCTTCAACGAGTTTCCTTGTTAAGCGACTGGATCAACTCGCTGAGTGAGTAGTCTTCAACTTCAAATCTTCAACTCCTCTTCTAGGTGTACCAAATCTCTGCAAAAACACATAAAAGCTAATAAATTTCCTAAAATTAAGCTATCTAATTAATTACTCCTAATACTAAGAGAATTCTAACTAAAAGGGACCAAAACATAGCTATAAATAAGAAGAAAGTGAGATAATTGTTGTGAATTTGGAATAAAATTATAAGTATGCACAACAATTATTAGGAATTCAGTCAAATAGAATGAGGATTGACAACAGGGAAATTGCGAAATATTTTTGTATTTGTTTGGACACTTAATTGATGTAAATATTTATTCGACAAAAAAAATGTAAACCAAGATTTGATTGCATTGTTTAAATTATTCCATTTTTTTAACCAAAAGGGTAGCCCATAATCCATGGATAAAGCATTTTATGAGGATTGGCAAGCCATGTGAAGTACACTTCGTTCGTGTAATTGAACCTTTCAAGTTTATCTTCCTTGTTAGACCATACAAAGCCATTTTGAAAAGTAATTTCCTCTATTGTAATACATAAATGTTGATTACTTGGTTCTTTTTTTGTTTTCATTCGATCTCAATTATGTTGTTCATCCCCATCTTTTATACTTTCAAAAGCAACGACTTCAGAATGGTGAATGTAAATGACAGATTCAAGTTGCGGGCACAATGTGGGCTGGGTTATGGTTTGAGTGATTTGAGATCGACACTAATGTGTGTTGGTCTATAACTAACACTAATTTGCGTTGACTAGTGACTGATGCTACTAGTATCGGCTTTGTCTGATGTTATATGTAGTGTCAACCCTTTTTTTTGTCAGTGTGGACATTAGTGTCGATTTTGTGGTCAATACTAAGTTGCATTGGACATTTTTCCAACTCAACAATTTAGCTTTGAGCATTATTGTGTTCGCCAAAGGGCCCATGCAAAGCCAACGCTAATGTATGTTTAGCATTTACTTTTGTGTTTTAGAAGCCGACACTAAAATGCAAAATTCTTGTAGTGAAATTCATACTTAAAAGAATTATGAAAAAAAAAATGAAATGGTATATATTAGGTAAAAATTAATAAATTAAATTTTAGACTAACACATGTCAATGTATAATAAAATTTTGGAAAAAAATATGTTTCTCATCTCTCTAAAAGAGTAAAAATTCAGTTTTTGTCCCTTTAAAAAAATTTTGTTTGGTTCCCTCAAAATACAAAAACACGTTCTTTATCCAAGTGTTTAACGATGTTAACTTAGTGCTGACGTGGCTAACGGAGTTACACGTTAGCACTGTACACATGAACATTTTGGATGATATGGAATCCACTTAGTTGCCATCCGGCAAGTGTTTTTTGTCCCTATAAAATTTTCAAAGTCTAATTTTAATCCTTTAAATATTTAAAGTTTGATTTTAGTTTCTATAAAATTTAAAGTTTGGTTTTAATCCCTATAAAATTCAAATATGTGATCTTAGTCCCTATAAAATTAAAAGTTTGATTTTAGTCCTTAATTCAAAGTTCCATTCATTGAGACTTTCACCTCACCAACATCATTATCAGGGATTAAAGGTGCCAAAACCTTTCAGGCATACTATTTGATACCATTCAATAATTAACAAAGTTTCAACAATTAGAATTCTAATTCAATTTCATCTTCAAAACTTTACTACTAAAGAAATATGAGACTAAGCACTGCAACTTTGTTAGTTACTAAAGGGTGTTAGGGAGCATGGATTAGAGGTTTTAATGCCTAATTTGTATTTAGGTCATTTGTTTGTCATTATATAAGGCCACATGGTTTTACTTCTACACCTTTGCCGTTAATCCCTAATAATATTATTAGTAAGGGTGAGCGTAGGATGAATTTATCTTTGTTCCTACTAGACTTGAAATTTTGTTAAGTTCATTTATGTGAACCTGAATCCAACCCGATGAAGACCCTATAATATATAAGACAAGATTAGGTCAAGTTTTGATTTATTAACGTAATATATCAATATTAACATCATGTATAGTTAAATCACAGAATAAAAGAAGTATACAATTTAAATGAAGGTGTATTTTACAATATATATTTCAAAATAAATAATATCATGTTATGTAAAATATTATATATTAAATTGAAAAGTTTTATTATTAATACACAATTTGTAACACCCTCGGGGTATTTCCATGACCTACGCCTAGAGTTCTATAACAAGAAAGTTTTTAAACATCAAATTACATCAGAGTACATAAATCTAAATCATATAGCAGAAAGTTGCGCCTATTTAATGAGAAACTACTCAAACTAAACTCCATAAAAGATACATGTTTTTGTATAAATATCTAGCACACTTGGTGCATACCAATACATCAAAACATAAAAGGGAATAACATAGGCCACATAAACAAAACATCCTCATATACGACTCCAACTCTTTGCAAAAGCACCAACCTACTTATCCTAAAAACATAAAACTTAAAGAAATGAGACAAAAGTCTCAATGAGTGCAAAGGACACAACTAACAACTTGGGGCATCTAACCTAACGGTCTTTTCATTTACCTATCATTGAGTTCACATCACTCACCTATGAGGCTTTTCCCTCTTTTGTATACTTAGGGCAATCCAAGTCTTTCTTTACTATCAACTATAGCTCCTAAAACCATGCTTAAACCCATTCCTTATTTTTCACCTATCACATATACATTCATCACATTTCCTATTCTAATTAACATGAACACATCATCATCAATCATTCACAACAATGGTTTTGTTGTCAGTTATGTATTTTGGTTAGATGTATTATTATCTTTCACCTTAACTTGTTGTCGTCTCATTAAACCTCATACTCTTCCATTTTTGAAGAGTTTCCTTTTTTCCTTTCCCTATCCCGTTATTGAAGGGGAACTTGCCTACATACTTCTCATGATTGAATAATGTTTTCCTAAACACCTAGCCTGAAAGGGACGATCACTTTTCCTTTGGCACAAATGGCCTCTTAGCCTTTCTTTCCTTTCCTTTGAAACATTTCATAAAAACCTTCCATAAACATTTCGAAACCTCATCCTACCTTGGTAGCCTAGGGGACCTTTTTACGGGGTGTACACCATTATAAGCTAAGGGTGCAACTCAGACATGACTGGAATCAAGAGGCACTACCCTATCATTACTAAAGGGACATTTTTTCTAAAATCCATACCACCTTGGGGACCGAAGAGGTCTACTCTTCGCTTGCCAAAGGGTATCTTTCTAAAATAGTTCCTTTCGTAAAAACCTTTTGTCAGGGAGGCATCCTCTTTAGTCTTAAGTGTTTTATATTGTTTCTTATGTATAGTTCATTGTATTCATACACAACACATACTACTCATAAGACATAGAAATATACAATGCACAACCACACAAGTTCATCCACTATGTGCATATCTATCCTACTTACATCATTATACAAAGAAGGTCAACAATAACAAGGATTAAGGTTACAAGCAAGGGGAAGTAATACATGCAAATACATTTATCCTCAAGTAGCCATTTATAACTTAGAAATATTGGCTTAGTGAGACTTGGCATGCTTAGCATGCGTATCTTGCAAAAAGGAGCGCTTAGCACGCTCACTTGTGTTTAGCACGATATTGTACGAGCTCTAGACTTGCTTTCTAAAGGTCCTTATTCTTAGCACGTGATGAGCGTGCTTAGCCTGCAAAACACTCACACTTAGCACATATAGCTTGTGCTTAGTGCACAAGTGTAATGACTCCAAACTTGCTTTTTGGAGGTGGGTACTTATAACGCAAAGGGCATGCTTAGCTCATGCCACATACGTGCTTAGCACGCGAGAAACAATGCTTAGCATGGGTGTCGATTATGCATATCACAATTTTCGTGAATATGAGATGCTAAGGCCATCAATGGACCTTCAATCAATTCCAAACACCATAAATGCAACATAAACGATCCCTTAAGCTTTTAAAAACTAACCTCCAAACATAAAAACTCCAGATCTATGCAAAGCAAAACAAAAGCACCATCTCCCACAATCTCATGAATAGTGTTATGAGTTTGATCTTTAAAGGGGAAGACAAGCAATCCAAATGGTGACAAAGAGCGAGGAAATGGTAGGGGAATGCACTCACCTTGTTGGATGCACGGGGATGAGCTATGGGGTGGGATCTCTGGGTCTGTCCTTCTCTTCCTCCTTCTTCATTTTTCCTTCTCCTTCTTTCTTCTTCTTTTTCTTTCCCATCTTCTCCTTCCTTTCTATTTATAGGACAAATGTGCGTGTAGGTGCAGGGCCAGTTCCCTCCTATGCTCTTAAAACATGTATGGATTCTATTACCTCATAATTTTACTCCCTAACACTAAGATAACATTAAATAATAATATCCAAGGTATCCTTCAATGTTATGTATATAAAGATAGGGCCACTAGAGGGGTCTCCTTATGGTGTATTTCCAGTACCCAAAATTGGGGATGTTACACAATTGTTCAAAAAACTATATTTTAAAAGAATATAGGTAGGCATGGCAAATAAATTCGTACATGCAGGTACCACCCCGAACCCGCCCCAACTTTGACTGGATACGAGTACGGGTATTACCCGAATTTTTTAAATGGGGATGGGTATCAAACTATACCCGTACCCGTTATATATATTTTTTAATTTTTTGTTACAACATATATATACATAATATATATATATATATATATATGTTAAAGATTTTATTGTTATAATTTTTCAAAATATAAATTAATTAGATTAATAGTTAAATAATTTAAATTATAATAATAGTTAAATAACAAACTTAAAATTATACATTTAACTAAAAATATAATTTAATTCTTAATTCTTTGCCTTTAATTCCTTTGTTATTCATTATTTTTTTATATATTGCTTGAATTAAAATATAATTAATAACTTAATATATAATTATTTAAAAATATATAAGTAAATTAAAATTATAAAAAATAGTGTAGTGGATTACCTGCAGGTATACCCGAACCCGATAAAATCTGACAGGGATGGGTATTAAAATTTTAAATCCGCATCTTTTATACCTGAACCCGTACCCGCTCTGCCTTTTACGGGGATAGGGATAGAGAGAGCCAAACCCGTCCCCGATCTGCCCCGTTGCCATCCCTAAATATAAGACATCAAGTTAGGTTAGGATGACCTGAAGCATAACTGATCAAATCTATCCTAAAAAATACATCATACCTAATTTTTAAACTTGAACCCGCCATAATCAACCTCAGACCAGGTTGGGTCGAGTTAGTGGGATGGTATGGGTCATGCACACCCCTAATTATAAGTTAAAAATTATTGAAAACTATAAAGTCATGAGTGTGATTTATCAAACAAGAAGTACGACTTGTAAAAATTTGTGATTTCTAATATATTCCAACCAATAATAGATAGTGTATTCAAAAGAGTGTGGTAGAGAGTATTGCTAGCATTTAGTTTAATAACATACAAGCAACAATTCTTTGTAGTGGTTCTGAGGGTTGACCGATCCAATCTAGTAATTGGTTTTCAATTGAACTGACAACTATGATTTGAATAGTATTGCATGATTATGTTGGTAAGATGAATATATGTGAAAGTTGATGAAGAGAATATTAGAAATTTATAAAATGACTAAAATTAAAATTTTGAATTCTATGGAGACTAAAATCAAAATTCAAACCCCCATGAGTTTTAGGTTTTTTATTTTTAATTTATTTAAAACAATATGATCTGATGTGGTGAAATAAAGAAGTTTAATTGGCTATCGATGTAAAACAATTTTACACCAACAGTGTATAGCCATTAAACTAAAAAAATAATTGTAAGGTGTATAATTTATTTGATTACGTATATTAAAATTTATATTTAATTGTTATGTGTTGTCTAAATAAATATTTTTATACTATCAAACAATTAAAAATGATTTTAAATATGACTTTTGAAAATAATAATTATTATTAAAGTTAATAAACTTATCATATGACAATATTCATATATGAGTGGATGGTAGTATAAGATACTTTTACATTATGAGTGTATTTTAATTAAATTATTAAAATAAGCTTAAATATGTTTTAGGTCCTTGATAAATTATCGATTTTTGTTTTGGGTCCCTAATAAATTTGTTCGTTGCATTGGATCCTGATATATCAAAACTTTTGTTTTGAGTCCTTACGGTCAGTTAAGTGATGACGTGACACCATCTCAATGGTTGATATATATTAGGATGATCTATTTGCATGTGTCATGTCATTACTTAACTGACGACACGGACTCAAAACAAAAGTTTTGATATATCAGGGATCTAATGCAACAAATTTTTTTATTAGGGATCAAAAACAAATCGATAATTTATCAGGGATCTAAAACATATTTAAGCCTATTAAAATATTATATGATTTTAATATTTAATATTTATCTTTAGATAATAATAAACATTGTCAATTTGAATAATTCTTTTATGAAATTGTGCATCTAAGACCTATAGTATAGATTGCAGAACACAAGTCCAACACGGAAATTTTCTTTAATTATTGGAAAAGGAATCTGAAGGGTCATATTAGATATTACTAGCCAAGTAGCCATAAAACTCCAATATCCCCACTAGGATCATGAAGTGTGTGGTGCCTGCATAGTGCAGGACCATATTATAAACAATAGTGCTGCAACTTTTGGGTGCTAGAGGGAACAGTGTGACCCCATGCACCCCTCCCCTGTTCCTGTATGTCACCACAACAATATAAATTAAGAGCATGTTTGAATAAGCTTATTTAAAAGTACTTTTAAGAGAAAAAAATAAGAAAAAAAATTATACGAGTTTTTCTATAAACTAAAATTAGTTTATGTATGAACTAATTTGTAAAAGCTTTATGATATATATAACTTCTCTAAAAGATGATTTTTAACTTATGCATAAGTTAATTTATGGAGAAGTTCATTTCATTTTTTTTTCTTCTTAAAAGTACTTATGGATAAGCTTTTCCAAACATACCTAAATCTTCCGCTGAATAAATATAGAGGTTACAATCTACGTCTCCATGACATTCCTTGCTGCTTAATCTGCAACACAGATAACTTGTGGTATCTTTTAAACTTGCAATAAACATGAGTAGCTAGCTAAGTAACTTGTTGAAAAATGTTAGTATAAATAATATAACTCATTAACAAAATATATAGCCGAATATATTCAGATAAGTCTTTATGTGATTTCCAATTTTCCCAGAGTCGTTCTGAATTCTGTTTTACGTTCTAAAGATAGTAATTAGGGATGCCATATGAGTATGGTCTAAGTAAAATATTATAGTACATTAAAAAAAACACGTGTACTCAAACTAATTAATGCAAACTTTAAAACCTGTACTATCGGTTACCTAAGTATTCATAGTTATACTCATTACTGCATTTTAATTAACTATATTAATTAATAAAAAATATTACTTAAAAATACAACTGTAATTCAATTAAAATATTATTCAATGATCTTTTATAAAGTATTAAAAATAAAATAATTAAACATTTTACAAACATTATATATATTGTAATAAACTTTCACAATAATAAATTTATAAATGAGGAGATCAATGAGTAGAAGACAAGAAACCGTAAAATAAATGGGGAGAGAAAACAATTGCAATTCAATGTGAAGGTGGTGCACCTTCCTCCTTGTTTTGTTTTGTATAACATATCATGTGTCCCTACAATTTCAGTCACGTACCACCCTGACCTAATTAATTTGAATGATTTTTGAACCTCAAATTGTTAAAATATTTGTTATGGATTAGTATAAATCAATAATTATTATATTTTCTTTTAGTAAATCAATCGACAATTAAAGATAAGATAATTATCATATTTAGATTACGGATATTTTGTATGGGAATATGATAAGATTGTTCTTGTGATGGATTGGGTCAATCATTTAGTAGATAATCCATTTAGAGGTCCTACATACTGCTAGGGGATTATAAATTTTCTATCCCATTAAGCAAATTTACACTCTCTCTTTAATGCTCAGATTCTCTTAAACAATCACCTAGAAAGTGGGCAGAAATCCTCTCAAGAGTATTTTAAGGGTTTCTTCCGACAAGCAATTCTCATGGAGATGAATGCGTATTCATGTTAGTATTTGATAGCCTTCTTAAGTTTTATCGCTATAATCACATGTTATAATTTGTATCTTTGTACAATTATTTTATAATTTTCCATCCATTGATATCAGAGCCAACTTAGATACATTTTATAGCTGTTTATTGTGTGAACCTTATGATATTTTAATTTCTTCGTTCCTATTCATGAAATTAAAATTAGTGGCTCTATTGATTTAATTACTTAAATTCAGTATGCGATAAAATAATTTGTGCCCCTTTTCTCTTGGAATTTCTTTGTTAGAAAACATGTATGTTTTATGCATGAAATTTAAAATTGATTAAGGGCTTTTGTTTGTGATAACATTGTGATGAAAACGTGACTAGGACCACAAAATTTCATTGAGTAAATTGAAAGAATTTACAAATTTAAAAATGCACAAACATTTTACACCCTCTTTTCTTTGCATTTTCGATTTCGCCCCATTGAGCTCTTTCTTTTGTAAAATTGTTCGAGGGCTTTTATTCATTGTTATAATTGGAATAACATATCAAGAATTCGTATTATTTTATGAACGATTTTAAGAGAATTGAAAGTTTATTATTTTCTTGTGAAACCTTCAAAGCCCGAAAACTTTTGAATTAAATTACTCTCATTTGGATTAAGAGTATTTTAAGGGTTTCTTCCGGCAAGCAATTCTCATGGAGATGAATGCGAATTCAGGTTAGTATTTGATAACCTTCTTAAGTTTTATCGCTATAATCACATGCTATAATTTGTATCTATGTACAATTATTTTATAATTTTCCATCACAAATATGTCGGAAGCAATATAGTGCTACTGATTTTTCTCCAACAATATTTTAAGATAACCTCAAAATCTACTGGACCTTATTCAATGAATACATAGCAGATAACTGTCTTGTAGTTACTGGTTGTAACATATATAAAATTAATGGGAGTACTACATTTCAAATGGACAAAATGCTACTCCATGTTGTGTCCAAAAAAAAATGCTAATCAATTTCTTTGAGATATTGGAATCAAAAGTAAAAAAGTAGTGAAAAAGTATTGCAACACATTTTACCATATTTCAAATATAGTTTTATTGGAATTTTTAATTAAAAAAATTATTCATTTTGATTTCTTAACCAATTCTCCTAATGCACTAGTTGATTACATATATTTTTGTATGCAAATCACATGTATCTTTCTATGTGAGACAATTATGCCCAAATTGGAAATCATAGGACCATATTTAGTGGCAAATCTTTACCTTCAAATATTTAACCCAATTGTATATTCCAGAAATTTTTTGTCTGAAAATATTTTACCATATTTTTAGGCTAAATGTCACTTTTGGTCCTTTATGTTTTTGTATTTTTTTATTTTGGTCCATTAAGTTTTAAAAATCTCATTTTAGTCCTTTATGTTTTAAAAGAGTTTCATTTCAGTCCTTTTAAGCAGAAACACAGAAAAGTGTGACATGTCCGTTAATGTTGAGTGAGATGATGATGTGACATTTTTATTGAAACAATGTTAAATATTTTAGTCCTTTTAGTTTTGAAAATAATTTCAATTTAGTCCTTTAAGTTTTTAAAATGTTTCATTTTGGTCATTTAAGTTTATGAAAAGTTTCATATCAGTACTGCCAATTCTATATACATACTCAATGTCTACTCTTGGTAGCAGATGGCCTTCTTCCAAAACTACCAAATTATTTCAAAGTACTTCAAATTACTTTAAATAAATTTAAAATTTAGGTACAATCCACCATAATACAGAATACCAAAAAACTTTTTACTAAATCGGTACATTCAAAATCTAGGCAAAGCCACCTTAATTTGGATAATTAATTGCCAAATAACATTGATACAGTTGACACCACAACCTATTATTGAATCCTAATACAATGTTGATCTACTACTTCAAATAATATTAGAAAGGCCTATTAGAATTATGAAAAAAAGGCTAAATAATATTTGAAGTAGTAGATCAGCTAATATTAGAAAGGCCTATTAGAACTATGAAAAAAAAGCTAAATAATATTTAACGTTTATGCTTAAAAGGACTAAAACAAACTCTTTTAAAACATAAAAGACCAAAATGAGACTTTTAAAACTTAATGGACCAAAATAAAAAAAATACTAAAACATAAATGATCAAAAGTGACATTTAGTCTAATTTTTCATTCATCTTCAACGTAATTTTCAATAAAAGAATTCATTGTTAATCTTTTAACCGTTATCCAGACCCTTTAAAATAAAAATAAAAAGAAAATATTTTAAGAGAAAATATAGGTACAATTTTTTAGATGTTTTCACACCAAAAAAAATTCTTAAATATTTTTGGTATTTATTTCAATTAAAATTAAAATTAAAATTTCACTTCAATATAACCCATTCAAACCTTGATTATATAATTTATCTTCAATTTTAATTAAAACAATACTAAAAACACCCGAAAAAATGTATATAAGTATTTTCTATATTTTCACTCTACTTTCTGTATCAGCTAAAGTGCTAAACTATAGTATATATCAAATCTGCTGGGATTTACTACAGTACTTTTCCATTAAAAAATGACATACATGGATGAGTTTAGGAGAATGTTCCAGAGACGCTTTTTTTATTTTTGATAAAATGTTCCGGAGACGCTTTTTGATACAAGTGTTGCCGGCGTTTTAATATAAGGTTAAAATATTATTATAAAATGGATAATAAGTAAATATTAATACTACTTATTAGATATAATATTTTTTGGATACAAATTATATTGTAATATATGATAACTATTGACCGTAAGTGTGGCATACTTTTGATTCGCAAAAAAGTGTAGTACTGGACAAAACAACTTTAATTATACCACGTTTGATTCAAAAAAATTCACGGGACAACACAACTTAGATGGTGATGCACAGAACAAAAATTTCATTTTTTGTTACTATTATGGGACAAAAAGTTGTCCCCAATTACAAGCTATTTAATAGACTAAAAATACCCATTTATCTCTTCTTTCTCTCCCCCAACGTTACTCTTCCCCCACTATCTCGTTTCCCTTTCCCCACTATCACGTACTCGTAGAACTGCTTCTCCAATCTCGATTTTTTTTTTCTATTAAGAATTGCTCCATTAATTCTATACTTTAAAAACCGTCTTGCTTCTTTTTTTTTTTTTTTTTTTTTTTTTTTACATTCGAAACTGCTATACAGTCATACATTCACGTGAACTTATATATATACATAAAGAGAGAGAGAAAAGAATGTGAACTTTTATGATAGTCTAATATATATATTTATGATATATATTACATAATATTTATAATATATTAAAATATACAATAATATATGTTATTTACAAAAGATAATAATAATAATAATTGTATAATTAAGATAATTAATAATTAATGTTAAAAAGGGTATTCCGGTAAATTTCATAATACTTTGTTTATGTTGTTCTCTGTCCACCAAACAATACACAGTAACACAGGACAAAAAATTGTCTTGTAACTTAAGTATTTGTTCTGTGCTGTTCTCCTTGTGCTTTACCTTAGCGAACATCAAACGCACCCTATATTTTATAATATTTATTTCAATATATATTTTATTTTAATATTATATAGTATATATTGAAATAATATATTATAATAAAAACTAATTATTATATTATAACATATTTAACCATGTGATTATTTGACAGAATGGTATAAATAATGAAATTATTATTATATCATTAAAATAATAATAATAAATTATTTTTATAAAAATTAATTTTTTTTACTATATTATGTATTATCAATATTAACATAAAATAAAATATATTTATATATAGATTATCATTATTAACATAAAAATAAATTATAAAGATAATAGAATCTTTTGCAGATATTTGCATTAATTTATATGAGTGCTTCAGTCAAAAATAAAAATACTTTAATACTTTTATATATTTTTAACAGTTCAAATAATACTTGTGTTGAAGAATCCATACTTTAATACTAAATAATACTAAATTAATCTTTTATTTTTTAATAAAAGAATATTCAAAAAGAAAGAAAAGTCACACATAAACTTTGCAAAATAATTCAAAAATTAAAAAAACCACGCTGTCAAATAAATTTTTATTTTTTAAAATATTATTTCAAGAAATTAATAAAAAATAGATTATTAACTTTAAAAACAATTTAAATTATTTTAAAATTAAAAATAAAAAAATTCAACTAGACACACCTTCAGTTAACAGATGGACACACCTTGACACATAATATTCACCCGTAAATGATCCTAATTTAACATGAAATCATCATTCAATAATCAAATAAATAATAATAATAATAATAATAATAAGAAGAAGAAGAAATATAATTAATATTAATAATTTTACTATACTATATTATTAATATTAACATAAAAATAAATTATATTTATCTATATAATATATTATCATTATTAACATAAAAATAACATTATAAAATAATTAAAAAATTATACAGATATTTTACATACATTTACAATAGTGTTTAAGTTATTAAAATTTTAAAAATATTTAAAAATAAAAAATATGTTTAACCGTGCATCGCAAAGGTACCAAATCTAGTATAATTTGAAGGGCATAAAAATAGGGACCTAGCTAGCTCTAGGGGCTGTTCTGCTAGAAAGTAGAGCAAGCTGTCGGTTTGAGTCACGTACTGGACTATGTATTGTGCAACGATCTATTCCATATGTGGTAGGGTATGCTTGTCTCCCTGTTTGTCTTCCTCTTGCTGGGAATTGTCAAACTATATAGGGGAAATTTGTGAAATAAATCCAATATAGATGTCACATATGGCATAGAGTATAAATGTGTGCCACTATATATATATATATATATATATATATATATATATATATATATATATATATTATTTTTTAAGTATTACAAATTTTATATTTAATTTTATAGTTTTTAAATATAATTTTTTGTTGTCTAGATCAAACATGTATCTTCCATTGGAAGCAATTATGTTCAAGCAGGATATGTCCACTATGGGTGGCAATGCTCTCTCTCCAAATATTTAACGCAGTTGGATATTCAGGACTTGAATCCGAGTTTTTAAATATAATTTAAGTTTTATTAAAAATTTCCCTTTTCATAAAATATCTTCGTTAAGCAATGTTTGGTAAAAATAGTTAAAAAGCTAAATGAAAGATGAAAAATTAGTTGAAAACTGCCAAGTTAGTTGGAAGTTGAAACTTTATTTTAATTACGTTTTTTTAGTTTCAATTTGTTTTTGGTTTTCTATTGATTGCAGGGAGTTTTTGTAACAAATACGACTATTCATAGGGGAAAATGATTCAAATTTTTTATTCCCTTTTGGATTTAACACGTTAATTTGTGAAATTTACAAGATATATATATTTTTCACATAATTTAATTTAATGTCCAATTTGAAGAAACATTGTGCAGGTTACTTTGAAATATCTAATAAGGATAAACTTAGACTATCCTTTATCTTGGATATTTGGAAGTCTTACTATTTACATTTCTGTTGTTTTAATTAGGTAGGATTGTTTGCTATATAGGGTTGCATGATTGTCTTTATTTTTATAATGGGTATGTTAGGTTTTCCAATGAAGTCAAACACTTGGAAGTCAGATTCATATAATATTTATGTTGTTGCAGGGTTGGAATTTTTTTAAAAGCATTATGTACTTTCGTTCCTTTTGATCTCGAGAATTATGTATATTGTAGAGCATATTTTGGTCCAAATGTTTTCTATCAGTAGCAAAAGAGAAAATATATTTTTCTTATTCTTTTATGTATTTAATATTTTATGTTTGGAAATGGCAATAGTAAGAGAAGTAATCAGGGGCGGAGCCAGAAATTTGGTTAGAGGGGGCCAAGAAAAAAATAATAATAAAAATTTAAATTTTTACATGTATAAAAAAAATAAAATTGTTTAATATATGATATATATCTAATATGTTTTATAAATTATTAGTAATGTTATTAAATATAACCACTACTTAAACTATTGAATTCTATGGATATTTCTTTGGATAATTATATGTGGACACTTCAACATTACAAATATTTCATTAATATATACCTATAATTTCTCTTTATCTCACTCTTTTTATCACATTATATTTTCTATTATACTTACACTTTTCTCTCTTTCTCTCTCTAAGTGTCAACTAACATGCTAATTTTCATGTATCATTTTTCAATAACTTTTTTATAAATTTTCGGGGGTCATAAAGTTTTTTTTTTTCTAGTACTTTAAACACACTTTGTAAAAAAATTGGGGGGCCATGGCCTGCATGTCCCTCCTGCCTCCGCCTCTGGAAGTAATGATACATAAACACTTCATTATTTTAAACATTCCTATAATACTTCTTATTTCTCTTTATTTCTCTCTTTCTATCATATCATAAATCTTAACATACGTATATTTCTCTCTCTCTCTTTTCTCTCACATTAAGTGTTGAATAGCATATTGGATATCCATGTAACTTTCCTGTGAGAGATTCTCTTTTGCACATTGTTGGGCAAATTGGTCTCTAGCATAAAACCTCAAATCATCTTATTGTAAATGGAAGTACCTCCATTAAACAGGTACAAGGAGCATTATTAGCTAAAAATCCTTTCGGTACTGAGGTAATTAAGAATAAATTTTCAATAAATGTATTTCTATACAACTGTTAATCATCTATGTTTGAATTTAAAGGATTGGAAAGTATTTTTATATATATAGCTGTTAATCATCTAAGTGTGAATTTAGAGGATTGGAAAGTTTTGGTGACAACATTTAGGATAAAGTTTTATAATCTAGATTGAGGAATATGAAATATATTTTGTTAAATATTTAAAATAAGTATTAATTAATTTTTAAATTTTAAATAATTTCTTAGTTAATAACTTAAAACATATTTAGTTAGCATTTACTTTTTTTCGCATTTATTACTATGTTGTATATATTTTTTTATTGATAATTTGCTAAAACATGTCAAGTGGGAAAAATACTTTGGACAGAAAAATAATGAAAATAGAATCTGGTACTTTAATTTGCTAGTTAATTAATATTACATCCTGTGTAGAATGGTTGCAACTTACATAGTAAAAGGTCTAAACCTCCATGATAACCATATTTATTGACTATGGCTCTATTTTTAATATTTTGCATTATTGCAAGTTACAATAACTTAAATATTGTTTGTCAATGATAATTTTTTTTTTAATAATTTTTCCTGCTTAAATCGAGAGCATTACAAATATTTTATTTTTAAATATTACTAGAATGGATGACCCGTGCCATGCACGGGATAAATATTGTTTATAAATATTTTTATAAAATATTTCAAAAATATACATATTTTCTTAAATTTATATTAAGAATTATTTACAATTAAAATATAATATTTTTAATTATTAATTATTGGTGCACATTTTAGATATATAGTTGAAATATATCTGGTAAACTATGATTTTAAAATACAATAGATAAGAGAAATAAAAATTAGTTAAGTGTTAGGTATGTAACATAGTAATTTAAATAATTATTATGAAATAATATTTCAATCAACCTAAAGCAAGAGTTCGTAGTTATAATAAAAATGATTTTTTTTTATGAAATGACATTTTTAACTATATATTTTTATATTTTAAAAAAATTATATATTTTTAAATTAAAACCTAAACTCAAGCAACGCGTGTTATGCACGATGACATATATGCTGATAAGAATAACAATATGTAGGGTTTGGGTAGGGTACTATAGTACCTGTCCCCATACCCATCCTTTTAAAAACTTCCCATATCCAGACCCATACCCATTACTTAAGTAGTAACTTTAATACTTGTGTCGTTTTTCCGTTGATACTTAAATGCACATATCTATGTTATTTGGATTACACTGTCTTTATTTTCTCGGGACTTGATATACTCAAGTATAAGTTTGTTCTATGTTTTTAAGAGTGCTTTTACTTTTATAAGTTTTTTTTATCAATTACTTTTATAAGTTATGTTGTGGTGTTATCTGATGAAGAATAATAATCACATTTATATAAAAAAAATACAAAACATCAACAATTTGGTTTCAAGATATTAATCTGCAAAATATTCTTTCAAGGAATAACATAATTAATCTAATTTAATATTAAATAAATAACAAATCACTGAAGAATATAATTTATATTCATATATTTATGATAACAAAAAAACTATTTCATTTAGATGCTAATTAATTGTATATGTAAATTTTAATTGATTATCTAAATAAAATAATTTAATTTGCTATAAACTATCAATAAAAATGCAAAATAATACATTAAGATCCATTATTTTAATTGACTTTCAAATCAAAGATCCATTATTTTTTTAAAATTATATTAATTAATTAAGGGGTTTGCTAACTTACACCCATTTGTTTTTTTAGAAGGAGTAAGTTAATAAGTTACACCTTAGGTGTATTTTTAAAATTTTGTAGTTATAGCTTGCTAACTTACTCTTTCTAAAAAAATAAGTGGGTGTAAGTTAGCAAACCCTATACACATTTGCTACCATACACCCACTTAGTTGATAAAAAGTTAAATTACCCATTACTCTTAATTTGTGCCAGATGATTTGCTGCAAAATATCTTTATCTTATTTTTAATATTTTTTAAGTGATTAATTATCCAAATAAAGGATACTAATGTATTGCAGATTACTTGTTACAAAATAATATTTTAATTAGTTATTTTTTAATTATAATTGTCAAAGAAATAGTTGGTGTTAAATTAAGTTTATATGTATCAATTTGTTACCAAAGAAATTATATTTTTTAATTACTATATAAATATCAAAACTTAAAATAATCCTTTATACTTTAATCCAAACTGATATATTTGGACATAACTATCTTAATTAATTGAATTTATAATATATATTGGTCATAATGTAATATAATTATAATATATATTTTTATAAATAAAAGAATTAAAAATTACCTACATTTGAGTACCAAAGAATATTTGACGTACACTCTAAATGAAAAAAAATCACATTAAAATTTATAAAACAATAAATTAGTAAAAGGTATTAATCATGTATTAATTGTTGTACATGTGTTATGAACAATAGATAAATAAAACGTATTAATAAATTTTTAATTGCTATTGTTTACTATGTACATTTTGTAGGTCTAATAATTTCAAGGCTTAAATATATTTTTGATCCCTGATAAGTGTAAGAGAGTTACTCTTCATCCTCACCATTCATTTTTTTAAAATCTAATGGTTGTAATGAGTAACTAATCTTAACCATTAGATTTCAAGAAAATGAATAGTGAGGATGAAGAGCTTAGAATTACTCTTGGAGTAAGTGGATCTCTCTCTATATATATATTTTGCATCGAGTTCCTAATATAACAAAAATTTTATTTTTTGTCATTATTTTGTTTTAGTCCTTCTAATATATCTATTTTTAATTTTAATCCTTATAATATTTTATTCATTTTGTATTAGTTCCTTTGAAAAATATTTGATAGGGACTAATAACATAAATATACATATATTTTAGGGACAAAAATGAAAAAAATAGATATATTAGAAGGATTAAAACAAAATAACAAGGACCAAAAACAAAATTTTTGTTTTATTAGGGACTCAACGTGAATTTTTTTATATTAGGGACCCAAAACAAAATTTGCTTATTTATTAGGGACCAAAAACATATTTAAGCATAAATTCAATGTATATTATTTTTATTTAATTATGTTATAGTGGAGTGTGATTATTCTTTTGGTAATTGTGTTAGAACCAAAGACATATGAAACGTCTAACCCCTCAAAGTTTTGATGATAACAAAGGTTATTAAAGTTTAAAATATATTAACAAGTGTGTTATAGAAAGTGTTCAAATATATAAGGTATATTATTCTATCTTAGACCACCAATGTGTTTTGAAAACAAGGCGTCCAACGCCCTCTTTATAAAAAGCGTCAAGTAACTTGTTTATATAAGCATCCAATTGATGTCATCCAATGCTCTTATTTTGAGTTATTAGTTTCTGTTAAGATTCCTTATACGTTGAATGTCTTATATTCTCAAACATATTGAATCTTCTCTCTGATATCCTCTTTGATTTTATCTAACGTTTAAAATCCCAAGCATTTAATGATAAATAGGATATTCTAATTTTTAGTATTGTTCTATATAAAAAAGAGTCAACTTATTAAGAGAATAGTACATAAAGAGAAGAATAAAATAAGGAATTTGCAGAAAGCAGTTCCTGTGTGTCAGAACAATACAATATATTTTTGGTATAAACTACTGGTGACGTCTACGGTGAAGTTGTAAAACAACTTCCTCACCCGTGAGGGAGCAAATTGACGGGTAATAGCAGGTTCAAAACCGGAAGAAAAAAAATCATTAAAAAAATTATTTATTTTTTCATTTTTTTTTCAGCTCTGCTTCATTGTTGTTTTTCCAGATCTGATGCAATCATTTCCTTCGCGGTGCTCTCCTCTCCGGTCTAGAACTCGTTGCAACTCCCACCACCACCACGCCCAACCTCCTTGCACCGCATCTCCCTCTTTCATTTTTCTGGGTTTTTTGTTCAGATCTGAGATCTGCAGCTCCTCCCTCCTCACCCTGTTCGTCGCATTTTTCTGGTTTTTTATGTTCGCGATTTTATTTTTTTATTTGCGTGTGTGTATGTTTTTCTGGGTGTGCGTTTTGTGTTTGGGATTGTTTGTTTGTGTCTCTATTGATGGTGAAGAAAGGGGAAAGAGGGGATGGTGGTTGCGACGGTGCGAGAGAGAGGAAACGAGAAAGAAAGAGGGAAAACAGGACGAGGTTAGCGGCAGCGGCGACGACTAGCGGGTGTTCTTCTTTTGTCCAAATAACCACCACACTTTCATGATGTTCTTCTTTTTTATTTTTGTTTTGTTTTATATGAATTGCATGCATCAGGCAAAGTTAAGATCTGATTTGATTTGGGACTCAAATTTGGAATTTGGTTTGAAATTTGGGATGAAATTGATGAAATATGAAAATTCAGATTTGGGTATTGTGGGATTTTGCTGCAGAAGAACGATGATGGCAGGTAGAGTTGATGAAAGGAAAAAAGGAAAAAAAATTATCAGAAAAAATAAAAAGTATTAAAAATACCGGTTCATCCGGTTTCCTTTCTACAATCTTAGCCACTGAATATTTTAGTAATATATCCTACGGTCATTTCTTGTTCCTCACCGGTGAGGGAGTAATTTCACTACTTCATATTAGACTCCACCTAAACTACTAGAGGACAAGATTGAAGTATTCTTTCTCTTCACTTAGAAATATTTTAATTCATAGTACTGCTCTATACGAAAGATAGTCAACTGATTAAGAGAATAGTACATAAAGAGAAGAATAAAAGAAGGAATTCGCAGAGAGCAGTTCCTGTGCGTCAGAATAGTACAATATCTTTTGGGTATAAACTACTAGAGGACAAGACTAAAGTATTTTTTCTCTTCACTTAGAAAAGCACACTGCTCCGTTTTACATGAAGAAAACCCCATGCATTTAATGCTCATTCAGAACAGGAAGAAATGCTTGAAGAGCTCTTCAGATATTTCATGAAGCTCTCTCTATATAAAGAAGACTTGAAGCTTAAAGAAGTAGGAAGCTCTAAACAAACAAACAATCTCTCTCAAGCTCTTTTGATTGGACAATCTTACAAAGCTCTTAAGTGTCACACCTTTTGCCTAACAAAGTTTTGCCAATGAAGCCATCCCCATTGGAAAGCACAAAAGACTAGCTAATTAAGGAGAGTTTTGATTTTGATATGCGAACACTACTTTGTGTTTGGTATTGCATTGTCTGTTATAGGTTAGCTTGCCAATATCCATTGATGTGAAAAACTTGAATCATGGACTTGACAAAAGAGTTATGAATCATGAAAGGTGAAAAGAGAATTTTTCAAAAGGTAAAATCCAATTGAGCTCATAAAATTAAATGAGTTAGTTCAACAAGGCAATTAGATCCAATTCTCTCTTCGTTGGTAAAGCTTTTAGAAGATTTGTAATAATGGAAATTACAAACAGTTTAAAGTAACCTCTACTATCTAGTTAAAGCCTATATTTTAATTGATTATGTTGTTTTTGTAATCGATTATGGTTCAAAAAGTCTTGAGAATGTTGATATGTGGCTTACTGTTTTAATCGATTGTGCTTCGGGATAATTGATTAAAACATGTACTAATTGAATTTTCAAAACATTTTTTAGCTTCTATTTTAATCGATTAGGTAGTAATAAATGCCTTGTATGCTTACATATCTTAGCATTTGTCTTACATTTTCATGACTTACAACTTTGTATTAATCACTTTTATGCTTATCTAACTATTAATTAGAAGTAGGTTTAGTGTTTTTAATCCATTACAAATCTTACTAGCTTTTGATGTTCAATTGTAGGAAAAAAAAGTAAGAATCGAAGACTTGGGAAGAAATGGCATTGGAAGATTAATTCACATCTTGTTTGGAAATAAGTTTTAAATGCCAAAAGAAGAAAAATACTCCCTTGTTTGCTGCCATTTTAAGGCTAAGCATGGGAAAAATTACGGCTTAGCATGTAGCCATCAAGGAGGTTCCTTTGTTGTTGTTAGGTTGAGGCTAAGCGTGGTGAAAGTTGAGGCTTACCGTTAAAACATCAAAATGCCTCCCCCTAATATGTATTTTCTCAAGCTAAGCCTAGAGTGTTGAAGTTAAGTGTAGGAGTGTTGATGTGGCTGCAACAAAAGGAACATTTACTTAATTGAGAGGGTATTCGAAATCATTCACTGTTACATCTTTCATGGGCATTGTGTGACACCTGAAAGAGCTCTCCCATGGCTTCTTCACAAAGACTCTTCATTTTTGCATCATTTTCTCTTTTTCTTTCAGTTATGAGTAGCTAGGCTCACCCTCTTTGAGACTTGATGTAAATAAACCTATCCTCATGTATACACTTTGAGTTATCAATCTATGTTTATTATTCATTATTAAGTGTTGTCTTCTATTCTTCATGCTTGCTTTGGTTTGATTTCCCTTTGCTTAATTTTGTGGTTTGAATATGATTGGAAAATGTGTTTAAACCTTGAAATGGAGAAGAACACTTAATAAGTTTTGTGTCTAGGAATAGAGAAAAACTTGTTAGTCATCTCTTAACACTTGTTCTTAATAAAACAAGTTACTTGGCTAAGCTACTCAAGTAGATAAGGTTTTTCTACTTGGTGTTTGTTCCTGAAAGTTTTTCTGTAGGATTTAGGAAACTTTTCTTAGAGATATAGAGTTGATCTTTTATGTGTGTGTGCTTGTAAAGATATTTTGATTTAGTGAAATATCCTAGCCATTGAGGCTGAGGACTGGATGTAACTCTTAGTGATAAAGAGTGAACTAGTATAAAAATTGTTGTGTTCTTCTTTCTCTATCAACCCTCATCTTGTGTTATCTTGGTTTATCTTTGTGACTCATCTTCGACATTGTATATAAACTATTTGATTAGAAGTGTATAACCAAGGCTACTACAATTTAAATTGGTGTAATCAATTGTTCTTGAAATGATTTTCATAAAAAAATGATTTAAACAATTTCAAAGATTTTGTGAGTTTCTTAAAAATTATGAGTATCCAATTCACCCCTCTTAGATATAGTCAATGTTCCAACAAGTTGAATCTCTGTAAACAAACCTTGTATTTGTTTGTGAAAGTCTGGAGAGACTTAGTAACTAAAGAATACTTGGGTTAAGTGATCTTGGGTATAGATCACGTTATTGTAAGACCTGAAGAGGTTGAAAAGATACTTGATATAACTAGTATTTGGATAATAGAATTCCTTCATGTTGAAGGGATTGAACGTAGCTCTTGAGTTAAGAGTATGTTGGTACAATGATAGTATCCAAGAGGGGGTGTGAATTGGACCTTTTAAAATTTTTGGAAACCTATTGGACCTTTGATTCCTTTTAATTTTAATGAAACTTTTTTCAAAAAAGACTTTTTACTGATCAAATGAAATTCCTAATTTGAATCTTTGTAGCCAAGGCTATGCGCTCCTATAATAATGATCTATATGCTATGATGAAATGTTAATAATATGATCCAAAGATTGCAAGAAAGAGGTTAAGAGAGAGAAAGAAGAATACAAAAGTTTTATACCAATTCCTAACAATAATAATTGAGATTATCCACTAAGACAAAATTAAGTTTATAAACACACACCATGATCAACACTAAATCACCATAAAGAATTCCTAAACCCTATAGGAAAACTTTTACAAACAAAACTTCCAAGTAGAAAAGCCCTTTCTACCCATCCACAAGAGAAATCTTATCTCTTAAAAGAAATTTCCAAACAAAGATTAAAGAAGGATATCACTCGATTTGTGACACCAAAACTATTAAGCTTGTATTACCTTTGCAAAGATTGATAATCCATGAAGAATTTAATGACCAAGAGTAATTTTTCCAAAATATGTATTTCTTCACATTACTCGAGCTATGGAACTCTCGGAACCTTGAGCTTTTCACCTTTGATCATATTATAGTTATATGAAATAAACCGGTTCTAATCATTTAATTTGAGCTTGTAATCAATTAGTTTGTTCTTGAGTTGTTTTGGGTTGCTTTTTAATCATTTTAATTTATTAATACAAGTATGTAATAGATTAAAACGAAGTCTTGTTATTTTCAGAAAGGCGTGCCAATCCTTGTTGTAATCGATTATAATTTGCGATGTAACCAATTAAAATAGAACCTTCTTGATTTCAGAAAAGCTTGTTAAACTTCGTTGTAATCGATTAATTTGTGATGTAATTTGTGATGTAATCGATTAAAATAGAAGACCATATTGAGAAAATCTTAGTACAACCAAGGTGTAATCAATTACAAAATTATGGTAATAAGTTAAAATAGAAGACCAGATTATAACCAAGACTTGAATTAAGCAAATATTAATCGATTACAATTTCTAGGTAATCGATCACCCTATTTCATTTTGCATTCCTTTAAATATCAAATTATTTGAACTCTTTAACTAATCTTATTTATGAAATGGATCAATTGGTCACTAGAAGGAGGTTGAATAGTGACACTCAACTAACTTTGGCTTAGCTTAAAAAGATGATAGTTTAGGGTTACTTGATTGCATTCAAACTTGTGAAGTTTGGCAAGGCTGAAGATAGTTGCTGAAAAAAATACTTAGGTTTAGTGCCTAAAGAGGTAAATGAATGCATACTTGGATGATTTCTTGAAAAGGTAAAGTTAAAAAAATGGTTGTAACAATGTGAAATGAGGTTTCCAGAAATTTATGTATTTAGTGAAAATCTATATGGTTTCCAAAGACAAGAGATATTCTAAGGTTATGACATGAACCAATATAAATATATTTTTAGTCCCTTAAATATGGAGATATATATGTTTTAGTCCCCCAAATTAAAAGTCATTTTTTTAGTAGATGCCAAACAGGTAATAACAAATTCGTAATTTGTGCCGCCAAAATTTGAAATTGCCACAAATTGCAAAAAGGAAAAAAATATGATTGATTTCTGAGAGTTTAAAACTGCCACAAACCGCTAAAATTAAATTTTATGATTTTATGATTTTGTAATTTAATTTCTTTTGCAATTTGTGACGGTTTTAAACTCCATGAAATCATACTTTAAAATTTAAATTACAAAATCAAATTTTTGCAGCTAAAATTGTCACAAATTGTGAATTCGTTATTCCTTATTTGGCATATACTATGGAGAGAGACTAAAAAAAGATTGCTCGACTTTGAGGGACTAAAAAAAGCAAATTTTAATTTGGGGGATAAAAAAAATGATCCATATTTGAAGGACTAAAAACATATTTAAGCCTCTCGTTTATTTTGAATTAATATAGTTGAATTTGCGAGAAAATGCATTTGTTTTAAACAAGTTTTACTAAACTACATTTCACTCGTATGACAATACTTTCGGTTCATTTTATTGAAAGTGTTTTAATGTGGAAAAATTGCAAGTACACGATTGTCATTAAGTAATAAAAATATTGTTCTTTCATAGGAATTGTGTTTTATGATTACTATTTATTGTAATTTAATAGAATAAACGATATAGGATATTTGATTGGAGACAATGAGAATAAAATCAATGATTAAGAGCAAAGAATAGGAGCACAATAATTATCAAGATTGGGGGAAATCAATATTAAGAACAATTTTCAGGATTGGGGGTTACCACGATGAAAATTAATGAATCCAAATTTATTATCTTATTAAGATTAATCTTCTTTGATGGTGAATTATTTTATTCCAGTTTAGGTTCCCTTTCGAGATACAAAGATTGTGCCTAATTGAATGGACCTTACTTTCATGATAGCTATATTCAATAAAACACATCAAGTTTTGTAATAATTCATAGGTGCTCCCCACAAAACCTAAAACTACTTTCGTGATTTACATCTTATGTTTGAATTCTTATGGTTCCAACAATTAAGTTCACCTTTTAGTTCTAGCCTAATTATTTAAGGGGTGCAAACAAGTAGCGAACAAATTAACATGAATGAGTTTAATAAGAATCTAACCAAAAGGAATTTAAATATTAATAAGAAAAAAGGGGTCAAACAATCAATTTGAAATCATTAACGTATCAAGGCAATTTCCGAATCCCAAAAACTAAAGAAAGAACTCAATCATAATCAAAGAAAAATCACAAAGATGAAGTAAAAGAACATTCAAATCAGGAAGAAGGAACTAGTCTATTTAAACCTTGGTTACCCTCGGTTAGGGATTTCCAAAACAAATTGTAAAAGGTCTATTTAAACCTAAGGTCTTAAAAGGGGCCTAAGCCCATTACAATTAAAACAAAAAAGATATGAAATAGAGTGTTGTAGTGTACATCACATGTGTGATCAAAATGATGTCCAAGATGTGAGATTCTTAACTTGGTGTCTTCATAAAAATTGTAGATAATTTTCCCTTGAAATTTAGGAACTAGTCTTATGTTGTTTTGATTTCTACAACTTAAGATATACTCATAACATGGAACCAATGTCAGGTTATCTAGATAAAACACCTCTTTTGTATTTAAGCCTAATTTCCTCCATGAACCATGTTGAATTAGGTCCAACTCTTCATGAAAAATGTATCTCTTTGTTCAATCCTTCCAAAGATACCAAAATGACCTTTGTCACGTTATGGGAGCCCAAATTATGACTACTACAATTCCTCTTGCTCTAGCTTACTCCACAAGAAATCTTCACCTACAATCACAAAACACAACCTAATGCAATAAAAAGTCATAAACAAGTAAATTAAGTAAATAATGATGGAAGGAAACCTAAAACTAAAACAAAATTCATGCAAAACAACCCTAAAGCATGATGCAAAAGAGGACACATCATGTTTAAATTTGTGAATTCCTTTGTTTGTCTTCCTTTAACATGTTTTTGTAAAATATTTGCAAAAATATTTTAGGAAACAAAATTCAACCCCTTCTTGTATTTCTTTGTGCTTTTACAGTTTGGTATCAAAACTTAATCTCTAGGATTTAGCACCTTACAGTTTCTAAGGAGAAGATTAACAGATTGGCATGACAATTTAATAATCAACTCATCATCAAAGAAGCTTCAGCCACATGACCTCCATCCTTCTTTGGAGATGATTATCTCTATTGGAGAGGTAGGATGGAAATGTTCTCATAATACTAGTCTAAACCTACAACATTTTATACTAGTAATTTTATTTTTACTAAATAAGGGATATACTAATAGAAGTATAGTAGTAATACCTCATTTTCATTTTCCCCAATAAGTATATAACATTTTTTTTGTAATGCATTTGAATAATGAGTTTTCATTACTTTTATGCAGGGAAAAGTTTCAAATTAAGGTGGTTAAATTTTCTAGATTCCAAACTTAATAAAAATCCATTTACAAAAGAGGAAGAAGAGAGACTACTTGCAGCTCAAAACATTTATGGCATTAGGTGGTTAGCCATAGCCAAGCTCTTCCTAGGTCAAACTAATAATGCTGTGAAGAATTAGTAGCATGTTGCAATGGTACAATAACGAAAGGAGCAGTCCAAGAAGATAACATTTCAAGACATTAATATCGGTTTAAACACTTTATCTTCTAGCATCAAACTTCCCAATCAAAAATGGAGAAAAATCACATGAAGCATTGTTTGGCTCGAGAAATAGGTTAGAGCATGCAAGATTCTATGACATGAGAGACCTTTACAATGAAGAAATGGCACTTGCTTTAATATGTCATAATAGTTCTTTAAGCTTTATTAATTTTAGGTCTATACCATCTTTCTTAGACACTTTTTTTGTGGTGGATTCAATTGGGAAAAAAAAGGAGTGAGGGTTAATGCTTCTCCATATCATTTTGGATTAGTTAATCATGACAATGTCTAAGAAGGATGACATGGACCTAAAATTCATAAAGCTCAAAAAAATCTTGAGGCACATTGAAGTAAGTGTCTTTTCTATAAAGGTCCCTAATGTCAAATAATCTTGTATGCTCTAACCCATTTTTCGAGCCAAATAATACTTCATTTGGTTTTTCTCTATTATGATTAGGAATAATGTTGCTACAAGAGGAAGTGTTTGTACCTATATTTGGTCTGGTAAGATTCTCTTCTAGGATTTCTTATTTCGCTTTCTTAACATTGTAAAGTGCCACTAACTCTTCACATTAGTTTGACATAGGAAGACCTTGGCTATGGTTGACTAACTGGTCACATAAATGTTTCAAGCCATAAGTAGCCTTTCTTCTTCCTCTTTTGTTCATGGATTTTTGTTTAAGTTAAGGATAAAGATGATTTAACCACCTTAATCAACAACTTTTCCCTACACAGAAAGTAATGAAAACCTATTATTCAAATACGTTACAAACAAATGTTATATTCTTATGGGAAAAAAAATGAAAATGTGAGGTATTATTATTATACTTCTATTGGTATACTCTTTCTCTAGTAAAAATTAAACTATTAGTATAAAATATTGTAGGTCTATGTACACTTCAGTCAATAAACCCCCATCCTTTGAAAATTTAAAGGGCGATGACGAAAGTTATGGTATTGTAGCTTGGCCTAGGTTGAAGTAGTCTTAACTTTCTCAATCAAATCAACAATATCTTGAACGGCAGAGATGTTCTCAGCTCCACCTTCTCTAATGGAAATGTCAAATTTCTCTTCCAAACCCAACATGATTTCATCTTGTTTAAATACAAGCAAACTATAAAACATGACAAATGCACTTTATGCATAGAATAATACTTATTTATTTTAAATCATACAAGATATAACTTAAAAGTAGTGCTAGAATTTGAGGCCTCACAATGTCAAGAGAATCAACATCCAAATTTAAAAAATTTGTTTAGGGAGTCATGATGATTTCATCAAATGAAAGTTGATTTGCAATGGTGCTTTGGACAATTTGCAAAATTTCTAGTTGAGCTTTCAGCTAGCAAATGGAACACATTAGATAAACCATTAAAGGCATATGAAATAAGTATTTGATGTTACATAATGGGTGAAGTTATTACAATGGAGCAAGAGATTACAATGTCAATGTCACTAGAGAATGCAAATGACATTTTTGTTTCCATTTTCAATTGGACTTTATTCACAAGTGTTTCATGAATAAAGTATATAAAAAAATGGGTGAATAACAAAAAAGCGTTCCATGATCTTTGAGCATAGTTCATTCCCTACATTTGGACCAAAAACCTAGCAACATGTGTTTAATATATGAAGGAAGATCACAATATTAGGAACCAAGCATAATAATTTGCAATATCTTTTGCCAAAGCTCCCTGCAAAGTGAGTGTTCAGTTGTTTCCTATGTTGATTAAGCCTTTATGATGCAATGATTTTTCTATGATGATTATTTCAAAATTAATTTTACAGGGCGTAGAATTAGAATGGATGATAGTGAATGATCTTCTAATGGTGTAAAGTATGACCAATGCTTTTATAAAATATAACCCTACAGAACAAATTGATTAAAGAATAACAATCATAGCAGGAAATAATGCACACATCACCTATACATGAGCAAAACCCACATCAACACTCTCGAATACGTTTGAAACACAACTCATGAAGACCATAGACACAAAACAAACCACATCAAGGCATAAAAAAAACCAATAACAAAAATTAAAAGAATAGCATAACTGATTAAAAATTTCACTTACTTGTTAAACACACTCAAATACCTTTGTAGAAAATCAAACCCATGCCACTGTTAGCGAATCAAACTAGACTAGGCAAAGTGGAAAAAAAAACTTCAGAATTTTGTTTTTGTAATTTATAATGAAAATTGTTTTTAGAATTTGTATATATAATGAAATCGTTAAAAAAAAATAAGGTATAAACAAAATATTAATGATTTGATTAGGAGGAATACAAGAAGTAATAAATAAAGAGAAATTACCTGAATCTCAAATGAAGAGATTGTAAACCGAAAGAAATCATGTTAGGGTTTATGGAATGAAACAATCTAATGATCTAATTTTAATCTCATATCTGATATTGCAAACAAGAAAAACTCAGCCATTAATAATATTATGAGTGAGAAGTGAAAGTCACTGATTTAATTTAGGGTGGACTTCAGAAATATTTCTACACTCTTGATAGTGATCTTCTTTCCTCAAAAGATTGACAAAAATAATATTTTACCTAACAATTTTTTAGTTGAAATGCTATTGTGCTCATTTGATCAAAAAAGGTTCTAGCTTATCACTTTGCTTGAATGAACAACCTGTAAAAAAACTGAATGCAATCTTAAACTCTAGAGTCTAAAGGCAAAGAGTAACAAGTATATAATAAAAAATGGAAACAAATAATTTGATCGATTTTAAAAATGATACAAAGTTTGGTTAAAAGGATAATAATTTATAAGGAGCGTGTCCTATTGGAAGGAAGGATAATATTAAGTCAATGAATTCTTAGTTCAATTTTGAAGATAAGGGAAGGAGTTAATTACACTGACCACCCCTAAGGTTTACTCTTATTACACCTAGTACCCCTCCATTTTTGAACATTACTTTGAGCATCCTAAAGGGGGGTAAGTGTAATATTTTTTAAACCTGAGAGGGGGGGTCAGTGTAATGATTTATGCCTATGAGGGGGGGTTAGTGTAACGAAAGTCCAAAAATTAGGGGGTTTTCTGTAGGGTTCAAAAATGGAGGGGTGCCAGGTGTAATAAAGGCAAACCTCAGGGGGTGTTCGTGTAATTTACTCTAAGGGAAGTTGTAAAAATAAGAAAATTGTTGAAGAGAAAAAAGTGGGAGTAGAAGCTATTGAATAAAATAAAATGAGAGATTTAGGAAGAACTCTAGTTTAGGAGAAGAAAAGGAAAGCTTAGATGCATATTATGCATGTGTGATCTTCACATTGAAAGGAAGGATTTGATCTTTAGAAGATATGGTGAATATTTATAAGAATTTTTTGCATAAATACAAATCCAACATTAAATATTAATTAAATACGTACATTAAATATTGTTTAAATACATTAAATACATGTTAAATACATACATTAATATTATTTAATACATTAAATACATACATCTGTGTGTAATATTAATTCTATGTTATATTCAATATATATAATAAATAATATTATTATGTGTGTTAAATGCATATAAATACATACGTGTGAGTAATATTAATTGTATACGGATAAAAAAAATAGAAAAATGGGTCAAAAAATATTAATTGTATAACATTAATTATATATTAAGAAATGAAATTAATATTTTGAATTTCATAAAATATATTATATAATTTCTTAATATACTTTTATCTTTCTAATTAATTAGATTTTTTTTTTCATTTACTACATTGTAACAACTACTTTCACCAAGGTAGTTCATGAAAAAAAATTATTGCTTCATTTGTTTTGTAAAACAACAACTAATTTGAAACATTTTTTTTAGTTTAATAGTTATGCACTAATAGTATAAAATAATTTTACATTGTCATTCAATCACAAATCACCATTAATGTGACTTTTAAAATTGTTATTGTATGAAACTCAACAAACTTATCGTATATGGTGATTTGTGATTAAATAACAATGTAAAACTATTTTACATTGTCAGTGCATAGTCATTTTTTTGTTGTAAAATGTCATATAATAATATATTAAAAAAATAGAAAAAGTCTTTAGTAATGAATCCTCACCATCTAATTTTTAATTAATACATTCAATGGTCATTACATATTTGTCCACCATAAACCATATAACATACTTGACCCTTCCTTAGCCTGCGTACGTCTAGATTACCATTCTATATATTTTTACCAACGCCTTAAAACTTACTTCTTTTTTTTTTTTTTGGGGTGAATCCTTAAAACTTACTTAGTGGTAACTAGAAGGTAATTAAGTTGATTAAATTTTAAAAAATAAGTTAAAAACCTAAGAAAATTACTAAACACGTTTTTATTGTTTAGGTGGCATTCCAAGAATCCAGGCCAGGCATAGCCGATTAGTTCTAGCTAATTGTTGACTCGGGCCTAGAACTTGTCCTAAAACCAGGAAGGATCCAAAAATCTATATCATAAATTTAAATAAATAAATAATTATAAACAATCTACTAACTAACCTGACCTCGTTGACACCTGCAAGAAATAAAACATCACTAAAAATTATATGATAATATAAAATAAAATTAAGAGATCATCTACATGTTATCGCATGCATTCTGAAGACTAAAATTATATAGCCGCGTCAAATGTGAAACCAATAATTTGTGGATTGCATGAAAGAGAGGGAGAGTCTGAAGTCGGATTTTCCACGAGTTTTAGTTGTCTGTGGGGCACAAGTAATTAATAACCCTATTTTGTTTTTTTACATATTTTTCCTAAAAGTCTTTGTTTTTTTTTTTTTTTGAAGAATGCTAAAAGTCTTTGTTAATCATTGTGTGACTTAAGAAATTAATAAATAAAATATTTTTACTAAAGGTTATATCGAAAAGTGTTAAAAGTTATAATAGAACTGTATAGATAATATTTATTAATTTTTTTATTATTGATTCTTAATCAATATTCTTAAGATATTAGTTAATATCTTAACGCTTTTTAATAAAATAAAATTCATTTTTAATACCTTAACTACTTTTCGAAATCTAATGAATGTTAAACGTGAGTGCTTCTAATAGAAATTCAAATCGTGATTTATACTAGAAAAGCAATAATGTTATTTATATTATTTTTATATATTAAAATTAAACACAATAATATTTTAATACATATTTCTTCTTTTCAATTTTGGTTTCCTCATTTAAAACATAGTAAATAAATATAATTAATATTATTATTTATATTAAAATGATTAATTTTGCTATCTATTATTCTAATAGCAATATATAATTAAGAAATTAATAAATAAATTATAAAATTTACACCATTAATGCGTTAGTAACATTAAATATTACATTTTCTAATCAAAGTTTCATTTTTTATTTTGTAAACATTGCCTTCAAGGTACTATTGAACACGTGAATTATTGGACACAAGATTTAGTTTAATTAGTGTGAATCAACTAATATTAGCTTAATTAATGATCTAGAATTCAAGCTTTAAGTATGCAATTGCACTAAATATTTAGAGAGAAAATTTTAGCACATATAACAGTTTTATTCAATTTGAGTAAAATTATCTCACAAAGAATACATTTAGTCTTGTAAAAATAAAAATAAAATAAAATAAAAAAACATTGCTTTCTTCAAGGTAACGAATATGTAATAAAAATGAAAGACTATTTTAATCTTTTAATATGATCTCTTTATTTATTTCCTTCTCATTTACGGTAAATGTGTAAAATATTTAAGAATGAAACAAACAATGATAAGGAAATAATTGAAAAAATAATGATTAACATTCTCTTAAACGTATAAATGTACAATTAGTTATTTATAGAAACAAAGGAGTACACAATTTTTTTTTTTCTGAAACTAAAAGCAAATAATGTTTTTAATGAATAAATATATATATTTCTATTTATAGATGGAGCCAATGAAGCATATCCGATTCCCTCTCAAGTCGTTTTAGCCACCACATGTTCTGCGAGAAATCTCTTTCAGCTGGACGGGACAAATAGAGACCAAATGATTTTTTAAGGAATAAAATATATAAGGAAAATCCCAACTCAAAGCAGTGTATGTTCAATCTTCATTGCTATAAGTCATGTGTGAGAGAGAAAGAAAGGGAGGTGTCATCATGAGTCAGTGTTAGTTAGTTTAATAAGTACTAGTGCCATAAGCATAAGTATTGGAATCTGAAACAACAACAACAACAACAGAGACAAGAACAAGTGGAAGTGGAAGAGGCTAGAAGAACAGATCCTCTCACGTGCACAACCATCAGAGAGAGAGAAAGAGAGAGACTTAATTTGTTTCCTTTCCCCCATGTAAGGTTTCTTTCTTTTGTTTCTTTGCCTTTTCAATTTCTTCATTTTCAATGGCTCCTACCCTTCTTAATTAGAGCACCCTTTAATTTGATTAATTTTTTGGTTTCTTCTCTATTATCATTTCAACTAAATATTCACTAATTTGTTGTTTCATTGAGAAATCATAATTTCTGTCCCCAAATTCGTTAATTTGATCATAACTTGGGGTTTACGTTAGTTTCTACACGTGTTGGCCTTGTTTTCCTAATTTCCCTTTTGAAACAAAACGATTTCCTGTCTAATAAGGTACTTTTTCTTCTTCTTCTTTTCCTTTTTAATGTAAACAATGACTTCTCCTTTTTGTTCATGCTAGTTATATATTAATTAGCTTCATGTAGTACTTTGTATGAGTTCCTTGATTCGGTGATGCAGTAATTTCTTACCTATTTCCTCGATGAATTCTAGCTGTCACATCCAAGCCATTTTCAGGTTTCAATCTGAGTACAGCAATCTATGATTTTAGGCCATTTTTCTCTCAATATAAGCATATATGTATGTAAGTGTCTCTTTCTATATAAATTCACTTTGTATTTTGTTCACTCCTCTCCAAGTTATTCTTTTCTAGGCAACAACTTTTATAAAGGGAAAAAGCGTAAGACATTCTCCTGCTCTTTATTCTTTGCTTCTCAAACACAAAGGGGATGCAATCATGCTTTCATTTTTGGGTTTATGTCACACACAAAGTCTAATTTTTAACATGTTTCCAAACCTATTGTTTCATTTTGTAGGCATGCCCAAAACTGTTGGTTGCAAATAATCAATCATAATTTTTTCACATATTAATTTTCACCATCTATTTTTTTCTTTCATCATATTCATTTATTTATTTTCTTTTTTTCCCTTATTTTTTCTCACTTTGCGTGTCAAATGATCTTTATTCAGAAAAAAGAAGAAGAGAAAACCCTGAATTCCTAATTGGGCAATAATTGTGTTTATTTAGTTATTTAGTGGTTGTAACTTGTATCTTTAAAAAGCAAAAGAAAAAAAAATCTCATATGCTCTTACCTACTCTCTCTTTCTAATCATACGTTCTCATTAATGCCTACATATACAAGTTTGAAATTAATATGCAATTATACTATGTATTAAATCATCAATTATTAGACTAACCGTACCAACAGTAGCAAGTGCTAATTTCATCCACGTATATATACTTGGAATTTCAGGTCTAATTATGATGAGATTGCAGAGCTGATATGGGAAAATGGCCAGCTATCCATGCATGGGCTTGGTGGGCTTCAACCTACTACTACCACTACTCAGGAAAAGCCCATATTGAGTAGGGCCCACGACACATTAGAGTCTATTGTTCAACATGCCACGTGGCACCGTTATCAACCGTCAAAATTCACTAGGGAAGGGGAATGCCATGCTCCTACTAGTAGTAATAGTAAAAACAACTCCCTCATTAGTGCACCCTATGGTGAGGTTCAACCGGTGTCACCATCGACGAGGAAAAGAACATGGTCCAATGCTAACAAAAACATGTTGGAAGAATGTGACATACTTAGTGGTTGTGCTAGTGCTGGTGCCACCTTTTGTAGGGACAATGATACAACCATGATGACATGGGCATCCCTTGAATCTGGTCGAAGCTTGAAAACTTTGGAGGAAGACTCAGCTTGTCACTGTGGATCGGTAAGGATACTCAATTTTATTTACTTTTTTTTTTCTGATTAAGAAAAATTTAGGTAGGTTGGATCTCGAAGGCTCATCAAGGTCGAGACATACCTCAAGGCTCAAATAGTACTTACAGAAGTCCTTACATCGACAATAGGATTTGAATTCACATCCTTGTGGGATATGAGTCTGATATTTATCAAATGGACCAACCTTTTTATTGGTCTTTTATTTACTTATTGATTATACATACATGTTTCTTTTTTATATTATTAATGACACAATACATTAAGTTGTGTTGTAATTTTCTTTTATGCATAGTAGTTTAGCTTCTTGCATATTCTATACTTTTTTTTTCTGCATTCAGATTTTATAAAGCGAACAACTCACTTTAGAGGATAAAATAAATAATTTTTTAATAAAAAAATTAGTCATCAATATTTTTTGTACATGTCATTCGTCCAAGTAAAATTGAATTTGAATCTCTTAGATAAAGTTTCGAGTTTGAACTTTGTAAATAAAAAAAAAGTGATTGGAATTGAAGACTTTTCTAAAAATAATTAGTCAATTTTCTAACAAAAATTAATCATCAACAAAAATTATAGACACTTCACACCAATAACACGGTGACAAAAAAAAAATCATGATTTTGTTAAAATTTTAATTGATGATTTTATTATCATTGAGATTACTTATGTTACCTATATGTTTACTTTAAAAAGCTAAATTGTGTTTTCCTATTGATTTATATGTGTGTTTGAGTCTGCATCAACACCTCAAAACATGGATAAAAAAATGCATAGGGGGAGAATCAGTGTTTGATTCCTTTCATGTGTAAAATTTTCTTGGATCAGCAGTAGCTACGCACCGTGAATGAGAGATTAGTCTCTGATCCAGAAGATTGAAAGACACCCGTAATATCTGACGTAAGACAAAAAAAAACACATGATAAAAAACGTAAAAATCAAAAGTTAATCCATATAACATTCATTATATCTTTTTTCTTTATGTGGTAAGGAGACGTGAGTATTTTCTTAAGCAACACGAAACCAAACAGACTATAGACTTCTTTATGTAGTATCTTTTATGTGTTAGAGATGTTATAAAAGCAAAAAAAATCATATGTGCCTTAACCTAAACTTAAACTTTAGGATAAGCAGTTCATGATATCTATTTATATATGTTTTTTTATTTATTTCTTGCACGGGTTCATAAAAATCTGACTAAAAAATTGTTGGAAATCTTTAAGCAGTTGAACATTTACTGGCCTAATTGATGATTAAGATGGAGATCATGACAATCTATGTTTAAATCTTAATGTACAGGAAATTCGAGAAGACCAAGACGACAGAGATAGCAAAGCAGAAATAGGCCAAAGTAACTCCAAAAGACGAAGTCGAACTGCTGCCATCCATAACCAGTCTGAGCGGGTTAATAACTCAAATAATTACTGGCTAATAATCCTTAACCAATCATCTACAAATTGAGAAGAAAAAAAAACTGGTTCTGTTTAATTTGTTCAAATTTACTAATATATACTAGCTATTTTGTTTTTCATATTTTGGGGTACAGAAAAGAAGAGATCGAATTAATCAGAAGATGAAAGCCTTGCAGAGGTTGGTGCCTAATGCAAATAAGGTGAGAACAATAATCACCCCTATTTGGCTATTTCTTTCACATTTATCTCTAAAAAGTAAGAGTCTAAATGACCTGTTTGGGTAAACTTATCTAGAATGACTTCTTGGAAAAAAAAATAAGAAGAAAAAATGAAATGAGTTTCTTGATAAGCTAAAATTAACTAATAATTCATGTACAATTTACAAATACTTATTCCTGTGGTGGATTGCTTGGCAAAACTGCAGACAGATAAAGCTTCAGTGTTAGATGAGGTGATAAACTACTTAAAGCAGCTTCAAGCACAGATCCAAGTGATGAACATGACAAGCATGCCCCAAATGATGGTGCCTCTGGCCATGCAGCAGCAGCTTCAGATGTCAATGCTAGCCAGAATGGGTGCTGCTGGGTTTGGCATGGGAATGGGCATGGTGAACATGAACAACATGGCAGCAGCAGCAGCAGCCCTAACAGGTGGCCCAATAAGGTCACTCCCCCAACTCATTCAACCACCAACAACGGCAACAGTTGGAGCTCCACCACCTGCCACTGCCACTGCCACTGCCCCTGTCTTTGTTGCCCCTTCCTTTATGATGCCAGCTTCCATGATTCAAACACATCCAAAGCCCCAACAACAACCTGCACCCTCAGGCACCATTGCCTCAATTCCTTTGCCTCATCCATATGGTGCTAGCCTCACCCAGGTATGTGATCTCAATCCATGTTTGGGAATGGTTATTAATTGTTAATTGGTCACATAATATAATCACTTTGAGAAGTTTTGAAAACACTCTTACTATTTTCATTTCTTTCTAATTTGAATTTTGATTTTCTTTTCATGGTAAATTGTTTTTACATTATTAGCATACTTTCATGTTGATACATCATTTAAAGAAGTGGACCATGATGACAATTATGTTGGAGCTCAAACTCTTTTAATGATATAACAGTATGAGATTATGTAATAGTGTAAAGTTAAAATAAATATTTAAGAAAGAGTAATGATATTTGAACACTCATTTATTTTAAACATTTCATCAATACCTCTCATTTTTTCTTTATTTCTCTTTTCTTATCACATTATAAACCTTATAATATTTATATTGTTCTCTCTTTTTTCTGTCTCTCACTAGCTAAGTATCTAATAGCATAATGGGTGTTCATTTATCTTTTTCCTTGTCTAAAAAAAATTATATTACCAAATTTGTTATTTTATATATAGGAAGCATTGATTAAGGAAATAAAAGAATTCATTAAAAATATTATATTAAAAATACAAAAAGTTAAACATTTAATGTTTTTTTTCCAAATAATTGAAATCAAAGATATTTTCAAAATGTATATATGATGCCCTTTTACTTATGGACTTGCTCCATAAGATTAAAAAAAAAAAAGTTATAATAAAACTACCTACATAGATCAAACTTAAAGCCTTTGAATTGTGTGCATCTTTATTTTGACACATTTCTCCTTGTCATTAAAGACTAACAAAGAATACATTGGTGCAGCCAATTAATATGGACATCCTCAGCAACATGGCAGCACTTTATCAACAACAGATGAGTCAGAACAATCATCAAGCCTTAAACAGCAGCATGTCCCAACCACACCATGAGCAAGGCCGTTGAGAACATACAAACCCCACAACACTTGTGATAAAAGAAGCACATTATGATTAAGGGACGAAATGGAGTGGATTTTGATTGGGGTGATTTGTTTGAATAGAAGTTAAATTAACTTTTGTTCAAACCATTGGCTCTCTCTAGGAAAATTCAAACATTCTACAAGAAATTAATCAACCCATGTAATGTAAGTTACAGTACATTTGAGTTTCGACACGCAATGCATAAATAAATTAAGCATTACAAATTGAAATCGTGTTCCTTACAGTTTATTTACCCTCTTTATTTTATTTCTAAAACAAGATTCCAAGAGAACAAATCATGTACATGTACGATCCAAACCCTGAATTTTTTTTGTGTACAATAGTTGTATTGAGATTTGAATCTATGATCCCATGCATTCTATCCTAACTATTAGGCCGACCCTAGTGGGTCATCCAAACCTTGAATTAACTTCACTGGTCAGGGAAAGAGAGTTTTTATATTTACATTTTAAATAAAAACTTTCTTTAGTTTTTTAAAATAAGAGAAATAAAATGACAGATTTATATGTAATATTTTTATTGTTTCTTATTTATTTTTTAAAACATTTTGTAACATAACAATTTAAAAAATGTTATATTTTATTGTCTTTTTTCACCTACACAAACATAATCTAATTAAAAGAACTTCATTAAGTATATGAACTAATGAATACCTGAAATAAAATAAAGTAGAAATGCTTTTAAAGAAGTCTCAAATTATAATAAAATGAAAAAAATAAATAAATCATTTTAATTAACTTATAAACAATTCCACAGGTGGTGTGGATTTTCAAAAAAGGTGTGGTGCTCTAACTTCCTATTTTCTTTCTCTGTTCAGTCACAAATGATTTCTATCATTTTTAAAAGTTGAAATTTTTTTCTCACTTTAAAATAAACAAAAAAGTAATAACATGAATCAAGAACATGATAGTATGCAAATTACTAAAGAAATATGGATAAATGCAATAAAAGTACGCATAAAAGAAATAAGATGTTATAATATAAATTAGATACATCAACAAAAAGTTTAATTCATTTTATCTCTTAAGATATTTTATTTTTCTCCTATAAATGATTGGTTGAAAAGTTTATTCAAACCGACTATAAATAGAATTTTAAAAAATATCTTTTAACCTAACCCTTGTACTACACGAACGACATTGGACCAAGTCATACAAGAATAAATCTACGTACGGATAAGCTGGCTTATACTTATAACTGTAATCATTTATTTGTTGGTGTATTTTAATATTTGAACTTCATCATCTATTAAGACGTGTGCAAGTCTATTTCAATCTGTTTAAAAACTTTATTAGATCTGTTAAAAAAAAAAACTTTATTAGATCTGTTAAAAAAAAAAAACTTTATTAGATAGTTTTTTTTTTAATGGTTATATACTGTATTATTAAACAATCAGAAATCATCATTGCCATTACTTTTAAAGTAATTATTTAAAAATTAATAAACTTATAATACATAATAGTTTGTAATTGAATGACAATGTAAAACTAATTTACACTGTTAGTGCATACCTATTTTCTTTCTTTAAATATACTTTTTATGCCAATCTATTTTTTTTTAAAAGTTAGGTTAGGTTTTGAAAAAACAAAGTTCTTATTATTACTCTTCATTATTTATTGTCACTTTTTTACCATACTTTTATTTTTCTAAAATATCATTAACTAAAATTGAATTTAACTTGTTGTTTATTGTCATTTTTTATCCTAAATTTTTAATGAATAATTATACAATTTATGTGAAAAAAGTCTGTGGCAGGTGAGGAAGATTGAACGGGACTGTGTCGTTGTTTTTCTTATTATAAAAAGGGAATTTAACACCATTAAAAACAAAATATATTATTTATTTATTTTGGTAAATTAAAAAAAAAACCCTACAAGACATAATATTTTACAGCACTGAAGAAAAAAAAAAACATATGAATGCACATATAAGCATATAGAATACCTTCATTTTCACTTATTGCCGAAAATATATCAGCTTTCAGTTGTTGATGATATATTTTAAAAGTGTAGGGAAGAGGACAGCTAATAAAATAAATTTGTGTGTTCTATGAAATACTAATAAAAATAATAGGGTTAAATATGTTTTTAGTCTTTAAAAATTAAATAATATTCATTTTTAATCCTTTAAAAATAAATAAAAAGAAAAAGGGTTATGCACTAACAGTATAAAACTATTTTACACAGTTATCCAGTCACAAACCACCATTTATGATAAGTTTGTTGATTTTTACAAAATTTTCTTGAAAATCATGCAAACGGTGATTTGTGATTGGATGATAGTGTAAAACTATTTTACACTGTCGGTGCATCACCATTAAACTCATAAATAAATTATATCGTTTTAGTCTCATTAATAAACATGTCATATATGTCATCTTTATTTTCATAAATGAAGGATCAACAACGATAATTATTTTGTGAATTACAAGAAACATATTTGATACATTTTCATAAATAAATAAATAAAATATTTTTTAAAGACTAAAAACAAATGTTACTCAATTTATAACGATTAAAAATATATTTATCCCAAAACAGTGATAAGTTAAAACAAAAAAGAAAATTATATTTAGATAAATTTCTCCATAAATATTATAGGAATAAAAAAATAAGAAAAAAATAAAACAAATTTCTCAATAAATTAAAATCAACTTATGTATAAGTTAAAAATAAACTTTTGAAAAAATTAATGTAAGAGAACTTCTACATATCAAATTATCAATTTATGTGTAAACAAATTGTAGCTTATAAATAAACTTATTTCTTTTTTTTTTATATAAGTGTTTACTATAAAACAACTGATCTAACCATACTGAAACGATAAAGTATAATTTCTATGGCATTTATTAGTGTCCAATCACACTTAAAATGAAAGGTTGTTATTTTCCCACGGCCAATGATAAGGGGACATATATAATAAGATCATTCCAACAAAGGGTACGTCATTGTACTGGATTGTCTTCCCCTTCCATCTCTGCATTAAATGGGGTTTGACTAATGATCTAACTGAATCTTGTATCCACAAAGGTGCACCACATTTTAGAATGCTCATAGACTCATCATAGCCCTACAATAGGACCACCACAAGTCCACAAGAATTTCGTGCGGGATCCTATTGAAGCACAACCGTACAGCTAGTGCCTAGTTATAAAAATGTGCTTTTCCTTCAAATAAAAAAAAAAAAAATTAAAAAATTAAATCCACGGAAAAAATATACAAAAAAAAAACTTATATATATCATAGGAATTGTTTGTGTTTGTGTTATTCTTCAATTAGAGTTGGAGTTTTATCTTGATAATATGCGATGATATTTAATGAAATATGTTATTACACAAGTTATTGGAATAAAACTTCAATTCTAATTAGAGAACAAAAGCAACAACACTTGGACATTGTATCTAAGTTTTGTCCAAAACTATATTATAGGAAAAAATGTGTTTTTAGTCATTGTATTTTGTAAAACTCTTGGTTTTAGTCATTCTATTTTGTAAAATTCATAGGTATTGTTTCCTACGTGGCAAATGGAGTAGGTGTTTGCCCGCATAGGAAACATGTTAATCACGTCTATCTTGATGGACTAAAAATATTGATTTTTAAAAATTTAAGGACCAAAATATTCAACGATAAAGTACAGAAACAAAAATAATTTTTTTTACAAAGTATATAGACTAACAACATATTTTTCCCGATATTATACATGACAAGGATGAGGACGAACTAACTAGAAGAGAGATGATGAAGGCTGTCATTGTGGCTGTGTTTTCAAGTGCAAAATCGTGGACCATTTTGTAACACTAGCTGGATTGCTACTGGTGCATGCAGCATGTTGAGAATGCCCACATTAATGAGTGTGACTCATCTTACTCGTCCTTCTCTACTACGCTTTGCATCACATTCAATTAGAGTGAATCCCCACCCCCAACAACCCAGATCATGCTGTCTGTGTATGGTTGATTGACACTGTTAAATGAACCCATAAAATAATGTTTAGGCTACAAGACATGGGACCTTGCAATGGGTGGATGGCACATGATTTTCTAATTTGGGCCCTGTAGGGCTTTTTCAACTAAGCTCCAAGAGAAATATGAAACACAATGGAGTATGATTTTTCTAGAGGCTTAGCCGAGCCCACAGGATGGCATGCAGCAAAAAACGTGCTGTACCACCAGATGTTATTTTTTAATAGTTTAATATTTTATAGGGTTCTTTAACTTACCTCAAGTAAAAAATGGATTAAACAATCCTATTACATATAATTAGTACAATTAATACCTACAATCAATCATTTTAAAATACGTAAGAGAACTACACTAATCAGGTGTGATGGAGTTATTTAACCCCATTTATACTTGGAGTAAATTAGACAATCTCATTTTATAGATAAAAGTTTGATTTGCATTAGCATAAAACTTAGGTTTTTTTTTTTTTTTACCAAATTTATATAAAATTTAAAATATTTTATTGAAATAATATCTATTAAAAACAATTTACTAGTTTTGATAAGTTTTGAACAAATGTAATATGTGTGACACAAAAGTAAGTGTTACATGCGTGTCCCAAAAATAATATGCATAACACATAAATGTTATTACGTGACGAGATGAGACAATAATGTAACACCCAACAAATATGTGTTAAACCTTTTAGATGAACACATGACATATGTGTATAGAGTGACATATTTGTAAGGTGCTTCTCGTGTGTATTATATTAAGAATGTTAGATAAATGGCAGGGAATTCAAGAGGTTGCGGTGAACTAATCTGTAAAGTTGCCCAAAAAGGAATTCCTATCCCTAAAAAGTTTTCCTTAAAGGAGTTTAGTCTTTTACGTACGATGTAGAGAAGATGATCATGCAATTTCTAATGCAGTTTATATGTTCTTAATACGATCAAAACTCATAATTCGAGAAACATAAACAAAATTGTAGAATGTAAAGAGTTTAAAGGTTAGAGAAAGAAGAGACAAAAAGAAGTTATACTAGTTTTTTTTTTTTTTTTGGAAGCCAAGAAGTTATACTAGTTTAGTCACCACTATCATAACCTATATCCAGTCCCCAAAACAAACCTTATTAATGTTTCAACTAATTTGTAGGAATATAAACACAAAACAATCAAGACACTTCGTGAAGCCTTCTAAAACTTTCTTGAAACACCTCCAAGAATAAACACTTATAAAACCCTTCTACAAACATCTCTTGAGAGTAACTCACTCTTAAAATGTACAAACCCTAAAGTAAGAAATGAATTCACCTTGTGAATAAACACACAATTTGAGATCCTTTAATTTATTGGCCTTTCTTTTGCCTGGAGAGAAGAACCTTGTATTTTATATGATAATAATATATTATTGTATTTTTCTTTATCTAACAAAATTATTGATACATATATATAAGTTTGTACTAACAATATATAATACACTATATTAACAAGTAATTCTATTGACACACCAATAGATATATACTATTGAGTATTCACAATGACATTATACTTTTATTATACTATTAGTGTAAATCCATATGTTTATATTAAGATTTTAGCTTCTTTTAAATAAAGATTATCAGCAGAAAATGCACAAAATAAATACAAAAAAACGCAGATAATCCCAATATTTAGTTTTTTTTTTCTCCTGTCAAATGATGTCTTTCTTTTGCGGTGAGTGAATTTCTCTTCCCTCGTGTCGAATGCCATTATCAGCTTTGCACGGTCCAAAAAGAATGCTATTATCAACTATAGCTATTATCAAATCAGTTTCATTTTCAAAGCCAATTTTCCTTGCATTAGAAGTGATCATTTAAGTTTAATCCAGGCGATTGCCATTTGATCTGGATCAATTTCAAAGCTAACAACTAATTCAAACAATGGGTTTTACATTAATTTAATTGATTAATTGAGTTGGTTTGGCTCATTTAAAAAATTCTTTAAATTAATAATGAGCAAATTATAGTGATATCCCTGAACTTTTATCAAATTACATGTAACCTTATCTTTTTTTTATTTTCTTACACTAATCCTTTTTAGTTTGGAAACATTTCATTATCACTCTTTTATATGTTTAAAAAAATTATACTGATATCTTCTCAAATCTTATACTAACATATATTAATGGTTAAAAAAAAAAATATTTATGTAATTACACAAAATCTCGTAAGGTGTTGCTATAATTAATAATTTAGTTTGTTTTCGATTGATTGAATGCGTGTTAGGTCCACTGAAATGAGAATGAACCAAGTGCTATCAAGAATCATAGACAAATACACAATCTTTATCGTCTTGTAAAGTCGTGCATGGAATCATAAGCCATAGTAGGTTCCACTGATAAAGTTACAAGACTTTTTCTGAGGAAAATTGCCCTAGTTGTCTTTTCAGGTTTGACTTCCTCAACGTCCATAAAATAGAAGACGCTCCTGTCATGGTCTTTTGGCAGTCTTAAACTTGAAGATTTCGTGACATTATGTAAGAACATATGGAAATACAACGTGGCATTGATTTTTCTTTTATTTCCTGCAACCAACTAAAGACTTCAATATTGTTTGTTTGCTTCTGCTTTTGCTTTGCTTTTAGCTGCTGCTTCAACCAAAAGAAGAACTTTTGCTTTTCACTGTTTCTCTTTTTTGACTATTTGATCATTAGTTCCTGCACTGGAAATATGACAGCTTTGATTTTATTTACTTTAGGTACTGGTTATTAGTATGTTAATGTTAATCAGAGTTATGGCATACTATTAGAATAAAAAATGACGGTTTTCTGAGTAACTTGTTGGCTTGGAGCATGAGTATCAAAGTTTAAAACCCTCGGCTCAAAGCTGACAGAAGAATGAATATATATATATATATAATCTCATCTTATAAATTTTAATGGCTATTTTTTTTAAATCTCTCTATTTTCTCTAAGTTTCAGTACTATTTCAATATTTTATGTTACAAAGTATGGCGAAGTCTAGTGTGTTAGAGTGACTCAGGTCACGCACGATGCGGAAATTTTTTTGCACCCTTGGATAAAACATTAAAGTAATTAATGATACAGATTCTAAGGATGTAGCGTGGTCATAAAACACTGGATAATGAGAGAATAGGAAAACGATGTGTTAGTAGCAGGCATTCCTCCTCCGATCCAACTCTTCCGAACCTTCGACTTCATGCCGCTATTGCGAGTCGCCATTGTTAGTTACTTGGTTGCTTTGGAATTCTCTTAATTTGTTCTTGAACGATATTTTATGTGAAGGTCGCAACGACGTTTTCACCTCACATAGAGGTTGCCAAGGAGAGGGAGGCAAGGTTTTGAGGTTTCTTTGCTGTGACGGAGAAATGTTTTTTGTGAGGAGGATCACCGACGGCCATGGCGGTTGCAACCGCCACTTCTTGTGCGCTTATCATTGAACATGGGGCAGTGATTTTCACCAAAAGATGATGAAAGAAAAGAAAGAGAGGTTTTCGGTTCTAATTAAATTCAAATTTAATTTAATTTAAATTAAATCCTCCATTGATGCCACCAATCACTGCCTGCGCAACCCTCCGCTGCTATTCTGGTCAAACATTGTCCTTGTTCTCCCTTTCTCCCTCTACACTTATTCTTCCCCTCTTTCTCCTCCACCTCTGCGAACCCATCTCGTGTGCGTTCCTGGGGTAGAAAGAACCACCTTGAACCCCATCCATCCAAAGCTTGTGAGCAATCGTTGTGCAATCGTCGGTGTTCCCTCTTCTTCGTATTCCCTCTCTCTCGTTACAATGTGCTCGAATAGTGTTACGCTATTCTCTTTCTTGTTATTCAGTGTTTTGTGACCATGCTACACCTTAAGATCTCCACCGTTAGTTATTTTATTGTTTTATCCAAGGGTGCAAAAAAACTTTCGCACCGTGCGTGACCTGAGTCACTCTGGCACGCTAGACTTCGCCTACAAAGTATTTCCAACAAGTACTTTGGTTGCTTAACTCAGTTATTAGTATCTTTATAGTCCACTTATGTCCCATACTATATGAACAAAAAGGAAAATGAAAAAAAAAACACCATTAAAGCAATCTAAGTAAGAATTACTATATACATGTAAATGTTGTTTCCTATCTCTATCATTATGAAGGAAATTTTCATTATTATTCAAAAAAAAAATTCTTGTATTATTATTTCTAGAGTAAATTACAGTAATACCTCCTGAGGTTTTCGCTAATTGGTAATTACACATGCATTCCTTCCTTTTTTTTACTCTATAGAAAACCCCTTAACTTTTGTGTTCCAATTACAGTGGCACCCCCCGAGCCTCTAACGTCATTAACAGATTGTCCATATGACTAGCACATGATGTTTTAATGATTTTTTCCCAAAATGTCCCCATCCCCTTCCTTTGTGTGACTACATTTTCCAGAACATGAAGTACTAAAAAAAATTGAAACCAATTCTTCATCTATAGAAACTCATGGAAGAAGGTAATAATCTATAAAAACCAAAAAAGGCATCCAACAAATCAAAATCATCAGATCCTGTCCCAACATTGTCAAACTCGTCATCATCGTTAGACCCAATTGCAAAAACTCGAACCCCCCACAAATAAATCTCAATCAAAATCATAACAAACGCAACACCACAAATTCAAAAACAAAACTAAAAAACCAATCTCAACTTCCTCAAAACAATAACAACAACAATAGTAACATAGGAATGTAAAACCGAATATGAGTTTAAACCACAGACTCGAGCCCACAACAAAACAAACTCACCAAACCAAAAGAGAAAGTAATTAAACATTGAAACAAAAACACCTCGTTTCAATTTCACTACTCTTCGTCTTCCTATTCTTGCACAACGCAATAACGATGAACTCGTGCTGCCGGAGTCCGACGAGGAGGACCACTTGCCGGTTAGGCGATGCTGCTCCTACTGCGCTGTCTCCAAAGGGATCATCGGCACGTTGAAGACCGTGAAATGTGTGAACAAGGGCGTGGGAGATGGGTTGTTCTAATCTGAGGAAGATTCTCTGCCAAAATAGGACTTGTTCTCATTCTCCTTTCACTTTTGATTTTTCTCAAAAAGCCTTTTAAGGACATTAGTCAACACTCCGTTTGGGCCATTCTCTCTGTTGTTGTTGTCTTAGAAGAGGGAGAAGGCAATTTTGGACTGGTGCTTGAGGCGGAGGACGGTTTGGAAAAGGAGGGTGGGGGTAAGGGTGATGTTGTGGAGCTGGAGGCTCGATTCTGTGGCATGGAAGGGGTTGTTATGCTGTAGGAGGAGCTTCGAGACCAATTCAGCGTCGAGAGAAGAAGCGGCAGAGGGATGGCGGCCAGAAAGGGTGATGTTTTTTAGGGTTAAGTTTAGGGTAAAATAAAAAAGGGTAATTTCAGTTTCACACTACAAAAATGAAGGACAATTTGTCTATTAACATAAAAGAGAAAATGTTACTTAACACCGATTGTAGAGGGGAGGCAAAAGTAATGCTAAAAAAAGGAGGGGTGCATGTGTAATTAGTCAAAACCTTAGGGAATGTTACTGTAATTTGCTCTTATTTCTATTATATTATTCACTAAAAATACTATAATAAAGTGGATGGATGTTAGTTAAATAATACTTTTGAATGCACTAAGATTTGAAAATTTCTAAATTGGGTTCTTCGGCAAAGCTAAAACTTCGTGAATAATAGGTGAGACTTGTAAAAGGAACTTCATTAAGTCAGTAATGATTTCGTCAAAGTGACCATAAGTATTAAATATTTACTTGTTATAGTAACATTGATTATATTTATAGGGGTCTAAGGTTGTTTGAATTACCTGGCATAGGTCCCAAGGCCTTTCGTAGGTAATAATACTTTGTCTTGGTGTAACGATAGAGTAACTTTGCCTTGAGTCAATGTGTGATCTAATATTGTTCCTAGTGTTGACCTTGGTCAACACTTAATTCCTGGATTGATTAATCCGGCATTTCAATGAAGGTTAGTTACTAGCTAGGCTATTTTGGTGTTTGGGCTAAGGTGGGTCACTATATGGATTGAGCCTAGGTCCACCCGTCACATGTGGTTAATTACATGTGAAAATATGGTTAATTTTGTCTCATAAGTGGTTAAGAGTAAATAAATATGATTGTATACTTATGGCACTAATGGTCAAATATGCCTCACAAGTGGTTAATAGCATCATCAAGCTACTTATGGCAGTAGCTAATATGATTTTTGGTAAATGTCTACATGTTTGATCTCATGTTTAAGAATTGATTCTGATTTTCAAATCGATTTTGAATTGAAACAACTTTAGATATATAGCTTTAGTATTGGATAAAATTTGTATATTGAGTTTTACTATTAACTTGCTTTTAGAATACAAATATTTAAAGATAAACCAAAATATTGACAAGAGCGATCGTCGGTGCAAAAAACGATGAGGCATGGACAAGGAGCAACTCTTGGAAGGATTCCAGTGAGAGAGACACATGAATGAATCAAATACAACTAAAATGAAAGGGGTCCAAAGGCTATGTAGGTATGAAACTGTACAGTTGAAAATGACTTAAAGAAATTAACTAGTACTACCTATATCAATAAGATGCATCTACTTTTTGGCAATCTATCAGTTAGAGGTGGCAAAATGACTATTCAACCAATTCGGACCAACCCAATGCTGGCTATAGGCTATAACGGGTTAGGCCAAAAAAGTCCAAATTTTATTCGATCTTCTAATTTGAAACTCAACCCCAACCTTATGCAACTTGTGGACTTCTTAGGCCAACCTGACTTTTTTTTTTCTATTTGGTTGAATTTTTGTACTTTTCTTCAAAATTCAAGATTGAAACATACTTTGATAATTGTTTTTATTCACATTTTTATTTTAGTGTAATAAATAAAAGATAGATAATTATTTTATTATAATATCACAGTTTAGAAAAAATTGAAATGTGATGTTATGATAATCACTATAATTATTTTTAATACGAAAACACTTATATATTATATGATAATCTCATTTATCATTTTATAAAATTTATAGTAAGAGTAGTTATATTAATGATTTATACATATGAGTTTGTAAATGTTATAAAGGTCTTATACCATTGTAAATATACGTAGCTCAAAAAGTAGAAAATGTATTACATATATTATAACTCTATAAGTAGTCTATTGTCAAACAAATTAAATTTTCAAGGTATCCTAGCATATTAAATATATATAACTCAAAATAGATTAAAAAAAGTTGAAATCATGTACTATATATAACTTTATAAGTAGCCTTTCTCAAAATAAAATAAATGAAAGTTTAAGACAATTAGTAACTATTTTTAGTCTCCTAAACTTTTCTTAGTCTCATTTTCTCTCAATAAAATTTAAAAAAGAACCAGGTAGCTCGAACTCGATTGGGCTAGCTCTGCCTGAGCTTGATTATGACATGGATTTTTATTGGATTGGGCTAAAAAGGCATGCATTCAATTCAAACTCAAAATTTAGAGCGCATGCCCTATATTATAACGAGTGGATTCAAGCCAGGCCGACTAGTCCAACCCATTTTGCCACATCTTTCATTACTTAAGAACTCCACAGTTAAGCGTGCTTGATTTGGAGCAATTTCGGGGTGGGTGACATCTAGGAAGGTTTTTAGGAAGTGTGTGAGTGAAGTCAAAGCACACCGAAAATGTCTTGTATTGATTTGTAAGGACAATCGTTGATCCTAAAAGCAGTCAGACATTACAAACGTTCTTCTCCATCTTCTTTTCATGCTCCTAATTCTTTTGCTTTGATGCCATAATAATTTTTTTTTGGGAAGCAATCCTTCTCGAATTAAGTAGGATTAAACTATTAATGTTAGGAGCCAAGTCTCACATTGGTGGGTTTTAACTTTTGAGCTCCACACATAGTCTATATAAGGAGGCTTTTGTGGACCCTTTTAATCTTCCCAAAGTTTTACTTCTATCTCTTTATAAATTTGTCTACTTAGAGAGAAATTAAGAGAGAAAAATTAGTTTCTCCTTTGAAGTTCTCTTAGTAGTAGTATTCTCCTCTATAGAAGAGAGTGTCAGTAGTAGTATTCTGTAGAAGAGAAAGTGTCTGTAGTTATATTATCCTCTGTAGAAGAGTATTATTGTACTCCCCTTGTGTTTGGAGAGAGAAGTGTTGTAATTTCTTCTATCTAGTGAAATTTTTTTCTTGCCGATTGTGATCTCAATTGTTATTTTTCATCTCTTATTTTAACTGAGTTTTTATTTTGTTATTCTGGCAAATAAGTACAACAAAATTTCTTCTCTAAATATTTAATGCAAATGTATATCGAGAATTTAAATTTAAAACTACAAATTAAGTTAAAACAATCTTGCACTAATTAATCCATGGTATTGGTGGATATTACACCTACTAATAATATAAGGCAATATGCTTGATTTATAATTTCAAACTATACAACATGACACCAAGGGGATTTAACTCAGTTGGTTGAGCAGGGTTTGCGAATGTTGTACATTCCCTGGTACTGTCTTCGATTCCTACGGATAAAAAAAAAACTATACAACATGGCAACATATGGGTGTGTATTTTATGCATCACTTGTAAAGTAGAAGCAAATCTATCTTATGGTAGTATACAATCTTACAAGTGAAATAAGCTCATATTTTATGTTTACGCACATATTTAAACTATGTTTAATTAGACGGACGAAATAGGATAAAATAGAATTTTAGATTTTTGTAATAAAACTCATAAATTTCATCCTACTTCAATGTATTAATTTCTTTTACTCTTAATTTAGAGAAAATAAAATAGAATTTTTTTCGTTCTTGTAACTTAATTATGAAATTACTTTCATATTCTCAACCTAACACGTATTCTCTTGCCATCTATCTCCTTGTTACGTGGCTCCCTTCTTTGCTTGTTGAATGAATATCCTTGTGGATCTGTTTTTGCACTCTTATAATGCTTCTGACACCTTGAAAAGAATCCTCAATAGTGCATTTTACTTTTTCAACAACTTGACAGATCTATTTTTTATCGTCTTAAGCACATGAAGCATGTATATGAGTAAACATCCATTTACGTACCCAAAAAAAAATAGTAAACATCCATTTCAAGTCTTTCAACTTTTCTATCGACATCAAACTATTTTCTGTAAAACTCAATTTTAATTTAGGCCATAAAACGTAACTATTAAAGAAGTTGATAATTTTTTTTCATAGTTTAAGGACTAATGTAAATATTTAATTAATTGACTTATTGATAATACAAGGACTTGAGGAGGGATTTTCTAAGCATAGGAACTAATATAAAGTTAGTAAAAAAAAATTAGAGGACAAAAATAGTAGTTTATTCTTTATATCCAATCCAAAGCACTTTTAACAAAACATGTGATTATCTAAGTATTGGATTACAAGTTAATTTTTCATTTAACTTTCACTAAAAGCACCATTAACTTTTTTATGCACAATTTGATTATCTAAATTCAATCTTTATTTTAAAAAAATGAAAAACAAGAAAAAAATCAAAGTGTTTTTATTAGTTATAAATAATTATTTTTTTGCTGCAAAAAAAATAATTAATTTTAGTATATGTAAAATAAGGTAACATTAGAACAATAAAGTTAATTATAAATTACACCATTCCATCTACTTTCTAAATAAGAGAATGAAAATTTTATTTTAATTTGTTCTATCGATAAGTATTTAAATAAGAGTTTAATGACGATGCACTGACAGTGTAAAATAGTTTTACACTATCATTCAATCACAAATCACCGTTGATATGACTTTTAAGATAATTTTGTAAAAGTTTTACACTATTTTACACTATCAGTGCATAATCATTTTTCTCTTTAAATAATAAAATAATATTTTTATTTCATTTCACTTTGTTCCATGTTATTATAGCTTATTAATTCATGGATTATAGATATCTAATTAAATTCTAGTAAAATACAAAAAAAATATAAATTAGAAAATATTTAAGAAAAAATACAAATTAAAAAAATTAAATAAAAATATGATTAAAAAATTTTAATTTAAAGGTTCAGAATGACATGTATGATTCTCTAGAAGAGAAAACTTATTCTCAAAAGAATATATTCTAATTTTAATATATATATATATATTTATAAAGGTAAATTTCTAAATAAACAATTTAAAAGTATAAGTGGTTATAATTTAAAAAGAAAAATATAACGTAAAATATTTGAAATAAATTAATATGAGATTTTTAAAATAAGTTTTGCTATTTTTAAAAAAAAATCAAGGACAGTGATTAAAGAATAAATAAATACAAGATATTATTGAAAATTACAACAAAAATGTATTGTTGATATTAAATGTAAAAGTTTTCGAAGAAGAATTTTTATTTTTAGTTCCTTGTCTATTGTCATTGATAGCAAAATAATTTAAAAAAATATAAAATATACTTTTTCAACCTTGAAGTCAGATGTTTTAAAAATGGAAAAAAGATAAACATATATATAAGAATTATGATTTGACCAATTTTATCACGCACGAGTGGATGATTGACTGACTTTAATTAACTCACTTTAAGTTTAATATGCTTCCGTCAAGTTTAGAACTTAATTGATAAACAAGCTTTAATGATTTGTTTCCAAATCACAATATAATGGCTATCACAGTATTAGAAACGCATAATATATATGTAAGTAAATTAGTATTAATTACTCTATGGCTAAAACTAAGGTACGTTGCTTTTTCATACTGCTATCATTAAGGTGTTATACTCTTTAATCAAAGATTTTTTCAAAAAAAAAAAGAGTATTTCCCTTTCAGTAGGATTATGCAAAGCGTAAAGGGAAAAATGTGAATTTTATCTTGCTTCCAAGCATTCTCAAAGAAGCAGTGTATTTACAGCAATTACAGCTTTGTATGAGTGTGCATGTGGCTGCTATTTACCTGTTTTAACTGTTTCCAAAAGGGTTATTAATTAATTAACATAATGACATTTCAATCATAGATGAGAAAGAGTCAGATTATGGCTTTGATGTTATTTGCTGCCTAATCTCTTTGACCAACCGAATAAATTAATTCCTCAATAATCTATGAGACCCCTTGTCAAATCAGAATTTTCCACTATAAGAAAAAATTTGATGTATTCAATCAATCTTGCTTCTAAAGATATATTTAGTAGAGAGAAGTATCACTCTCTTCAGTTTTGAAGCATACCTATACCAGTACTTGTTTAATAACAATATGTGGTTTAATCATTATATATGATGAAGAGTTGCTTTCAAACTACAGGGAAATTCAAGTCTTCTTTTGACTACATAATGCTGATAGATAGTTTGTTAAGTTGTTCAATTAACATATTTAATTTTACATTAAAATACAAGAGACCCTCCTGCAAGTTGTGAGGATTATATATCTAAATGCAAAATATGTGCTAATTTCTGTCATTTTCTTAGAAAATGAAATTTAACACCTACCCATGTGATTCTGGGGTGGTAGAAGACTGAAAGGAAAAAAATAATAATCAAAATTTCAATTTAGATTGCTCAACCAGGTTAAGTTATGATAGAATAATAGAACATATTATAAAATTTGCTATCTTGTTATTAGATTAAATTGTTTCAAGTGAGATAACAAAAGAGACTAACTAAATATTGATTGATATTGTCTGTTTGAACATATCAAATAGTATGTAGTGCAAACCACTGTGATAAATGTAGGGTAATTAATTGAAAGCGCACTATAGAAAATTCCAGAGGGCCTATTATGAATATTTCAAGATTTTTTTTTTTTTTTTGGTATTGAAATTTCAAGATCTTAGACAGAGGTATAAAATCATTGCTTCTTACATAATTTTGTTGGAGAAGAGAAACCGTGCAGCAATTGATATTTATGTTGGTTTATGTTAGTAGGTTCTATCAACTCCTATTTCTATCTCCTCTAGGGGGTAATAAATGGAGTAAAAGCTTCTCATTAAAGACCAATTTCAAGCACATAAAGAAAAATATTAATATTAGAAAAAATATAATAAGATAACGATGATGATTATTTCATTACAAAACACTTATCATAAACAATTTTTTTATGGACAGTGTTTCTGATCACCTTTTTCTCATGTTTTCTTAAGATCTGTCCTCAAATGTATTTGGTGCTCTTTTCAATATTCAACTACCTAAAAGCTAAAAGTGGTCACAATTCTTAGAAGTTATACAATATAACAGTGGAAAGAAAGCAATGGAATGGCAAACTTTTATCTTTTCCATAGTAATTAATTAACAGAGGTGTCAGATTCAAATATTCTGGTAATTGAAGAGTAAATTCACTAGCTAAAATATTATGGCACTTCCGATTTATCTCCAAAAGAAAATTACATAGTGACCAAATAATGTCAACAATTCAATGAATTCATAGAGAAAAGATAGAAACAGAGAACAGAGAACAGAGATTTAATAATCATATAAATAATTAAATAAATTTATGTTACTACTTCATTGTATAAAAGAAATTACTATTAGGTGTAAAATTTAAATAATATAAATGATACGCACAAAATTCATAGCTATAATGATTACCTTTAATTAATTTGTTTGTTAAGACAATGTTGGCCCATTACGTAATCACACAATTATAGCATGCATATATACCTAACTTATTCAATGTAAGTGCAAATTGTAAGTCATGCAACATTATCAAACACAGAAAGAGAAATAGTAGAACACAGCAAAACATTAGACATCCCTATTTTCCTTGAAATGATTATCTTGATTCTTGTATCATGTGATTTGTCTTGAAAGCTTCCCATGCATGAAACGTGTGGGCTAATTAATTACTATTTGTATGGATTATTAGCAGCCTACTATCATTTTCCCTAATTACAAAAATAAAAATTAAAAATAAAACTGGACGGCTATACTTTAACTTCACCCAAAGACAACACGGATGAAAAACAAGTATAACTTACAACCTACTCAAAGCATTGCATGTATGGTATTGGAAAAAGAAATAATAAAGATTTGAAACTTTCCATTCCATTACTTATATTTAATTATATTAGACTTCTTATTTTTCTCTTTATTCCCGCGTATGATTTGAAAGCAAATAAAACAAACGGTGCTATATGTATTCATTCATAAATTAAGAGGGTAACTGTTTCATGATTATACTAGTATTATTCATGTTTCCTTCGCTTCAAGGTGAGGCATGCCTAGTGTGATTTTTGTGGGGCTCCAATTCATAGGCTTAAAAGTTGAAACCCTTTTGTGTGTAGCTCTTTTATTTGATCTTGCCCACAGGCTTGTGTTGTGTTGTGTCCCACTGTAGTGCACTACGCACATGAAACAACTTCTCTGAGTACATTGAAAAGCTTCATGATCCAGTCAATTGCATCTTGCACACTCTAATTTATACCAAATTTTACTTCTAGCTAGCTTCATAATCTAAACAGTTAAACACATAAACTTTTAATATAATATGAATTTCTTAATTACTTTTCAAATTAAGCACCTACAATTCTAAGAATTTATTTATTTATTTATTTTTACAATTCAAGATGTACTGTGGGATAATAAAAAGATATTAAAAAAAGCCCTCTAATTATGTGCAATGTCTAAAGTAATGAACATTTATGACTATATAAACTGAGTCCAATTTCATAAAAAATCAATCCTTATATATGTATAAGGAAAATTGTGTAAAAAAATGTTATTAATGCGTTTAATTTTATATTTGTTTTTTGTCTATGACTAATTTCCTGTATATTAAACAATCATATTCAAGTAAGAAACATTTGCAATATAGTAGAATTAGCTTCTTCAGCATTTTTTTTTTTTTGATATACTTGAGCTAGAGACTTTATTTAATTTTGTAAATTTAAAAAGTGCAACAAAATAAAAAGATTAAAATGACAAAATACAATCAACCCACATAAATAATTTAAAAAAAATGAAGTTCACTCAATATATAAACTTTCCACCAAAAAAAGAAATCAGGTCCAATAGGTGTACAAGGTGCACAATAAAGGTCCCCTCCACCCTTGGTCCTGATCATGCTGGCTCTGGCGCTTCCACAATCTAAAGATGTTTCAGGAACAGAAAATTGAGGCTGATTTATGGACTAATAAATATAAATTGTGATTTTTTTTTTTTACCAAAAATATAAATTGTGATTTGGAATGTGTAAATTCGTCTGGTCCTATTTTTTAGGTCGTGTGAACGAAAGACCATCATATGGGGTACCAATTACATGCATGCAGTGTGCAGAGCAGAGAACCCTGTCCACACCAAAGGGAAAAGAGAGATGAAAAGAGAAAAGTAAGTCAGTGAACACGACTCTATAACTTCAACTTTTATCAATTGCTTTGATATTTAACAAGAAACTTTAACAAAATTCTCTTCTATATGCTCTTTCTCCATATTATTAGAAAATATATAAGCGAGTCTTACTAACAAGACAGGGGAGCTGAATTTTTTTTATTGAGAATCATACATATTTAAGCTAATAAAATTAATACATTAACAAATTATATTAAAGAATATGCTGGTAACCTTACCAATTTGGTAAATATATTTTTGGTACACCTATGTGTATCTTTTTATTACCAGAGACAATCTTGTTTGGAACGAGTAAGATTAGTCTGAACAATAAGACTTTTCTTTCGAGTATTTAATACAGTTACATATTCAAGATTCGAAATTGAATTTACTAGTTAAATTGAAACAATTAATTCTGTGATAGTTGATCTACATGTTCGGTTGTGTAATTTGGTAAACATGGAAGAGCACAAGATGTAATGAAGTATTCAACGTAAAGGTAGAAGAGTCCAGGTGGGTACTATTGAAGTCCAAACTTGAGAAAGTGGACAGATTTCAAAGCATGATTTCACATGATCACGTGTGTCTCCCAGCCAGCAAACCATCGCAATCCCTCAAATTATGGTTACCCTTTGGCTACGTGAAACCACATTCAGCTATAAAAGGCCCCCATTGGCTCCAACACATTTCCCCACATTACATGAAACCACCACCTTTGCTTTTGAATTCTCCATCCCTTCACTCACTTTTCTACCACACTTGCCAGCATCATCTTGGTCCAACCACCATGGTTTCTGAGACACTCCAAGGCCAATCCAAGAGCGTGTGTGTGATCGGAGCCGGACCGTCGGGGCTAGTGGCGGCGAGGGAGCTGCGAAAAGAGGGCCATGGTGTGGTTGTGTTGGAGCAGAATCATGATGTTGGAGGGCAGTGGCTATATGAGGCAAATGTGGAAGGAGAGGACCCTTTGGGGAAAAAGCCTTTTCTAAAGGTGCATAGTAGCATCTATGAATCTTTGAGGCTCACTTCTCCACGTGAGATCATGGGGTTCACTGATTTTCCCTTTTTTGTCAAGAAGGGTAGAGACATGAGGAGGTTCCCTAGCCACACAGAGCTTCTCGTGTACTTGAAGGACTTTTGTGAACACTTTGGCTTGAGAGAGATGATAAGGTTCAACACAAGGGTGGATTATGTGGGAATGTTGGATTATGGTGTATGTAGTAATGATTTGAAGTGGGTTGTTAGAAGCATGGATAAGAAGAGTGAGAAGATGGTGGAAGAGGTGTTTGATGCAGTTGTTGTGGCCACTGGTCATTACTCTCAACCAAGATTGCCCTCCATTCAAGGTAAGTGAAAGAGTAATAATCTCTTGATCTCTGTCTCACATTGGTTATGTATATATAAGTTCTCCATCCACTTATTTCATGCCAGAAAAACATTTCAATCTCAAGCATAATTTTTTTTTTTTTTAATTTCGGTCTTTATGATGCTCAGGAATGGATACATGGAAAAGGAGACAAACGCATAGTCACATTTACAGGACCCCGGAACCATTCTGCAATGAGGTATATGACATATGTTATCTCTCTCTCTCTTCTCAATAATTGAAGAGTATGAACTTTGCATATAATATATAGAAGGCCATATAAGTTCAGTAAAAGGTAGAGAAACAGGCACATGTGCATTAGCTTAAAGGTGAGAAATATTGTTTAGCTGTCATATGCTAACAACTTCTCCCCCCCTAATTCATGCTTTAAATAAGCACTCTTAAAACTTAATAGTTACAAATTTTTATTTAACAGATTGTGGTGGTGGTTGGAAATTCCTTGAGTGGGCAAGACATATCAATAGAGCTTGTGGATGTAGCAAAGGAGGTCCATATGAGTTCCAGATCTCTTAACATCTCTGAGGGTTTGTCTAAAGTCATATCCAAACATGCAAACTTTCATCTTCATCCACAGGTATCACTTCAAGTTCTAATCCCAAGTAAAACAAAAGATACTTGAGTCCTGTTTGAATAAATTTTTTCATCATAAGTACTTATAGTTAAAAAAAAATAAGAAGATAAAATGAATTGAACTTTTTTATATATTACAATCAACTTATCACTCTAGCTTTTGGAGGAGTTAGATGAGAGCTTTTATAAAAATTGAAATGCATAAATTGATTTTAACTTATTGGAGAAGTTCGGTTTATTTTATTTTATTTTATTTCTCCTATAAGTACTTAACGAGAAGTTTATCTAAAGTTTTAGTTCACTACTAAATTTGCTAGCTTCATAACATGTGGTAACTTGTGCAGATAGAGACCCTTCAAGAGGATGGACGGGTCACATTCGTGGATGGTTCTTCCATTTTTGCAGACTCTATTTTGTACTGCACAGGGTAATGTCCCACATCACCCAAAAAAAAAAAGCTTTAAAGAAAATTGATTAAGCACCTATATGTGGCAACATCTATTACCTATCATGAATCGTACCCTTAATCAAAGAGCAAAATCAATCTTATAAATTTCATTTCACTAACTTAAGTTCCAAAAGATACCATGATTGAATAATTATGATCTTGGGCTTGGAGATTTCGCTGTGGGGCCTATGTCCAAACATGTCCCGATGTACCCTTTTAGATTTAATTAGTTGTGTTTTCTAATCATTGATGGGTTTTAAATTCAATTGGTTATGTTGTGTAGGTACTCCTATGCATTCCCCTTTCTTGACACCAAAGGAATGGTGGTTGTAGATGATGACAGAGTGGGGCCATTGTATGAGCACACTTTTCCCCCATCACTTGCTCCATCCCTTTCTTTTATAGGCATCCCTAGAAAGGTAAACTACCCCAAAAATCAGTAATTTGAATTCCTTTTAGGTCACATGTTTTTAACACACACACACACACATAACTTTTAGTTGTAAATTGTAATGGCAATGTATATTTTCAACAATGTCTGCTTCTAATTTAGCAATAGAATTGTTGATTGATGAGAGTGCATGTCTGTGTGTGCTTACAGATCATAGGATTCCCTTTCTTTGAGTCCCAAGCAATATGGATAGCTCAACTGCTTTCCGGGAAAAAAGTGTTGCCATCATGGGAGGAAATGATGAAATCCATCAAGGAGTTCTACCATGCAAGAGAAGCAGCAGGCATTCCCAAGCACTGTACCCATGAAATTGCAAACTTTGAGGTAAAGAGATTAAAAATTATTCACTTTTGTTTAAAGTTTTTTACTATAAACTTGCAAGTAAACCTCATTCTAATCCTTGAAATTATTAGAGTTAGTGTCTTTAGTGCATGTTTAGTTCTACGTTAGGCACAACTAGATCCACATCTACACAGAAGCTACAAATAGTAACTTCTGTGTATTTTTTTCAAATTGACGTGAGAATCTCTATAGATGTATATATCTATCACGTATCCAAAAACATACATAATCCGTAAGTTTACAAAAAATTTTATCTAGTCTTGACTTAGTAAAATATCATTCACTTTAATCTTCTTTTGTGTTAAGCAATAATGAAAAATTAGTGAAAAAAGGATTAAAATGAGTGATTTGTTGTTTTTTTTTTTTTTTGGAAGTTAAAAATTTAAATGAGAATTTTGTAAAGCCATGACTAAAATAGGTGTTTATTCCATAAACTTGGATTCATAACTTTACACGTGACAACATATTCTCCATTAAATTTTATGATTTTAAATCATGTTTTAAACGGTACATATGTTGTGTCACCAAGAATGTTGTTAGGCCATCTTCATTAACAATTCTAAAACCGATTCTTCCTATTTACTACAAGATCTTAATAAGATGTAACCCTTAGAGATAGAGATCTTATAGTGTGACTTATTTAAGATGTGTATAAAGTAAAAAAAGTGAGTTACTAGAAGAGACATCACCTTATGAATCCTCCTAGTCTTTGATACTACTAGCACTTAATTTGCCTTAATTTAAAGAGACATCATAAAAAAAAAATACATAAAATAAAAAAATGTGAGAGGGTTAAAATTATTGGCATGTCGGCAAGCACCAATTTGATCATAGTTTTTTTATTGCATTTGCAGTACTGTGACAAATACGGGGATAATGTGGGGTTCCCACGTATAGAAGAATGGAGGAAACAGCTATGCCTATCAGCCTTAATTAACTCTGATGTCAACTTAGAGACATATCGAGATTCTTGGGACGATCATGACCTGCTCCAAGAGGCCCTTCAAAGCCCTCACTTCACTCAACTTGGATTCCAAGGCTCTCCCATGTAAACCCCAAAAATAAAAATTATAAAAAAATATATAAAAACAAAGGAAATTTTGATTAGCACTAAGATCATTTGTTTATGTAATTTGTGCTTTTAAAATATTGGAAAAAAGGGGATTGAATGAGAAGAATATTATTGGGTTTGATATAGAGAAGAATGAATATGTTTGTCAAGCTGAAGTTTTGTTTGTATCGTTGTTGCAATTTGTTTGTTTTATAGTAACAATGTTAATTAAGACTTAAGGGACACTCCGCAGGACAGAGTTAGTTAAGCGGGGAATTTCGTCGGACAATTAGAGAGTACAAGCACGCGAGTAACGGCACGTATTACATCACTTACTACCAAAGACTAAAGTGAAAAGGAGAATGGTAATAAAAATGGATAAAAATTGTAGTTTTTTTTTCTCTCAATCACATTTTTTCTTTCATTTACAATAGTCTAACCGAGACTTTATTTAAAGAGACTAAATCCAATTTCATGACTTATTATTTTCAATTAAAATTAATATTTCATTTCCATAATTAGAAATTTGGAATGATAAAGATTTGTTATGCGACATTAAATGTGAGTATATGTTAGGAAAATAAAATTTTGATAACCAATCAGTGCGTGGATCAATTGGCATAGGTTGTTCCAGTTTAATATTATTAATATTTTTTTGGCTTAATTGCAGATTTTACCATCCAACTTTCATAATTTTGCAAATTTTACCACCCAAGTTTTTTTTTTTGCAAATTTTACCACTCAACTTTCATAATTTTGCAAATTTTACCATCCAAGTTTTTTTTTTATGAATTTTACCACCCAACTTTCATCATTTTACGAATTTTACCACCTAAGTTTTCAATTTTTGCGCATTTTACCACCATGATGTTTCACAAATTTTTTTTTTTTGAATTCTTTAACTTTTTTTTGGTAAAATATCAAAGTGGTAAAATGTACAAAAATTGAAAACTTGGGTGGTAAAATTTGCAAAATTAAAACTTGGGTGGTAAAATTTACAAAATTATGAAAGTTAGATGGTAAAATTTGTAATTAAGCCTATTTTTTTAATAAAAATCTATTTCATTCAAAAAATAATAATCTATTAAAAAAAAAAAACTTGCTTGAAATTAGTTAGTAGTAAGACTGAAGTGAAGGACCTAAATTGACGGTGGTGGCGGGAATTTGATTCCTCAATTGCGATTTGCGAGAGACGGCGGCACACAACCATTCATTGTGCTCTGTTTCGGCGCTTTGTCTTGTGCTCTGTTCTCTGCGTAACGTAGCTTTCGAAAAATACTATAATTCGAGTACATCGATTGAACGTTTTTTAAATTTTTAATAAAGCATAATTTTTTATATGGGTAAAATATGATTTTAAATTCTTTAAATATGTTCAAATTTAATTTAATTTTTTTTTTATAAATTTAAGAGTTTAATTTTATGTATTATTATTGTAAAGTATTTTATACAATCAATTAATCAAAAATCGTTGTTACTATAATTTTTAAAGAAATTATTTTAAAAATTAATAAACTTACTATATACAATAGTTTGTGATTTAATAACAGAATAAGTAAAAAAAATTACAATATAATTGTATATACTATTTTCTCAAAATTTAATATATTTTTAATCTTTACATTTGTTAAAAGTGATATAGTTTTAGTCTCTTATTAGAGAATAAAAAGTAAAAATATGTATTTCTATCAACATATGGAGACATAAAACACATTAAATTAAAATTTTTATAGAAACTAAATCTGAATTTCAAATATTTTAAAGAAACTAAAAGTCTAAAACATATTTTACTCGTTTTGTTGTCTAAAGTCAAGATCTGTCTTTTTCTTTCTTTCTTCTTTTAATCTTTTCTTTAATATTGTCATCCCGTAAGGTAAAGTAAAGTAGATTGAAGAAACATTCTTTCTTACAACAAAGTCAAAATGACAAGGACCTACTACCCGTCTATGGTTTAAGATGAACTGGTTGAATTATTTAAATTAATTAATTAATTGATCGAATCAAATAATGTAATCAGTATAGTTTATATTCTATAATATAAAAAGTAAAAAAGCATTATAACATATTAAATATATACTATTATGTAAAATTGATTCATATAGATGACTTGACTAGTTTAATAAGATTTTGTTTTTTTAAGGATAATTTACATTTTATTTTTTTTATAATTTAACATTTTCTCAACCTTCTCTTTAATATTCTTTTTTTAATCTAAAACTATGATATTGAGATATTACATCAAATATTAAATTGATCTAAATCGAGTTGAGTAAGAATATTACACAAATCTCCTAAAAAAAGAATATTACACAAATGAAACTCTACCACATTTATAATAAGCATTTTGAAATAAAGTTGAAAAAAAAAATATAAACCCTGTTTAATTTTCTCCCTAGTGGGACAAAGTGCCCATTTGTCATGTTTACATTTTGATTTGAATTTAAGAAACAAAGGTATTTGGCAAAGACGATATCTAGGATATTAATTATTTTTTCGCAATCTTTTCTCATTACATTGTTCTTCACGAGTTCAATGGAATGGAGGTCACATACAATTGACTCTTAATAGTATTGTGATCCTTCTTTGTTCTTTAGAGGTTAGCAATGGTGGAGGATGGTCACTTGTAAGGACTTTGACACTAAAGTTAGTAAGAGCAAGAGTTATAAGGTGAAGAAAATTGGAGAATAATGTGTACCTTAGGTAAGGTGTTTCTCCTCTATATATACTATGTCCATCGTCAGTGCATGACAACACAATATTCATGATAATAGAATTATACATAATCAGTTCACTCCCTCTATTTTCACTAGTAGTTATCTAATTTTTTGAAATTTTGCTACTATACATTGTGGGTGTCTAATTTACATAAATTGTTGGGTTTGATTGCATATTGGGACGACATGAACGGACTTGTTTAAAGAGGATATCAAGCTAGGTTGAGCTAACATGAATTGGTGGCTATGGACCACTTTAGGCATGGGGTCAACCCATAATAGTTGCCCCACAAGTGAATGGATTAACTTTGGCAATTGTTATTTCGACCTCCCTTTTTTAGTTGTATACCTCATTTTCTCTTTCTTTCTTTTTTAAATTCTTCCCAAACTATCCTCATGTTTTGTACTAGTCCATACCCCCATTTTCTACATCCTCGTTAAATTTGCACGGACAAGGGTTTTGAATTCTCAGTTCTGCGACAATTATCATCACTTGCACTATTCATAACACAAGCTCAACCTAATAAGAACTAAAATCAAATATTTTTCTGCTCCCAACACCAAACACAAAAGTCCTCAAATATTATAGTTCAAGCACAAGGACAATTCCTGCTTATCCATCACCCACTTCTACAATAGATATGGACAATTTCAAAGCTTAGAAAACAAAGAACCCATAATGAATACAAACCCACCATCCAAAACCCTCCAAAGCTACCTCCTTTGTGAAAAATTTGCAATACCCATCATTGAAAGATTCAATCAAAAACTTGCATAATACCAAAACTAGCTCCATGAAAAAACAAACTTGACCAGAATCATTGAAAAGAGAGATAATGGTTGGAGATGGTCTTAATAACTTGATTTGTTACTGAAAATACATTTGATCCCAATTGAGAAGCTTCCAACGTGGCAACAACAAAACCATTGACATTAGCTTGAGTCATCCAACAAGAGTTTGCCTTACCCTATCGGAAATCTTACTCACACGAGAGCCACCAAATACTTGTATTGTGTCGATTCTCCGCCATCCATCACTCACAAAAACAACTTACAAAGTGGTTGGTTTCAATCAAAACAAAGGTGTGGTTTTGGATTTACAGAGGACCAACGTGGATAAAGGGTTATAGACAAAATCCATTATAGAAACGGTGAAATAAAAAATTTGGAGAGATTTGGTAGTAAATGATTGAGAAGGAGGAAGAGCGAGTGAGCAGAAGAGAAATAGATTTGAAGTGAGTGAGAGGGAGAAGGGGGTATTTTTTTGGGGAAGACGAACAAGTAGAGAAGACAGGGTAATTTGGGAAAAAAAGTTAAAATTAAGAGAAAGGGAGGTATAAAAGTAAAGAAAAGAGGAAAAAATAACAATAGCCTTAACTTTTGGGGCAAGTTGCTAACTTATGCTACATTGGATTAATGTGCACATTTTGGGCTTACTGCCTATTTATCTATAGCCTAAGCCCAAATGCTTTCCCTTAGGAATCAATGCCAAAACCTTAGTACCGTGTTTATGAAGAATCTTAATCTCTTTATTGATAGTCACTAGTCATTTTGAAGAATTAAACAAGAAACAACTTTAGTATAGATGGTAGGTTCAACACCATTATTTTCCTCTTATACAATAAACAAAAATAAGTAGTTAAATTATCATCAACATATCTAATTGGCTTTTTAATTTGACATGGCTTGTAGATAAAAAAAAGATTCAAGTTGAAAAGTTTTGGCACGTTATAGAAGTTTCACAATTGTCTAAAATTAGTCACAACTACCCTAATTTTGAGTGAGAACCTAGAAATTTATGACTTACACTAGCTATTGACAAAATGAATCTATATGGTATTCAAAGTAGTTTGCACAACACATGGCTGATGACTTTAATTATTTATAACTTATTTCCATGGTTATGCATAAAGTGCAAGTTTATGATGTGATATATGTTGATTTTTAGGCCCAAACAAGCAAGAATGACATAGACATCCACCTGATTGCATCAATTAAAGATCTAAAGGATACATAAGAGCCAAATATTAAGGTGTATGATGGATATATGGAAGAAAAAGTTCTAACATACAGTAATATGTCAAGATAATGTATAAAAGGACAATGTACATGTTTTATATGTAACACTACAAAAAACATTAACTTTAGTGACAAATCAATTTGCATGTAAATTTTAAAAATTTCTCACTAAAATTTTAGTGACGCTAATATTAGTGAATATATGAATATCCAACCCAATTTTAATGGGGAAAAAAACCATTTTAACTAACGTTAGGGGTTCGAGGATGTAACCTTCTCAAACCTACCCCTGAACTCTTCCACTATATTATGATTTTATTTTCATACTTTTATTTTTTATAATCATTAAAAATATACATTAATTATTTTAATAGTTAAAAAATTAAATTATAATAATAACAATTAACTATTAAAATAATATAAAATTATTACTATTAAAATAATATATTGACTATTAAAATAATAATTAAATAACAAAGTTAATAATTAAACCTTAACCAATAATTAAATAAAAAAGTTAAATTTAAATTTTTAACTATTAAAATAATAATTAAATAACAAAGTTAAAATTATACCTTAACCAATAATTAAATAACAAAGTTAAATTTGATTCTTAACTTTGTTAATTTTAATTTCTTTGCTATTTATTAATTTTTAAATATTCTTTGAATTAAAACACAATTAATATCTTAATATATGGTTTATTTAAAAATATATAAGTAAATTAGTTTTTTTTTAAATGTGAGACGGATTCTTCACAATTTTCTTAAACTTAATAAAACCCGATGGAAATGAAGTTGAATTTAAATTTTTTCTCTTCGCCTCTCCGAAATCTAACTCCGAATTCACCTTACTTTTTGTGGGAATGAGGATAAAGAGAGCCAAACTTGTCCTTACTTACCTTGATGTCATAACTTAGTTATATGGCAAAAAAGTACAAATTCAATGTAATTGGAACATTTTTAGAAAAATGTATTCTTTGGCACCATAGATTTTTGCCTTTGAATTGTCATTGCCAAGGGTGGAGAAAGCTTTCAATGAACACATAAGAAGCTTTGCCACTTATCGATGAATAGTTGTTTAAAAAGGTGAAGGATTTGAGTTACAATTTTGACAAGTCTTTTGCCAATAAAGCTTGGACGACGTCTAAGGTGGGAAAGCAAGATAGGTCTCCCACAATGGGAAACAGTTGTGAACCGTTAGATATACTTGTTAAAAAAAATCAATGGCTGAGACTTTTTATATTTTTTCTTTTTTATTTTCTCCTTTTTATCTTCTTTTTCCCAATGTATCCTTCTGCCCCTTCACATGTGCCGCTACCCCGTCCACCCCTGACAACCACACAGCGCCTTCCACCACCACCCACCTACTCCCACGACAACCACCACCATTCTTCCATTCTCTTTGGCCATCGATCCATTCTACATTTCCCCTTAACAACACTACTAATCACAGTCCCAAAATCAGCCCAAGTTTAAATTTTCTCAAACCCATTAGACCGATCTCTTCACTTTTCCTTGCTTTGCAGCATTAGAGCCAGTTGTTGGTGACTTGGGGTCATCAAAGAAGCCCAATCTTGTTGGTGAAGTCGGTGCCCTAATGGTCAGCACCGCCGTAGGAGACATGGCTGTAGTTGACGAGGATGAGGTTGTGGGCGGCGTTGTAGGCAGTAGGATGAACATCCACGAGCTCGACGGAGGAGACAAGGGGGGCGGAGGAGACGAGGGGGCATTCGTGGAGAAGTCGTAAATGCAGAGATCGAGGGCGGAGGTGGTCTCAGGGAGAGAGACAAAGATGTCGAGGTAGGCACTGTTGTGGGTAGTGGACACGGTGGAGAAGAAGGCAACGTTGAAGGAGGGAGGGCGAGACTCGGAGTCACTGTTGTCACGGTGAAGGGTTGGAGGAGGGAGGATAGAGGGATAAATTGGGAAATAGGGGATTAAAAAGAGAAAAGAAAAAATAAAAACCGAAAAAAGTCTCAGCCATCCAGTTTTTTAATGAGTATATCTAATGGTTCACAATTGTTTTCCATCATGGGAGACCTATCTTACTTTCCCACCTTAGATATCATCAAAAGCTTGTTACTAGTGGGTGGAAGAAAGATCAGTTTTTCTTTGAATTACCATATTGAAAATCCTTATGTATTTGTTAGGCATTCCCTTAATGTTATGCATATTAAAAAATATGTATGTCATAGTGTTATTGGTTGGTTATTCATTGTGTTGGGTAAGTAAAAGATGATATTAACGCAAGGTTAGACTTGATGAATATAGGAATAAAAATAAATTGGGACCAATAAATAAGAGAGAATATATATATATATATATATATATATATATATATATATATATATATATATATATATATGAAGAGGGATCAAATGACACCGATGTAACTTATATTAATTATCACACCATTCAATAACTTGATATAGAATACAATTTTTATCGATTCAACCGTTAAATTGTATCTACATATTACCAAGATTATCTGTGTCAAATTTTGTCAAAATTGAACAACAATAAGAAGGTGATCAAATGATCCGTAGTTTAGTATATTTTGAAAAGTTTATATTACGTCGATTTTAATCTATATGAAAGAGGTAGCAAATAATTTTGGATTAATATGAAATTTTGTATATATGATCTATGTGAAAAGAACTTTCAATCCAATGGTGGGTTTTAAGAAAACATCATCAAATTGAAAGTTATTGAATGGTGTAACAATTTGTGTAAATTTTACCGGTGTCATTTGATCTCTCCTCGTGTGTGTGTGTATATATATATATATATATATATATATTACCTCCAGCAACTCATACTTTATATATCCGGAAAACAAATGAATTTAAAATTTTGGAGAGTTATTATTTAAACATTATCACATTTCAATTAATGACTTGAAGCTACAGGGACTAAACTTTCATAATTGTCATATTCTTGTAGAGTCTTAACCACCAGTGGCCGCAGACTCTATCTTGTCTGAGATGGTGCAAGGGATAATAAGGAAGCTATTTTTTTCAAGGTAATTTGTAGAGAAATGATTGACCTATGAAATTGTTAACATTGGAAATACAAATTATTATGGTATTGTGTGAGCTTGAGATGCATTTTCCTCCATCATTCTTTGATATAATGATTCATCTAACAATTCACTTGGTGAGGGCGACAAAACTATGCGAGCCATCTATATGAAGATATTCAAATGATATGTTAAAAGTCAAAGTCAATATGTACAAAAAAAAGTCAAAGTCAATAAGAGGGCTATATTGTTGAATGATACATAGGTGAAGAAGCATATTACTTGTGATTTTCTTGACATTTTAGTTGAAGAAGCACATTTTTCTGTAAAAAGATTTTCTCATTTGCAAATAAATAGAATAAAAACACAATTCAACTCATTTCTTGTGATTTTCTTGACATTCTAGTTAATATAATAGCTCAACTTGATAAAAACATCTAATGCATGAAGTCGAAAAGATTCGTGATTCTAGCAAGTGTGGGAGAACCAAGAACATCTTACATAGTTGAAGGAGCTTTTGTCACAAGACTACTGGTATTCAATGGAGAAAACTATTACTATTCAAAAGATGAAATTAAATTATTCATTTAACCTTCACACATTCTCTTGTGGGATATTATTAAGAATGGTCCATACACACTAAGGAAAACTAAAGTAGTGAATTTTCAAAAAAGCAACTAAAAAAAGTTCTCTAGACAAAGCCATCTTACCTACTCCAAACGTAGAAAATCAGGACATACGAAACCGTCATTTAAAATAAAATATCACAATTTTTCTTGAATTAAATATCATACCATATTATTTTCACTAAATTAGTTAACTCAAGTGGCACCATCAGTTATTTCAGTGTTGAAAATTTTCAATCCTTCAACAATCTTGACTCACATGGCATCATTATTTACGAGGTTAAAGATTTTGACTATTAAAAGTTGATTTAACCATTTATTTAAATACCTGCCAAATATATGAAGTAAAAAAAACGTAATATTCAAGACATGAAAAGTCACTCGATATTCACTAACATTTTCATAAATAATAAACTACTATTGTAAGTCTAAATATGGCGTTGCATGTTTCATATTTGCATGGCTTTAAGGAGGCAATTGATCCAAAATGCAACAAAGAAAGAGATAATTAAAAGTCATTGCATCTCCTCAATAGGAGAGAATGTATTTGATTCCAATATAAGCAAATTGGACATAGGTAAGGGTTCCTTTTCTATTCTTCTAACATACTCTCATATACTATGAATTGTCTATGACGATATTTACAAGACGATCCTATATAGTTCATAAAAACCTCATCCAAAAGTCCATGAACTTAACTTTAGAATTAGTTATGTACTTGGCTAAAAATTAAGTGGGGTTTACTGGTAGGAACTCTCTTCCCCCTTGGCTTTCTACAAATCTTTCCCCAACTTATGAACCCCATTTTCTCAATGGCAGTTTCAGTGTCAATATTTAGTTCCTTCAAGTTCAACAGCAAGTCTGTGATGTTAGAGGCTGAAGCACAAGACCTTCTCTTCCCCTTAGCCAATACATTTCTGCCTGCACTTCTTGAGCAACCTGTTGCTGAATGAGTTCTTCTGGCAGCTTCCACGAGACCTCCGATGGTTTGAAGATCTTCGGTCACCTCATACCGCGACAAAGAAGCAAGGCTCGGGAGAATTTCACTTTGGAAGTCGTTCCCGCGACGCCTCCTGTTTGTTCGGCACTTTCTTGGTTGAGTTGGTGAAGTAGATCCACCACCTTCTTGCTCATTTTGGCCACTACTCTTATTGCAGCAATAATCTAGGTCCTTTGTCTCGGTCAAATTTAAGGACATGAACTCAAAGTAATCAAAGTCAGCAGGCAGAAAGTCCTCAAGATCCTTGATGGTACAATTGAAATCCTCCTTAACCTCACACTCTGAATGATCCACTATTGTAGAAACAATTCCAGCAAACCAGTTGAGAGAATTACTTACAGAAGATTCAGATGATGGACAGGTTGTCATTTGGAGACCATTATGAGCCAAAGTTTCTGATATGGAAACCAAAGCCTCAGCTGCAATTTGGGCTCGCTCTTCTTGCGCTTCCAGATCCTCCTGCTCCTGCCCTGCCAATTGCAAGGGCATCTCAAGCTGGTTTTCGTCAGATTCTCCTCTGGGTGGAGAACATTCCTTGTTTTCCGGACTTGCAGGTGCTTGTAAAGCAATATCAATTGGCGTATTCTCATCCTCGATCGTGCATGAATTTAGGTCAAGAATACCTTCCAAATGTTTGTGTTTCTTCTCATTCTTCATGAAACGTCCACTGGCAGGTACCTGTTCCCCCATGTCAGGATCACTGTCACAAGTTGAATTTACACTGGATATCTTCTTAATTTCTTCAATCCAATGATTCTTGGATAGGCTCTGGAAGACTTTGGATGTCTGAGGCTTTCCATTAAGGTCAAATGAAAGAGTCTTGCCTCTACACAAGTCACTTTTCTCAACCTTATTGAACATCAAATCAGCATGTGTACACACAGATTTATAAGGATTCAAAAGGGGAGAGTCAATATGGGTTGAGGTTTGACTTTCATCATTGGGTTTTCCTTTGGGTACAGGCTTTGCTTTCAGCCAAGGCAATCTTGAATCCTGAAATTTATCTTCTTCACCTGGAATCTGAACGCTTTGAAATGCTGCAGCTGTTGTATCAGAACAACCAGCAGGCATAATATTCAGGTTTATGCTCTTGTGAGTCCCCACATATTCCGAATCCTTAACATACTTCCCAAGCTCATGGCCAGCTGATGATGAACCAAAGTTGTCACAGCTGTTTAGATCACCAGTACTAATTGATGGTAGACCCAACAGATTGGACCTGCTGCAAAAACTGCTGTTAAGAAGATAGTTTTGACAATCTAAATTTTGGCCAGATGTAGTACTTTTCCAAAACACTGATGGTGAAATACCAGAACTTTTCATATCAGAATCAGAAACAAGCTTATGAGGAGCACATATGCATGAAGCATAGCTTGGTCCAAGCCAGCCACCACTGGTGGGATCATGAGTTCCTGCAGGGCTCTCGGTCCTAGATCCTGGGACAATTTGACGTATCGAATGAACACATGGACAATTGTTAACTTGTTTCAGCTTCTTACATATGGAATCAATTGAAACAGATTGGCTTTCCATATTATTAAATTTAGCAAGAGAACCCAAGTCACCACCACCATTTTGCCCTGGAAAATGAAGAATTCACTATATCAGAATAGGTATACTAGTACAAGACATGTATTATAATAACTACAATGCAACTTCGGAGACAAGCTCTCACCAGCACGAGTACCCGAGGGCAGCCATCCATGTTTCTCCCCTTGATTTGGTAGGGTATTTGGGTAAGCTTCATGAACCTGTTTTCTTTTCAAATTCTGGATGACATCATTGGGCAAATTATGAGAGCCCGGTGTCATTCTCCCGGGCATATCATGAAAGGTATGGTTTCTTTGAGGGATTGAGGCCCCAAAATCACCAGACTTAACACCTGTCTCTTTTTCAAGCTTAAATGGTAAATTTAAGTCAGCAAAACCATTAGAAGTGATTCCATATGGTTTCTCAACAGTGTTATACACAACTTTAGAAATTCCATTGACAGTATAAGTTGACAGTGGGGGCTCTTTGATAACCCTTTCATTCTCACAAGATTCACCATCACTATCAATGTACTCATCAGCCGGAAGTTGAAGATCCAATATTTTCTTACCAACTTTTCTGTAAGACAACCCTGATAGTTTAGGATCTTTTAAAGATTCTCTGATTGCAGTTGGAGCAGAAGCAGGAGCAGAAGCAGGAGCAGGAGTAGGACAAAATTGCCTGCTCTTTTCTTGCATAGAAGCCAATGGTAACTGGATGCCTTCGGCATTTAAAACAGATGATTGACTAGTCAACCAAGGCAAGTTTTGTGAGTAATACAAAGAGGAACTTGACGATGATGACTCCAACCTTAAACTATGCTTATGTAACTCAATCCTTTTAAGTTCACCCATTAATTGCCTTTGTTTCTGGTAAATGCGGTGAAGCTCTTGAATCTGGATAGCAATGCACAGTTCAGAGTCATTAAAAAATACAGTTAAGATCTTTATGAATATCCAAGAAAATATGAGAACATTATTTTTGCCACAAACAACAAACTTCCACAAGTATTTTTTTATTTTGGATGAAATAAGAAGGATGGAAACAATTTTTTTATAAACATAAATGGTAAAAAGAATGAATTTGACAAAATTTTCAGAATCATTTTTGCTTTTCTAAATAAGATTCCTATTTTGCTCCTCACTTTTATAATAAAAAAATAAACAGATATGATTAACATTTCTTCTTGTAGAACCTACTTCTGACCCTAACAGATTACATTTAAAACTCTTCAATGCCATTTCAAAACGCATCAGAGTCTAGAATTACACAACTTCATGATTTCAGGAACCAGCAGATGATAAATGTTTAATCTCGTGTTTGATGAAGATTGAGAAATAGGAAAGCTTAAGAAAATTATTACTTTGTGTAGATAATGGGTTATACTTTTCACATGAAGATGTTTTCCTTACACCGTCAATTATATTTTTAATAAAACATAAAAAGAAATTCTTCTTAACAGCTATCTGCAGAAATGAGTAAGACAATAAACACAAATGAAACCATGAAGCTAACATACTTGGTCCCTAAATATCGTTTCTTGCTTGAGTATTGTCTGTTTCAGAAGCTCCTTGTTGTATCCTAAAAGATGACAAGTTGATGACGATGGCAAGGAACCAAGTCGGTAACAGTCATTCTCATTTTCACTGTTACCATTAGATGAGGTCCATGTGCTGCCTTCGGCGCCAAAGACAAGATCCCTCGGGGAATGATATCCTGGGAAATAGCCATTGCGTTGCCTGTTTGCACTCATGCCCAATAATGCCATAGATGATAATACAGAGGTTTCAATTAAACAAGATGTAATAAAGTATCATCATTTCTAAGGGAATGAAAACCTGCAATCAAAACAAAAAAAAATGATTATTTGATAAATAATTTAAAACAAATACAATTTAACCCAAAAAGAAGGGACGCCAGCTTTACTTTGGCTTTCATAGGTTTTTATTTACTGAGAATACAAGATTGTTGGTTAATAAGTAAAGTGATTGCTCCAAGTATGCACCCAAAAATAGAATAACTAGATTCAATTGGACTGTTTCGTCAACTGATCATATGACCTACATGGGAATTTCACTCTACAGCTAGATTAACTGAAAAAAAAAATTGCTAACACGGAATAATTCTAGATCACGACATTTCCATATGACATCATAGCAATAAATTCCTCCAAAGAAATGTGAGTCCATCAGCACAACAAGAAAATAAAAGGCGAAAAAAAGAACTATAACATGCCAACTTCAATCATTCATGTTCTACACTATTCTGCAATTTAATATCAAAAGTTCAGCACTCGTAAGGAACATACATTGCACATATTTAATCTAACATAGTATGTAGTTTGCATAAATCTACAGATGACAGATTACTAGACGTCATCACCGAAAAAGGTCAATCTCATCAAGCAGTGTATATTCTCAGAATAATTTGCCCCCAAACAATCCTCTCCATCACCCCAAAAATGAAAATGTATACGCTACACGACAAACAGGTGACGAGAAGACAAGAGTCTATAACCACCTTCACAAAGAGAAACAATCAACACATGTAATGCCATGCAGGAGGGCCAGAAATTAAATTCCATTCATCCATTGCCATCAAAAGGAAAACATCTAAACTTTTTAAGAAAGAATTGATTTCAGTTAAACTAAAATCAGAGCATCTTCTATATGGATAAACACATATTAAAGTTGATACAAAAGTATCTTGCAGAAGCATTTCAAATTAAAGTTGATAAACACAAACCCCTGAAGCATATAACCAATTATGATCACAATTGGCTTTCTCAAAAAGGGGATTTGTACTTTTTCACTATGATAGATATCAAACGTTTTCACTTCAATAAAAGACAATCTACAAAAGGGTGTAAATACTTGGTAACAAGAAATTAAGAAACACCAAAGCTAACACTCACATGTATCATTGAACCAGGAAAGAAGAGCAGTGTACAATGAAGCTGTTAATGATAAGCACAGCATAAACTGCAGGAAAAGCTGAGAAGCACCAAGGGTGATCAAAAGATTTTTCTGAATAAGATAGAGTTAGGCCAAATGTTTATGGTATCAAGTCAATATATCAGAAAATTCTCTGTGAGACAAATCTCACAAGCAAATCAAATCATCTTTTGCAATCAGAATCAGATGCTCAAGACAAGGGTATCAAATCCATCCATCAGATAATCAAGCCAAGGAAACAAAACAAAAACAAAATTAAAAAAAAAATAAAGTGGTATTTATTCTCAAAACTGAAAGAAGGTCCATCAAATCATTTGATGAACCAAAAAAAGTAACAGGAAGAATACTCAAGAGTATCTCATTCATAAAACCACAAAGAGGTAGAAGAAAGAGTACACACCTAAAGCCAATTACATCAATCACTGAAATACACAGCTCATTATAGAAAGAATCAACAAAACCAGTCAACCACCCCACTTGGAAGAAGAAGAGGAAGAAGCCAGTAAAAAGTAGTACAGAGAGGAAAAATTAAAAACCAAAAAAAGAAGAAAAAAATTGAATTAAGAAAATGTTGTGGTAAAACATGACATCATTGAACAGAAACAAAAAAAAAAATGAACTCACTCATTGTTTGCAGAAGAAGAAGAGAAAGGAGAAGAAAGGCATTGATGAATGAATGTTGTTGAAGCGAAAAGAGAGAGACCCAGAAGAGCTCGGGAATCAAAAAGTGATCTTTTGCTTTCTGAGATGCCTTAGAAAAGCAGAAAAGAATGGGGATTTGGATCGGCAGTGCCGGGCCATTCTCTCAATGAAGATTTTGCTTTCTCTCTTCAAAGAGAGAGAGAGAGAGAAAAAAACAAAGAGGAAAGACCCCTCAAAATGAAACCCACAAAACAACACCAAATTTTACATAAAAAAAAAATGGATATTAAAGTTGTCAATATAATAACTTGTCTCTCTCTCTCTTCCTCCGTCTCTTTCTCATTTATGTTTTTGGGTTTTACAAGTTGTTTACTTTAATAGGTCCCCTGTGAGTATAAAAAGTTTTATATAGTTAATTAATGATAAATTATTAACCAAATGTTGTTTTATGTGAGAGTGATTTGGTACTCTCATCTTTTAACCAAGATGGTGGGATTAATTTTCTTTAGATATAGAGCCACAATATTTGAAAGTATTTTATACTTTAGTAGGTCAACATGACTTGATACGAAGAAAAATTAGTGAGACCAATAAATCTAGATACCATTTGATTATATTAAAAAAATTAATGAGAAGATAATTATTATAAAAGTTAATAAATTTATTACATATGGTAATTTATTATTATTCAACAATATAAAATAGTTTTATATTGTTATTGAATGTATTATTATTCAAGTTTTTGTTAATAAAAATGAGAAAATTATAAAAATAAAAATTGAATGGCAAATTAAATTTAATCGTGTTTAAAGGAACTAAAAATATGTTTTGTCTTAATAAAAATATGCATATCTTAATACACGTTATTCATTTTTGAAAATTAATATTATGTTTTTATAAATTTTTATAGATATTTTAAAAAAATATTAATTGTTCATAAATAATCAATACCAATTAGTATTTTCATAATTAGAACCTTTTTATAAATAATTTTTTTCCTTAAATTTTGCAATAAAATAATTGTTTCTTTTAAAACAAGCCAAGTTCAATTTAAAAATACACTTGAGTACATTATACGAACTCTCTACATTCTCTTCTACTTCTACCGAACATGTTTTCGTTTAAAATAATAATAATAATAATAATAATAATAATAATAATAGAATAAGCATTCGCTTTATTTTAAGTGTTTTTTTGTAAACCCCTACTTATAGCAACAAGGAATCAGAAACGATCTTTCTAAAACTACCTTGGTCTTTCCAATTCAATTTTTTAATTGGGTTTTGGATTGTTACATTCTCTTTGGTATCCTGTTATTTTTATTAGTTCCCAAGTGCAGGAGTCAGCAGTGGGGTCCCCCCTATCCCTAATTTTGAAGTTGTGCATGCAAACTATGTGAGCTTTAACTAGGAAATATAAATGGTCCTATTGTTCTACCATTATTATTATTTTTTTGTCTAGATCACAATTATCTTTCATTAGAAATAATCATGTTAAAGTTAGATAAGATCATTATGAACGGCAAAACTCTTTCTCTAAATATTTACATATTCAGGATTTGAATCCAAGATCATTGATTAAACTGGAACAATCCCACGTCAGTTGATCAACGTATTTAGTGGTCACCATTATTATTATTACAAGCATATTGTTTGTCCCTCACGGCATCAAATCAACTAAACTATTGGGAAGTAGTCTAATTAAATGGAATGGAAGGTGACCCATTATAATCAAACCCTCAATTAGTTTAGTTTATTCAAGCTATGATATCACTATTGGGGAGTTAATTCAGTCCTATCATTCCTCAGATATGGTTGTTGGATTTTATATTAAGTCGCTTGAGTTTGAAACACACAATCATTTTGATTGTCAGAAAAAAAAGACTAACTAATTTGAAACCTTTGGATTTATATTCAACGATTTCAAATTTTCAATTCGCGTAAGGGGCACTTGGATAACTACAGATGAGTTTTTTTTTTATCAATTATTTAAGTTTGTTTTGTTTAGTTAATATTTCATTAAAATCATTTGTTTTACTAAAAACACAAATCAATCAATATATTATATAAAATACAGTTGTTGACTAAAACTGATAATACTCTTGGTGAAATTTTTTCCCTCCTTTTTTTATTCCTTATTTTACATTATTATTATTAGCACAATCACAGTCACAATCATAATTTTTTTTATTATATCTTGATCAGCTTTATATTTTAAAATAATATCATGATAACCAAATTTAAAAAATATGATTTATTCTCTCTTTTTTTCATTCCTTATTTTACAACCATTAATTATTATTATTATTAGCACAATCACAATCACAATCACAAATTTTAAAATAATATATCTTGATCAACTTAATATTTTAAAATAACATCATATTAACCAAATTTTGAATGTCTAGATAACCTATATAATATATAAATTAAAATAATTTTTAAAATTTACTTCTATCAATTCATTTAGTTACTGTAATAATGTTTCTATTTTAATCATGGTGCAATTTTATTAATTCATTAGATTATTGTAATAAAATTTCTAATTTTATTATTATAATAAAATTTCTAGGAGTTATTTTTTTCTTTTGTTAGCTTTCTGTCCTGTTGTTTCTTTTCCTACCCATAAAAAAATATTAATTATTAATTTATATATATATATATATATATATATATATATATATATATATATAAAGTTGTTGTCAGAGAGAGAAAATGTAAAAAAAAAATCCCACCCAAAGTAAGGATAATCTTGACAATTTCTCTGACTGAAAAAGGGAAACTATGCAAGAGGATTTTTTTTTTTTTCCTTTTTTTGGTAAGGTAAGATAACAAAGACAAAACAGAAGCAGAAAATAAAACTACATACCAACAAAACTAGTGCCTATAGCATTTGCATGAAGAGCCAGGCTAATACTAGTAGGAGGAGCTTCCAAAATCAACAAAGAATCATCTTGAGAGGAACCCATCTTGGCAAGGATGTCAGCACAAGAGTTGCCCTCACGAAGCATATGAGAAATATGGACAATCCAATCCCGATGCAAAAGCTCTTTGATTGATAAACACACAACAACATAAAGATGATAAGGAGGAAGCGATTGTCTAATCAGATGAGTCGCTTGCATGGAGTCTGTATAACAACAAAAATGCCTGAAACCTCTTCCCTAAGCTATAGAGAGACCATGATAAATAGCCATCAATTCTGCATGCATATTAGTAGAAACACCCAAGGAACCTACAAAGCCAAAAGACCACTCCCCAGCAGCACTTTGCATAAGACCACCGAAGGCAGCTCTCCTGGGGTTCCCAATACAACTTCCATCAACATTCAAAACCATAATGTTATCCTAGATAGAATGCCAACGAACCAAACGCTCAGCCAAAGGATGTCAGTCTGTAGACAAAGCATATAAACAAATATATATAGTCTCAGCCAGCTGCTGAGCTTGACGTATAATATTAAAAATAGTGATATTCTCTGTTAGAAAAACTGAACAGAGTATAAGAACAGCAAAAATATAAACGTATAGGAAGAGAGGAGCAGAGGAGCAAAACAAAACTGATATTATTTCATATTTGAACTTCAGGTTTTTGCTCACTTGGATCTATTACAGCAGTAGCTTAAATAAAAGGCTAACAAGTTCTGATCTAGTAAAGCAAATAGCAAATTAAAGCTAACATAGAATAGGCATCATTAGCCCACAACTACCTAATAAATAAAAAGCATGCTTAAAAAAGTAATTAGAGAAGTTTGCAGGCACATTTAAGATGACAGTAGAAAAATCTCAACTGCCAACAACATGACAGCAGGAAAAATCTCAACTGCCAACACTCCTCCTTAAGATTTTTCTTCAATACTCCAAGCTTTGGTTTCAACTATCATCCCACATCTTCTGTGGATCATCATCAAGTAGATAAGCATTTGCATCCCCTTGCTTAACAGTAATTATATCATCTGAAACAAGAATGCTTGCAGCCTCCTTAATCCATTTTTGATTTCTATGAACCTTAGCTTTTGGTGCTAGACAAGCCATGACAGTTGCAGCAACATTAACAACATTGTACTCCTCTATTGTATTTGCCAAAGCAACAACCATAATAGTTGCAGCTTCCATGGCCCATGAAAAAATATTCAACATAAAACTCCAAAACTTTAAAAACTTGTTTTCCTTCTTCTCTTCAAGTTTGTTGTGGCCAAAGAGGTCCAACTTCTTAGCAACTTCTGTTGCAAGCCCATTTGAATCACACTCTTGTTTCTGAAATACCTCCTTCTCAAGTGGCATATTTTCCAAATTCACAGCTTCCTCCAAAACAGCATGCTTGGCCTTTTTCTTCCATTCCACTAGAAAACTTTTATCTCTCATTTTAATGGACATTAGCTCACATCCAAGAGGATCAAATATGGTGCAGCTCATATTTTCAAAACACAAGGAATAATTCCTTTCTAGCATTTGTCCCACACTCAACAGACTTTGATTTATCTCAGGCACAAATAACACATCAGAAATATATTTTGTACCTGCTGGAGTTTCAACAGCAACAACTCCTTTGCCTTTGACATCAAAACATTCACCATTGCCAATGGTGACTTTGGAGAAGTAGGACCGGTCCAATTCCTTGAAAATGCTAGCATTGTGGGTCATATGATTTGTGCATCCACTGTCTATAAGCCATACTTCTTTGTTATTACTTGCTGGACAGCAAGTAGCAGCAAATAAATGCTCCTCATTTTGTTCTTCATGCTCCATAACTTGGGCTTGTTGTACTTGTTGGTTTGGTTTATTTTTACAAACCTTCTCCACATGACCAAATTGATTGCAGGCCCAACATTTAACGCTTGGCCTGAACCAACAAAAATTTTCAGTATGGTTGTTCTTCTTACAATGGGGGCAAGGTGGAAACTTATTTTTCCAACCTCCTCCTTTGTTGTCTTCGTCTTTCTCCCCAAAAATTGGCTTTTTCCCAAAGCTGCTCCAGCCTTGGGCTTTGCCTTTGGAGCGTTCCACAAGAGCACCTTCCATGCTTTCTTCCATTCTCAAAGATCTCCTGTGTTCAGTTGCTTGCAATGCATTCACAAGCTCTGCAATGGATATTTGAGAAAAATCCTTATTTTCTTCTAGATAGGAGATTTTTGACTCAAACCTCTCTGGAAGACACACTAGGATTTTCTCCACAACACGTTGATCACTTAGCTCTTCACCAAGTAATCTGATTTGTGTAACCACCTTTGAAAGTCTGTCAGTAAAATATCTGACAGATTCACTTTCCTTCATTTTCACAGCTTCAAACTCCCTCCTTAGGTTCAGAACCTGCATCCTTTTGTTCTTTCACTTCCTTGGAACTCCTCCTTCAGCTGATCCCATGCCTCTTTTGCTGTCTCAAGAGTGAGGATCTTGATAAAAACATCATCATGTAGTGCTACTTATATAATGGCAAGTGCTTTGCCTTCCTTTGCCAATTCCTCATTATGACTCCTCATTTGAGCTACTGTTGGGTTATTTGGTAATGGAGGTGGATTACTTCCATTTTCTACCACATCCCACAAACTTTGAGCTCTGAGATAAGTCCTCATTTTTGCAGCCCACAAGTGATAATGTTCACCTGCAAATATACGAGGTGGAGGTAAAGAACTACTGCTGAAAGCCATTTGTGTTTGAAGGTTTTTTCGTATGGGATTTTTCTCACTCACTGACTCTGGTTTTTCACTCCCTCACAGTCCCTTAAAGATCATTTAAGCTCTAGATACCATGTTAGAAAAACTAAACAGAGCATAAGAATAGCAAAAATATAAACGTATAGGAAGAGAGGAGCAGAGGAGCAAAACAAAACTGATATTATTTCAGATTTGAACTTCAGGTTTTTGCTCACTTGGATCTGTTACAGCAATAGCTTAAATAAAAGGCTAACAAGTTCTGATCTAGTAAAGCAAACAGCAAATTAAAGCTAACATAGAATAGGCATCATTAGCCCACAACTACCTAATAAATAAAAAGCATGCTTAAAAAAGTAATTAGAGAAGTTTGCAGGCACACTTAAGATGACAGTAGAAAAATCTCAATTGCCAACAACATGACAGCAGGAAAAATCTCAACTGCCAACATTCTCACTGGCTAAAACCTGAGCATTTCAAGATCTCCATGCCTACCAAACTACAGCGCAGAAAACATGAGGATTCATCCCTTCAACATCATCCTTTAACCACTTATGATTATCCATGGCATAAAAAAATTCTGAGTAAGAAAAAACCAAACACAAGCCATAGAGATCTAGAGAAAGTACAGTCCTTCACAATGTGAAGGAAGATTTCTCTCTCCTAATTACAACGAATACAGGTTGGCGAGTAGAGCATACCTCTATGGTGAAGGACGTCCTTACTAGGCACTGGATGATGGCAAGCTAGCCAAAATAGAAACCTTATATTTTCAGGCAGTTTTGCCTTCCACAACCATCTCCAGGAAAGCCTATTAGCACTATTAAGATCAAAATCATAAAAAATAAGCCAATTATAACTAGCCTTCACATAATATTTTCCTTCCACACTCTCCCAGACAATGGCATCTGGAATGTTTGCATTGAAATTATATCTCCTTTCTTCCAACTCTGCTACAACTTGGTCAGGAATTTGAGTATACATGTGTAAAATACTACTTATTATTGACATATGCATCACGAATCCAACAATCAGAGTCTACAATATGCACATAGTCCACCTTAGTACAAAGAGGACCCAAACCTGACCAGTTGACAAACCAAAGAGAACTATTGGCATCACCAAGTCTGTAAGAGTAACCTTCCTTCAACTCTCAAGTAGCCTTATAATTGGACCTCCATGTGAAAGAACCATAGCCCTCAGTGACTTCCAAAATAGAATTCTCCCTGAGATATTTTTTATTCATAACCTCCACCCATAATTTGTTACTTTGACAATGGAGACCCCACACAATCTTGCCTAGGGAGGCAATATTCATATCTCTAGCCTTACGCAAACCAAGGCCTCCCATTTGTTTTGGAGTCACAATTTTCCCCAAGCCACAAGGTTAATTCCCTTATTTCTACTATACTTCTAGACAACATTTCTCACAGTTTTGTCAATAAGATCATGTATTCCTTCTGGAATCCAATTAATTTGCATGCAATAAGAAGGAATAGTGTTTAGCATAGAGGAAGCCAACGCCAATCTACCCACCTTATGCAACAAATTATTCTTCCAAGATGCAAGCTTGGTTTGGAGTCTATCCACAATATACTTGAAATCCTCATTTCAAACTCGCCTCTTCCAAATAGGGAAACCAAGATATACCAAAGAAGTGGTGCCTCGAATAGGAATAATGGAATGAATTCTCCTGCTTCCTCCTTGGCACCCCTGAAGAGAAAAAAAGCCCAAGATTTGGAGAGGTTAACTTTAAGACCCGAAACTCCACTAAAACCATCTAGCAAATCTTTGAGCATTTTAGCTTGAGAGTTTGACGCCTGGAAGAAAAGAAGGACGTCACCAGCGAAAAAAATATGTGATATATGGGGTCTATTATTAGTCACTTTCAAAGGCTCCCATAATCCAGTATTAACTTTCTTCAAGATGGCTAGAGACAATTTTTCCATGCAAATCACAAAAAGATAGGGAGATAGAGGATCCCATTGGAAATACCCCTAAGTAGGAATGAAATTTAGCAACCTCTTACCATTCCAAATAAGAGCTACGGAAGAAGAAGTTACACAATGCATGATTAAACTTATAATAATAGGAGGAAACCCAAAATCCACTAGACAACTTTTTAGGAACGGCCAAGTCACATTATCATAAGTTTTCTCTAAAGTAAGCTTATACGCCACATCCCCTTTCTGCCTTTTGGATTTGTGCATATTATGAATAATTTCTTGAAGAACAAGAACATTATTTGTGGTTCCCCTTCCTAGAAGAAAGCTACTTTGGAAGGGTCCAATTTGTTTGTTCAAAATAGGTCTTAATACACAAATTTATTAGTATAAATTCCTTAAAGTTACTTGGACTGTCCACTTTAGGAACTAGCGCTACGAGGGTTTCGGAAAGAGTAGGATCAAAGTATCCCGTAGAAAAAACATCTTTCACCAAAAACCAAATATCATACCCAACCAAATGCCAAAATTGTTTAAAGAAAATCACCTGGAAGCCATCGGGGCCGGGAGCCTTAAAAGGTTTCATAGAATTTCAGGCCACAAAAACCTTCTCTTTGGTGACAAGTCTAGTGAGGGAGAGACAATCATCATCTTCCACCCTAGGGCAAAGAGAGATATGAAACGGAGAGTTTGCCTGTTGAGTGGGGGAGCAAAAGAAGCCTTGAAAGAATTTTTGAACTTCCTCCTGAAGAATTTCATCATCCGTACACCAGATACCATTAGGGAGAGTAAGGCAATGAACCTTGTTTCACTTTCTCTTGATAATCGCTTGATCATGCATAAACTTGGTGTTCTTGTTACCTAGTTTAACCTATTGCTCTCACAATTTCTGGTACCAATGCATCTCCTCTTGGAAAAGAATTTGATTATACTTATGCCAAAGGTTGCGCTCCAAGAGAATGAGTCTCACAGAATTAACCCTTTCTAGAGTTCGTTGGATTCCTTTAAGACGCGCCCTAATCAGTCTCTTCCTCTTAAAGATACTTCCATAAACATCTTTATTGAACACTAAATAGTCTTCTTAAACTTTAGCTAGGGCTTGAATAGACCTTCCCCTCTCACCTTGCCAAGTTTTTTCCACCACATTAGCATACTGGTCATGCATAATCCAAGCTGCTTCAAAATGAAAAGGTCGTTGACCCCTAGATCGAGGTAGACCACCACATCTCAGGAATATTGGATTATGATCAAAATGCATTCTATGCAGAACCTCCACAAACCCTTCTAAAGAAGTTAACCACCAATCAAGGTTCGCCATCCCCATATCCTTTTTGGCAATGAATAGGTCTTTCTCCTTGGCAGACCTTGTGCCACATGAGTCTACCCCCAGTGGTATTGAGATCCAACAAATTAAAGTCATCCATGACTTGAATTAGCTCTTCTACCCTCTAATGATGAAAAACTCCCTTTTTCTGATCATTAGGGAGAATTATTTCATTAAAGTCTCTCATAACAAGCCAAGGGCCTGCTATATTATTCTTGGTCGAACAAAGATGAGCCCACAAGTCTCTTCTCTTTAGGGGATTTAGACTAGCATACAACCCTGTACAAGTCCAGCTTCATTCCTCTCCCAATCAAAAGTGACTCAATAATCGTCAACACTTGTAACATTAATGATAATATTACACCCATCCTGACATAGAATCCAAAGCTCTCTAGACTGGCCCTGGGCTTCAATAATATGAATAGAACGATACTTCAAAAACTGACAAAAAGAAATGGCTGGGGAAAACTGAGCATGAGTTTCATCAGAGAAACGAAAGTCGGATGAGTTTCGTCAGTTGTGTGCTTTTTAGCACGCTTATTATTTGCTCCCCTGATATTCTAGGAGAGAAAGGAAACATAAAAAAAAATCTTCATCGTAAAAATAGAAAATGAAAGAAAAAACAAAAACAATGATAGAGCAATAATTGATTCTAAATTGCTTCCATCTCCTTTACATGTGCCTTAGAAGACACAGGGGGACCACTAGCAGTTTCTCCACCTGCTGCATTTAAAACTTTATCCTGGTTTCCCTGAATATGGACTCCAAAAATACTCTTCATTCTAGCTTTGTAAGCATTGGCTATCAACTTTTCAATTGGCGTATAGAGTTGATAAGGTTTCATCCCTGCAGTCAAGGTTGTGCCTACCTCATTCCACCTCCTTTTTTGTTTATTCAAAACTTTCTGTCCATATGGACCCACAATGGGCCCACTTGCCTTATTTACAACAAAAACCCCATTATCTTTAATAATATTCTTATCTTTATTTAGATCCTTATAATCCCCATGATTTGCCAACGCACCAAATCTGGGATATCCAAATACACCATTTCCTTTTTTATTGGCAGAGTTATTCATCAGTTTTCCAATCACCATGCAAATTATTCTCCACATTACTAGGGATCACAACTTCCAAAACTAATGCCTCATTTTTGCCCACATCATTTAATGCTTCTGGAGTAACTGACACTAATGATTGCGTAGTTTTCACTTCGTCGGCCTCCATCGAAATTCCTTCTCCACCTTCATCCTTCTCTATACCTTCTTGCTGGCTCGCCTCGGAATTAACATCTATTGGAAGGTCTTGGCTACAATTACGAGTCACATGGCCATAACAACCACACTTTGTGCATATGATATGCAGTCCTTCATATTGAACCTTATGCCAATGTTCGTTCAGTTACACCTTACCGACAATTGGCTGGGTTAAGTCTATCTCTACACAAATGCGAGCAAAACGATCCCTAGTCACCTTTAAGGTGTTAGTATCCACCTTAATCGGTCTTCCCACTGCATTTAGTATTAATATGTATTTTTTAAATTTAATATAAATATTAAATGCACTCTCCACGTAATGATATAAATTATAAAAAGTAGTAAATTAGAAAGATAAAAAAAAAATTAAAGGCAATTGTGTGAAGCATAGACTTCGTCTTGAATCACTATTTATACTATTACAATTTTTCCTACAATGTCCCTGAGAGTCGACATCTCAACGACTCACACTCTACGACACTTCACGCGGTGACACTTCACTCAACATCCTTGTTAGTCAGATCCCTCCACCGATTAGAACCCTCCGTAGGTAGTCCTTTCCAAGACATTGACAACCAGCCCAACTGCTTTCAGGATTGTTGACTGTCCCCACAAATCAACACGAGACTTCTCAGTGTACTTTGTCCTCACTCGCACACTTCTTGGGAAACTTCCTAGGAGGTCACCCATCTCATAATTGCTCTAAGCCAAGCACGCTTAACTGTGGAGTTCTTAAGTGATTAGCTACTGAAAAATAGATGCATCTTGTTAGTATAGGTAGTACTAATTAATTCCTTTAAATCATCCTCAACTGTACAGTCTCATACTTGTACAGCCTCTGGATCCCTCCCATTCCAGTGTGATTCGCCGGGGGTGTTACATTTCATGTTTCTATTGTTTTTCTTTTTATGTTTTCCTTTGAAGTGGTTTTGTGTTCCCTACAGTTTTGCATTTTTTTATCAATAATATTTCTTTAGTTGCAATATGATATGCATTATGATACACGTTATATTCATGTGATTTTTTTTATTTGCTTTTTGGGTTTGTGTTTTCTTTATTTTTACTTTTTCTTCTAATAACTCTATTTTTCATATTGTTTATTTCAATCTAAATTTATCATATTGTGTTTGTCTAAGTCTAATTTTTGCCTAATTTTTTTTTATCTCCTTCAATTTGTTGTTCCATTTTATTACCCTAATAGTATAAGAGAAAAAAGGCTATGCACTGACAGTGTAAAATAATTTTACACTGTCATCCAATCACAACCCACCATGTATGGTAAGTTTGTTGACTATTATAAAATTATCTTAAAAGTCATATCAACGTTGATTTGTGATTAGATGACAAAGTAAAACTATTTTACACTGTCAGTGCATCACTATTAAACTCATAGTATAATTATGTTATTTTCTCTTTCTTCTAAAGATTTATAGATGAAAGGTGTTAAAGAAATAAAGTCGCACAAGGTCAGAACATTCTCTCAATGATGGTTGGAAACAATTTGCAACACAAAAAGGATTGCATGAAGGTCAATTGTTGAAATTGCAGGATTTGAATGACCCTAATTTCCTTTTACTATCTCATATTTACATAGTAAAATGTTCTCAAATAGAGAAGCTCCACATATCAATCTAATGAGCAATTCCATACAAAATCTTATCCCACATGACAACACCACGATGTTTTTCTCCTTTTCTTTTTTTACTTATGTATTAGTCTCACATTCATTTTCATAAATAAATTTATGAACAATTGTAACATGCAATTATTTGCACACAAATCAATTATAGCACATAAATATTGGGAATTCATTCTTATCTTATCTTCTTATTGATGAATCAAAATTTGAAATGGACGTTTAATTTTGGACCATTAATTTTGATTGCTCAATTAATTTATTTTCCTATTAAATTGTTTATTTATTATCAAACTATTTATTTAATTATTACACATGTTGTCAATTTCAAATAATTTAATAGTCTTTTGATGGACCAAATTTAAAATTGATGATTAATTTGACCTTAATATGGAATCGTCATTTATTTAAATTGAAATTTACCAAAAAAAATTCATTGAATTTTCTTTATAATATCATTTTAAATGGAAAAAAATTGATTTTTTTCTTTAAATTCACTCGAAATTAACATCTCTATCCAAATAAGTAATTATAATAATTAATGTAAGTCTTTATTTAAGTAATTCAAGTAATTTTGTTTAGTCAATTAATTTAACTATAAATTAACTAAGTTTTTTGTTTAGTGAATTTGGTTCTAGGAAATTCAAGTATTCTTTCTTTAATTTTGAATATTCTAGTTTTTTACCCGTACGGTGCACGGGACTTTAAAATGACTTTTGTAATCAAATATTATTGATGATTACAAATATTCAACTATTTAAATAGACCATTTTAATTGAGTGAAATATATATTTTATTTTTTAGTTAAAAACTATAATTCTTTAATTGAATTTTTTTTATGATATATATAATACTATTTTTATTTTTTGTTAAAAATATTAAGCTTAAACAATTTCAACTGATTAAATAAAAAATATTATTTTAAATCATGTAAGAAGTAAAAAAAATTAAAATTGTTGTTTAAACTTTTTTGAATTTATAATGAGAAATACATTTATCAATTCTTTTTACATGATTACCACTCTTAATTAAATTCACTTCATTTAAACATTCTCATCACCGATTAAATGAATTTCACTACAATTAAACTTCTTCAAATTATACATATAATTTATTTCTTGTTATTTTTTTCACTTATCTTATCAAAAGTAAAAATAATTAATGTTATTCAAATGAAAATATTAAGTGAAGTATAAAATTAATTCATATAAGGAATTGTTATTATAAGATAATTAAAAAATAATCAACTTATTTAGTATCAAAACCATCTTTAATCACAAAGAAAGTTTTATGTAGAAGCTTTTAGATTATTATTGTGCAAGACACATAAAAATTAATGGGATATATGATAATAACGTCAATTGTATTCATAAAAAAAGTTAATTTGTATACTTCAAAGACATATAAAAAGTAATATTTATCATAAAATTATTTTTTGTTAAATTTATAATAAAATATTTATTTTTACTCGTGTATATTGCATTAAAATTAGAGACATAATAACAGTAACAATAATATTAATAATTTAAATACGAATCATGTATATCTCACATAATAATGATGATGACGATGACGATCGTTTTAGAAAATTTCTTCTCAATATAATCTATATATTAAATCTTCTAGGATTGCTACAGTGATAAACAGTAAATATCACTTCGAAAAACGTGACTGACCAATGTTTAATTTTTCTGTGAACAATATATATATATATATATATATATATATAACGGAACAAAGAAGTTGCTGTAGATAACTTTTTAGATTTTTCTAGAAACTAAAAATAAGTCTTAGAAACAAAAAAAAAAAATTAACTTTTTGGATTTTTCATACTTTCCATTAAATCCCATTAATTAAAATAAAAACACACCCCTCTTTCTTCACAAAAAAATCCCACACAGCTAACTTTTAAAACAATGTTTCATTAATTACTTCTTAAAAAAATATTAGTATGTTAACATCTTAATTTTTTAATATTTTATAATCTATAATCTAAACAAATCTGGTACACTTTTATTATAATACTCACTTAAAAAGAAAATACTTCCACTATTTACCTATTCTCCATGTTTCAGATTTTGAATTATATAAATCTTCACAAAAAAAAAATTATATAAATATTTATTCATATTCCATATTGTGTTCGTATTATTGTTAAATTTGTCCAAAACTTATATGTGTCATATTTATTTTACAATTTCTGCTTCTTCTTTTCTATTTGTGTTTTCCTTTTGACATTTTCTTAATTATACTATTTTACTATGTGATTTACTTTTTTTAATTATTGTTATAAGATGTTAATTTTTAATATTATTTTTTATTATGTTAATTTTCAATGATAAACTCTTAAGCCTGTTGAAATTTATCTTCCTCGATTAATTTGCTTTTCATGACCGATTGTATGTTACAACTTTGAATATTACTTCACATAGTGTTTTGAGAATTTTTATATATGATAATAAAGAAAATTCTTTCACAACTTCAAATGTTATTTATAATTTATAAAGACAATTTAATATAAGTTGCTAATAATTTTCTTTGTTAATATTGTTTTGTAGTTATACACAGATTATTTTTCTACCTATGTTTTTGTTAGGAACTTAAAGCGTACATTTTGTATAATCAATATTCAAATTTTATTTTGGTATGAACTTTTATACATAATTTCTGAATTTTATATTAAACATAATATTTTTTTTAGAACATAATTTTTTTTACAGCGGAACATAAATTCTTAATGATCTTTACATTCAAGATAACTATATAATTATTTTATTTTCATTTTATGAATCGTATTGTGTTAAAAACATTCTTTCAAATAATTCTCATAACAACACGGGCACATCTTCTAGTTATAATCACTCATCTACTAATTAATTATTGGGGAAAAAAAACCATCTATCTCTTATGCTTATTTAGTTTATTGGCTATTAATCTTTTGACTATATAAATTTTTTTTTTATTATGCAAGACACATATATGATATTACCTCCAATCCTTAATATAAAACATCATTTAAAAGGAATTGATGGTCATTTTTATAAAGCATTTTATATAAGCATTTAATTTGTTTCACTAGTTATCCTTATTAAATACTGTAAGTATTTGTGTTTTTTATTGATAGTGGTACATAATACTATTAGACTTTAATGTTTTCACATCACCCATAAAAAGTTAATGATTATTAATAAGGGTAAAATTGGTACATGGGTAGCATTTTTTAAAAAAATCAACTGAATTAACTATTTTTATTGGTATGTGTAATTATGTCCAAAGTACCTTATATAAAGAACTGGAGGAGGGATACTTATATAATAATAATTTTTTAATCACTATTAAACTTGTAAATGACAGATAACTGCAGATAAATTAAAAAATAATTACATATTAATACCTTTAGTTCTTTTTGTTTTGTTTTTTTAAATATGATATTTTTAATTTTAAAAAATTAAAAATCATAAATATAATAAATGAATGCATTTAATACTTATTAATAACACCATTAAATCCCATCATCATTTCCCAAATATCTAATAATAAATGTGCATACAATACTCTCTATTAAATGCACTAATTAATGATTTATTAAATAAGAAAATAACTAAAAGGAAATTGTCCAAATTGTCCTTATTTTGAGAGAAAAAAAGTGCGCCAAAGTTTTCTTACTTTATAGTATTATATATAAAAGATATCTAATAATAAATGTTCATTTAATGATCACTTTCTATTAAATGTACTAATTAATATGATTTATTAAATAAAAAAATAAGTAAAATGAAATTATCTAAAGTGCCCTTATTTTGGGAGAGAAAAAGTGTGCCAAAATATTCTTACTTTATATTATAAATAATAAATAAATAAATAAATTATAAAAGATACCTAATAATGAATGTGTATTTAACACTTACTTTCTATTAAATGAACTAATTAATATGATTTATTAAATAAAAAATAACTAAAAGGAAATTATCTAAAGTGCCCTTATTTTGAGATGAAAAAAGTGCGTCAAAATTTTCTTACTTTATATTATAAAAGATTTAAGTATGCTCTTATAATTTTTTTTATTGAATTACAAAAATAATTTTATATTATTTTATTTATTAATTCAATAAAAACAATAATATCCTACTTTAAACCATAATGAAGCAATGGTGTGAGTAAAATAACAATATATTAACTCTATTATCCTTTTGCACATTAAGAGTAGGGTAGAATGAAGAAAAATTTTCAATACTGTTGTCTTAAATTTTATAGCAATGTATTGGATTGAAGTGAGCATGAAGTTGTCATTATTGTTAAGATTGTAATATCTTATTTTATGCATGAGGTTAGTGTATGACTAAAACTTGACTATTAAAATCTCACAAATATAAAACTCAACGCCAAAAAAAAGTTTTATATTGATTAATTTATTTGTTAATTTAATAAAAATAATAATATCCGACTTTATTTATAATGTAATTTCTTCTATAGTGTCTATTATATATAGGAAATACAATCTAGTTTTTTTATAAGCAAAATATTTTATTAATATGGAAAGTATTCAAGTTGAGCACAAAGTGTACCCAACTCAAGACTCCCAATACAACAGGAAAATAGTATAAAAAAAAAAAAAAACAGTCAACATATTGTCACTTTTTCAAAAAGAAAGAAAGAAAGAAAAGGAAACCCAAGGAAATAGCCCAAATACAAGTCAAATACTACATTGCTTTCCTAGGAAATACAGTCTATAAATAGGATCTATTATAAAAATTATAATTTTATACCTTTTTCCAATTTATTATTGTATTAATTTAAATATAAATATATATTTTTTCTTTATAGTGTCTTCTCATCAAATTCATTGAAGTTTTATTTTATTTAAACAAATTTGAATTTTTCTCCTAATTAATTTAGATTCAATTACATTACAGTATACTAAAATGGTTTAAATATTTTTTTGGTCCTTGCAATTTAGTGTTTTTTTGCTTTTCGTCCTTGCAAAATTTTTTTTTTGGTTTCAGTCCTTGCAAATTGTGTTTGTTTTGTTTTTCGTCCTTATAGTGGTTTAGATAGCGCTTTTTTCACTGTTCAAAGCGCTATTTAAACCACTATAAGGACGAAAAACAAAACAATCATAATTTGCAAGGACTAAAACAAAAAAAAAATTGCAAGGATGAAAAGCAAAAAAACACTAAATTGCAAGGACCAAAAAGATATTTAAGCCTACTAAAATTAATTCATGTGTTTGTTTATTTTTTCTCTATGTAAATTAAACTTAGATTGCAAATTATTTTAATTTTAATAGTTTTTTATTTTCATTATTTTAATAATTTAATATAAATATTTATTTTTATATCTCAAAATTAAATTTATTTTCAAACTAATTTAGGAGTTATAAGGTTAGCCTAGTAGTGAAGGGAGAAGAAGGAAAGTGGGGAGAGATCGCGGGTTCGAATCTGCATGCTAACTCTCAGACACTCTCTACTCTCAGTGATCGGTTGAAATTGGTGATTTTTAATAAATTTCAACCAATTACAAAGAAAATATCAGAGAGTGTCACTAGCATTCTTCATGGTAATAACTATATAAGAGATAATATTACATACCATTATTAAATTAATATAAAATATCTTAAAGAATTAAGAATGAAACATAAATTGTCAAATATTACTTGTTCAAGTTATTGAATGGTGTAATACTTGTTCAAGTTACATAGGTGTAATTTGATTCCTCCTCTATATATTAACATATTATATGTTTATGGGGTTGATTTGAATTTGTGATAATAGATGGATGTGATTCTTAATTTTTTTTGTACATGTATATTTTAAAATAATAAATAAGTATTTGATAATTTATTCATATTATTTAATATATTAAAAGACAATAATTTTTCAAATAATTTTTAATATAATTATAATGAAAATATTAAATTATTAATTTTTATACTTAAGTTTAATTACAATTTGTATTTTTAAAATATTAGAACATATCTCTCCCAAACATAAAATATTACAAAATCATATCAAATTTAACACAAATGAATGTTATATATGAAATTGAAATTATATCTAATAATTTAAATATGTGTTTTTAAATTTTTAGTGTTTCATTCATTCGCTTAATTTTGTTTCGAGTATTTTTATAATAGGATATTAAATTAATAAAGTCCATAAAATGATTTTAATGGAACAATATGTAAGTTCTTTCGGTTAATTTTCTTATTATTTTCATCTTATTTTTGTTATGTAGTTTGATTTGTCTATAAAAACTTTTTGACTTCAAAAAAGTGGCATTGTGAAAGTTAAATTTATAGTTGTTTTGAAAAATAAGCACATCTAATTATCTTATACGATTATGATTTTTATTAATGAATAAGTTCCTCAATGCAAAAATTTGAATTGGTTTTAGATTTTTTCTAAATAATATAAGAAATTAACAAAATTATCAATATACTTTTATATACGTATAAAAATCATTCCCTCCTAAATTCACTCGTGCATGCACATGTTCATGCTCTAGTTTAAATTTAAATGTAAGTTTGATTACATGAATAGAGTCAAAGTCAATCTTTACATATAACTATTACTTACTCTTGAGAATCACATGAGTTGTTGCACTATCAACGAGACACATATCTTCATTATTCATGCTAGTGCCGACATTCATTCTTCATAGAAACAAGGAGTATAAATAATAAATATTAGAGAATATTGTTTGGAAAATATATTTGAAAGATATCAATCTTATAATTAAAATATTTAGTGCCTTAGAAAAACTCATTTAAAGTCCAGTAACATCAAAACATACGGAACATAAAACATTTTACTGAACATAAATTCAAGAACATAGTATAAGAAATATTTATTTCTTGACACCCCCATCACCAATGAGGTGATCAATTTTTCCATCTAGATCAGTAAAGAAATCAGTAATATCAATGTGAGTAGCATCCATATGACCATAATCATAATCACCATCTTCACAAGCAAAATGTGTTTTTATCTTTTTCTCCTTATTTTAAAGTGATTCTTGGTAAAGTTCAACAAGACGCTTTGGTGTGCGACAAGTACGAGTCCAATGGCCTTTACCACCACAATGATATAATAGATTTTCTTCTTGTTTGCTATTCTTTCCACCTTTTTCCTTTTTATTAACTTCTTAGAATGGAGCAGAACCAGTCAGGCAGGCCTCATGATTTTTCATCAAAAGCTCATTGTTTTGCTCAACTACAAGGAGACAAGAAATTAATTCAGAATATTTTTGAAACCTTTTTGTCGGTATTGTTGCTGCAAGAGCACATTAGTTGCATGAAAAGTGGAGAATTTTTTTCTAACATATCCCCATCAGTAGTCTTTTCTCCACACAATTTCAATTGAGAAGTAATTCTGAGCACTACTGAATTATATTCACTTACAGTTTTAAAATCCTGTAATCGTAAATGCATCCAATCATAATGAACTTTTGGGAGAATCACAGTTTTCTGGTGGTCATATCTTTATTTTAAATTGTTCCAGAGAACAAGTGGGTCTTTTACATTGAGATATTCAACTTTTAACCCATCATGGAGGTGGTGACGAAAAAAAATCATAGCTTTAACCTTATCTTGGTTAGATGCTTTATTTCCTTTTTTAATGGAGTCTCCAAGACCCATTGTATCTAAATGTATTTCAACATCTAATATCCAACACAAATAATTCTTTCCTGTAATGTCAAGAGCCACAAATTTGAGTTTTGCAAGGTTTGAAATGGTCAAAACTATCATAAAAAAAATAAGAATAATAAGTTAATAATAAACATATTGTCAATTATCGTAAATAAAAAAACAAAAATAAATAACATGTCAGAAATGTCTTTACAATCACTGGTAATCTATGCAATTCGTAACATATAAAAAACGTCTTTTATTATGCTATGTTCCATAATTTGGTATATTACATTTCCGGTAACAAGTTGTCCAATTTATCAAAATGATACTAATTGTCCAATAACAATTAATTTGAACCATTACTTTATTTTAAATTTTCAACAATAAAACACAACCTATAATTTTCATCAACGATGAAACACAACCAAACTAACCAAGATAAATTTCATCAACAAAACTAATCCAGTAAATATGTTTCTTGTTAAAACTAATCCAGTAAATTTCATCAACTATAAAAGGCTTAAATATCAAATTGGTCCGATAAGTTAGTGTTTTTTTAAAAATTTTGGTTCTTTTAAGTTCATTTTTTCAATTTTAGTCTACGTAAGTTAGCGTTTTTTCAATTTTGGTCCCTGTCGTTAACTACCGTTACAAAAACCATTAACGGCGATGCCATCATGATGTCATGTTGACATCATCATGTGCCACATAAGTAAAAGATGATGTCATGATGACATCATCACATGCCACATTAGTATAAATGACACATCATTTATGCCACAACAGCAACAGTGCTACGTCAGCAGTGACGTAAGAGGGACTAAAAAGGAAAAAAAGGATTTACAAGGACTAAAAATGAAAAAAAATTACAGGGACTACAAATGAAAAAAATAGAATTTACAAGGATTAAAAATGAAATAAAAGGAATTTATAGAGACTAAAAATGAAAAAAAAAATTGTATCTACAAATATGTGACTTAAAAGTTGTGCATATTTCTGTTTTCAAATATTTATGTGTTGAAAAAAAATGACAATTTTCATATTAAAAACAACTAATGCAAAAAATAATAGCAAAAAAATCTAGCAAATTTAATCCTATGGTTTTTTTGGATGAAGTATGAATACAAAAAAGCAAGAGACAAGAAAACCTAAGATACCGTAAGAGAGTCTTTCATAAGTTTATCTATTATGGCATCAAGAGGAGAGTTATATCTTTGCTCCAAAACACTCAAACACATACCCAAACTAGCCACAGTATCACCACATGATTAGAATCACGTGGCATACATGCATGGAATAAGCAGAATTCTACCACAGATGTGTGGATCATACGATAGACATGATTAAGGGACCAAGGTTGAGTTTCAAAAATTCTATTGCATCTCCACCTCCATGCCCACCAAGTCAAGATGAGGGGTTACAAAGGGTCAAGTGAAGAGATAAGAGATATTAGCCACTGGGGACATCAAGGCCAAGAATAAGGTCTTTGAATATGGAGATCATGCACAACTTTAAAAATATTTTGCCATACATAAATCTTTTAATTAATTCATTCTTACTTATTTTATTTTACATTAATTTTAAATTAAATTTCTACATGATATTTAAGGCTTAAATATTTGTTTGTGTCTACAAATATGTCACTTTTTTTCCTTTTAGTCCATGTATTTTTTTTTATTTTTCATCCTGTAAGTTATTTTATTCGTTTTTCGTCTCTATAAGTTTGTTTTTTCATTTTTAGTCCCTATAAATTCTCTTTTTTTCATTTTTAGTCCTTGTAAGTTCTATTTTTTTCTTTTTTAGTCCCTCTGGCGTCACTGTTGATGTGGCACTATTACTGACATAGCAATTGTTGGCCAATGTGGCAATGCCACGTCACCCTCCGTTTGTCACGTCAGCTATTTTTTAACGGAAGTAGACGACAAGGACCAAAATTTAAAAAATGTCAACTTACAGGGACTAAAATTGGAAAAATGAATTTATAGGGACCAAAAATGAAAAAGTGCTAACTTATAGGGACCAATTTGATATTTAAGTCACAATAAAACACAACCAATAACAAAGATAATGCGGTACTATGTTACCATTATTTATTTGGAATAAAATACATATTTTATATATGAACAAAGTATGAATACTATAGTATTGAAATTGTAGAATATCAATCATAGGAACATGTCACTAGCAATTTATAATATGGAATTAGAATGAAGGCTAGACTCAAAAACTCGAATAAATTAGTAAAAAATACCAAAAAGAAAATATAAGTAGAATCACTTTGGCTCTATGTGATAGATCTTGACATACACTCTTGAGAACTAAATTGAAAATAATCAAAACATGACTTCTTCTTAACTTAGTAGCATCAATCAGCTCTTCGTGCTGATAATGTGCTATGGAAAATAAACTTGGAAGTAGAGAATATAGAGAAGAGAGAACAAGAGAGAATAGAGAGAATGGAATGATTTCCTGTATTCTCACCAAGAGGAAATAACCTATTTATATAAGTACAAAATGCAATTCAAAGGTTACAAACTATTTAAGACTATTAAGGAGAAATAATAATGAATATAGAATATGGAAAACCAATGGATATCCACTATGATTATAATTATTCATAACAATATTCATGTATTGGGACTTATTCTATTTTCCTTTGGATATTTTTGTTATTGCCTCTTATACTCATCAATTCTACCAACAAAGTCATTAGTCTAAGTAAAACTGAGTTCGGTTCCTTTAAGCAAGGTCTCGGGTTCAAGTCTTGTAGATAGACACAACATGGTTGGGAGGGAGACCCCACTAAAGGTGGCTAGCTAGATTCTCCGGTGGAGATTAGTCATCTGCAAAGCTGGTGGGTACTTCGTACCAATGTCATCATGATGACCCCAAAAAAAATACTCATCAATTCTTAGTTTTTATATTATAAATTAGAATGCCTAATATAGAAAGTGAGATTCTCATCCTTTTATTCTCTCAATTAGACATGATATTCTCAATATATCCTCTTTTCTCTCCTCTGTCCATTTCACACACTACTCCTAAATTTTTTTGCAATAATCTCAAACTATTTTTCTTCTACTTTTATCTTTGTACTTAATCTTTTAAACCATCTATCCTTTAAATCTACATTCATTTTATTTTTATTTCTAAATTAAATTTCAATAATTTTTTAAGAAATGATCAATAGTTAAAAATAATTTTATATCACAATTTAAATTGTACATTGTAAATCTAAAATACAATTTACATATTTAAAAATATTTATTTATTATAAATTTTAATCATAATATAATTTACATTTGATTATATAAAAATAATCATTTATCCCGTAAAAGACATGATTTAAAATACTAGTTTATGAATGAATTCGATCATTTTACTAATATAAAAATGGGTAGGCAAGAATTGTTATGCTGGCAGTGTCTAGGCAACATTAATAATGACTTGCTTGCCACTACTTAATGGTCTTGTGGTGTCACTGAAAGCACTTTTTGGAACTCCAATCCCAGTGTTTAGTGTTTGTTCTCGAAAACCCAAGAAGACACTATTAAAATTATAATAATCCTACAAATTGGGCTCCCAAATGGTTTAACTCGTTATGCTTGGTGTCCACTTGGTGTGCCGGATAAAGTGACACCCAATCTTAAGTAGCCTCATAATGGCCAACATAATCAAGGATGATAAATAACACTGTTCCATATCAATTATCAAATACATATTCTTGCTTGATCCAATACTAAATCCAGGCCTAATAATTCTATAATATTTTCATTCTTTTAGAAATCAAATGAAATTCCACACTAAATGCCATTACACACGTCAAGATTAGGATTGCTTTACCCATTTGTGAGAACACAAAAAGGTTTAATTACTCCTTTGACAGCAACAACTTTCCATTTTAGTTCTTATAGTTTAAAACATTCTACTTCAATCTCTCTATAGTTGTAATTTTTTAATCTTTTTGGTCCTCGATGTCGCTATTACATGTAGATATTTTAAAATTGCTACAAAATTGAAATTGTCTAAATTTTTTTATGATTTTTTACTATCAGTTCCAGTTTTGTAGTAATTTTAAAGGATCTGGATGTAATGACGTCAGGTGATTTTAGACTGAGGATCAAAAGAGTTAAAAATTGTAACTATAAAAACCAAAATGAAATGTTTTAAACTATAAAGACTAAAAAAAAAGTTATTATAACTTGTAGGAAAAAGAAAAGTAATTAAACAACACAAAAATGAATGACTATAAAATGGGCAATGAGCCAATGACCCATATGTTATTCAGGTATGCACAACTTTATCGGACAACTTCTCACTTCTCATACTACCAAGAGCCAATGACCCATATGTTGACTAATTACGTTTGGTTGTGCATATTTAAGTCATGCACAAGAAAATATATGTATGTGGAGAATCTACTTAATGCTTTAGGTTCGATTTGGGTATTTTGATCAAATTCGGTAAAGAAAATGTCATGTCCTATTAGCATGTTGAGGTTTGGGTCATATAATTCGAAACCATATAACATGAAACACTATGTACTTGATTTTTTGAGACATATCCCGTGTATATATATCGGGTATGGACACGTCAAGATAACATAAATCAAACAATACTCACAAGTTGGTAAATAAAAATTTATAAAAACAAATTTCAAACATTTTTTTTTACAAGATCACATTCATTTTTATTATTTTAAACAACTCAACTAACTTTCTCCAACTTAATAATTTTAAATTATTTTTTTAAATGATCTCACAACTTATCTCATATTTTTGTATTTTATTATTCATTTCAATTTTAATTTATTATATTTTAAAAGCGAAACATGTTATATTTTGTCTAGCGACCAAAATTATTTCGCTATCTTATATCTTGTATTGTTACATGTTATGTTAAACTTATTTCATACTCATCTTCATAATGGTATTGATGTAAGTTGATATATGTTTAAATTGGAGTAAGGGGAATTCACAATACCAAACAAGAACATGTTTTTGTTTTGTATAATTTCACAATACAAAAGGAAACGTTTTCATTGGACATGCACGCCTAGTAACAAAACAGAAATACATTTTCATTGTATATTTGTCTCAACAAAAATGTGTTTCTGTTAAGGATATTTTTGTAAAAAAACAACAAAGATAGGGTGTAAACTTAACAAAACAGGACGTGAAAATAACAACTCCATTGGAGCGGTTTTGATTATTTTTTCCTCAACATGACCCAACTGTTGATGATCCCACATTGTCGTTCATCAACTATTAAACATCATCAACCTTATCAACATTATTGACAGGAAAATAAAGCAAATTAATTGGCTAGAAATAATGCTGGATTCCAATAAGGAAACCAACAAGACGGCAAGATTCTACAGAAATGGACATATATAGGCGAAATTATAGTAATATTCGAGCAAATGGCTGCTATATTCAGGTTAAAAATTTTCAGATGGGTATAATTGATTTCAAGTCATGGATGGAAAAACGGAGACATATCTGCCATACTCACATGATTATTGTCCTACAACAAAATCAATCAAGTGCTCCTCCATTATAACAACTAGTGCTTATCTTAACCGCATAGAGGGAACAAAAGAAGTAAGATTCTTATCCAGTCTTTGGTTTAATTTGGATTAACATTTATTTATAAAACTCTATTGTTTTTTTTTTTTTGGGTGAACTCAAGGTATTCTTTGGTCCGGAGTCAAGGACTAATCTATTAAGAAACTGAGATTCATTTAAGGGACTAACCTCTTCCAACAGATGTTTTTCCATTCACACAGATCAAGGATTGAACCATGACCACATGTTTAAGAGACAAAGTTATCTGTCAACCATGTTACATCATATTAGTATAAAACTCTGTTAAGTTTGTATATGTTTATAAAAAATTTAGATGAAAGAATTCACAAAAAAATTGATCATGTACATAAATTAATTTTATTTTATATAATTCATTTACTTTATGAGAAAATAGTTTATGCACAGATAGTAAAAAAAGGTTTTACATTATTCAATTATAAATTATTATATATGGTAAGTTTGTTAATTTTTACAGTAACAAATTTAAAAGATATACAGATTGTGATTTTTATTTGTTGACAATATAATTTTTTTACATATATAGAAATTAAACTCTTTTTTATTTCCTTAATTCATTTTATTTATTTATTTTTCTATAAAAATGCTTGTTAAAAGTTTATTAAAAGTAACACTTTCTCTTATTTCTTATTCTATATATCTTAATCCTACTCCCACTTTTTCTATAAATTGGACATGCATAGCATTTGGATGAAGCAGGAGTTAGAGATAAAACCCAGAAAAGGAGACATGGAATGTTCTTATGGTTTTCCCATAACACGTCCAAGAGATGTTTCGCTTCAGGAACTAAGCAAGAGGCTGGCTGAGTTTGCTGAAGTGAGAGGATGGGATCAACATCACAGTCCTAGAAATCTCCTCTTAGCACTTGTAATTTAATTATATGGCTAAATTGACATTGAAAATTTCAATTATTCTTGTTTATTATTAATTAATGCTTTATTCACTCTCCCTTGTAACATTTTGTACCACTTTAATTATTATGCAGGTTGGAGAAGTGGGAGAGTTATCTGAGATATTCCAATGGAAAGGAGAAGTTGCAAAGGGATTACCCAATTGGAGTTGTGATGAGAAGGAACGGTTAGAGGAAGAGCTCTCAGATGTTTTGTTGTATCTGGTGCGTCTTGCTGATGTGTGTGGCCTAGATCTTGGACAAGCAGCTCTAACAAAATTGGTCAAGAATGCTCAGAAATACCCTGCACCCACTTCAACAACAACTAGCAACCAACCATGAATTGAATTTCCACCTGCTGCATGCTTTTCTCTCCCCATGTGCTGCTTAATTACTTGAAAAAATGCATGTGAGACTGTTGCATTTCAAAAGTGTTATTTATACTTTGACCTGTTATATATATATATATATAATCTAATCTCATAAAAAATAAATCTATAAAATATCTTGAATTTTAAATATTTTAATCTCAACCATTTATTATTTTTATCTGATAGTTGTTATTAGTTGTTCTCATGTTCTCACATAAGAAAGTATTCTCACAAGAGTTGTACTCATATATATAAATATATATATATATAGAGAGAGATGAATCCACTTACTCCAAAAGTAAGTATAAGAGACTTACTCTTCATCCTTATCATTCACTCTCTTAAAATCTAATGGTTAAAATTAGTTACCCATTACAACCATTAGATTTTAAGAAAATGAATGGTGAGGATAAAGAATAAATCTCTTATACTCATTACAACCATACTTTTTATTATATAATAACTTCACGCATTAGTAATTGCAACCGTAAGTACGAACTTGCAGTTTTTCAGTCTCTACTACTATATCATTTGTTTACAAGAGAAATTCTAGTTGATGAGAAATTAATTAAAAATATAATTTACCAAAAAAAAGTTATAGGTAAATATTTCGTCAGACTCTCGATGACGTAACAAGTTAATGGGTTAATGTTGTTGTTTGTTACTTTAGGGACTAAATTTTTTTTTTAAAAATTTTACAGGAACTAAAACAAAAAAAAAATAATATGTAAAGGACTAAAACCAAAAATAAGATATTTTATAGACACCAAATTGTTATTTAAGCAAAAAAAAAATTGTAAGAATTCTACTTTAGTAGATGAAATGTAATGATAATCGTTGATTAAAAAGTTAATAATTAAAATTATAATAAAATATATACATAAAAAATAAATTATGGAAGTGTGGATGTTATTGTGGGGAAGCCCTCCAGGTTATAGTGGCAACTGGTAACATCCAAAAATTAGTTTCAGTAATCCTTGTGAGACTACTCATGTCAAAGGCCATAAAAAATATAAAAAATATAAAATAAAGTCTTGACAGCAACGAGGTTATTTCAATTAATAAAGATTAAAGCACTTTACTTGTAAGATTTAAGTTCAATTTCAGTGATATGTTTTAATTTGTTTTAATTTTAGGACGGAGTAGCTATTTTAAATTAGTTAAATTCTTTATTACCAATACAAATATGAAAATTCAAATAAAAATTTCCAATTTATTTTTTTAATTATTGAGGATGAATACTTGGCTTATCCTAATGTCTCCATCAATAACCACATTTCTAAATTTCGAAAAAGAAGAAGAAAGAACGGTCACCATTTTTCCTGAGCTACTAGATGAATTAAGGCATTACCTAATTTAACTTGCTGCTATATTTCCGTTACTGAGAATAATACTAGTTAAAGGAAGGAAAAATAATGAAATAATTCAAAACACATTGTTCAGTTAACGAAAAAAAAAAAAAAAAACAGAGAGAATAGGCTACGGTGACGTATTTGTGTTGTAACAGGACTGAGTCTAAACTTGATCAATATTAAGCAAATGTACTAAGTTAAGATTTCATACTGCACTAATGAATCAAATATAAAATGACCTAAAGGATAAAAGCCCAACAATGATGACAAACTTGGGCCAGAGTAGATGGCTATATTGTGTATAAAATAGTATATAAAGGTTTACATATTAACAGTGCTACTAAACAAGAGAAACATGGTCTTAAACAACATCTGCATAAAGAAATCAACATTGCTAAATGTCACTTAGCACTGTTGTGAGCTATTCTGCTGATAATTTCACACAACTCACAAAGTAAGATGCCGTTGCGTCCTTCATTTTTACAGCCATCTCTCTTTTTCTTTCTTGTGCTTTTTACCTCCAAGGTGCAGCCTGAAGGCAAACTCATCACTGCACCATAATTTGCATAGAGCACACCATTTAGGCTTATTCGGAGCCTCCACACCTTGCTTGGTAATTTCCAACATCTGCAATTTAGCCTTGTGCTTTTGGCCTTGAAGGTGCATTTTGAGCAAATCTTCATTCATACACGGAATGCCACACACTTCACACCAATGCATCTGATTGCTTCTGCCCTTTTGCAAAATTTGCTTGTGCTTCTGACCTCTCAAGTGTTGCTTGAGATTGAATGGACTTGAGCAAGATATTTGGCAAATTTTGCAGTATAAATCATCCGGCTTAGCTTCATGATTGGCACTTCCATGAAATGGTTGATGATGTTGTAGACGCGGATGATGAAAACTTGTTGGTGATTCCTTCCCCTTAGTTACTAAAAGGCTTGGAAATTTGCTTGAACTTGGTCCTGGCAATGGCTTTGGGAGGGAATCATCATTTGATGATTTAACCTGAAAAATAAACTTAGATTGACATAAAAAAAAAAGTGGTCCAAAAGAGTATTCTGAGAGAACAAAATGCAGCATACATTAAGACTTAAATCCCAGGCTCCTGTCTGAACTTCATGACATGGTTGTTGATGTTTTAGATGCGGATGATGAGTACTTGTTGTTGGTGATTCCTTTCGCTTTCCAGAAAGGCTTGAAAATTTGATTGAACTTGGACCTGGCAATAGCTTTGGGCAGGAAGCATCATTTGATGATTTAACCTGAAAAATAAATTTAGATTTTGACATACAGAAAGTCTGGTTCAAAAGAGTATTATGGGAGAACAAAATGCAACATGAATTAAGACTGAAATCATAGGCTCCTGGATATAGATGTCAGGTTAGAAAACAAATGATACAAGAAAACTTCAAATTCATCTTGTCCTAAATAATCAGAATTTGGAGAAAGCCATAAAGGAAAAGAGAAACATATGGATAGAAAGAACTGGGAAACAAAATTATACTATTTGGAATAATTGATGGTTATTTTGAGCTACATTTTTGTAAATAATATAATATAATATAATAACAGGGTAAGATATTACCTCTTCAGTGAATCTAGTATTTGGGCGCGAGTGAAATGCTGCTACAATTTTCCTATATTCTAACTCCCTCTGGATTGCAAGCTCCACTGGCATTGTATTTTCCTGCTTCCCACTACTACCAGCCATCTCTTGAGCTGAATTGTTTTTTCTGCAATGATTTCTGAGGCAAATAGGCAATTCACACTGTTTTAGTATTTTCAGATGACAAATGTTACCATAAACAAAACAAAAACAGTAGGATAAAAGTGCTAGCAGACTACAAGAAATTGGACTGAATTTCTGTAAGTCACTAGACAATAAGAGAATCTAATGAAATCCAATATTCACTCTCCTAGAAAGAGGAAGGTGAATATAAACACACCAAATCTGATATATAAAAGAACAAAGACACAAATAACAATAACAATGAACTCAAAATACGGAGAGAGAGACCCTGTGAGTGTTTATGAATGTGTCTTAGATTGAGAGCCTCCTTTTGTGTTGTGTGTATTGTGATATTGAGAAGAGAGAAAAAGAAATCAGAGTCCCCTGTCCCAATTTGTGTGCAAAGTGAACGTGAATAATAAGAGTGTGAGTGGGTGCTATATGCGTGAGTAAAAATGAGTGTTGGTGATTTTTTTTTTTTTTTTTGTATGTGTGAGAAAGAGTGAGTAAGTGAGTGTGATTGAGATGTAATTAGACACAACATAGGCGTGAGGAGCAAAGCTGCAATGTTAGGACCAAAAATGGTAACCAGAAGGGACATGCCAAAAGCATTTGCTTGCAAGCAATACATCATACAGTCAAAGACTCAAAATTGAAAGTTCTTTATTTATTTATTTATTTTATTACTTTTTGTACTTTTATTATTTTCATTTCAGAAAACAAACAAAATGGATGAATTCTCTCGGGCTTGTGTTAATCCAATCCGATAACAATAAACCCAATAAGAAATGAAAAAACTATTGAATTCGAATGGCTCAATGGTTGACAAAAGAAATGGCTCAATGCAAATATGATTTTGAACACTGAAAATAAAATAAATTAAAAAAGTAGTAAAAAATGGGTGTTCATATATTACATAATGATCCTTATATGTCCCAAAAAAAAATACATAATGATCCTTATACACGAATTAGAAGAGTAAGATTGTTTTTATTTTGTTTTACAATTTTTACATTTTTTTAAATTTAATTATTGTTATTATAAATATACTATTATCGTTAAATTTAGATTTAAATTAAATCACACTTTGAACAGAGGTGCTTATTATTCATCAAAAGGTGTTAAACAAAAGTAAATCTCATGGATACAGAACAAAATTGAACAACTTCTTCAACATGAATGGTGAGTTTCTTTATATGAGAAGAATCAACTGTGTATGACATGTGTGTTTCTATTGTAAACTGTATTGGAACTTACACTATGCACATTTTTTTTCTATCTTAAATGACAAAAGACTACACAATGTGTCCATAATTTGAGTCCCCTATGGGATTGTATATCCTAATGAGCATAGCTAGAACCTCCTTCATGTTAGGCCTAGCCTGTGGTGCATCATGTGTGCACTTCACTCCAACTTGGAGCAACTCACCCATCTCCTTTGCACCTTCAACTACTCCACATCCCTTCAACAAAACTAGCACAGATTGACCCAACCCTTGTCTTCCAGAACTCATCATAACTCTCCTAGTCCATTCAACCAAACACTCTTCCCCTCCATCCACTGCTCTTCTTCCTGTTGCTAGCTCCATGACCAACACCCCAAAACTATACACATCCCCTTTTGTTGTGGCTTGCCATGTTTGTCCATATTCTGGTGCAACATACCCCACTGTGCCAGCCACTATAGTGCTCACATGACTGTCTCCAACATCAACAATTCTAGCAAGTCCAAAGTCTGTGACCTTGGCCTTCCCATCCTTGTCTAGCAACACATTACTAGCCTTCACATCTCTATGCACAATAGAAGGGTAGCACTCATGGTGTAAATAGACTAGTGCTCTAGCCACATCAATTGCCACTTCTAGGCGCCTCTTCCATGTCAACCTTTTTGTATCAGTCACAAGCTCCTCCAAGCTTCCACCTCCTATGTACTCATATACAAGTATCTTCTGTGAACCATAGAGGCACCAACCATAGAGTGTGACAAGGTTTGGATGAGGCCAGTTAAATCCATGACCACTCAGAACCTTCATTTCAGCTCTGAATTCTTTTTCCCCCTCAGTTCCTTCCCTTTGGAGCTTCTTCACTGCCACTTCTCTCCCATCTGGAAACATCCCTCTATACACTGTTCCATAGCCACCCCTTCCTATGACTCTCTCCTCTGTGAAGTTGGAGGTTGCTTTTAAGATGTCAGCATGTGTGAAAACTGTCTTGTTCAGGCGGAATATCTTAACAGTGTCAGAATACCATGTTGAGGATCCGGAGCTGCCTGAATCATGTGCTTGCTTCTTTGCATTCTTCATGAGGTATCCTGGTTCCACCTTTGGACTTTTCACCAAGAAACACATTACAAGGATAAGAAGTCCAAAGACCATGATAGCCAGTGCTAGACCCAAAACCAAAGACCATTTTGTGGGACTTTTCAAGACTTTGTGTAAAGTGCTATTTCTATCATCAGAGATGGTAAAGAACTTTGGGAGGTTCAAGAGGGGGTCACCTAAATATGAATCCTTGTCAAAAGTGAGCAAGTGTCCTGCAGGAGGGACTGTACCAGATATGAGAGGATTGTATGAGATGTTGAACCTGCTAAGCTCATCCAAGTGTGCCAAACTTATGGGAAATGCTCCAGAGAAATTGTTCCAAGACAAATCAAGATCCTGTAGACACTTCATGTTGCCCATATCACTTGGAAGTTCACCAGAAAAATTGTTTCTGGTCATGTTCAAGACTACAAGTGGCAAACCTACCATCTCTGGAGGGAATTTCCCAGTGAACTTGTTATCCCCCAAATGAAGCATGCTGAAGTTCACCATGGTCCCAATTTCTGAAGGAATTTCACCACTCAACTGGTTCCCACTTAGCTGAACATACCCTGCTATGTGTGATGATCTAGAAGAGGGCTCAGATGAACACATGGGGAAAATACTATATCCTTTGAGCAACCTATCCCAAAGGGCCCTACAATTCTTCCTTGTTAGGATGGAATACACAAAGCTGAATGGAGGGTAATCAGCAGGTATCCATCTCCTCATTGCTAAGCACTCACTATTGCCAACAACAACTCCCCCAAGGATTCTATTATTTGCTTCAAATGTGGCCCTTGCATTCCTTCCAATTCTTGTTAGCTCAGAAGGAAATTTTCCATAGAGTTTGTTGTTTGCAAGGTTCAGCCACAACATGCTTGAGCAGTTTCCCAACTCTGGTGGGATTTCTCCGGATAATGAATTATCTGAAAGGGTTAGCCATAAGAGAGAACTCAAGTTTCCAAGGCTTGGTGGGATTGATCCACTAAAATTGTTGAAGGCAAGATCAAGTGCCATAAGGCGAGTCAACTTCCCCAATTCAGATGGAATAGGTCCAGAGAACTGGTTGTAGGTTAAGGTTAAGAAAGTGAGTCCAGACATTTGTGAGATTTCAACAGGTAATGGACCTGAAAAGTTATTGAAGCTTATGTCCAAACGGCTAAGGTTTGTCAAAGTAAAAATGCCTGATGTGTTCAACCCTCCAGTGTAGGAATTTGAGTGAATCACAAGAAACTTCAGTTGCTTGAATTTCCCAAAAATCTCCTGCACCTCCCCACCAAATTTGTTTCTGCTCAAATCCAAGATGAACAAATTGGTCAAGTTCAAAAGGGTCTCTGGGACATCCCTTGAGAAAGTGTTGTTCCCCAAGAACAATCCCTCAAGACCAGAAATGGAACCAATTTCACTGGGAATACCTCCAGTGAAATTGTTACTAGAAAGGTTGAGAACCACTAAATCCTTGCAGTTAGCAACCTCCTTTGGGGGCTTGCCATCAAATTCATTTACTGAAAGGTCCAATTTTTCAAGGCTACAATTGATTGGAAAAGCCTTGGAAGGAACAACCCCAGTGAGAAAATTCTCTGAGATTGAAAACTCTCTCAACCTGGAAAATCCACTCCATAGGGTCCCATTGAGATGGTTGGTGCTCAAATCCAAGTACTGCAATCTCAAGCATTGATCAAAGAAGCCATCAATCCCACCACTCAGATGATTGTCTGAAACATTCAAAGTCACCAAACTATCACAAATGGCAGGGAAACTCAACCCAAGTTCCCCATGGAACCTATTCACAGACAAGTCCACTGTTTGCAACTGTGTCAAGCCCTTCAAATTCAACTTCCCCTCAAGAGTATTATGTGAGAGATTGAGATACACAAGCTTGTGGCTCCTCCTCAAGTCCTCAGGAATCTCCCCAGAGAGAGAGTTCCAAGAGATGTCAAGGTGTGTGAGCTCAGTGAGTTGAGAGAAATTGTCAAATATGTTACCATATATGTCACTGTAAGAGATATCCACTTTCACAACCCTCTTTGTTGTGCCGTTCAAGAGGCTGCACTTGATTCCTGACCAATCACAAGGATTTGAACTGCTGTTGTTCCAGCTTATGTACCCTCCTTTGTTTGCAAGAGTTTGGTTTTGCAAATATGATTTCAGCTTCAGCAGAACTCGTGCGTCAGTGTCCAATGAATCCCCAACAACTAATTTACCTGTACAAAAGTACAATCACCACAACCTCGGTAAACGTGAAAGACAACTAACAAAAAAAACAGCATCAATGATCAACCGAGGAAAACCAGAATAAACATAAAATAAATAGAGAATCTAACAACACCCCACCAAATGAATTGGTGCTTAATACTTAATAATAAACATTGATTCTCATTAAAGGCATACTATACTATGCAAAACAATTATAAGGTTCACTCATCATCATCAATAAAACAATTATTATTATTATTAACCCAAAAAGGAGTTTGAGGCAAAAACTTTTCATTTTTTTGGAAAAGAAAAAAAGACAGAGTTTTGAGGAAGTACCTGAGAAAAGGATCAAGAAACAGACAAACAGGAAGCCCCATGAATCGGTTTCCTGCTCTGACATTAATAATGATGATGGTCCTTCTTCTCTTGTGCTATGTGTTTTTTTTCTTCTTTGAGCAAAACTCATGTACTTGATGGGAATAAAATAAGAGTGAATCTTTGAAGGGCTCAAAACTGTGAAGCCATTGGTGTGTGTGTTTGTTTGTTGGAATTGTCTACCAGTGCCGGGTGGTGGTGGTGGACAAAAAAACAATTGAACTCTGAACAACAACACTGTGGCTCGTGTCTTTATTTTTCCATTTTTACTTCTTGTGATATCATGCTGAGGGGTGTATTTTATTTTATTCAATATATATAAGTGAAGAATGAACCAACGATTGTTGTTGTTATTTAATAAAAAAGAAAAGTGCGGTTGATGTGGTTTGTCCCCGAATGTGAATGTCAAATCAGGTATGTGTTTCTAATCCGGGCTAGCTGTTTGTAGACTAAGGAGTTCTAGTTTTAGTTTCACATTTTTTTAACATATTCTTTTTATTACTCTCTCTAATTTATACAAGGTTAATTATTTTTGTAATGAGATTCACTAAAAAATAAACAATGGCATCCACATAAAGTTTACCAAATAAGAAAGAATGTGTTGATTAGATATTATATTCCTATGATAAAATTATATAAGAATTTAAATAGAATGTCACATAATAATTTTTTTTATTCAGTTATTTAATCATAAATTAGTATATATTTTAGGATTGTTAATTTTTATAATAATTATTTTTAATCGGTTAACAGTGTAAAAACCTAAATTATATAATAATAACTTGTACTTTTTATTTCTTTCTATGATATTATTACTTATTTTTCTCTTTCATTTTTTAAAATATTGTACAAATAAAGAGTGTTGTATAAAAAAAAAAATCTGGTTGTATATGGATGAATATTAATTTGAGAGTGAAAGAGAAGCAAAGGAAATGAGACTATGAGAGTCACAAGAAGCGAAGGAAACTGAGAGTCACGGCATTTTGGATTTGGTGGCGGTCGAGCCGCCAATGCTGACCGGTTCGACGAAGATTGGCTCGCATGGGTTTGACTACATAGCTATCACGCAAAGAAAACTCGTTCCTTCTTTGCGCTGAACCATTAATAACACTTGAGCAAGGAAGTGTTTATTCACACATAAATTATTAGAATTTTTTTTTTTTGACTGACATGAAGGATTAGATAAGAATAACAATAAGGTAGAATTTAAAAGTTACAAGATATGTAACACAGAGAATTAATATATCATCAAAATAAAAACATGAATCTTAAGTCGAAATAAAAACAACAATATTTCACGAGTCAACTTTAATTATTACAAACACGATAAATATTATTTATATTATTTAGTATTGTGGTATTCTACCAATATCGGCATAAAAATTGAAATACATAACATGAAGATATAAGATAGATTGAATTCTAATTTGTTTTTTAAAATATCCAACATAATACTAACTCCGCCGATGATTTCATCGTGGGTCCCGAATTTGGGTAAAAGAGTTGTGTTACACACTATTTTTTTTATAGAAGAGTTGTGTTACACACTTGATTCTCAATGTATAAAACTTGTCGATATATCGAATATGGATAACTTATGACCAATTTGGTTTTATATTAGGAATATTTACCATAAAAGTCATTTATCTTTTATAAAGGTTGATGGAAAAGTATCGAAGTAAAGAAAGAGATATAATTTCTATTGATTTGGGAAAAAAAAAACTTATAATTGAGTGTAAAGAGAAGTATTGTGGAAGATTTTGAAAAGAAAGATGTTCTTGTGACTTACATCTAAGCTATATAAGATGTATAATGAGTAACTACTAGTATGAGAACTTTAGGAAACGAGACTAAGAACTTTCTTAGAGGGATATAATATAATTATTACATCAATGTCCAACTTTAAGTACTTGTTTAATCTAGCCTTGGATGTATTTACCAAGAACATACAAAAGATTATTTATAATTGCATATTTTTTTAGATAATGTAGTTTTGAGTGAAGAATCATGAGAAGCAATTAACTTTAAAGTTGAGCTTTGGAGACGAACTTTGGAAACAAAGGGTTTTCGCATAAGCAAGAGTAAGACAAAGTATATACATTGCAATTTTATCAAAAGGCAAGAGGAATATGACTTGGAAGTAAAGATGGGAGAATATATTATACCATCCATTTCTAAGTTTAAATATTTGGGATATTTGATACAAAATAATGGAGAAATTAATGAAGTTGTCACACACGGGATACAAATAGGACGACTAAAATTGAGAAAGACATCAAAAGTTATTTGTGATAGTAAAATATCTATTAAGGTAAAAGGCAAGTTTTATATTGTTATATGTTCAACTATGCTCTATGATAGTTAATGGCTAAATGTTGGGCTTTAAAGGAACAAGAGACAAAAGTGAGAGTAGCATTAATGAGAATGTTAAAATGGATGTGTAGTTACACACACAAATAAATAAATAAAGACAAGATACAAAATTATTATATAAGAGGAAATATTGGTGTAGCACCAATTGAGGAAAAATTTATAGAAAATCGATCAAGTGGTTAATTTTCACACATACAAAGAAGGTCATTGGAAGTACTCATGAGAAGAGTAGATTGAATGATTTTTAGTCCCATAAAAAAGGAAAAAGAGAAACCAAGAAGGATGTCAAAAGAAGTTATTAAGACGAATCTCGTAGTAAATAATAGTAGTATTTATAAAGATGGGTCTTTAATTGAACTGAATGATGTCATGTGATTCATGTAATTGATCTCACCTAATGGGATAAGATTTTTGATATTGTTGTTTATATCCAATATATATCGGGTACTAATGTGATAGCTATTTAGAGTACCGATTAAATATACAAAAGAAAAAATTGTTAAAAAATAGTTATTATTTAATATTAATTTTTTAAGTAAATAAAACTATTTAATGGTAGGACTAGGAAGGGAGAGAGGGATACGGATAGTCACAACTCCTCTTCTTAATTTTTTAAGGAATAATATATAGTTTTTTTATAAGGAAAAATTATATATAAACACAATTCATTAACATAATTATATATATTAAATTTTATTTACTTTTGTCAATCCTTCCTTTAAATATTTTTTTTAAATTGTTGATAATTAATATTTCATAATTTTTGAGATACTCGTACCGGTTAACATGATCCTTTTAGTCATAAGAGACAAACTGTTTGCCCAATGAACGAGAGATTGTTCTTTTGTTATACATGCATCATCAAATGTTGAAATAATTATAGCTCTAATAATATATAATACTGTTAATGACACATAAATATAGCACATATTCAATCATATTGATCGGCAATCTAAGAATATATAGTTATATAGAATTCTTTTCTTTCTGATCATGATGTTTGGTTGAACAAGTTGTGTGCGATGAATAAAAGGTATATATATATATCATGGTTACACGAAAATGTCAGAAAATGACATTGCCGTTTTCCTGGGTGGGGTAATAGACGCTTTTAAGGAATTGGTCGAAAACTTGGCTACGATTTACAAAGGATAATTGAGGTTAATGTTAATTAATGAAGCACACCAACGACTTTATATTCAATTTATATTTTTAATCAGGCATTCAAGTATAATTTTAATTGATGCATTTCTGACCCAAACTTGGTTGTTCTTTTTTGAGACTGAAATTGTTTATTTGTTAATAAGTTTTTTTCAAATCTAAACATTAATTACATTATTATTATTATTTAATTATGTATTACACATTACTTTCTACGTATGTAGTTATTATTCTGTTAAAAAAATTAATAAAATGTCAACATATTTTTAAATAATGATATAGACTTTTTTTTAATTACATTATATATAATACTAACATTAGAAAAATTCAAAAAGGAAAATTATTAAAGTTTTGGACTAATTGATTTTTGGTAGAATTTAATAGTTTAATTTGACCCATTTATATAGTCTCACCTACTAACAAAAGAGTGTTTAGTTATCTTACAATTTGTAGGCTCCATTTAAGTTATTAATTTGAGTTATTCCTTCATGTATTTGTAAAAGCCATTTAGTTTTAGCTTTTGTTAGTATTTTACATGTTTTTAACTTATTTACAATATACTATTGTTTTCTTTCTTTATGTAGCTATTACTATTTTTTTTATCTCTCATATTATTACTTTAGGTATATGCTAAAAAAATTGCTTTTACAATTTATAATAAGGATATATTTATTTAAAATAGTAAATTGAATACAATATTGTTTAGGGAATGGTCAAAAGTTGAATTTTAATAGGTTAGGATAGATTATTTGCAAACCAACTAGTCGTGTCGAGTCTGAAGACATTTCATATCTTTCAATCCTAGTTTAGATGAATTCAAACATTATTATGAAAGGATAAAAATATGTGATATTGTCAATTGGAATAAGATTAATTGATATTAGATATTAAATTTTTATTATATCATTTAATAATATTTTGTAAAATATGAAATTAACTAATTTAACCGTTGAATTGTAAGTTCTTATAAAATAGATTAAATTTATAAAATTTCATTCAAATAAAAAATTATTTCATTTTTTTTTAACTACTTTATTTTAATGGATAATAATTATTTCATTTCTTTCTTATTTTTTATCTTCTATAAATGTTTATGAAAATTTTTATCCAAACATGATCTTAGCCAAATAAGTTAGAAAAAGTTGTAAATATGAGCATTTAACTAAATTTTTTGTCCTCAAATTTGTATTCATATATTCTTAATTTGTTTATTTAATAATTCAATTAATTTACGAAAATCATCGTGTTTTGTTTGTATATATATAAGGTGGTCCTGCCTATAATTTATGCTTTTGAATATGACAAGGCAAACAATTATTGGAGTGACAGTCATAGAAACATTTCCAACATAACACATCATCAGTCAATAATATAATTTACATGAAATTCACCATAGCAAACAATGTTAAAAAAATGGGAAAAATGAAGGTATACAGATTAAAATAAATATATAATGATTAACAGTAGATGGCACACCAACCAAATGACAATTATTTTCTTAAAAAAAAAAACAAATGACAATTATACGATTTGAGTTTAAATCTAAGGCTATAAAAAAGGTATTTTTAGGTTGATAGTAAAAATATAGTCATTTTGCAGTCCAAAAAAAATATATAGTCATTTTAAAACGTAAAAATTATTAAAGAGAGTTTTATTTTCTTAACAATTTTTTATACACGGTATCAAGAGTCAAACCCTGATCAACATACATAATTAAAAGATTCAGCAAAATTTGTAAGTTTTTACATACGATTTTTTTTTTTTTTTGGACGAATGAAAAATTAAGACGAGTAAAGACTTTACTCATTTTATATAAGAGCAAAGAAAGATTTATTATGCTATGTCCTGGATAGAGGATAACTTACCCTATGCACTGGTTTTGTCCAATTCTTTAGAATAAAATTTCCAATATCTTAACTCGAAAAAAAAAACCGTAGCCATGATCTGTCGTGAAATCACAATTCACAAATCACCTATGAAAATGAAACAGTTATATAAAAAAAATCATTTACTAGTATAAAATTTATTTTGGTATATACTAATTTTAACGATGAATTTTATAATCCTGATTGCATGTAATAAACATCATAAATACTTTTAATATTTTTTACTGTGAATATTAAACATTAAATTTTATGAGTACGAATTATGTAAATCACATATTTTAAAATTGTATACATAACACCCAGCAATTCTTAGTTTTGCATATTTTTATCAGACTATTTCTTTCGTAATTCCTTTGTAGGTCAGATTTTTTTTTCTCCTATTTTATTAAACATAAATAGAAAGCAAAATTAAACATGTCATATTTTGAAAGATTAAAAATATATATTTTTTAAAATATCCTTCTATCTGATAGATAAAAAAATTAATTTCCCAAAATATGATAAGCGGAGATTAAAACATATTTAAATCCCCTTTCATTTTACTCTTTTTTAACTCAATTATTAATGTGAAGCTATTTTTATTTTATTTTTTCCAAACATCAAATCCTTTCCCTAGCTATATATTCACCTTTAATGAATTCAGTAATTAATTAATCTGAAACTTACTAGATAATCTCACGATCAAGAATTAGTCACAGAAATTCTAGCTAGAGAAAAAGAAAAAACCACTAAACGTAAATTAAATTGTGTGAGATTATTCTAGATTAATCAGAGACTTTGGATTTGAGTCATGGATACGCAATTGCATTAAAAATTTAAAGAAAAAACTTTATTATCCATAATAATTCTACTCAATTTGAACATAATTATTTTCAATGGAAAATAAACATGGTTTATATAAAAAATAGAGAAAGAAAATGAAAGAAAGATGCAAAACAAAAATGGAGAGAGAAAGACAAATGCTGCAACGTGCAACCACGAGATGAGGACAAATGCTTGGCTCCCGAGCGTGGGGTTAAAGAAAAGACAAGTCCAAGGAATTTGTAATTAAGGATTTGATGTGAACATTATATATGTTATTTGTTTTGTTTTTAACAAATTCATCTTCCTCCTATATATATTATCATTCTTAATAATATCAGCAGCACCATACATTTCTCAAAAATAAATAAATAAATAAACTCATCTTCCTTATATATGCTTCTTTTGCAATGATAATCCTTCTAAAAAAATGGAAAATAAAGAGGCATCTTGAATATTTTTGAGTAAGATACCAATGACATATTGAAATTATCAGCAAAAATTCACTTAGAATATTATTGTATTTGTCCGAATTATAAACAATTTTATTTAATTGGAAATCTCTAGGAAGGATTATCCAATAAAGAAAGTGGTGTTAAGAAAATTCGAATTTAAACCGATAAAAAATATGGAAGTTTATATTAAATTCTTAATCAATTATGTGAACCCGCGTTCACTCTGCAATGATAATATCCCTGACACTTCTGCAATGGTAATCAATTGTGTACAAATTCAATGTATCAATAAAAATTGTGTACAAATTCCTAGCTTACTCCCGTTGATCTTACCTTAAATATTATAAAAAAATGTAAAAAAAAAAATGAAAGCCAATAGTTGAGCTGCTAAAAGAAGTAGAAAGATTAAAATAACGAAGATATAACTCTTCTGCTATATATATGATTATAATAATAATTAACTAGTAACACGAAAATTTTATGTACTAAAGTTTTTCTGTAAATATTTTTTAAATCATTTATTTTTATTTATGATAATAAAAAAATAATATTATTTATTTATTAAATATAATAAATTATATTGTTGTTTTTAACCATTTCGGATATTATATTGAAATAGGCATTTTTTAGAAGAAAAAAAAAATATGCCTAAATTATTGTACTTATGTGTGTATAAAAATGATTCCATTATTTATTTCTAAAATATTAGATCGAGATAATTTATTTAACATGTATCTTATAATTATTATACGTTGATAATTAATTAATATTTGAAAAAGTATAACTATTATATATATATATATATATATATATATATATATATATATATATATATATATATAATGTAATTTTTCTAATTAACAAATTGTGGATATATTGTTATTTCTTGACTTTTTTTAATATATTCATTGTCAAAATGTTTGTTTTTATTAAATGCATTATAAAATTTTGTTTAGGCAAAATAAAATCAAATGAAGAAAGAATGAGTAATGGAACTATGCTATTTTATTTTTAATCACAAAAGATGTTTTCACTTTTAAACATGTATCTTATAAATTATATTATCTCTTCCTCTAAGTGATAAAAAGTCTAATCTTTTTAAGTAATGTTTGAGTCTTACAAATAAATTAAAAAAAAAAGTGTAGCATAAAAAAATTAAAAAAAAAAAGTGTAAATATCAAGAGTTTTATCCTCTGAGTGGGTTTGGGTCATGTGCGAATTTGTAAGTATTAAGAAAATATATTTCCATTCTTAAATTTTCAAAGCATGTAGAATGATGCAGTCAAAAAAAAAAAAAAAGCATGTAGAAAATATATCTTTCTGTTAATTTTTTTTCATTAAAATTTGATAGACTTTGTCACATGACTGACAAGTGACTAATTTTTTCTTTTCCAAAATTATCCCTACGAAAAAAATATCAATTATCAGCCTAATGTTTGGATCATGTGTGACTTAATATCTCCAACCTTTGAAAAAATGTGTTTTTGGTATGAGGTTATAGGTGTATCTTCTATGAGAAGTAGTTTTGCTTGAGACAGGTATATTATCAACAGTAAAAAAATTTCTCCATATTTAAAAAATGTGTTTTAATACTTAATATTTTAAAAATATACAAAGCAGTCAGTCCATTAAACTTCCTATTAAAAGTGTAACTAACATAATTAACTTTTTTTTTAAAAATAGTTTTTAATATTAATTTCCTATTAATTTTAAAAATAGTTTTTTTTTTTTGCAGTAAAAAAAACATAATTAATTTTATTCCAAAATTATCTTATTATTCACATATCCCTACGTTTTCCTCACCATTGCTTTCAAACATTATATTCATTTTTCATAAAAAATAAATTGCAAATACCCTTCCCTTAACCTGTAACGACCCGTTATCGTCACAAGACAACTTAACTACTATATTGCGAAAAGATTTAACTAAAAACTTATTATCAATTATTTAGAAAAATACGTGTAAATTTTTTTTCGCGCAAGTTCACTAATCATTCATAACATTCATCATTAAGAAATATACATAACTACATCTGAAAATTATCCATACATAAATACATATATCAGAAGTACAAATACCAAGCCATATGGTCATATACAAACCGCAGACCAAAAGTCTGATATATCTCAAAAGGTTCGGAATACGTATATACCAGTACAAAGGTGCCTATTTCCTACTAGCTGGCCACAACTACATATTACCCTTAGCTAGAAACTAGGATGATATAAGAAAAGATAAGGAATAGATGACGTAGATCTCCTGTGACTTCAGCCGCGTATAGCCTGATCTGCCGGTAGTTCGCCGTCTGCTCCCGCGAAGAATCGCGATCATCACAGTCAAACACATACAAACAAACAGCGCAAGGAAAAATAAAGTTTTTGACTTTTGCTATTCATAACCATGTATTTTCTAACCTCACAACCCCTTTTCTATAACAAAACTTACGTAAAGTTGAAATTGTTACGAAAACTACTAAACACACCATAATCACATAAACAAAACAATCTATTTTGTTTATATAGTTCATTAAATAACCTAATTTAAATTTAATTTATCTTGCATTTTAAGTAAGTCACTTATCATACATTATGAAAATTCATAGCGTTACAATTCTCCCCAACAAGAAAAATTTCGTCCTTGAAATTTCGCTTACCTATAAAGAGATTTGGGTATTGTTCTCGCATCTTGTCTTCAAGCTCCCACGTAGTGTCTCCCGTAGTATCGCTCCACACAACTTTAACAAGATGAATGTCTTTTCCCCTGAGTTGCTTCGTCCTCTGATCGTCAACCCTCACAGGTTGAGTTTCATAGGTCAGGTCCTCTCGTATTTGCACAGCATCAGGTTCAATGATATGTGTGGGATCATGAGTGTACTTCCTAAGTTGTGAGACATGGAACACATTGTGGATATTTGACAGAATCGGAGGTAAGGCTATTTGATAAGCAACAGGACCTATACAACGAAGAATCTCATAGGGTCCAATAAATTTAGGAGTGAGCTTTTTGGATTTTATAGCTCTACCTACCCCAGTCGTGGGTGTGACTCGCAAGAAAACATGATCACCTTTCTCAAACTCAAGGGGTCTTCTACGCTTATCAGCATATGACTTCTGTCTACTTTGAGCAATCTTCATGTTTTCCTGGATTCTCTTGACCTTCTCCGTAGTTTGTTGTACTAGCTCGGGTCCAACAAAGTGATGCTCACCATCTTGATACCAACAAAGTGGTGTCCTACATCTTCTACCATACAGAGCTTCAAATGGTGCCATCCCAATACTAGCGTGAAAGCTATTATTGTAGGTGAACTCTATCAAGGGTAGAACTTCATCCCAACTACCAAGATGATCTAAAACACATGCTCGAAGAAGATCCTCAAGCGATTAAATTGTCCGCTCAGATTGACCATCTGTCTGAGGGTGATAAGCAGAACTAAGTCTTAACTTCGTGCCCAATGCCTCATGTAAACTTTGCCAAAACCTTGATGTGAACCTTGGATCTCTATCAGATATGATGCTAGAAGGCACTCCGTGCAAACGCACAACTTCCTTAATGTACAACTGAGTAAACTTTTCCAACTTATACTTTATATTAATGGGTAAGAAGTGAGCACACTTCGTCAACCTATCAACAATGACCCATATAGCATCAAACCCTCTTGCCGTTCTAGGCAAACTCACAACAAAATCCATTGCAATACTAACCCATTTCCATACAGGAACTTCCATCGTTTGCAACAAACCACCGGGTCTCTGATGTTCTACCTTGGCTTTCTGGCAAGTAAGACAAGTCGCCACATACTCTGCCACATCTTTCTTCATGCCAGACCACCAAAACATCTTCTTCAAATCTTGATACATCTTTGTCGTACCTGGATGTAGACTAAGCTTACTTTTATGACCTTCATCTAAGATAAGTCTTTTGATCTCCGGGTCTTGAGGTACACAAACTCTATCCTTAAACTTTAAGATACCATCATCTCCTAAGCTGAAGTCCACAGCCTTATCAGTCCCTAACAATTCCTTTGTCTTACACAAAGTTAGGTCTGACAATTGCTTCTCCTTGATTGTTTCAAGAAAACTACTAGTCACTGTGATCATGCCACATCTGAAGTGATCATGGTCCATATCCATATACAAATTTAGATCTCTAAACTTTTCCACTAGTTCTAACTCTTTCACCATCAAAGCATTCATGTGAATTGCTTTCCTACTGAGAGCATCTGCCACTACATTCGCCTTGCCAGGATGGTACATCAATTGGAAATCATAATCCTTTAGGAACTCCATCCAACGTCTCTGTCTCATATTCAACTCCTTTTGATCAAACAAGTACTTCAGACTTTTGTGATCGCTAAACACATCAAACTTTGTCCCATAAAGGTAATGTCTCCATATTTTCAAAGCAAACACAACTGCGGCCAATTCCAAATCATGAGTAGGATAATTCCTCTCATGTGTCTTCAATTATCTCGAAGCATACGCTACAACCTTCCTGTGTTGCATTAACACACATCCTAATCCTTGATGAGATGCATCACAGTAAATCTCGAATGACTCATTAGGATCAGGTAGAATCAACACTGGTGAGGTAGTTAACCTTTGCTTCAACTCTTGGAAACTTCGCTCACAATCTTCAGTCCATGCAAACGGTTGATCCTTACGAGTAAGTTGTGTCAACGGTGCAACTATCTTTGAGAAACCTTCTATGAATCTTCGATAGTAACCAGCTAACCCAACAAAACTCCTAATCTCTGTAACTGTTTTTGGACGTTCCCACTGTAACACAGTCTCTACCTTTGTTGGATCCACAGCAATTCCACTTGCTGATATTACATGTCCCAAAAACTTCACCTCATCTAGCCAAAACTCACATTTTGATAGCCTTGCATACAATTGCTTTTCCTTCAAGATCTCCAACACAATTCTTAGGTGATTCTCATGCTCCTCACGGGTACGAGAGTAAATTAGTATGTCATCGATGAATACGACAACAAACTTGTCTAAGAAAGGATGAAATATCCTATTCATGTAATCCATGAATATAGCAGGAGCATTTGTTACTCCAAAAGGCATCACAACATATTCATAATGCCCATACCGAGTTCGAAAAGCTGTCTTCGGCATATCCTCGTCCTTAACTCGTATCTGATGGTAAGCAGATCGCAAATCAATCTTGGAGAAAATCGTGGCTCCTCTTAACTGGTCCATCAAATCATCAATCCTAGGTAACGGGTACTTGTTCTTGATCGTGATCTTGTTCAATTGACGATAATCCACACACAATCTTGAACCACCGTCTTTCTTTTTCACCAACAACACTGGTGCTCCCCAAGGGGAAACACTAGGTCTGATCATTTGCTTCTCTAGCAACTCCTCAATTTGTTTCTTCAGTTCGGCTAACTCTACAGGTGCCATTCGATAAGGTGCTATTGAAACTGGTCCCGCTCCAGGAACTAAATCAATGGCAAACTCAATTTCTCGCTTTGGAGGTAATTCAAGTACATCTTCTGGAAAAACCTTAGGAAAATCCTTGACAACTGCCACAGAGTTTAAATCTAGATCATTTTTAATTTCTAGAAAGGATAGAATCACGTATCCTTGAGCTCCTTCTTTTAAAGCATCTTGTGCTTGACTGGCATTAATAAATCCAATATCCTCAGGGTTTGGGAAAATAAGGCTTTTTCTAGCACAGTCTATGAGAATATGGTTAAAAGATAACCAATTCATGCCTGATATAACGTCTATGTCAGAGAGAGGTAAACAAATCAGATTCACTCTATAACTGCGCCCATTAACAACGATAGGGCAGTTAGCACAAACAACTGAAGTAGCTACAGGAGTAGCAGTAGGGGTAGAAACAAGCAAGTCAAAAGACAAAGGACAAGTAGATAATCCCAATCTATCCACACAGTCATAAGAAATAAAAGAATGAGTTGCGCCTGAATCAAACAATACAGTTAGGAGATTACCGGCTATGTCACACTCCCCCTGTATCAGGTCTTCAGATTTCACGGCTTCAGCTCCACTCATTGTAAATACTTTACCCGTCACAGTAGGTTTTGTTGTCCTTACTGTATTCACCATAGGCTCAACTTTTGGTGCTGCTTTACAATCTCTAGCAATGTGACCGGGTTTCCGACAATTATAGCAAACATCAATCTTCTGATGACACTGATAGGCATAGTGTGGTCCTCCACACTTGTAGCGTCTAACTTCATAACCTCCCTTCTGAGAAGTGATTGGGGTGCCCTTGGCAGCTGGACCACCCTGTCTCTGCTGTTGCTGATAATGAGGAGTTTGTCTTTGCTAATTCAGGGGTCTACTATAGGGTTTCTTTCGCTGAAATCCTTTCTTAAATCCAGATGATCCACCTTCATGAGTTCTCGCAATTCTGCTACCACCATACTCAAGACTCTCAACTGTCTTGCTCTTCTCTACCAGCTCTGGAAATTCTCTAATTGCCATTGGAATTATCATTCTTTTTATCTCATATCTTAGTCCTTCCTCATACTTTCGACATCTCCATTCCTCAGAAGTAGCCTGAGTGCAAAATCTAGACAAGTATTCGAATCTGGATGAGTACTCGTTCACAGTCATGTTGCCCTGAATTAGTCGTAGAAATTCCATCTCCTTTGCATGCCTAGCACTTGCTGGAAAATATTTTCCTTGGAAACGCTATCTGAAATTTGCCCAAGTGACGGCCTCTCCACGAGCTTGCATCAATTGAGTAGTTCCTTGCCACCAATATTCAACTTCTCCAATAAGCATATAAGTAGCATATGTAACCTTTCGGTTGTCTGGACAGTTCATAGCTCTGAAGATTTTCTCTATTTCTTTCATCCAAAGATCAGCTGTGTCAGGGTCTGACTCCCCTTTAAACTGTGGAGGATAGTTCTTCTTGAACTCAGCTAAACCTTGGAATTCAGGAGGTATCGCAGCTTCTTGTTGTTGTGCCATGGCAGCCTGCTGTTGAGCCATAGCAGCCTGGTGTTGCTGCGCCTCTTGAGCCATAACAACATGATACTGAGCCATAGTAGCTTGTTGTTGAGCCATCGCTGCTGACATCACCTCTAAGGTGTGAGCTATCTGAGCTAAATCCGGTATAGGAGGAGAAGAAGAAGAAGGAGGAGGTTGAGGTTGAGGCTGAGGTTGAGATTGTCTAGTCATCGTGATCCTACAAAGATCAACAACCACAAGCCATCAGCAACCATTATTTCTTTTAAGAAATAATGCATAGAAAGTCCATTGACTTTACAAACAACAATTATTCCTTTTACAGAAATAATTCCACATGCACAACAAAAGACACAATAGACCTATCCCCATAGGTTCGTTCCCAAAAAGACACGGCCAGCTCTGATACCACAAATTGTAACGACCCGCTATCGTCACAAGACAACTTAACTACTATATTGCGAAAAGATTTAACTAAAAACTTATTATCAATTATTTAGAAAAATACGTGTAAATTTTTTTTCGCGCAAGATCACTAATCATTCATAACATTCATCATTAAGAAATATACATAACTACATCTGAAAATTATCCATACATAAATACATATATCAGAAGTACAAATACCAAGCCATATGGTCATATACAAACCGCATACCAAAAGTCTGATATATCTCAAAAGGTTCGGAATACGTATATACCAGTACAAAGGTGCCTATTTCCTACTAGCTGGCCACAACTACATATTACCCTTAGCTAGAAACTAGGATGATATAAGAAAAGATAAGGAATAGATGACGTAGGTCTCCTGTGACTTCAGCCGCGTATAGCCTGATCTGCCGGTAGTTCGTCGTCTGCTCCCGCGAAGAATCGCGATCATCACAGTCAAACACATACAAACAAACAGCGCAAGGAAAAATAAAGTTTTTGACTTTTGCTATTCATAACCATGTATTTTCTAACCTCACAACCCCTTTTCTATAACAAAACTTACGTAAAGTTGAAATTGTTACGAAAACTACTAAACACACCATAATCACATAAACAAAACAATCTATTTTGTTTATATAGTTCATTAAATAACCTAATTTAAATTTAATTTATCTTGCATTTTAAGTAAGTCACTTATCATACATTATGAAAATTCATAGCGTTACATAACCCATTAACACCCCTCTCATGACACTCTATTATATTCTTCATCCCTTTCCGCTCAATTTTGAATCAATAAATATTTGCAGTTAGCAAGGAGCATCACATATATATATATGTAGAAATGTCATCATTGTCAAACAATTAATAAAAAAAACAAAGTATAAAAGAAAATATATCCTCATTGTCAAAAGTGAAAATTTTATTTTATAGGAATAAAGAGATAAGATATTTTGTAACCAGAGTAAAGAGATAAGATATTTAAAATTCAAGAATACACTGTGAATCATGTGTCAAATTAACTATAAATTCATAGAAATAGAAAGTTTTGGGTTAAGAAATAGATAAATTATAATTAGTTAAATTTAAGCAATAACAATTGAAATTTTTTTTTTAAAAATTAGACTTCATATAAAAGAAGTCATGTGGCACATTAAGAATGAGAATAAACTAAAAAATTCCTAACCGTCAAGAGTGTGAGGACTCAACTTTAATATATAAAAATTGATAGTTAAATAAAAAAATATATAATATTATATATTTTTGTATAAAAAACAAAGTTTTTATGTATATAGGATAAAATATATTTTTGGTCACTATACTTTCAATCAAAATTAGTTTTAGTCTTTATACTTTCAAATCGATTATTTTGGTCCTTAAACTTTAAAAAACACAGATTTAATTACTCTCCTTTAATACAAATGGTTGATTTTATGGACTAAATCCACGTGCTTTTTAAAGTTGGAAGACCAAAATAATTTATTTGATAATAGAGAAACTTAAACCAAATTTTACTGAAAGTACATAGACTAAAAATATATTTTACGTATCCATATTTTTTCAAAACAAAATATTTGTTGGGGGTGGGGTTTGGAGATCCACTTTTATCCCCTTATTAAGTTTTTATGTGTCCCCATAGGAAAGTGCTGAGAAGATGACAGAATGGTGAAAAGTAATAAAAAAAAGGAAATGTAAAGTAATTAAAAAAAAAGGAAGTGTAAAGTAATAATAAAAAAAGGTGGAAAACGGAAATGTAAGAGAGTGAGTAGCATACATAATTTTGCTCTTAAAAAAAACACACACACACACACGTAATTTTAAAATAAATGAGACTACGTTAAGCCGTATTAATTGTAGACACCCTGAACTTTGATTTATCTTAATTTGCAGTTTCATGTATTAAAAAAAAATTGCAGTCTCATGTATCTTTATTGTAATAGGTGTGAGTGAGTCAGTGGACATAATCACACACAGACACTAAATATATGACTTAAATAGAGTTTATAAAGTTTAGACAAACTTTTTTGTGAAAATCGATTTTTTGCAGTTGAGTTAGAGTGTGAGTCCATATTTCTAATAGACTCAGTTCTATCGAATTTTAATAGACTCAAATTTCAAGGTACTAATTTATATTTTTTCTTTCTTTTTTCTTTTTTGAAAGAAATTTATATTTTTTCTTATAAATTATTAACAAATTAAAAATTCGTGGTAACAAAGCTAGAGAAAGAAGCAATCAATTCAGCAAATATATTTTCATTTTCTCCTATTTCCCCCCTTTTTAAATTTTTAATTGTATACAACATCGGATCGTATATAACCTGAAACTGACATAAATGGTTGAAAAAGTTTACAACTTAATTAAATCTAAATTTTGTTTGTGAAAAATCGGCCAACTTTTTAAAAACCGATCCTATTCGTTTTTTTAACAACCTCTCAGACAAATTTAAAGTTGAACTAATTAAAACTGTCTTTAAATGAATATTTAAAATGATATATACTTTATTATAATATTAATCATTATTAATTTTTGCTAAATATTAAAATTTCTCACTTTTCATTCTTAAGTAAATTCCACTTTAAAGGACTTAAATTCAGTTTCAAAAAAAAAAAAGGACATAAATTCCAAAATAACAACTGAGTTGAAGTAATCTCCAAGCTTCAAGTTACATGTTGTTTTCTTTTCCGTCTAACATGGCTAGGGAATCTTTGATCTTCTCCCATAAGATGTGGTCCAAGACCAATAACCAGTTGCTTTTTATAAGTGAATTTGTCACTGTCATTATCCCTTTTCAAAGAGGTTAATTAAAGAAATTCAAATTTGTCAACAAAACACGGTTGAACAAAGAACCATCAATGGTTGGTGGGTCATAAGAACGACACACACGTGCTAGCCTCCCGTCACATTCTTGGATTCGACTTTACGCCAATTGTTAATATTTATAATTTATTACAAGTAATAAACGAATATCAAAACCAAGGGGTTATTACTGAGGGCGTATATCAACTAGGGTTAGGTTGTTCTAGCTTAATTAAAGGTTTCGAGTTTAACTTCTGAATATGCAACTACGTTAAATATTCAGAGGGAAAGCTTTGCCGTCCCATAATGGTCCTACCTAACTCGAACATGATTGTCTCAAGAGGAGGATCTATGTGGTCTAGACAAAAAAAAAACCAAGGGGTTAAGTTTAATAAAAGGGATTAATCTTTTACAACTTAATTTGTGAATTAAGGTTTGAATTTTCGTAAGAAGAGATGTTCATATTTAGTGTTAGATCATATCTTAAACAAAATTGTATTTGAAGGAAAATTCCTCTAGGAAGTAGAAAAAAGATAAATAAATATATGTCATCTATATTAAAATTTGGATTCGGCCCTTACCCAAATTCTAAATTATAATATCAAAGTTATCCTAACGATTGTTGTTATACGTATCGAGTCACATGTTATTATATCGTTATTGGACTACCTACAAATGTTCAGTTATGCAAACTATACACTTGAGAGTCATTGCATGAGGGGGTGTATTGAAGATTTCACATTGACTAGTAATATAACTAAAGTATATAAGTGAAGGATAACCCTCATTTTACAAGTCAATTTTGTAAAATTAAAATAGGTTCAAATCCAAATTCGCAGATCTCTTTTGCAATTATAAAAAATACATGCCAAAACCAAATTGTTACTAAAAAATGATATCAATATGTATAGTATACTTTTTGGTCATGGATCAGAGATCATGGGTGTCTCATAACCCATTGGGTCAAAGACTAATCCCTCTCACGGTGCGTGGCTGTCGTTGGTCCAAGAAAAATTTATACACGAGGGAATTGAACACGGGTTCTCTCGCTAAATAGATCGTTTCCCCTTGTGTGAACGCAGCGGGACCTTCCACCATTGCGTCAACCCTTTGGATGAATATGTATAGTATACTTGTCGCTAATGATATGAATTATGATATTATGAGCGTACGTGTGATATAGCTAGGCTTATATTATTATTTTTAATTTAATTTAGTATTTGAATCTTCTCACTGTTACAAAAACAAATATAGTATTTTGCGTAAGGTCCATTAAATTTATTTTTTATATTTTAAAACATGAAGATAGAATATAAGAGAACCCAAATCTTCATTAATATTCTTATCATTATGATGCACTGGCTGAGATCATTATGTTAGTTTTCTTTATAAAACTGGGAAAAACGGAAACCTAGTCAAACTACATGTTATTTATATTGGAAAATTGATTAAGTATTTGTTGCTTGTAATCTAGTCTTTTCAATTTACATTAGAAAATACCTGAAAGTTAATGACATGGACGTGCATGTTATCTTTCGCCCATAAAACATTTTTTCTAGATGATGTTATCAAACACAATATGCTTCTATTACTTGGAAAATTGGGGTAATTATTTTTTAAATGAGACATTTGAAATGTATTATTAAATCTCCAATTCAAAAGTGAATAAAAAAAAAATTCTCCAATTCAAAATAATATTCATAGTATACTCGCTTGTCAAATGTCAGCTATAAAATTATATGATGATATATCAAATTTTTTTTAATAGATGATATATCAAGCAATTATTGGTTTCCTTTGTCGAAGGGGTCTAGCTCAGTTGGTTGGATATGGTGCGTGAGTTATTGTAAACCCCCGGTACCTGTCTTCGATTCCTACATATAAAAAAAAAGTATTGATTTCCTTTTTAGTTTATTACAAACGATATCATAAATATCTATAAATTAGAAAGAGAAAAATATTAATTAAATTTGTAAAACCAATTAAGTACATTATTAAGTCATAAGTAAGCTGAAACTAAGCTAACTTATTAAATTATCAGTGTTTAGTAAAACTATTTGTTGAAGTAGCTGAAAAATGTAAAATAATAGAAAAAGACATATTTATATGATATTTTTATATAAATTTTAATTTTATTTTATGGATAAAAATATATTTTGAGGTATTATAATTTTAGTTTTTAATTAATTTTAAACTCTTGTAATTTTTATTTATAAATGAATTATTTTAGTTACATTTTTAGTTTCAATTATTACATTTTTTCATATTATGTATTTTACTATTAATCTTATTATACTATATCTTAAAATATTTTTAATCAAATTTAAATAAAGTAAAAAAAAAAACAAGACATACACTTAACTAGACATTATACTTTTACTATGTTAATTAGTACTCCCTTCGATCCTTTATATAAGAAACAAAATGTGTTCCTTTTTTGTCCTAATTATAAGAAACATAGACACACTTTAAGATGTATTAATCGTTAGTTTTCTTTTTTATCATTTATCTTGTGAAATTTATTAATGAGACACCTACTCATTTCTCATGCATTTATTGGTCTATTAACAATACAAGTTACACTACTTATTGGTGGAGATGCAGTGTTATTAATGTAACCACTACTTAAACCAATCAATTTAAGAGATACTTTTGAAATAAAATTAAAATTTATGACATTATTAATTATAACTAACTAACTTAACTATTTTTATTGGTCTTGACGATTTAGTTATTTGTTTATTATATAAAAGACCTGAGAGAGTATAATAGTTAAAATAAAACGTCTAATATAAAATTATTCAAAAAATAATAGGAAAATAAAATAAATCTATCATTTATCATTGTCAATTTCGTGAAGTATAATGTGAATGAGCAAAAAAAAAAGTAAATAATAAAATCCTATTTTATTTTAAAAAAAAGGATAATAAGGAAATTTAATAAATATTTTAAGGATAAAAAAGAATAAAATATAAAAAGTTAGAAGCTGACGTTTTGAAAAACGCTACTTCAAGTAACATTTCAAAGAACTCTAGCTAGAAGCTACTAATTAAAAAAGCTTGTTTATCAAACAGTCAAATAAGCATTTCAGCTAGTAAAAATAAAAAGTTAGAAGCTAGTTGAAATGGTTTGCCAAACATAGATAATATATAAGTGACTAATAGATATAATCAGCAGGCAATCATCTACAATTTGATTTCTAGCTGCTGCTGTTGCTTCTTATTTTAAAAAAGAAAAAAAAAATTGGGCTATCCATTAGTAGTCATCTTTTCAAATATTGAAATCATTTAAGAAATTGATTGACCTCTCTTAATTGATGATTTTTCGTATACACGAATCTCGAAAGCAAACCCCTAAACACATGCTTAAGAGACATGATTATTTGTTAATACCTTATTTCTAGCTTTTTTATATGAAAAAAAAAGTTTAGTTGAGAAAGATATTAAAACTTAAGTCATTTTTATGTCTTAAAAAGATTGATTTTTTTAAGTTAAAAAAAAGATTAATTTTTAATTATATATTGAAGAATTCTTAGCGTACACTAAACAAGATAAGATGTAAGTTATCCCTTAAGATTTTTGTATACATTCACATAATATACAAAGATTATACTTGTATAAAAAAAAAAATTGCTCAAGATGATACCTGAAATTAGGTACTTCTCGAGAACGCCCATGCCTAAATAACCCCAGACAAGCCCTAAGTTTGGATGTATGTCGACCCTTCGATGCCTATATCCTTGGGGGAGATCCTTTTGCCTGAACAAATGGCAACCCCCAAGACACATGCGAACACATAAAAAATTCAATTCTTATTCTTAATATGTACAATAATATGTTTTTTTTTTAAAAGCCAAAAATAATTTTATTAATAAGCATTGAGCACAAGATGTACTAAAGCTTAAAAAGAATCAAGTCACCTACAAAGATACAATTGCTGGCTACCAGAAATACAATAAACATTATTTAAAAGCTTGCTAGTCAAAAACCTACACCCAAGTGATCTCTTGGATGATTGAAACATAAATAACACATTTTCTATACAATTCTTCACACCAAATAGATCATCCCTGTTAAACAATCCATTGGGTTTAATATCCATGATGTTAGTGAATAATTTATCATAATATTATATTCTAATGAAATTATTATTTTTATATAAAAACTAAAGTAAATTGGACAAGAGACACCCTTGCATAAAAATGAACGAAGCTTATTTATGAGAAAATTTCAATGTACCTCACCATTTTAATGCAAAAATAAATTAAATATCCCACAGGTGCACCAGTGTTTGTATTATATTTTTGTTAGCTAATCAATAAATATATTCATCTTTAATAGTAAAAGATAAAAATAAAAAATAAAAAATGCGACGTAATACTTTTACAATTTTCTTAGAGAAGAAGAAAAATCAAATTTGTGATATTTATTTGTAGCAATCACTTAATTTGTTTTGGCGTCTATTTTGTTTTTAAACAAGTAAATTTTTTTATTTTTTTACATTGTTGGAGTATTTTTAAATTTAAATAAAATATAAAATTAAAAATAAAGTAAATAAAAAGAATATTTTTATTATTAATAATGAATAGTTTATTATATTAAATATGAATAAATTAAAAATACAAAACTTTTAAAATTAAATAAAAAATATTGAAATAAGACTTTTTTTATTTTTTTTTTGTATAAATCACATATATTTCTTCATTGGAAACGATTCTGTTTGAGTTGGGTAAGACCGTCATAGATGACAAAACTCACATTCCAAGTATTTAACAAAATTGTATATCTAGAACTCAAACTTGAGATCATTGATTAAGTTGAAACACTTCTGCACTAGTTAATTCACGCATTTGGTGATAAGATTTTTGTATTCTACTTATCTAATTGAATATAATAATACTCCTATATACAACGATTTAAGTGCCTATCAAGTCAAATTGTTTATACTTTATAAGTGTTATTTTCCATTTTTTTTTTCAGAGACCACAATTATCTTCTTCTAAAAGCAAAAGTAATACTACTTAAATTGGGTAGGACTATAATGACTAGTAAAGCTCCCCTCTAATACTTTGCAAGTGTTATTTTAACGATTGTTTTAAAATTATTAATTAAAAATTAATAAATAAAAAAGTTTGTTAAAAAACACAGTAAAATATATGAATAATATTAAACATTGAAATTTAATATATAAAAAAAAATGAGAAATGTTAGCAACACACTCTCTATCACACTCTTTTAAACACACTCTTTATGATTAGTTAAAATTTATTGGAAATTACAATTTTTATGGATCTCACTTGTTATTTAATGATTGTCTCTCATGATTTTATAATTTTCAATAAATTACAACCAATGATAGAGTGTGTGTTGAAAGAAGTATGTTAGAGAGTGTATTACTAGCACTTCTCTAAAAAGAATTCTTTTTGATTCATTATTAAGTTCTCTTAAGGCACTATTCTCAATACTTTATATATGTTCTCTTTTTACATTAGCTTTTTGCTCTATTTTATTTTTTTTAACAAGAAAAGTTAGTTACCTTCGTCAACATAAACAAGTGTAAGTTCATAATTGGTTAAGGGAAGCAAAATCTGAATCGTTAAGCTCAAAGCATGTAAACGGCTATGTGCCTTACCTAACTTTAGTACCAAACCAGAAGCTCTGCACCTTCTCTATCAAACAGATTTCTGGAATTTAATCAATAGGATAAGTGAAACCGTGTGTTTAGAAATTCAGCAGCAACTTCACGTTCTCAATTACAGGCAGAGTTTTTTTTATTTTAAAAACTCCTTTTTAGAGGATTTGAGATTAGTGGGACAAAGTAAGTCAATAAGCTGCCCTAATGATCAGAACCTACCAATGGGGTCTTAAATAATCACACGTTAAGAATCTTCTAACATTAGATAAATTGAAATACGAATGAAGCACTGAATCATAACTAATAATTTATTAGAGATAGTAATTATGGTAAGATTTATCTAAGGAAGTATTTCTCACCCTATCTTATGTAAGAAATGCTAAGAAAATCAATTTAAAAATGATAAGAATAGACCCTATAAAATTCGAGGTACTTCATCTCTAACTTTTATCCTCCATTTCAGGTCAACCTAACATATTTTGAGGTCTAAAGTGAACTTTGATGTGAAATCTTTTTAAAACTAATAATTATGTTTTTACCATTCACCAGGAAAAAAAATACCTTAATTATCATTATCATTATACTAGACCAACTAATAATAAAAATTGTATAAAAATTAATGCTAAATATTTTTTTTCTTGAGATTTAGAGCAAAAGCTTAGGCCATCTTATGTTTAGACCTATCCTCTGAGTTCATTGGTATTGTGCATATATTGACTTTAATATTGGAAAATCCTGACTGACTATTTTTAGTTGGATTTTCTCTTCCAACCACATTATTAATCAATAGATGAGACTTTCTATGAAAAGAGAGAAAATTATCAGGGTTTTAAGAAAATATATATTTAATTACTCCTCAAAATTAATATTTTTATCAAGTAATTATGAAGTTTTTAAAAATGTTATTAGTTAGTAAAAAAAAAATTCAGAACCTAGAATGATAATTTTGCCTACCTTACCATTAGATCAACTCCAACTACTATGAACAAGTGTTTATAATAATAAAGATTTTAACAAATTATTAATAATAAAGATTTATTTATATAAAATAAATCAAAATATTTTACCAAAAAGTAAATCAAAATATATCAATAATTTAATTTCTGAAAAATGAGTGTACGTTTTTATATTAGATATAACCCTTGAAGATTTCCAGTAGCCAAAGAGGCAAATACATTTCTGGTCAAATTTCACGTTAAGTCGTTAAGTTTGGTACATCCTCGTCGTTTCCTTCTTCCTTGTAATCCATGTCGTCTTGTCTCGCATATTCCGAGCCATGTCTATATTATAGTAAATTTTAGGATAAAATATCATTTTAATTCGTTATATTTTTACATTTCTTAATTTTAATTCTTTATATTTTAAAAGATTCAATTTAACCTTTTATGTTTACAAATGAATCTATTTTGGTCCTTCCATCAATTTTACATTAACACTGTTAGTAATTTTTATTTTAAAAATAGTTAATTTTAATATAGAGGAAATTAAAAACCACCACTATAATAATTTTGATAAATGTTAAAATCAAAATATAATAAAAGATCTTACTAATGAACATTCTAAAGTTATTAAAGAAGAAATCAATAGATAAAATATTTGTATTAAAGATATCAGATAGTATTAAAATCTGAGTTTAATTTTGATATATTACTATTGTTAACCCATTAAAAATTATCTTAGATATAACTTTTAAAATAATTATTACAAAAATCAATAATTATTTCATCCTTAATAATTCGTAAATAAAAATAACATAAAAATTATTTATATAGTACTAATACATTCTGATTAAATTTTTAAAAAATTAAAATTAAATTATGTTATTGACACTTTTTCATTAAAAAAGATATTTTGAATTTCTTAACTAATAATTCACAAATACTTATTAAAGTCTCCCATAATTTAAAGAGTAAATAGTGTATACACTAATAGTATAAATAATGTTTACTATATCTTCCAATTATAAATTGTTATATTTGATATTCTTATTGACTTTAATAATAATTAGGCTTAATTACATATTTTACCACCTAATTTTCATTATTTTGTAAAATTTTATTACCCAAGTTTTATTTTTGCAAATTTTACCATCCAAGTTTTCAATTTTTGCACATTTTATCACTGTTGATGTCTAACAAATAAAAGCTAAAGAAAACATAAAACTACGTCGTTTTGTTATAAATGTGATGATAAAATATGCAAAAATTAAAAACTTAAGTGATAAAATTCGCAAAATGATGAAAATTGAGTGGTAAAATTCGCAAAAAAAATACTTAAATGGTAAAATTTGCAAAATGATGAAAGTTAGGTGGTAAAATTCGCAAAAATAAAACTTGAGTGGTAAAATTCGCAAAATAATAAAAGTTGGATGGTAAAATATGCAATTAAGCCTAATAATTATCTTAAAATTATACTTATCATAATTTCTGATTAATTAATTTTTTTTGGTAGAGAAAAGTTTAGGTGAGTTGGTCTCGAAAACTGGTTAGGATCTGGACATGTCTAAAGGTTCAAAGAATGTCTACATATGTATTTATAGATTGTCTACCAATAAGATTTTCACATCGACAACATTTTGGTTAATTAATATAATATGTAAAAAAATTTACATTAATGATATATAAAATTTAAACTCTAAATAAAATACTTCTACTATCTCCTATCTACTATAAACCTAAAAGTATCCCCCTTTCTAATGAAAGTAAGCACATACGTTTTCCTCGTGCCCCATGGTCAATCCATTTCCACATGTACAAAAATTAGACTAATTGGGTTGCTAGGAACATGTACGTAGCTATGAGTTACAACTTTTCCACAATAGGCACACATTGGAGTTGGAGCACACTCAACTCTTAGCCCCACACGATTGTTGTACCATTAAGTAGCACTCATTTAATAAATAGAAAATTTTGACCTTGACCTAGCAAATGAGATGAGATCTGCTTATGGCATCAGAGTCACACCAACAACTTGTTCTGATTTAAAATATGTCAATCGAGTGTGTATGTATCCACGTACTTTCTTTTCCACTTTGTTTTCTTTTCAAAATCGAAGACTAAATAAATGCTACGTAATTTCCAATAAACGAGTGTTTGAAAAGAGGTGGAAACAAACATTTGCACATACACACAAAATGTCAATACCCAATACACAAATATTGACTTTAGGATTGATTTTGCTCCTCTTTTATGGAACAATGTATTGGTAAAGTGAAATATGAGATGAGTATTAGTCTATTTTTAACACTTCACACTAGCACACGTTTCTTGAAGTTGAAAACCACACATTCATATTTCATACTTGTGCATGATGCCACCCATTAATCTGCCCTAGCCTAAAGGAATATTTTTGCTTTACCCCGTCAAAGGGGGGGACCAAAGACTTGGAACACAAGTGGAGTGTCTGACTTGCCAAACCTATTTATGATGATCAAAAAGAATTTCCTAGAGATCAATGGAAAATAAAATATCTTGTGTATTTTTGTTTTGAAGGAGCAATTGTTTCTAGATTTTATGATTTAGAGCTACTTTGAAATCTCAACCACCAAACTTGTGCTTTGCTCAAGCGGTTGATCTCAGTGTGAAATTGAGAGATCTAAGATTTAATTTGCAACAATGAATGTTATACTTAAAACAAAAACTGAAAAAAAGAAAAATACAACATTTGTATATTGATCTCTATCTCCCAAAAAAGAGTTGGACAAACTTAAATACAATTTTTAAGCACTTTTGATACTGTTCTTCAATCATAAGTAAAGTTTTACTTCTCGATAACTTGCATAATAAAGATTTGCGTCGAAAGTTAATATATAAATTTATTGAGATTAAACTTCAATTTTAATTAGAGAATAATACCAAAAACACATTTGGAAGTGTATTTAACTTTTGTCCTTGTAGATCTTTCACTTCTAACTCTTCAATTTTTGAAAATGTAAAGATAATGAGACGTTTACTTACAATTTTATTTTCTGGGGATAATAGTTTTTTTTTTTTTTTTGTCCATACTCATGAATGGTATTTAATTTAATATTTAAAGATGTGTTCATATTCAGTGGGCTTGGCAGCAGTCAGCTTTATGCAGCCTCATGTATAGGTCCAAGTCCCCATAACTGTTATATTTCCCTGGACAAAAAAATAAAAAATGTTACTTTAATGGACTGTCTACATGAATTGGGCTTCTTGGCCAGTGAGTCCTTAGAGATCCAAGTGTGATATGTATAGAAACAACAGAGATCATAAGGAATCTTAGGTTTTTGTTCATTGAAAAATTACTTGTTTTTAAGAATTTTTCTATAAGTATGTTTGACTTGATTTTTCCTTTATAAGAAAAGAGTAGTTAAATTTTTTTTGGGTCAAATAATATTTAAGTTGATGATGAAAAGAAGCCTTATAGAATAAAATGATATTAGGAACTATAAGAATCGAAATTTCGTATTCAGATTCTGGCAATGTCATTTATACTTGGATTCTCCCTGTTATAAGTATCTTATGTAAATAAATATATAAAAAAAGACTTTATGTCAGGTGTTATTTTTCGATAAAACTTAGGTGTAATTCTTTTTGTCAGGTGTTATTTTTCGATCACAGATAGAGTTTCATATCAGAAAATGGACTTTCAAAGCCCTCCTGTATTAGGTGAGTTATTAATTGAAGAATAACAAAAACGATCTTGTCCTAAGAAAAAAAAATGTTACCAAATTAAAATCAAAACCTGATAGGACAGATTTATTATATTAGTTGAGTTGCTCACAAGAAGTCAGTCTGGACATCATCTCAAACAAGGTATCTTTCGATGTGTAAGACAATAGGCATAAGTTGCAAAGAGTCACAACCACCAAACAGCAATCATGGTTCATTATATCTTAATCATTTATATATATATTGTCTACTAATGAGAGATACATATATGCAATAATAATTAAAAAAAAAAAAAGATCAATACAATACATATAAAAAGAAATATTTCTAAAACTAATTGCAAATGACTACGCACATTAGTCAGTGAAGTTGATGATAAAAACAAAAAAGGCCCAAGCCCAAATAGAGGGAATGTGCAAGTAGGTTGCAATTGAACAATTGACGTGTTTCGATTGAAGGGATAGTTTGCGGATCAGACTATTCGGGTAAACTTATCCAACAATACTTTTAGGAGAAGAAAATACGAAAACAAAAATGAATTGAATTTTTTTATAAACTCAAATTAACTTATACACAAGTTAATTTGTAGAATTTCTCTCATCTTGTAGAAAAGTTATATGATAGAATTTCTACAAATTAGCTTATATATAAGCTAATTTTAGTTTATTGAAAAACTCATTTTATTTTTTCTTTTTCTAGAAGTGCTTTGCAAGACCTAGCATATTTTAATGATTAATTCTGCTTGCTGTACACATGCGATTAAGTCTCCAAATTGTTAGAATTACCCCCAAAACATTCAGTCAGTTTTTTTTTTTTATCGACAAATATTAGTTTTTTTGTTAGCTTGGAGAATTCGAACCCTCGATCTCTCGTCCCTTCCCTTCTCCTTTAATTACTAGACCAGTCTTATAACTCCAATATTCAGTCAGTTAGTCAACTCTCGAGTATGTAATTTGCAGTAGTCTTACGTAGCATTTTGTTGTGAAAAGGAGCCATAGATTTTGGGCTTGTTTGAGTTTAACGGTCCGGGAATATTCTCATTCTCATTATTATTTTTCTCTTCAACTTTAGCCTTTTGAGTGATCCAATTTGGGAAACTTCTTCGTTAAATAACATTGCTCCCTTTGTGTGGCATTGAATTCACTTAAATAAAACATGTGAAAGCTGGTTCCAGATCTTTGCAGTTTCAAGGTGCTGATCGATATCATGTCTTTCATCTTAATTAGATTCAATATCACGCTTCTTCATCAGCAGTCAGCACAGAAAATTCATGGTTTTAGAATTTTAATATACATCAACCAGTATCTCAAGAAAATAAAAAAGGAAACAATCTGTAACATTGGGGGGGTGCACTGACACAAACAGATACACACTCAAACCATATGGCAAAGTATAAAAAAAAAAAAAAAAAAAATCATCTGTAAGATATAATTTTAAATATTAAACAACAGATATATTAGATTTTCGTTAGCACTCACAAGTGAAAATGTAAGGTACTAAATCCAATGTCCTGTCACCATAATTAATTGTCTATTTGCTAATTAGAGAAATAGTGCTAGTGCAACACTTGTTAATACTTCTTATCCCTCGGTATTATTTTCATCTTATTGTCTCGTATCATTAATCTTATTAATTATTTATTTTTTCTGTTTTTATCTTTCTTTGAATGTCTATAGTACTTTAGTAGTAAAAAGTGTTTACATTACTTGAGTGTCAATGAATCATTTTCCATGGAGAAAATTTAGTGTTTTTAAAAACTATTGAGTAGTAAAAAATCACATCTGAAATGTAGAAATTAGAACTATTAGATTTTTAATAAATATGAAAAAACACATAAAAAAATGTGAAATTAAACACACTAATTTTCATTCCAAGGTATCAAACATTTTTTAGTGGTTACTATTTAGTATATAGCCATAACATTTCACAATGCTCATGACAAATCTCAAATCTCTCTCCTCTGACACCTTCTATTTAGTACCACAATGGTCCATATATTATAAAAATATAAAAGATACCTTTCATTTCATGATAGCAGGAAAAGTTGGATTTACGGGTAAGCTCACCCTTTTGAGTCCACACCCACATCACTTTCAATCTGTTTAACCCGCTCATTGAACTCGCAATTTAAACGGGCTTCATAAACGAGCCTGCTTGCATCCACAAAATAAAAAAATGAAAAAGAGCAGAAAAACAATTTTAAAAAATCCAAAATTAAAAAAAAAAAAATAGCAAGTCAGTAAAAGTGGAACAATCAATTTCGTAACCAATTCAGTAAATAACCAATTCAGTAACAACAACCAATTCAGCACATGCTTTTGTTATATGATCAAATGAGTTTAATAGTGGTGCATTTTTTTAACAAGAATTAAGGAAAATATTGAATCAATCAATTTCATAGTAAAAGTGGGACATGTTTGTTGTGGGCTAGTACCACTTGCTGAACGCAAGAGTGAAAATAAAATGAAGAATGCCGCTTAAGAGAATGAAGGACTTGAATGTCGCTTAAAAATAGTTTTTTTTTTTAAAAAAAATAAGGCATTAGAAATTTCGTGGGCTGTCAGTAGAGATCGCAGTAAAACCCATTTAACCCATGAGTTAAACGGACAGGGTTAAAAACCTCGCATTTAAAATGGGTTCATAAAATTGATGCCCATAGCTTGTGCGGGCTGTGGGTTATGTAGGCAATCTGCAGGTCTAAATCCAAATACCCAGCTCTAGCAAGTTACTAGGGAAACAGGGTGTAGAAAGCAGAGAAAATAGGATATGGAATTTTGAATGTTTTAATATTTCTATTTAACTTTTTGGTGAACATTACATCAAAACTTTGCCAGTTGCCATGGGGCACTTTCTACCCATACCACATGTGGTTCACTAGTGAATCACAAATTAAATACCATCAAATATAATTTAAAATAAAGGAATGATTGAAATATATTATTTTAAATTATATTTTTATTGTAACAAATGTCATTTAAAACCTTGGGTCATAAGAGGAAGTGACACCCCAAAGTCAATTGTCGTCGTTGGCACCTAAGCTCGAAGAAAGTGGCATCGTTGTTGTGAGATAAATTGCTATAGTTGGTGTTGACTGTTGAAGCCCGAAGGAAATAACACCCCAAAGTTGTTTGTGTTTCCCTTGTTGTGGCACCCTGAAGAGAGGGCAGCCCTAGATCCATAATAAGAAGTGGCACATTGAAGCTTTTTGTGTCTGCCATTAGCCATGGAGAGAATTTTTTGTTTTACTATGTTGTCTCCTTTGAAATTTTCAATTTTTATCCCATAACTGACATGAGTTTTGGTCCTGTTGTGCTACCCTTCTGGATTTTGATTGTCCAAAATAGAGAAATATAGGGATTTTTGTCAGTAATGATAATTGTACTGTGTACATGCCAAAATACTATGAAAGTTGGCTTTGTGACCCGAACCTCCCTGATTCGCCTGAAGTTCTCCTTATCAACGTCCTTGTCGTCGTCGAGAAAAAACGAAACCAATGCAATGACTCAAAAAGGTTGCAAAGGAAAATTGGGGGCTGCGTGTGAACGGAGAAGATGGATGATGACAAGTTTAACATTGGAGCTCCGAAAACTAGCTTCGGTGAAAACCCGACTTACATGTTGTCGGGTAACAGTGCAAAATTGTGAGTAGGGATGGCAAAAAAATCCATATCCGTGGATATCCGCGAATAAAATCCGTCACGGATAGAAGATGGATAGTATAAACGGATACCCTCGGATAACGGGTACGGGTTTTTTATTTACCCGCTCATTAACGGGCGGGTACGGGTATCATATTATCCGTGCCCGCGGATACCCGTTACCCGTAAAATTACTAAATTACCCTCATATATATATATATATATATATATATATATATATATATATAAAATTTAAAATCACTAATTTTTGCTTTTGATACTAGTAAATATTATGTCTAGAGATTCAAAATCATATTATAAGATTCTTATTTCTTTGATTTTTTTTAATTAAAGACATGTAATTTTCACATGAAAATTCAATTAACTACACATTTGATTCTTTATTCTTCTTGTAGTAAATAATATGATTTTATTTCCAAATTTTATTGCACATAAATGATCTATTTCTTAGTATTTCTTCTAAAAAAATCACCTTTTTTTTTTTTTTAAAATATATTTTTTTTAATATGAAATATCCATGGGTATCCACGGATACCCGCGGATATAAGAAAAACCTGCGAATTTTTTTCAAACAGATATCCGGCGGGTAACGGGACGGATTTTCTCCGGCGGATCGGGTAGCGGGTAATCACTATCCGTGCCCGACCCGACCCGTTGTCATCCCTAATTGTGGGGCTTCTTCCCTACTATAAATGACGAGATGAAAATTTCTGAGTTATATTTCATATTAACGTTTTTTTTTCTTCTAAGAAAAAAATAATGAATTTTTTACTTAAATTTGGCTTAATTTGAGTTCACCAATTATTTAATTTAATCTAGCCTACAAAATCAAATAATATGAATCAAATAGATCTACATGTTACTAACTGCGAAATGGCATATATACGAGCCCCAGAAAGGGTTGCCAACAGGAACAAAGACAATCATAGAACATGTTTAACCAAATTGAAAAGCATCTGGAGGTGTCTTTCTAGGGATTACACTTTGCTGTTGTTAAAGAGGATGGTAAGTTTTATTTCCCAGCTCCATATTTTTCCATATATTTTAAGGGAGGGTTTACTTGTCACTTCACTGATATGTCAACAAAAATATTAATTTTTTAATCAAAAGTACCTATTTTTTTAATGGTTCACCGTGAACCATTTGGTGAACAAGTTCACCCTAGAATCCGCCATGACACAGACAATAAAAACATAGTACATTGAAGAAGTATTCAATGGCTATTGTTATATTCACTCTCCATTTTTGCTAAGCACACTCTCATTCCCTTTTTTAAAATCAAATTACTTAAATAATCTTTCTTTTTCAAACCTTCTTCTCTCCCTCGCACACTCTCTCTTTCATAGCAACAACACATTTCCCCCCCTTTCATCATACTCCCTCTTTTCTTTCACTTCCTTCATCCCCCTTTAATCTCTTGCTCTGATCTCTCTTTATTCCTCTCTTGCTTTAGCATTAGGGTTTTTTCATCCTCCAAACTCCAATATAGTATGTTTACGCTCCCAACTACTTTTCTTCCTTATTTATTTTTGTCCATTCACACAAACACCATTAATGTCTCTCATTTTATATATGTAATAACGTATGACTAGATCTTAAATTTGTTCAAGTTGCTACAATGGAGCGCCTCTTAGAGTCGTCCAAATTGAATGACCAATATCAACTATATGTTTTCTCCATTTCAATTGCTTATCTATTGTACAGTTTTTCCTTTATATAGGTTTTTAATGGTCTTACTGTTTTGCTTGAGGATATATATATATATATATATATATATATATATATATATATATATATATATATATATTTACATTCTAGAAAGTACTTTCCAAAACATAATATTCTGGAAAGTACTTTCTGGAATACAATTTTATTTTTTAACTTTAGATTAATTCATTTAGACTTTAGTACTTAATTTTTTCTTCTATTTTTGTCTTTTTTTTCTTCATTAAATTTAATCTTCTTATAAAATTGGTCATATTTATCATGTACTTTTAATCAAATTTTTAGTAAAAAAATTAATAAGACATAAAAAATGTAAGTATAGAAAAAATTAATATTAAACAAAATAAATGTTTAATAATTAAAGAATAAGAAACATTATTACCTGACATTAATATAAAATAAAAAAATTATATAAAATAACAATAATTAGAGATAAAAACTTGAAAAAAGTGGTTGGTCTAAATGGTACTGGGCTCAGTCTCATTAAGTATGGTATTAAATTCGAATCTTGTGAATGTAAAAAACGTGGTTAGGAGGAGATACCCCACTAAAGATGGTATTCCCGAACCCTAAAGGGGATACTCTACACCAATATCATGGTGACAAAAAAATGATAATTTTTTTTTATCATAACTTGATTATCCAAACCAAATCAAACCGATTTGATCTTAATCAGATCAGTCTGATTTGGATTAGCAATTTTTTTTTTTTAAATCCGAATCAAACCAACCCAATTAAATTAGATAGATTTGAATTTGATTTTATTCTAAACTCGAACCAATTCAATCCGTGAACATCCCTAACACTCAAGCATTGAATGTGCAATTCAACTTTTTTAACCACGTTAGATGACACAAGCTAATAATGGATAAACTAAATTGATAGATCATGTATAATTTTAGAGATCATTTTGTTCTTTTTTAATTTCATATATCAATTTGACCGATCATTATAATTTCATAAATTAAATTAATTGATAATTTGCAGTTTTAGAGATTATATAATCATTTTGTTAATTTCAAAAAGTAATTTGACATATTATTATAATTTTAGGGATTAATTGATTATTCACTCGTGTACTATTTTTATTAATCTTTCATACATAATTATTTTATATTAAATAATATTTATTTTAAGATATTTATTTTTATAAGTTAACTATTTAAAAAATAGGATAAATGATCATTTTGATCCCTGAATGTATAAATCGGTGATAATTTAATCTTAGAAAAAATGAAAATTTTGATTTAATATCTAAATGTGTAAAAAGTACGATAATTATGTCCTGTTATACAACTTAATGATAAATTAGTCCATAAACTTTCCAACTTAATGCCATGAAACATAAAGGCAGAACATAATCATAGCACTTTTTACGCATCAAAGACTAAATCAGAAACTAAATTAAGCACTTGAGAATTAAAGGTTGGTCTCTTCCGGGGCCGAAAGTGTAGGCCCATAATTAGCGTGCATCGGACGCAGTTCAATGATGGTCAATGAAAGAGCGAACGGTGGAATTGTGGAAAGAGGGGACGGGCCCACAACAAGATTCGCAACAGATATGGATTGGTGAAAATTGGAAAGCATAGGTTAATTTAAAATTTAATAGAATCACTTGGAAAGATATTTCTCTTGCACATTCTTTGTAGTTTTTTTGTTTTTTTAAGTGAATGGAATTTTTAATATTTTAATATGTTTATTCACATTTGTAATTTTTTATTCTATTTTTAAATTTATTATTATTTATATAAAATAAAAATATATATAACTATGATAATATAATTGATTGGTAAAAGAATTTAGTAGTATATCTAATGAATAAATATTATATTTTTTTACTGCAATAAATATTATATTTAAACACTATATTATACAATTTGTATAAACAATCTAATGGAATATAGTTAGATTAGATTGAGTTCACTAATTTTTTATTACGCAACATGACCTGAATCAACCCAATTTTATTTGGGTTAGTTTGGGTTAGATAGTCAAATTGACTAATTAAAATAATAATATATTCTAGAAATTCGAAAAGATCATAAAAAATTAGAAAAATGAATTACCTAACTAGTTCGAATATAATTAGGTACCTCATTTTTTATATTTTTTTTTAAAGAGAGAGATAAAACAATTTATTGACTCCAATGGTGTCTAATATCTTCTTGTTATGCGTTTCTTAATGTTTCATATATGATTACATACTAACTAACACTGTTTTGCTTTCTAATGTGGTGTTAAATGAAAATGAATAAACAATTGAACATCAATTGACAATTGTTGCCAGAGAGAGATTAATTCTACTGTTATACTTAACATTTTGTTCATATTAGTCTATGTACCGCTTACATTATACATGTTCCTTCTAAGTGCACGCATCTAAGAATCAATTGAGAACATCAATTGAAAACATAGCCACAATTTTGTTTTCTTTGTAGTCATTCTTAGGACTATGACACACACATAACATATTGAAATAATTATAATAATTATTATTTTATCATTAACTAGTGTTTTAGCTTGTGCATTGCATGAGCATATTCAAATTTTCACTATCTTATTTATATAGTCAATAGAAAAAAATTTGAAACAAAAAACAAAGGATTATATAATACGTCAAGAAAATTTTTAAAAAAGAGATAATTATAAAAGAAATTAGAAACTACAAAATTAAAAAAAAAAAAGATAAGGGAAGATGTTTTGAATTAAAGATTTGAAATTATTGATGAAAGGGGTAAATTTTCAAAATTAAAAAATAGAGTTATAAAACTGATAAAAGAAACTAAAAAAAGCCCAAAAGATTATAGACTATAAAATTTGAAAAAAAAAAAAGATTGTATAGCACATCAAAAGAAAAAAGAGATAATTATAAAAGAAATTAAAAACTATATAAAAAAGAGAAGATGTAACAATGTAACTTTAATTTTTTAATATTAACTTTGAAAATTGAAAAGTAAATTGAACTAAGAATTTGAAATTATTGATGAAAGAGAAAAATCTTCAGAATTATAAAACAAAGTTAAAAAAAACTGATAAAAGAAATATTAAAAAAAGATAGCATCATATATATATTGTGAATGTGGGTAGTTACAAAAATTGATAAGAGAAATTTTATGAGAGTGAACTACACTACTTGATGAGATGAGAGTATTCAAACAAATGGGAGTGAATGTAAGGGAGAGTAGGAAGAGTGAAGCAATGAGTTCAAACTTTAATTTCAAATTATGTAACTAAAATAGAAGGATTTTAATAAATTTGTATTATTTTGTTTTTTTATACAACTGTACTTTATTTTTTATTTTTTTATTAAAGTTACATTAAATATTTTAATAAATGAAAATAGTTTTCTTTCAATTTTTTTTTTGTAATATATATTCATTAAATATAATATTCATTTAACGAACAAGTTATTAAAAGCATATAAGGTAATGAGAGTGAGGGAGGTGAGATAAGTAAATCTTAGCCATATATACACAAGTTATCAAAATTGTTTTAATTAGTTTAAATTAGTTTTAATTATAACCATCCTTTGGAATTATACAATTAAAATTTGATTATATTATGCTCTCATCTTTCATATGATATCAATACCCAAAAAAAATAATTATATGATATGCTTTCTTTAAAAGTTGAAAATGAGTCGAGCCAAGTTTAATCAAACTTGATTTGACTCGATAAAAATTCAAAGCTTGACTTAAGTTTAATATGAACCTTTTTAGCTTGAACTCAATTCGATTCAAGCTCGCAAACTATTTAATTCAAATCATTAGCTAGATTCAATTTAAAATTATGATCGTGTTACATATTTTTATCTATTTATTTATTTCATACAAAAATAAAATTAATATGAAATTAATTAAAAAATAAATTATATATATATATATATATATATATATATATATATATATATATATATATATATATATATATATATGAACCAAATAAGTCAAGTTATATACAATTCAGGTTTAACACATTTAGTTTATGAATAAAGTAGTTCAATGAAGTATATTTTATACATCAATCTAAATATTTTTATATTAATGTACCAAAAAAAAAGATTCTTATATTAATAATTAATTCGAAATCACTTTATATATAAATTTTAAGTAATTATTATTAAAGTCATTAATTTTAATATACATAATAATTTATGATGAAATAATAATGTAAAATTCTTCTGCATTATAAATATATTTAAATGAAATTGTAAAAACTATAACTTTGAAGTATTTAGGTTTAATTATTCTTTTTGTCTTTATAGTTATAACAACTTTTCCTTTTAGTTCCTATAATTTAATCCATCTTATTTTGATCCTATAGTTGTAATTTTTTTAATCTTTTTGATTCTTGTTATCTAAAGTCACCTAACATAATTACATATAGATATTTTAAAATCACTATAAAATTGAAACTAGCAATGTAAAACTGTCAAAAAAAAAAAAATTGTAATCCTACAAGGTTTGTCCCAATGCCAACAAGATTTTCAACTCGTTCATGAAAGCCATTGTGTTGGAAAAAAACATGGTTGAGATGAAAAATCTCACTAAAGGTGATTAAGGTTTCTCGACAGAAATTAGTCATCGACAAAACACAAAGTCGATGATAGGTTCACACGAATAAGATAGTTACAGAAAAAACCTATAGGAATTAAAAGAGAAAGTTGTTGTAACCATAAGATCTAAAATAATAATTAAATCTTCACAAAAAAAAGGAGTAATTAAATCATGATCAATTTTATATAAATCATTTTTATTTAAAATATTGTTTCTCTTTATTAATCAAATCAGTAATAATAACTGATAAAACAAAATCAAATCAATAATAAAGATTTTGCAGGAAAAGATTACCTCCTTAACAATATTTCAAACTTGCTAATTTGCTATTGACAGTAGAGGTGGCAAAACGGGCCGATCGGCCACTAACTCGCCGAAAACGGGCCAACTCGCCCCGCCCACATTTGAAATGTGGGTTGAAAGTGCCTTAGCCCTTAGTTAGAGTCAGAGACGAGACGACGTCGTGCGACTTGGACTCGTGTCTCGTGCTGTGCTGTGCTGCTCACTCCCTATTCCCTAACTTAATAAAAAAAATAATTATTAATTTAAGCAGGTTAGCGGGCCAACCCGTCTCGGCCCGCCTTCAGCCCGTTTTTTGGCGGACCAAGTCGGGGCGGATTACATCGGGTATGCGGGTTCAAAATGTTGGCCCGCCCCTGCCAAAAAATACGGGTCAAAATGGGCCGGCCTGTCGGGTTGGGCCCGTTTTGTGCCACTTCTAATTGACAGAGACATATAACCTAATTCACAGAAAATCAGTGATAAAGATATTTTAAATAAAAAAACACTTTTTTTCCGTAAAAAAAAAATAAAATAAAAAAACACTTTTTATACGAAAATGAGCAAATAGAAACAGTCCCGGAATTTACTCAAAACAGAAAAATAACAGAGAAGGAATGATATAAATCCATATCCTCCCTCCTGGTCTTTGTCTTCTCCGCCCCCACTCACCCACCCCACACACACCCTCCCTCTGAGTCGGTCGAGTTGAATCGGTGAGTCAGTCAGTGAACAGTCGAGCCATGTCGGACGAAGAGCACCATTTTGAATCCAAGGCCGATGCCGGAGCCTCCAAGACCTATCCCCAGCAAGCCGGCACCATTCGCAAGAACGGTTACATCGTCATCAAGGGTCGTCCCTGCAAGGTACCAGATTTTCATCCACCCCTGTCGTTTTTGAGGATCTTATGTCGTTTTCATTCTTTGCCCTCCTTAAATTTATTTAAAATAATTATCCTGGGTTTTTGGATTATTGTGGTTTTGGTCACGATTAAGTGTGTTTTAGGCGATTTGGCTTTCGAGATCTATTGCTTCATATGTGCCTCGTTGTTTGTGCCGTTGATTTTGATGATTGGATTAGGGTTTGTGGACTCTTATGACTCATTTGGTGGAATTATTTCAGTTCACTGGAGAAACAAAATTATGTCTTTAAAAAAATTATTTGTTGAAATCTCAAGTTTAATTTCTGTGTTCAATTTCTTTAAGACCCGTGCTTTGATCTAAGCAACCTATGTTATGTATTGTCTCTTGAACATTGATTTTGAATTAGTGGTATTTATTTATTTATTTTTATTGATTCTGATTGATGCGTGTGAATGGGTTTCTCTGTGACAGGTTGTTGAAGTTTCTACTTCCAAGACTGGTAAGCATGGACATGCTAAGTGCCACTTTGTTGGGATTGATATTTTCACTGCCAAGAAGCTTGAAGATATTGTGCCCTCTTCCCACAACTGTGATGTATGTTCCTTTTAATGTTTTATGTTTCTTCAGTTCTGTTATTTCTTTCTTTGATGACACTTTATATTGGAACTTTTGCTGTTCTGAAATTTTGTATATTTGCTTCTTATTCCAGGTTCCCCATGTGAATCGTACTGATTACCAGTTGATTGATATTGCTGAGGATGGATTTGTGAGTTTCTATTTCTGTTTACAATTCCTTTGATTCACTGACTTAGAGCCAGAGTTTGGTTTTGTGTAGTTTTTTCATTTCCTGTTTTCACATATAATTTTGAAAATGTCACCTTGTTTTTAATTTATAATGTGTTTCTTGTATTTAAACAACAACAATAAAGCCTTATTCCACTTGGTGGTCTTTGGTTATGTTTCTTGTATTTAAAGATGAGTTTAATTTTGATACAGTCAGTGAAAAGATTTTTACATTGTCAATTATTAAGGTGAGATTGGCTATGTTTCTTGTATTTAAAGATGAGTCTAATTTTGATACACCACCAGTGTAAAGAGTTTTACACCGTCAACTGATTAGAAGTTGTCCTAGATATGATTTTTAAAGTAATATAAAAGTCAGTAATTTTCAATTATATCTGTGATTGGATGACAGTCACTGTTAGTGTATTCATATAATTATATTCTTTAAAAATTTGTATTCATATTCCAATTAATTTCTATGAAGGTTTCTTTAAGAAATGATAAAACTAACCAAAATGTCCTGAATCTTATACAATCTTTGGAAATAAAGTGACTTGGATGTAATCTCATGTAAACATTAAAAATGAAAATAAAATAATGTTCTCTCCAACTAAAAAGCTCTACTCCTGTTGCTATTGTCTGAATTTATACTCGAGTGATATAACATGTAAACATTGAAGATAAAAATAGAGATGTTCTCTCCAACCAAAATGCTCTAATCTTTGTCAGTATTATCTGAATTTATTCTTGAATGATGTTATAGATTAGCTTGCTTACTGAAAATGGGAACACCAAGGATGACCTGAAGCTTCCTACCGACGAGAGTCTGCTTACTCAGGTATGTAGAAATCTACTGTTTTGTGTGTTGCATTTGCAGCCTGCAAGTTTATATCCTTGGATACATTGTCTATGTACTAAAACACACTGTAATTCCTATGTTAAATTCACCTGTTTATTGAGTGATAAACTAATAATGTATCATTTATTGGTAACTGCAGATAAAGGATGGATTTGCTGACGGTAAGGACCTTGTTGTGTCAGTTATGTCTGCAATGGGTGAGGAGCAGATCTGTGCCCTGAAGGATATTGGGCCAAAGAACTAGCCTCAATTGCTGGTAGTTTGTTGTTTTCATTTAAGAAAAAGTTATATATTTTTGTGTGATCTTGTTGGAGATTCTAGTCAAACTAGTTTTACCAACTGTGTTTATGGATGTGACAGAAACTGTTTTAACATTTTTTCGTTTTGATGTTGTCTTGACATTTTCTGATAAAATACAAGGAGTCTGTTATCAGAAATTATCTTTGTTTTGACTAATTTTGCATTTTAACTGCATCAGTTACAACAAATTCCAACAAAGCTACCAATTTGTTTTTTTTTAAAAGGATTTTAAGATTTTGCCAAGTTACAAATATCCGTTTGAGTATTTGTAATTCTCTCGACTTATATAAATACATGTAACTTAGTTTGAAGTTCGTCTCTATCTATATTAAAAGTTGTAATATTGTTGATAATTGTAATTGACGTTCATAAGATGTTTTGGGCAAAAGTGAGAATTTGGATAATTTTCAGTAAAACTGATTTGTGAATCCTACTTTTTTTTTCTTTCTTTTTCTCACGAACACTTGAATAAACTGTATTTGTATGCACCCCATCAAGGTCAAGTTTGAACATGGGTTTGGTTCACTGTGAAGTTTGAAGGGTGACGTTGCATTATTATGCATAGTGGCTCCAATTAAACACTCAGATTACTCAAACTAGACCTCTCCTCTCTGCAGTGTAGCCGTTTCCTTTTACGACCCTATATCACAGAGCAAACTCCAAAGAGCCCTATTGATTAAATTCCCCTGTCTGCACATGCTAGTGCTAACCACTTAATTCAGAGAACCCTCTTGATTAAATATCTCTATCTGTTGAGAAATTATTAGGTTATAGCCTTATAGGAAACTATTAGTCTCCATTAATCTTCACAACACCTAATTGAGTGTTATTGATCCTTTTTATGATGTTATTGGCGAAATAATTTGACATTATTTTACAATAAAAAATATTTATTAAATAAAATTTTAATTTTATGTAAAACTTTTTAACACTGTCCTAATAATATTAATAGAATTTTTATGTATGTAGTTATTATTAATTTATAGTAAATATTGACTAATTAGATTTAAATTGATTTTTCTTATAAAAATTTGAATCTCATAAGTCATATTCTAAATACCAATTTTTGATCAGATATTCTAAATATCAATTAGCAGAATTTTTATTTATTAAAGTATTAAATATCATTATAACATTGAATAAAATTAAGTGAATCCAAACGAAATTTACTATGTAAAAAGTTGTTGTATCTAAAACAAAATTAATTATCTCAGTCGCTTTTTTTGGCAATATAACCCAAATAAAAATTGATTCTGATTATAATCCATTATACATATAATTATTGAATTTATCTAATTTTTGCAGCTATGTCATATTTTCAAAATTGCAAATTTGAGTTTTAATTATTGAATCAATTTTTTTTAGGAGTTATATTTATTTTTATTAAAAGACATGATGACTTCTTCAACATCTAGTATTGGAATTTATTTTTTATTAACTAATTTTAGTTTGTGCATTACACATGATAAACATTTATTTTTATATAACTAAGCTTTAGAATAAATAAATATTTTTAAATATTTAATTTATATTATAATTAAAATTCATAATAAATAAATATTTATGAACATTTAAATTATATTGTACATTTACATATAAATTATATATTAAATTTATAGTAAATAATTAAAATTATGATATAAGACTATTTTAAATTGAAACAACTAGATAGATAAAAAATAAATATACAGAAAAAAGAGAATAGTTTGAAATTGACGGATATATTTTTTGGCTAGTTGTGGGAATGGTGTATGAAATGCACTTTCATAACAGAAAAAAGATATAGAGTTTTTTTTTATTAAGAAAGGAGTGAAAATCTCAGCATCATATCCAAGTTGTAGACTTTAATTTGTAACATAAGAATATATTGTTTTTATTCATTTCAAATACTATTTCTTGAATTAGAGAGTTTAATTTTAATTCAATTTAAATTTTAAATGTTGATTCACTATATTAAATTGAAGATAATTTTCTTTTTTAAATAAACTAAAATTTTTAGACTACTCCTTAAAAAAAAAAAATTAAGACTATTATAGTTTTGATCAATTTTAATTGAATTTAACTTTTAAATTTTAAATTTTGATATATCATGTTAAGATTACAATAATTTTTTTAAGGTTGATCAAGATTGTAATATAATTATTTTTTATTCCTTTCAAATACTATTTCTTGATTTAGAGTTTAATTTCAATATAATTTAAATTTTAAATGTTGAAATATACACCATATTAAATTGAAGATACTTTTCTGTTGTAAATAAACTAAATGTTTAAGATCATTGTCGTTTAGACTTTAGATGAATTTTAATTTGAATTTAATTTTCAAAATTTAAATTTTGATATATCATATTAAGATTATAATAAAATTCTGGTAATTAATTAAGATTATAATTCGTATTGCACAAAATATCTCGTTTACTTGTAATTTTAAATCTTTTATCTCTAAAAAGATTATTATCTCTATCTATAGTTTTGTTTGCACAAGTATAAGGTTCAATAGTTTTAGTGTTGACCCTCACCTGTTAGCAAAGAAGATGAAAACCAAGTCTACCCTCCCTGACGAATTGATCCAAGAAATTCTGTTGAGATTGCCGGTAAAATGTGTATTGCGTCTGAAATGTGTGTGTAAGTCATGGCTTTCTCTTATTTCCGATCCTGAGTTTGCTAAATCCCATTTTGACTTAGCCGTTGCACCCAGCCACAGACTTGTTGTCAAGTTCAACAATGATTTGGATTCCAATGTTAATTTTGTTGACATAGAGGATGATTCTGCAGTAGTCTATAACCTTCCAAATCCAAGACCCATTCCCATTCAGAAGCTTGGATGCAGTTCCAGAGTAAATGTTGAGGGTTCATGCAGAGGATTTCTACTCTTAACCGCTGCGTCTTACAACTCAATTTATTTTGTCATATGGAATCCGTCAACTGGTCTGCAGAAACGATTTAAAAAAGCGTGGTCCAAGCTTCCATACTTATGTGGCATTGGGTATGACTCATCAACGGATGACTACGTGGTGGTACTGATAGTGACTATGACTACGGAGGTCGATTGTTTCTCGTCGAGGACCAATTCATGGAGCTGCACCAAGGGTACTACTGTTCTTCAGTATACATGGGATGGGTTACGACATGGGTTGTTTTTGAATGGGGCTCTTCATTGGTTGCTTTACTCCTCCGACGACAACGATGATAATGATTGCAAAATTATTGCATTTGATGTGGCGGAAAGGAGTTTATCAGAGATTCCGCTGCCACGTGGATTGGAAAAATACTTCTGTCATTTGAGGGTGATGGGAGGATGTCTGTGTCTATGTGTTAAGGGTACAGGGACTGAACTGCCTTATCAAATGTGGACGATGAAGGAATACAAAGTACAGTCGTCTTGGACTAAGTCATTTGTTTTCTCTAATGTCGAATTTCTCCCAATATACTTTGCCAAAAATGGTGACATTGTGGGACAGGAGCGTACAGCGGTAACGAGACTTAAAGGCGGCGGTACTGACGAAGGCGAGCTGCCGGAGCATCGCACATTTAAGCCGGTGTGGGTGGACTTCAGATATAGTTTACTGCACCATGGCGTGCATCGAGAGAGTTTGCTATCACTTCCTAGTGACTCTGACAAATTAAAAAGTGAAGATGAACAACTATAACAGACCAGAAGAATTAATTCATTTTTATGTTGTGTTCTTCAATTTTTTTTTTTATATTTTTATTAGCAAATGTTAGTTGTTAATTTGTTAGTTTTTGTTAATGGAGGGTTCGAACTCACGACCTCTCCTACTCTCCTTTCTCCCTTCACCACCAAGCCTACCTTATAACTCCTATGTTCTCCAATCCTTTAATTTCACCATTTTATATATTACTATTCAACATGCATAATCAAGCTGTGATTGAATTTGTCTTGCATGTCTTTGGTTTAATCTGTTCTTCATATTGATGTTGATAATTTCGTGATATCCCTGAAGATACATTCATGTACAATGAATGAATAAATTATTGTTTCAGAAGAACCTGCTAATGTTTCCATTCTTATTTTCTCTTCCTCTGTCCAGATTTTATTTATCTGCATAATGTATGATCATGAGGCAAGAAATTTTCATAGTTAGCAAACATGATCTTTTTTATCTTCTGTTTTGATGTTAGGAAGATATGGGAAAGTTTGTTAATGGAACCTTTTACTCATCTCAAGATTGGGAGGTTTGGCTGCGTGTCAATTTGGAGGATATAAGGATGGTTCATGGGTACCATTGGAATGTTGTTTTTGGTGTTGTTAGGCGATGAAAAAGGATCGTTTCTTTTTGCTTATGCTTTGTGATCTTGTTCAATTTTGGCAGCAGAGTTATCAGTTATGGGGTATTTGGCATGGTTTGAATTTGGTTCAGAGTGGAGGTTTCCGTAGAATTATTGTTTATTCTGATTCTAAGGTTATTACGATAAATTTCTTGATACGTGAGCTCAGTGCATGTTTTTCGTGAAGCAAATCAAGTGATAGATGCTTTGGCTAGGTTTGGGTTGGATATGGAGTCTTCTTCTCGTATTTTTGATATTATTCCGTCTTTCATTTCAAATACCTTAATGGTTGATATTGCTTGTACTAGTTTTTCTAGAAGTTTCTAGGTTCTTAATATATTCTCATTCACCAAAACCAAAAAATAAAAATAAAATATAGTAACATTGTCTTAAACCCTACGTATCAATGCAACATGAATCTTTTCCCAGAGCAAATTCCTTGATCTTTTAATTGATTATCCTTTTATTTATTATGAAATTAATTTCTGAATTATTCAATATGCATGATTTTTTATCTAAAAAATATAATAATAAATAAAATCTTTCCATTCAACTTGATTGATAATAAAATAAACACCAGAAAAATAAATAAATGAGTAAGTAAAGTAAAAAAATAAAGTGGTGTCTCTTTGTATATGCAGCTTAGCTCTCTCCGACTAAGGTATTTATTGTAAGTTTTGGTCTGAATCTGTTTATGCTTAAGGGGAAACAAATGAAGGTGGTTTAACGTGACAGCAATTGGGAACAAATTTTGACCATTAAACTTCATTCGTGTGCTCAATTTGGTTTCATTGGCATATTTTTTGGTCACACAGATTTGGAACTTTAAGTACCTTTTTTGTTGAAATTGGTAATTATCCACAATATTATCACATGATTGTTTCGGTGAAGGTATCTAATTCTATTTGATTGCTAATTTGTGTGTGTTGGTAAAGTAAAATTTTAAAATAGTTTCAATATGTGAGGCTGCCTTAGTTCTTAGCGAACTGATATATTTTCTGTCATGTCACCAATTTTTTATGTGAAAATTTGGCATACTGATTAATCCTATGATCTAGAATCAATGTAAGAGATAGATAAGAAAGGTTTGATAATCAAATATGTTCAAAAATGGATTCTGTTTTTGTGCTTCTTGCATATATTAGGGTAGGCAAAAGCATATCCTTAAATTTTATGGTGATTTGGGTAACCTACACAACCATTAAATTTTCAATGACTATACCTAATGAGTACTATTTGTTTCCAACAGTGAGAAATATGTTACGCTTTTCCACCCTAGATTCCGTCCTAAAAGATATTGGTAACAACTAATACAACATGGTATGAAAAGTGAATACAATACTAATACCAAAATTTAGACATAACTATCAATGAGGGATAATTTCCTAATCTCACCCACAATGGCACTAGGCTGGGCTTCTCTCAGCTTGAAAACACTCTCAATCATAGAGAGCTTTGTTGCTGTGGTGTCTGAACAACAAAATGCTGTCCAATTGATCATTTACTGTCATGCCAGCGGATATTAATTCACTACCACGATTGACAGTCCCAGCAACCAAAGGAACCTGAAGAAGTGTAGAAAGTTCATTCAAGTCTTCAATGGAAGTATGAGGGTGAACCTGCACAAAGTGTATGTATGGTCACAATATAGTACAGATGTTTTAAAATCAAGATATTCTAGGAGGAGGAGGAGGAGGACATGTCTTCTTGTACTTACCAAACCATCTCTGTTGCAGAATGCACAGTCACTGCCAACAAGAATATTACCAATTTACCAGCAATAGTTTGCCTGAAAACTTATACTCCAAGAACATGAACATCTGCAATCATCTCCTCAATATGCTGAACAAAAATGTCAGTGAATAAGAATACTAAATCAGGACAAGAATCATTATCCAAAAAAAAAAAAAAAAACAAACAGAAGACAAACTTGTATCACAATAAGGGAACAGTTTTGATGCGCAAACAGTAGACTTGATGTAAGGGCCTTTACAGTTCACATGGATTAGAGTGGTCAAATTACCTAGGCTTACCACACATGACAGAAAACTTTTCAATGAAAATTTGTCTAGGCTTTTTAGAAAACTATTTACAGTTTTCATGAGTAGTGGTCATAACCTAAAAATTTAGTATGTAGCTCCTATAAAGTGAGAAAGTTTGTGAAGTTACAATGCAGGGATACATCCACCCTTGATTTAAAGTGCCTTAAGTTTACATGGTATTTTAATTCAAATCAAGGGTACATACATCCTTACTTTCTTACATTATACACTTTCTTACTTTAGAGGAGTCAAATTCAAAAATTTAAATGACCAGATTCAGAATGACAGGCACTGGGTATGTGACAGGTTACTCATGTCTTTACTCAACACCCATGTTTAACATGCAAATATGAGCTCCAAATAAAATTCCAATCCTAAATTAGATTAAGAGATTAGCATATGAAAGAAAAAGGCTATAATCTATAATAAGACAATACCCTGTCAAGATCAGTGTTTGTGAGGGTCACATGGTCATTACAAGCTAGTATACAATTTCCCAGAGTAGATAATCTTTCTTCTATACGTTGAACAACAACTTGATCAGGTAGACTGTTTCTCAAATGTTGAAGCTCTTCAGCAATAGCCATGGCGAAAAGCTCAAGTACCACAAGTACATAAGTCAGTACAAGATTACAACTGGTGCTGAGTTCTATGTAACCAAAAAAGAAGAAACAATAGATATTCCATAAAAAAGGAAAATAGTACCAATTAATAATCCTAGACGGCCTATACATAGAGAGCATTTTCGTACTAAGAGACAAATAAACTGATCAAACCCCAGTAAAAGAATGACATTTGTAGTGACATTTTGTCGGAACATGCTGCAAAATTCTAGAAGCTTACACAAGTGTAGCTTTAAGAAATAACTAGAAAGAACTAAGACATATAGCATATAAATGTAAAATGTTCTAGAATTATCTTGACACTTTTAGTTAAATGTTAGAATACTCTAGAATGTAACAATTAGATAAATCTAGACTATTAAAGTCTAGAAATTTCCTGAACAAAGGTGAAATGTTTCACCAACCATAGGAGCCTATAAATAGGCAATGTTGGACATATTGTAATGTGAGTTTGAGTTTGAGATATCAATACAAGCTCCTCCACTATTGTTAAGAGCTACACGGCCACTATACTATTTCCCTTCAAAAAGCTAACTTACTAATCTCTCCTAAACCACGTGTCAATCAACGTACAAACAACTAACCCATATTTCCTTTCCTCTGAAATACTAACAGTGGTATCAGAGCTACGTTCGGTCATCTACCATGGGCGTAGATATTGTACTACTCGAACTCGGCACTACACCGAGTAGTCCAGTTGGCCGAGTAGAAACTATCACTCGGACTCGAAGGATAATAACGGAAATAATAGATTTTACAATATGATAAGATAGAGAAAGATCAGGTCATAAGATAAGGATAGAAGATAGAATTATCTCTATCTTCATCACGAGATTTGAGGAGATTTGATAGGAAAATAACCCTATCAAATCTATCTCTTTACACTCTATAAAATCAGAACAACCCATCCCAATCGAGGTAGGAAATTCTAATCTCAATTTGTGATACCTGTCCCCTACCTCTGCGCCTCTAACTTGAGCGTCGGAGTGTCTTTGCAGGTACACCCCCACCAGTCACGAAGGAGATCCCAGCGGAGCCACCACACCGGAAGACTTACCAAAATTTGGTAAGAACATTTGGCGCCCACCGTGGGGCTCGGTGAAAGTATTCCCAGTCACACCAATCGCAACAACATTATTCCAATGACGACAACCCAGAGTAAAACAGCGAACCATGAAAAGCGACCACAGGGGGTGGAAACCCAAATCCTGGGTGTACCACCTCCAGGGGATACCCAGGGAGGTAACCCCAACAACGTGGCGCCCTTCCCGCGTCAGACGCTTGAGGATCACCCGTTGATCCAATCCCTGCAAAGGGAAGTTAACATGCTGAAGCAGAACAACGCTAAGGAGATAGAAGACCTCCGCAAGGAGAACGCTACCCTCCGAGAGCAGTATCAAAAATTGCGAGAGGACCGGAATGGACTTTCGGCAGCCCACGCCGCTATCAACGGGTTCTCGGCAGCCCACGCCGCTACCAACGGACTATCGACGACTCATACAATCGCCAACAGACACCCTGACCGAACAGAGCAGGAAGATACCACTTGGAGCGAGGCAGACCAAGCAACAACCCATTTAGAGTCCAGACCCGCCTCAGGATCGCGAGCGCCCCCAAGACGAAGTATGATACCTGAGACAACGAGGCGACACCCGTTTGTAGATGGAATCATGGAGACTCCACTACCGGCCGGGTGGAAGCCGTTATCCATGGACAGATACGATGGGCTGACCGACCCCGATGAGCATATCGACGCATTCGTCACACAGGTGAACCTGTACACAAACAACGACGCCATCATGTGCCGGGTGTTCCCAACGACCTTGAAGGGAGCAGCGTTGAACTGGTACGCACGACTCCCCCCCACTCAATCGACTCTTTTGCCACATTAGTCACTCGTTTCGGCGCTCAATACGCTACGAGTCGACCCCACCACTTGACGGCAGTAGCACTGGCCAACATACGGCAAGAAGACAACGAGTCTCTCAGGGATTTCATGGAAAGATTCGCCGAGATCTCCGTCAAGATCCAGACTTGAATCCACAGGTGGCATTGACCGCCATGCTTATGGCGCTAAAATCCGGACCTTTTTCGGACAGCCTCTGCAGGAAACCACCACATGACATGGACGAGCTCAGAGCTAGAGCAGCAGGATATATTCAGATGGAAGAAATGACCAAGTTCAGGGAACGGGTCAGGGGCGAATCCTATAAAAAACAGGAAGAACGAGAGAAACCAGGAGCAAACCGAGAGCGGAGTAGCAAACCTAGAAGCGACAGACCACCCCGTGCAAGGTTTGCCCATTATACCCCTCTAACAGATAGCAGAGCGCGAGTTCTGGAAGAAGCCTGCAGCACTGAGCTGATAAGCCTGCCTACTCGAAACAGCTCCCCAGAGAAAGCAGATAGGTCCAAATTTTGCAGATACCATAGAGTACATGGACACACTACAGAGGAGTGCACCACCCTGAAGGATAAGATTGAAAAACTTATCCAACAAGGCAAATTCGACGCTTCGTCCGAGACGACAGCCGAAAGCCCGTGCGAGAACGAACCCGGGATAGGGAAGACGATCGCGATAGAAAAGCCCGACGCACGGAAGAGCCCCGCCAGGAACAACAGACCAAACCTCCCGAAGCTCGACTCCGAGGCGTTATCAACACAATAGCAGGAGGATTCGCTGGAGGAGGAAGTTCGAGCTCGGCAAGGAAGAGACACCTGCGCAGCCTCCGATCAATCAACTCGGCTTCAACAAACCCCAGAGTACACAAGAAAATGCCCCCTATAACTTTCACAGACGCAGATTTCGAAGGCATAGAGCCCAATCATGATGACCCGATGGTGGTCAAAGTTGAAGTCGCAAACTGGTTGGTGTGCAAAGTCTTAGTCGACCAAGGCAGCTCGGTGGATATCCTGTACTGGTCCACTTTCCAACAGCTAGACATCCCCGAAAATAAGCTACAACCATACACCGAGCAGTTAGTCGGTTTTGCAGGCGAAAAGGTTGATACCAGAGGCTATATTGACCTCCTCACCACTTTTGGAGATGAGATGGGGTCCAAGACTATCACGGTCAGGTACCTCCTAGTTAACGCCCTCACTTCATACAACATTCTTATAGGCAGGCCAGCACTCAACAAACTAGGGGCAATAATTTCAACTCCACATCTGGCAATGAAATTCCCAAATTCAGAAGGGAAGATAGTGACAGTCAAAGCTGATCAGGAGGCAGCCCGCGAGTGCTACTTAGAAAGTCTAAAGATAACCAGCGGCAAAAAGGTCCCAGAACTGACAATAAAAACGTAGCATGCGCCTCCCTCGCAACGCTAATAGAGGAGGCCGACCTCGATCCCAGGGAGACCGAGCCGAGAGCAGAACCCACAGAACAGGTAAAATCCTTCCAAATAGGAAGAGAATCAAGGCAATGCACAAAACTCGGGACTCAGCTAGCAAGCGAGACCGAAGAAGCAATTGCCAGAGTCCTGTTAGACAACGCCGACTTGTTCGCATGGTCAGCCGCCGACATGCCCGGAATAAACCCGAGCTTCCATTGCCACAAGCTTGCCATCTACCCAGAGGCCAAACCAATCTCCCAAAAGAAGAGGAAACTCGGGGCTGAAAGAGGAAAAGCGGTAAAAGAAGAAACTGAAAAACTACTCGGCGCCGGCTTCATAAGGGAAGTACAATACACCACATGGCTCGCAAATGTGGTGATGGTGAAGAAGGCAAACGGAAGATGGAGAATGTGTACTGACTACACAGACCTTAACAAAGCATGCCCAAAAGACTCATACCCGTTACCAAGTATAGACAAGTTAGTAGATGGAGCAGCCGACTATCCAATCCTGAGCTTTTTGGATGCATACTCCAGGTACAACCAGATACCAATGTACCCACCGGATGAGGAAAAAACGGCGTTCATAACTGACACGGCCAATTACTGTTACATGGTAATGCCTTTCGGACTGAAGAATGCAGGAGCAACATACCAGCGTCTGATGGACAAGATCTTTACAGAGCAACTCGGCAGAAACCTGGAAGTCTACGTCGACGACATGGTGGTTAAAAGCAGAGAACCAAAATCACATCCAGGAGACTTGGCCAAAATTTTTGACGAGATCAGAAAACATAATATGAGGCTAAACCCTGAGAAATGCGTGTTCGGGGTGCATGGCGGAAAATTCTTAGGATTCATGCTCACACACAGGGGCATAGAAGCCAATCCGGAGAAATGTGCGGCTATCATAGGCATGAGAAGTCCGGGTAATATAAAAGAAGTACAACGGCTAACTGGAAGACTGGCATCCCTGTCCCGTTTCTTGCCAAAAGCAGCAGAAATAGCCAGACCCTTTTTTCAACTACTCAAGAAACAACAGGGCTTCGGATGGGATGAAAAGTGTGAAGCAAACTTTCTAAAGATAAAAACACTACTCTCATCACCACCAATCCTAACGAGACCCGAACCCGGGAAGGACTTAATATTATACCTAGCCGTCTCGGGAGACGCAATCAGTTCGGTCATCATTCAGGAAGAAAATCAGACGCAAAAGCCAGTCTACTACATAAGCCGAGTGTTGAAAGATGCCGAAACCAGATATCAAATGATAGAAAAACTAGCGCTAGCCTTGGTCACCTCAGCACGACGGCTCCGACCATACTTTCAAAGCCACCCAATAGTGGTACGAACAGACCACCCAATACGACAGATACTGAGGAAACCAGAGCTAGCCGGAAGAATGATAGCATGGTCGGTTGAATTATCCGAGTTCGACATCAAGTATGAACCGAGAGGACCTATCAAAGCACAGTGCCTAGCCGACTTTATTGCTGAGCTAGCACCAGTAGCGGAGACGCCCTTCCCATGTTGGACCCTTTATGTGGATGGCTCCTCGAACGAAAAAGGCAGCGGAGCAGGAGTCATAATTGAAAGCCCTGAAGGGATTATCCTGGAACAATCACTCAGGTTCGACTTCAACGCGTCTAACAATCAAGCCGAGTATGAAGCCCTACTAGCAGGACTAAAACTCGCCAAGGAAATGGGGGCGAAACACCTTAGATGCTGGAGCGATTCAAAATTAGTCACTGGGCAAATGAATGGATCCTACCAAACAAAGGACCCCCAGATGACAAGATATTACCACTTGGCCTCCCAGTTGAAGAATGAGTTCATTAGTTTCGAGCTCGACCACATTATGAGAGAACAAAATGATAGGGCTGACCTGCTATCAAAATTGGCAAGTACAAAGAAGAAAGGCCAACACCGAACTGTCATACAGGAAACAATATCCGCTCCGAGCATCGAGAAAATTGTCTCTAACATCAACTCGACTGACAGAGAATGGATGACCGAGATATGGAACTTTCTGAAGAAAGGAACCCTCCCAGAAAACCGGGAAGAAGCTAAAAAGATCAGAAGAAGGGCCAGTTACTATGTCATAGAGGGAGAAGACCTTTATAGGAGAGGCTTCACTGCACCACTGCTGAAATGTGTCACGAAGGTTCAAGCCGAATACGTGGTAAATGAGATGCACAAAGGGATATGCGGAATGCACTCAAGAGGAAAGGCTATGGCTGCCCGAACTCTAAGAGCCGGGTACTACTGGTCAACAATGCACCGCGACTGCGCCGAGTACGTCAACAAATGCGAAGAATGCCAAAAATATGGCAACTTATCCCATCTACCAGCAGAGGAATTGCACAATATCACAACACCATGGCCCTTCGCCCTATGGGGAGTCGACATATTAGGCCCTTTTCCACTCGCTAAAGGACAAGTGAAGTTCCTCCTCGTCGGAATTGATTACTTCACAAAGTGGATTGAGGCCGAACCCTTGGCAACTATCACCGCCCACAATGTGCAAAAATTCATATGGAAAAATATCATATGCCGGTTCGGCATCCCTCACTCGGTAATATCCGACAATGGTAGACAGTTCACCGAAAAGAACCTGGAAGAGTTCTTCAAAAACCTAGGGATTCGGCACCGAGTGACCTCAGTGGAACATCCGCAGACCAACGGACAAACTGAAGCAGCAAATAAAGTGATACTCGGAGAACTGAAGAAGCGAGTAGGTGACGCTAAAGGAAGTTGGGCCGAGGAACTTCCCGCAATCCTATGGGCATATCGTTGCACACCACAATCAACAACGGGGGAAACCCCTTTCAGACTCTCATACGGATCAGACGCCATGATACCAGTAGAAGTCGGAGAACCCTCCCTACGAAGAACAAATTTCGTCCAGGAAAACAATGATCAATCACTAAGGCATGCACTCGACATGACCGAAGAGACGCTCAACGAGGTCCAAGTCAGAATAGAGGCCTGTAAAAGAAGAGCCGAGAGGAGGTATAACACCAAGGTCAAGCCAAGAAACTTCGAAGCTGGAGACCTGGTTTGGAGAAAATGCGGGGAAGCCAGAAAAGCTACAGGAGAGGGTAAATTGGCAGCCAACTGGGAAGGCCCCTTCAGAATAATCGAGTCACTGGGAAATGGAGCCTACCGATTGGAGCACCCATCCGGCAAAACCATCCCCCGAACTTGGAACGCGACACACCTAAAGTTTTACTACAGTTAGAAAAATTGTAAGTGGTGATGTACTCTTTTTCCTACTTTGACATTTTTTCCCAAGAGGTTTTTTGTCAAAGAGGTTTTAACGAGGCACACCCAATTTCTCTCATTAATAAAACTCTTCTTCAAATTATCTATTTAGAGTTAACCGCGTAGACCTTCACAAGGATATGAAGGCGAGTTACAATTAACCGCGTAGACCTTTACAAGGATACAAAGGCGAGTTACAATTAACCGCGTAGACCTTTACAAGGATACAAAGAGCGAGTTAGATTTAACCGCGTAGACCTTTACAAGGATACAAAAAAGCGAGTTAGACCTAACTGAATAAAGGATACAAAAGGCGAGTTACAATTAACCGCGTAGACCTTTACAAAGATACAAAAAGGCGAATTAGCCACGTAAACCTTTATAAGGGTAGAAAAAGCGAGCTACATTTAACCGCGCAGACCTCTTGCGAGTCAGCGAAAAACCGCGAAAAAGGACCACACAAATAACTAAGAAAATTCATTAAACACCCTATTCGGAAGGCCGGGTGCGAGCCTTGTAAATAAATTTCATTAAGTACCTTATTCGATAGGCCGGGTACGAGCCTTACAAGAAGCAAGGAAAATTAAGACTAAAAAGCAGGAGCATCTCCCCCCTCCTGAGTAGAACAGCCCGGAGCATCCTCACCATCAAGTGCAGACTCCTCCACCAATTACCCCTCTTTATTAACATCCTTATCAACGTCAAAAAGAGAAGTATCGACATCCTTGAAGAAATAACGAACTTGGCGAAGTGCCTTGCTGAACCCGGCCTCATGGGTCTTAACAATCTCATCCAAGGCCTCACCCAGGTCGGCTTTCAGCTTAGCCTCGGACTCGGCAGCCTCAGTCTTCGCTTGAGCAAGCTCGAAAACGAGCCTATCCACCTCAGCCTGCAACTCCCGAGCCGAGTTCTCGGACGCAGTTAAGGAAAGTTTTAAATCCTCCTCACGACTCTCAACTTCCCTTAACTTAGCCTCCACTCCCTCCTGGGACCTTCGAGATTCTTCAGCAGATTGGAGAAGAGTCTCGTTGGCCCGGGTAGCCTCCAACAGGGCTTGCTCGGCTTTAGCCGCAGCCTCCTTCACCATAGCTAACTCCCGGTGGCCGCGGTCGAACTCCTTGGCCCAATATTGAGTAATGGCCCATGACCGAGCTTGGAAGCGACAAACAGCCTCCATAGAGAGCATCGGCCCAGCATCCCTCAACATATCCCGATCAGCTTGACTGAGATTGTCGGCAGAAATGAGGGCCCCGGGGTTGAAGTCTTTTCCCCAAAGCGAGGTCTGCCCATCTTTCATAGAAAGGAAAGCCGGATGCCTCTTAACAGCAGACCCTGCAGCTTGAGCACCGGGCGGACTCGGTTTCGACTTCTTGGAAGGGCCATCCCCCCCTTGAACAACCTCTCGCTGATCCCTCTTCAGAGAAGGAGGAGGAGGAGGAGGAGGAGGGACGGGCGGAGCAACTCGAACTGCCTCAGCAGCGGGCTCCTTACTCTTCAACTTCTCCAGCCTTTGCTTCTTGGCCGTCTTATAATCAAACTTCCCCATCACAGCTGCAAAAGAAACAAGCATCAGTAAAAAACAAAGTAAAAGAAGAAAAACCGAATAAATAGAAGATACTCACCGTCCCAATCCTCTCTCGGAGTCCGAGAAGTAGGAATTCCCACAACTGTCTTACAAGATAAAGAACGCGACAACTTGCACAGCGTAACCATGTCATCCTGATCCTCAGGAGACATGTCCACGACCTGCCAAGACAGCCGTTTATTTGGGGAACGGGTCCAATAAAGAGGGAACCTCGGTTTCCCACGGCTATCAAAAAACTCGACCTCCCCTTCCGGACCCGGTCGTACACGAAAGAAACCACTCTTGAAATTTTTCCAAGAAGAGGTATAAGGACTAAGGATTGACCGACCAGGAATCCCCGTCAGGGAGACCCAGCCCCCCTTCTGACTCTCTTTGACTTTATAGTGATACAAGAATTTAGGAGCAGTAGGAGTAATAAAGAATTTACTGCAGAGCACCCGGAAAGCCTGTAGAGAAGCCCAGGAGTTCGGATGCAACTGCGTGGGAGCGACATTCAGTGCCCGAAGAACGTCAGCCTCGAACTGATCAAACGACACTGTAATGCCGAGAACTGAGAATAAGGCTTCATATACAAAAGTAAAATGAGGTTGGTGTGGGTCAGCAGACATAAAGACTCGGTCATCGGGCCCACAAGGCTCGGCATGGACCATACCCGACCCTTCCGAGTGACACAAATCAATAGTTTCAAGAAGGGCAGACAAAGCTTCCTCGGTCTGATACCGAGAAGCATACGCACCCACTTCCCCAGCCACCCACGAATAGCCGGAAGTAGTAACAGAAGGATATACCTTTTTGTTACCCCTAGACTCAATAGGCTGGGGAAGGGAGGGAGGAAATAGAAGACGAGCATGCCGAGTCTCAAGAGGACGAACCTCAGTGGCCTCGGAATCGTCTAGAACCACCACCCCCCGACAGGAACGACCAAAGGTACTTGTGCAGGGTCGACGGATGGACGAACCACCCCAACACCCGCGATGGCAACGTTTGCCGCTGACGCACCATCGCTAATTTCATCAGAACTAGAGTGGTGCAAAGGAGAACCACCATCGGAACCCTCTCCGATAAGGTGAACCTCCGGCGTAAGCATACGACCCCCGCCGGAACGCCCAGAATCCCCGGAAAAAGAAGACATTATAGAATCACAGAAGAGAAATGGAAAGGAGAAGGGCGTACCTGAACAAGGAAAAAGAAAAACCTAGAAGAAGGAGGACAAAATGGCAGAAGGGAGAGAAATCTCGCAGGAAGATAAAACACGCAGAAATGAAAATGAACGCCAGTGTCAACAGTACCCTTTATATAGAACCCCAAGCGTCGCGAATACGAAAGGGCGAAACGGTCCGAACCGTTGGATCAAGACCCCTCACTAGGCCAATCAATGGCTAGGAAGGCTTGAGACCTTTGGGAATCCCTAGACCGTTTCAAAATTCAAAAAAGCAATCACTGTCGCCGCCCTTGGGAACCGTTACGACTTCAATAAGTCTGAAACGACATCTTCACCAAATGACATGACGCTTCAAGAACCAAACTCGGACCCGTCCAAAACGAACAAACTCGTCTCGGCCAAATAAAATCCGAAATTGGTATAACCATACTTAAGCTCCTACATTACTTCAGAGCTTGGGGGGCATGTGTACTACTCGAACTCGGTACTATACCGAGTAGTCCAGTTGGCCGAGTAGAAACTATCACTCGAACTCGGAGGATAATAACGGAAAGAATAGATTTTACTTTATGATAAGATAGAGAAAGATCAGGTCATAAGATAAGGATAGAAGATAGAATTATCTTTATCTTCATCACGAGATTTGAGGAGATTTGATAGGAAAATAACCCTATCAAATCTATCTCTTTACACTCTATAAAATCAGAACAACCCATCCCAATCGAGGTAGGAAATTCTAATCTCAATTTGTGATACCTGTCCCCTACCTCTGCGCCTCTAACTTGAGCGTCGGAGTGTCTTTGCAGGTACACCCCCACCAGTCACGAAGGAGATCCCAGCGGAGCCACCACACCGGAAGACTTACCAAAATTTGGTAAGAACAGATATATTACCCAACTATTTCCAAAAAATAATCCTACTATATTCTACATCATTCTACATTTTCCTTAAACCATGGCCAATACTTCCCAAGCTTCATCTATTCCCGTACCTATTTTCACAGGAGAAAATTATGATTATTGGAGCATTAAAATGAAGACATTTTTTTGCTCTCAAGATTTATAGGACATTGAAGAAGAAGGATTCATTGCTCCTATAGACACTTCTACTCTAACTGCTGCCCAGAAGAAGGAGTTGAAGGAGAATAAGCAACAAGATTCAAGGGTGCTATTCTTTCTACAACTGGCAGTGGGAGACACAATTTTTCCAAGAATAATGGATGCAACTAGTGCTAAAGATGCGTGGAGTACACTGCAGGAGGAGTTTCAAGGCAGCGTTAAGGTACGTGCCATTAAACTTCAAAGTCTAAGATGTGACTTTGAGTTAATAAAAATGAAGGAGTCTGAGACCATAAAAGACTACTATTCTAGGATAAAAGAAATAGTTAGTCAAATGAGAGCATGTAGGGAAAATATTCTTGACAAGAAAATTGTTGAGAAAATTCTAATTTCTATTCCCCATAAATATGATGCAATCGTGACTGCTATAGAGCAAACCAAAGATCTGTCTACTTGATCAGTGACATAACTTATGGGCTCTCTTGAAGCATATGAGCAAAGATTGAAAAGGCATGATGAAGACTCTATCGAAAATGCCTTTCAATCAAAGCTCAAATTACGGTCTCAGAAAAAAGAAAATGGTGAAAAGAAAATTGGAGAAGTTTCTAGAAACAAAGAGAATTCTAGAAATTTCTCTAAGGCCAATGAAGACAAATATCCTCCATGTGGCATCTGCAAAAAGACAAGTCACTTGGAGAAGGATTGTTGGCATCGTGGAAAGCCACAATGTCACTATTGTAAGAAATTTGGACACGTGGAGAAGAATTGCCGCAACAAAAACAAGCATTAAGCAAATTTCATTGAAGAGCATGATAATGACCAGCATCTTTTCTATGCTACCCGAGATTCCAGTGATGAAACAAGTGGAAACTGGTACTTGGATAGCGGTTGTAGCAATCACATGGCTAATGATAGGAGATCTTCAAAGAAATTGATGACACCGTCAAAGTGAAAGTTCGACTGGGAAATGGCACCATGGTGGAGTCAAAAGGAAAAGGCACTGTCATGGTGGAGACAAAGAAAGGTACGAGACTTATCAAAGATGTCTTACTAGTCCCCAATCTTAAAGAAAATCTCTTAAGCATTGGCCAAATGATAGAGAAAGGCTATGCTCTACACTTTGAAGGGGATACATGCACGATCTATGATAACCATAACAAAAGGCAAGAGATTGCCAAAGTTAGAATGGAAAAAGGAAATAGAAGTTTCCCAATAAGCTTCAAGTATACTGCTACTAATATTGCCATGAGAGCGGAAATTAATGATTCATGGCTATGGCATCAAAGATTTGGTCACTACAACACTAAAGCCTTGAAGCTACTATATCAGAAGAATATGATGAGAGATCTACCATGCCTAGATGAAAATAATGAAGCTTGTGAAGGATGTCTTCTCAGAAAGGAATACAAATTACCATTTTCAACTAACAAAGCATGGAGAGCTAAGGACTTGTTGGAGTTGATCCACATTCACATCTTCGGACCAATGAGGACAACGTCACTCAACAGCAGGTACTTCATCCTCTTTATTGATGACTTTTCTAGAATGACTTGGGTTTACTTTCTTAAAGAAAAATCAGAAGTCTCTGGAATATTCAAGAAGTTCAAAACCTTTGTCGAGAAACAAAGTGGGAAGCATATAAAAGTACTTAGAAGTGATCGAGGCAAAGAGTACAACTCACACGAGTTTGATAAGTTCTGTGAAGATGAAGGCATTGAGCGACAACTTATAGTCGCATATTCTTCGCAACAAAATGGCGCGTCTGAGAGAAAGAATCAGACAATCATGAGATGACTAGATCGATGCTAAAGGAAAAAGGCTTGCCTAATACTTTTTGGGCAGAAGCAGTTTACACAACAGTATACATACTCAACAGATGTCCAACTAAGGCAGTCCAAGACAAGACTCCTATTGAAGCATGGAGTGGACGAAAACCATCCGCTAAACACCTAAGAGTATTTGGATCTATATGCTACATACATGTTCCAGATCAGAAGAGACATAAGTTAGAAGACAAGATTATACGAGGAATCTTCTTGGGGTATAGTACACAGTCAAAAGGCTATAGAGTCTACAACTTGCGAACAAAAAAGCTCACCATCAGTCGAGATGTTGAGATTGATGAAAATGCTGCTTGGAATTGGGAAGCAGAAAAATTTGCAAGAAGCAACATTCTCATTCCAGTGCAACATCCTCAAGAAGAAGTTCAAGAAGTGACAAAAGAAGCAGGTATGCTTTCGTCACCTCCACAACAAGTTTTTTCACCAGAAACTACTCTAAGACGAGTAAGATCTTTGGTGGATATATATGAAACTTGCAACACAACTATACTTGAACCTAAATGCTATAAAGAATACTCAAAGAAGCAAAGCCAACTAAGAAAAAGTCCAAGCTCGAGTACTACAAGAAAGAAGACCAATTAAGTTGCAAACTTCTTTACAAAGGCACTATCCAAGAACAAAGTGCAAGCTATCATGGATCAAGTTTGGAGTTTCCGAATTTTGCATCAAGGAGGAGTGTCGGAACATGCTGCAAAATTCTAGATTCTAGAAGCTTACACAAGTGTAGCTTTAAGAAATAACTAGAAAGAACTAAGACATATAGCATATAAATGTAAAATGTTCTAGAATTATCTTGACACTTTTAGTTAAATGTTAGAATACTCTAGAATGTAACAATTAGATAAATCTAGACTATTAAAGTCTAGAAATTTCCTGAACAAAGGTGAAATGTTTCACCAACCATAGGAGCCTATAAATAGGCAATGTTGGACATATTGTAATGTGAGTTTGAGTTTGAGATATCAATACAAGCTCCTCCACTATTGTTAAGAGCTACACGACCACCTACTATTTCTCTTTACTAAGTCACCTATTAACTTCACTAAATTCACACCAATAACCATTCAACAACTAACCCATATTTCCTTTCCTCTAAAATACTAACACATTTGATATTTGCATAGGAGACAACTTTCTTTTATATAATTGATAATAATTGATAATTGAAAATTGATTGATTTAATTTAAATTTTAAATGTTTTTTTTTGACAGAGAAATTTTAAATGTTGATACACTATATTAAATTGAAAATAATTTTCTTTTTTTAAATAAACTAAATTTTTAAGACTATTGTAGTTTTGAGGAATTTTAATTTGAATTTTATTATTAAATTTTGATATATCATAATCATATTAAGATCACAATAAAGTTTTTTAGGATTGATCAAGATTGTAATGATTTTACGATTTAATTTAAAGAGAAAGGTATCTTTAAATTGATTCAATATATCCATTTAAAATAAAAATAAAAATTGATTCAATATATCAAGATGTAACATTCAAATCAACTCAAATTTGAAAACAAATTTAAAATTAAAATTTGAAAGAGATAAAAATCTTTTATTTAAAATCTTTTATCCCTTAAAGACTATCCTCCCTTATTTATACATTTGCTCGCACTATTAGTCTATAAGAATAGGTATACAGTGCCCATCAGAAAGTATAGGTATACAGTAGTTCTATTTTTCACCCACCCCTTAAGATGAAGATTACTCTCCCTCGGTCGCTGCCTGACGAGTTGATTGAAGATATTCTGCTGAGGTTGCCAGTGAGAAGTCTATTGCGTTTGAAATGCGTGTGTAAATCATGGCTTTTTCTTATTTCCAATCCCCAATTCGCTAAATCCCATTTTGATCTAGCCGCTGCAACCACCAACCGACTTCTTCTCAAATTTCATAAGGATTCCGTTCCCAAAGTTAATTTTGTAGACATAGAGGATGAATCTGCAAAAGTAGTGTTTAACCTTCCAAATCCATCACCCACTCCCATTGAGAAACATGGACACTGGGGCAGGGTAGATGTTGTGGGTTCATGCAGAGGATTTCTACTCTTAACCACTGCATCTTACCGCTTCATTTATTTCGTCATATGGAATCCGTCCACGGGTCTCCAGAAACGATTTAACAAAGCGTGCTCATCAATAACGTTGTCATATTTCTGTGGTTTTGGATATGACTCATCAACTGATGATTACGTGGCAGTGACCGTAACATTTCCACGTGGACCCTTAGGCCCGACAGAGGTCCATTGTTTCTCCATGAGGACTACTAATTCATGGAGCTGCATTAAGGGTACTGTTTCTAATGCTTTTCGGTATGCATTTAGATGTGATGAGTTTCGATATGGACTTTTCTTGAACGGGGCTCTTCATTGGTTGGTTTACTACAATGATACTAATTGTCATAAAATTATTGCATTTGATGTGATGGAAAGGAACTTATCAGAGATTTCACTGCCACCACTGCCACGTGAATTGCAAAATCAATTCCGTCGTTTGAGGGTAATGGGAGAATGTCTGTGTGTCTGTGTCAAGGGTCCGGGGACTGTACACGTGTGGATGATGAAGAAATACAAAGTGCACTCATCTTGGACTAAGTTATTTCTTTTCTCTACTCAACTTTATTCTCTTGAATTTGTCCCAACATGCTTCACCAAAAATGGTGAAATTTTGGGACATGGTGGGCATAAAACATTAGTGAGAGTTAAAGGCAGCCTAAATGATAAAGCTGAGCCGCCTGGGAATTATGCAGTTGAGCTGGTGCAGTTAGACTTCAGATATAGGTCACTACACAGTGGCACGCATAGAGAAAGTTTGCTATCACTTCCCAGTGATTTTGAGAAATTAACAAGGGAAGATGAACAACAATAATTAATAGGCTAGAAGAATTGGTTCGTTTATGTAATGTTCTCCTTTAATTTCACTATTTTATATGTTACTATTCTTTGGTTTAATCTGTTCTTCACATATAAATTCATGATATCCCTAAAGACACGTTCGTGTACAATGAATGAATAAATTGTAGTTTCAGCAGAACTTGCTAATATTTCCATTCTTACTTTCTTTTCCTCTATCCAGATTTTATTTATCTGCATAATGTATGACCATGAGGCAAGAAACTTTTATACTTAGGGAACTGGATCTTTATACGTGGACTTCTTGATATATGAAAATTGTGAATACTTAATTATGGGCTTTTACGGCTTTGGGTTGTTGCGTTTTATTCCTACCCTGAACTTTGGTTTAACATACTTCAACAACACGGTTGTATGGTGGTGGATGCACACTGATCCATCTCATTATATATTTCCAAATCTATTGGACCAAATTAAAAAACTTGTGAGAAGTGCGCCTATTAGGAAACTTGTGGATTTTTATTTTTTTGTCTATTTGGGCAAAGGAAGTCCTTGTTTCTAGCCTGTATTGAGCTTAAGCTAATAGTCTATTTGTGCAAAAGAAGTCCTTGATTTGTTGTCTATGTGTTCATATCATTTTGTGTTGCTGATATTCATTCTTGGATTGATCAAAAAACGCTATCTCTTCATGTTGATGTTAGTCCTTCTCCTTTTGAACTCAATAGTCAATGAATTCAGCTTTGAGAGCACTTGGCTTGATGGGAAATAGCTTTATTTATAACCTACATCTTGATATTTCTTTCCTCGTTTTCTCTAGTGTGTATAGCTGTTCAAAAACTTACAGATAAATCTTATGATGATTTCTGTTTGTAAAATCAAAGTAAAACAAGAATTTATCACAAATAGAGTTGTGAGCAATAGATCCAACATGTTGATATTTCTAGCCTCATCAAGGGTTGCTGTTATTAAAACTGAGCATTTGTTTTATATATTGTTTTTTTATTTATCATGTTTTTTTAAAATAAAACTCTTTCTTAATTTTCCTTAAATAAAAAACCATTTTAACTCTTACTAATTCACTTAACGAGCTGTGACGTTGATTATATAAGTAGCCTCATCAAATCTCGTACGTATCGAAAGATTTTTCTATATAGTATACATGGTCTTAAACCCTACGTATCATCCCAGAAAAATGTCTTCATCTTTTTAATTGTTTATCCTTTTATTTATTACTAAATTAATTTCTTAATTAGGCAACATGCATGATTTTTTATGTCTAAAAAATATAATAATAAAAATGGTGATTGCTTTGGTATCTTAAATATAAATTAGGTGAGGATATCAATACCTTTTTTTAAAAAATATTTATATATTAAAATCATATCATAAATCAGTACAACAAAAAAGACTTGAGGCAATAATAGAAAACGGGTTAGTAAAAGTATTAGTGGCAATTATAATGACTGCTGGTAAAAGCCCTTATTATATTGCCGGGAAAAACTAAGTATTTTTAATGGCAATACTAGCAGCAATTTAAATGGTCACTAAATGTATCTTTTTTCAGTTCTTACTTCATTAAACTATAATTAATTTTAATTTGTATTAATATAAATTATCATTCACTTAATAAGTAAATTTAATTAATTAATTTATAAATAATTTTAATACGCACTTATTGTAATTTAAACATCACATAATATAAAAGTTTATAATTGGCAGTAAGGGTAGGGGTTCATGTATGTTTATAAAATGTCAAACAATATTTTTCACGAGACACAAGAGTCCGTATTAGGGATTATAAGTCATGTCATACAGTGTTATAAACGATGAACAAAAGAGAATGAGATGGAAATGTTTAGATGGAAAATATAGTTGAAATTTGCTAAAATGCTTTATTTTTTTTATAAAAAAAATTATTTTCATGCATCTGAAAATTAGAAGCTTATGATTATTTTTGAACAACATATTTTCCCCTAAAAACATTATTCCCAAATTTCCCAACAGTTTTTTCCATTTCAGTTTCATACTTACCTTTTTTTTTCTTCTTCGTAATTTACCATATATGTAAAAGGTTGTTTTATTGTTGTATCTAAATGAAAATAATTATCTTAAAATCGCTTTTCCAGCAATCTTATTCAAATAAAATTGGTGCGGAGTAATCTCCGTCACGAAACCTAACTGACCACCTTTAGTGGGGTCTCTCCTAACCACGTTTTTTCTATCCACAAGACTCGAACATGAGAGCTTGCTTAAGGGATTGAATCCAGTAATATTCGGATCAACGACTTGTTGGTTGATACTATAATACTATTTTAAATTGAAACAACAAGACAAATTAAAAATAAATATACAAGATAAATATAAAATACTAGTTTGAAATTGACAGATATATTTTTTTGGTTAGTTGTGGGAATGGTGTATGAAATACACTTTCAAAGTAGAAAAAAAAATATTGAGAATTTTTTATTGAGAAAGTAGAGAAAGTGAAAGTCTATTTTTATTTAGATTTTTTTAATTCATTTCAACTATTTCTTGATTTAAAGTTCAATTTTAATATAATTTAAATTTTAAATGTTGATTCACTATATTAAATTGAAGATAATTTTCTTTTCTAAATAAACTAAAATTTTAAGACCATTATAGTTTTGATCAATTTTAATTTTAATTGAATATAACTTTTAAACTTTAAATTTTGATATATAATGTGTTAAGATTACAATAAATTTTTTAAGATTGATCAAGATTTGAAAGAAATCTTTAAATCGATCCAATATATTAAGATTTAAAATTTAAATGAACTTAAATTTGAAAACAAATTTAAAAATAGAATCTGAAACAGATAAAATTCTTTTATTTTAAATCTTTTATCTCTTAAAAGATTATCCTTCCTTATTTATATTTTTGTTTTCACTATAAGTACAGGTGTACAGTGGTTCTATTTTTCACCCACTCGTTAGTAAAGAAGATGAAAATCACTCTCTGTGGGACCCTCCCTGACGAGTTGATCCAAGAAATTCTGTTGAGATTACCCGTAAAATGTCTATTGTGTCTGAAATGTGTCTGTAAGTCATGGCTTTCTCTCATTTTGGATCCTTAGTCCGCTAAATCCTATTATGACTTAGCCGCTGCACCCACCCACCAACTTGTTGTCAAATTCTATAACGATACCGAATCCGAAGTTCATTTTGTAGACATAGAGGATGATTCTGCGAGAGTGGTTAACCTTCCAAATCCAAAACCCCCTCCTATTCAGAAACATGGTAGCAGTTCCAAGGTATATGTTGTAGGTTCATGCAGAGGATTTCTACTCTTAACCACTGCATCATACAACTTCATTTATTTCCTAATATGGAATCCGTCAACCGGTCTCCAGAAATGATTTAAAAAAGAGTGGTTGAAGCTTCCGTATCTATGTGGCTTTGGGTATCACTCATCAACGGATGATTCATGGAGTTGCACTACTAAGTGTACTGTTCCATATACTGTTCGGTATCATATGTATATGCCGGATGGGTTAGGACATGGGTTACTCTTCATTGGTTGGTTTACTCCAACGACGATAATAATCGGAATCTAAAAATTATTGCTTTTGATCTGATTGAAAGGAGATTATCAGAGATTGCAGTGCCATGTGAATTGGAAAAATATTACTTCTGTCGTTTGAGGGTAATGAGAGGATGTCTGTGTTTCTGTATCGATGGATATGGGACTACTCTACCGCCTCCTCAAATGTGGACGATGAAGGAATACAAAGTCCCATCATCTTGGACTAAGCCATTTGTTTTCTCTACTTTTGAATTTCTCCGAATATGCTTCACAAAAATGGTGAAATTTTGGGACATGATTGGGGCAAAAGATTAGTGAGACTTAATGAGAAGGACGAGCTGCCTGATCTGGCCCAGTTTGACAGCAGATATAGTTTACTACACTGTGGCGTGTACAGAGAGAGTTTGCTATCACTACAGGATCAACAACAATAACTGACCAGAAGAATTAAATCATTTGTATATGTAATGTTCTCCGATCCTTTGATTTCATCATTTTATATATTCAACATTGAATTTGTCTTTCATCTGTTCTTCATACTCATGTTGATAAGCCTTCTATTTCTTTATAGTTTCAGCAGATTTTGCTAATATTTCCATTCTTATTTTCTCTTCCTCTATCCAGATTTTGTTTACCTGCATAATGTATGACCATGAAACAAGAAACTCTCATAGTTAGCGAACTTGATCTTTATACAAGGACTGCCTGATATATGAAAATTTTGAATACTTAATTATGAGCTTTACAGCCTTTGGTTGTTGCATTTTATTCCTACTCTGCACTATGGGTTAACATAATTTTACAACAGGGTTGTATGGTGGTGAATAGACAGTGATCCATCTCATTATTTTCAAATCTATTGCACCAAATTAAAAAAATTGTCGGCAAGGGCTGAGCCCATTATCCAGTATTGCACTTATCTTCTTTTATTTGCATAAAATTTTATAAATTTAATCTATTTTATAAGTTTTTAATCCAACATTCGATTGATTAGTTTTGTTTTCTACAAAAAGTTATTAAGCAATGTATGTGCAAAAATTTAACATATACTGTAACATCAATTGACAGAACAACTAGTTCTATGTTTTCCTTTACCCCTTTTTTATAGTTCAGTTTTGTGGTTTGCTTACCAACAAGGTGTGGCACAAGTTTAAAGTAGCTTGGACCCAATCCTTGGTTATGCGCATAGAGCAGCACCTATAGGTAATTGGTAAAGGAGTTGCCCCTTAACTGGTACTCTACTTTGGGTTTCCGTGGCTTCTAGCTATGGGAATACATCTGGGTCCAATCCCAGATCTAATAAAAAAGTTTTGTGGTTTGCTTGAAGTACATATTGTTTTCTTTTTGTTTGATTGCTTATGCTGCTTAAGCTTCTACACTCAGCAGTGTAGCCCTTTCCTTTCCTTTTACGACCCTGTATTCAGAGGCTGACCGTATCACAAAGCCTACCTCCAAAGAACCCTCTTAATTTAATTCCCCTGTCTGCCCATGTTATGCTACTAGTGCTAACCACTTATTTCAAAGAACCATCTTAATTAGATTTCTCTATCTGCTGAGAAATTATTAGGTGGTCCAAAACTATTATGGTCTCGATTAATCTTCACATGATACTTTGTTTACCTACTAAGGTCCCTTAAAGTAAACTTTTCATACATGAACCAAACATCTTAAAAGTTCATAATTTTTACAAATAGAAATCCTAACATTTTTTATGATTAAAGTTTATTCTTCTATTCTTCAATTCTTGGAAAACTTGCAACAACAGTGTAGAATCAAGTGGATTATGACACACATCCTTGATCAAGTGGTGTCTCTTTGTATATGCAACTAAGGTATTTATTGTAAGTTTTGGTCTGTATCTGTTTATGCTTAAGGGGAAAAGATGAAGGTGGTTTGATGTTACAGTAATTGGGAACAAATTTTGACCATTAAACTTCATTCGTGTGCTCAATTTGGTTTCATTGGCATATTTTTTGGTTACACAGATTTGGAACTTCAAGAACCTTTTTTTGTTGAAATTGGTAATTATCCACAATATTATCATATGATAGTTTCGGTGAGGGTATCTAATGCTATATTTTATTGCTAATTTGTATGTTTGTAAAGTAAAATTTTCATATGTTTTGAGTTTCAATACGTGATGCTGCCTTAGTCTTAATGAACTGATATATTTCTGTTATGTCACCATTTTTATATATGAAAATTTGGCATACTGATTAATCCTATAATCAGGAATCATTGTAAGAGATCGATAAGAAAGGTTTGATAATCAAATATGTTCGAAAATGGATAATGTTTTTGTGCTTCTTGCATATATTCGGGGAGGCAAAAGCATATATCCTTAAATTTTATGGTGATGATAAATGTTAGAATGAATTCATTATAAATTGGGAAGGAGGGCTTGTTCTCTGTAGTGATTTAGGTAACCTACACCCATTAATCTTTCAATGCCTACATTTGGATAACTCAAAAGTAAAGAGTCTCCTTTCTCCAATGTACGTTTACCTTCCCGGAGCGGTTACCCAAACAAGCTATATATCTAAGTGTTACTATTTGTTTCCCATGGTGGGAACTGGGAAACATGTTACACTTTCCCACCTTAGACTCCATCCTAAAAGATGTTGGCAACAACAATCAGTGTACAAAGTATGAAAAGTGAATACAATACTAATACCAAAATTTAGACATAACTATCAATGAGGGATTTCCTAATCTCATCCACAATGGCGCTAGGCTAGGCTTGTCTCAGCTTGAAAACACTCTCAATCACAGAGTTCTTCTGTTGCTGTGGTGTCTGAACCACAAAATGCTGTCCAATCATTTACTGTCACTCTGGCTGATATTAATTCGCCACCACGATTGACAGTCAGCAACCAAAGGAACCTGAAGAACTGTAGAAACCATAGATTCCACATCCAGATTTCATTTTCCCAAGAGCCTAATTCATTAACCATGGCATTCTTAGGTTCATGCAATGAGAAAAAGCCTGTTGTACCTATCCTTCAACCTATCCTCTCCAATCCATCTATCATGCCAGAATGATAGATGTATTTCCCCCATTGCCATCCCTCTTAATAGTTTGTTTGTGAAACCAGTTCTCTCTTCCTACAATATCCCCTTTTTCTATGGATCCCAAATCCCTCCATCGTATTGACTCCCTCTTGAGAAACACACTCTTTACATCATCCTCTTTATTGATGTCTCGTTTCCCATATTTTGATACCAAAACCTTGTTCCATAACGTTTTCTCCTCTACTAACATTCTTCATTTCCATTTCCCTAAAAGTGCTAAGTTAAACACTTCTAAGTCTTTAACCCTCAAGCCCCCTCTTTTTCGGTTTGCATACTTGATCCTATTTTACCCAAGCAATTTTCTTTTGTTCCTCACCACTATCCTATAAGAAATCCTGTTGAATATTCTTAAGGAGAAGAATTACCTTTTTTGGAGATTTGTAAAGAGAAAAAAGATACACCGGTAAGCAGGAAAGAACTGATCAGTTAAGGAGAGTGATACCCAAGAAATGTGTTTGCTTTTCCACTTAGATAATCTGCCTTTCATCTTATCTGTTAGCGGTTTCCAAGAGCTTGCATTCCTGGGGTTAATTCCAATAAGGAGGCCAAGATGATTCAAAGGTAGTTCAACCATTTTACAATTTAGATAATCTACCTATTCAAGTGTTTTTGGTGGTGGAGTCGAGGTTTATACTGGCCAACTCGCTCTTGTGAAAATTAACCTTAAGTCCAGAGGCAAGTTCAAACACCCTAAGAACACTTTTCATAGCTTGCACATTTTTCTCATTGCCATCCTCAATAAGTACCACATCATCTACATAATGAAGATGAGATACTTCAATCTCATCATGGCCAACCTTGTAACCAGTGAAATAATTCTTTTGAACAGCTTTACACATTAAACCAAGTCCCTCTTTTGCAATAAGTAAGAAATAGGAAAGGAGATAAGAAATCTCCTTGCCAAGGCCTCTTGATAGAGAATTCTTCTATTGGACTACCATTTATACAAGAATCGAAGATGATGCAATATTGATACACACTCAAGGATCCATCCCCTCCATTTTAGGGAGAAACCATGTTTAAATATGGATCTGTGATAGATTCTATAGCTTAAATATTATATAGGCCAATAATTTATAATTTTATTAGTTTATTAAATACTACATCATTCATTGCTTATTTATTGGTAACATGAGTGATATTAACATGTTCTTTAATTTTTTTTTAGAAAAAGATTTGTTTAATTATTAATTAAAATTTCAAGTAAGTCCTATTAAATAATTTAAATTTATTTTTCTGCTATCAAGATTGATATAAAATATTTAATAATAAAAGATGTCATAACAACAATATTAAAAAAATACATTACTTATCTTTCACCACGCAAGAAAAACGCACGTAATGGTGGTATGATAAAAATAGAGTTTTTTCAATGTTTTCTATGGCTTCTATTGACAATTTATCGCTATGTATAGTGTTCGTTTTTTTTTCCAATCATAAATGCAGCCGTATAAACGGAAAAAGAAAGAATAATTATAAAAATAAATTCGTATTACTGATCAAGTTTAACAAACCATTAAACCTTGCAAAACAAATAGAAAAGAGGAACGTATTGTTATAACGTGCAGCACCATGTTTATTGCATGCTTCCCTTCGAATATATGAAATTAACAAAGGAAAATCCTGGCATCAACAGGTATAACCTTTTGATATATAAAATAATACATTAATAATAGCAGTAATGGTTGTAAGTATCCAATTTTATTTATAGCAAAAAAAAAAAAGAAAAGTATCCAACTTTATCTTAATTAAAAAAAAAATCAAAGTTATGGAAAAAAAATGGGTCATTTACTTTTTTTCTTAAGTTATTAGGTAATTAAAAGTTCTTCTTCCACTTTTGTTCTATAACTAGTATTTTTTTTTTGGTAAAAATTCTATAACTAGTATTTTAACACACGTAAGAAGATATAAATATGATAAATAAAGAGAAAATAAAGAAAATATTGAAAAGAGGAAAAAAGATACAAAGAAAAAAAATAAAAATGATAAAGTATAAATAAAATAAAAGATAAAATAAATATATATTTACAATTTTTCTAAATTTAAACACTTTTTTCATTGAAACCACATGGGCTCGTGAACTTTTTTTTTTTTTGTCAAGGTCACGAAAAGATGTCTATATATATGAAACCAATTTCATATGAAAAAATGTCTATAAACTTTGAACAAAAAGATTTATTTCATTCACACTATACTCAGCATCCATCCTTCTTCTTCACATCAGTAATACTACTTAAAATTGTTTGTTTTCACGTACCGCAACAATGAACCAGTTATGGGTAAAAAAAACATAAAAACTATTGGTTTTTGCTTTTGTCCATTTCTGACATTTACTTGCTTTTTTATTTTTTGATCATTGTTTCCTTATTTCTTGTAGTGCGAAGTATGCGGTAGAACTGGTGTTCCCACAGTAATGACTGTTTGCCCTATGTGCGTTGAAAATTTTGCACATGCGTAAATGATCTCCCCTTGGCCATTTCTTTTTTTTTTTTTTTCTGCTAATATTCTTTGTTTCTTTCTTTCCACGTCTTTTGAATTTTCTTTTCTGGCATACTTACTTTCTCATTCCGAATTAATGTTATTTTCTATATCCCATTTCAGGCACTGCGTTGAAATGATTCCTTGGTATTGTGATCTTTGTCGTGATGGTGTTACTTCAGAAGGATCTACCTCCTCGTCTGAAGAGCTACCAATGTTGAACTCTGATGCAGAGGAGACAGAAGAAGAATCGACGGAGACGGAGGTGGAAGAGGAATTAGAGGAGGAATCAGAGGCGGAGGTGAAAGAGGAATCAGAGGCGAAGGTGGAAGAGGAATCAGAGGAGGATGACAAGGCTAATGATCAATGAATGTTTTATTTAGGTTCAAGTTTAAGTTAGTTGGAAGTTTAACTTTTTATTTTAAATGTTCTGCCTTTTTATCCTTTCAGTCTATTTATTCTATTCCATTCACTGTGTGTATAAATATAATGTATAGTTCACACACTGGTCAATCCAATGTGAACATTTTTTTTATTGGTCAAATGTTAGTTGTTAATATATTTAGTGGGAGGATTGAATTCGAACTCACGACCTATCCCTTATTCTCTTCTATCTTTACCGACAAGCCAACCTTATAACTCCTAAACACTAACACAACCATCCATATTAAAGTGCGTTCATTCCAATTGACTAGAGGTGACAAAACGAACTACCCGGTTCATTGCGAGCCGGCCCGATACGGGTTGCGAGCTATAGCGGGCCGAGCATAAAAGCTCGAATTTAATTTGAGCCTATAAAATGAAGCACAAGTCCTTTAAAAGTCCGATTTTTTAGGGTTTTTGACAGGTTTTTCAGGCTAAGCCCACATTGGGTCATGATCGGATAGGCTAAAAAGGCTCACGTTTTATTTGGGCTCAAAATTTAAAGCCCAATCACTACATTTAATCGAGTGGGTTCGGGCCGGCCCAGCTAACCCGGTCCATTTTGTCACCTCTACAATTGACAGTAAAAATGCAACAGTTTCTTTTAGCCATTTTCCATAAGAGGCAAAAAAAAAAGTTTGCACAATATTACAAAGCTGGGACTATATACACTATGTAGTGTTTGGATAACTCACTTTCACTTTAGAATTGAACAATACTCATTTGAAATGAAGATGTTGACTAGCATGCTACAGTTAGGAAAGTTTGGCACCATGCCACAATTAATAGGAGCCGTTCAGATATAGCAGTTAAAATCCAATAATTGTTACTTTTTACCTTTATACGAATATAATAATGATTAAGTAATTTTCTAGAAAAATAGGTATTATTATACGTGGATATGATTTGACCCTTGGCGGTTCGTAACTCTCCCTTACTGTCGTTTCTGCAAACACTATTCAATCCCCTTTTGAATTTATTTGATGTGGTTCGTTTCCGACCTCCGTTTGTCTTCGTTCGACTTTGAGTGACTGTCCTCCACACTGACTATCTGACCTCCACGCTGTAATCCATTTATGTTAACGATTGTTCGATTCTGTTTCTGAAATGGTAAAGGTAAGATTTTTTGGTTTAGGTCTTTTATATTAAATTTGTGCATAGTCGTTGTTCGTGTCCCATTTCGGAGTCCGTATCAGCCAATCGCTGTGGAAATCAGCCAATCGGAGTTGAACGAAGGCAATCGGAAGTTGAAAACGAACCACAGCATGAAATTTCTAAAGGGGTTGAAGAGAGTTTGCAGTGATGAACAAAGACGTTGGGGAAAATAGGAACGACCGACGGTCAAAGGATTCAACCAAAAAAGTGAATTAGAGAGATACACGGACTCCTCCACGTGGGTGTTATTTTAATGCGGATAATCTTTTTTCATTTTCCACTTGTAATATTATAAGTTATTTAAAAAACAAGTTTTTTTTAAAGGAAATTTAAAAAACAACTTAATCATTATTATATTTGCATAAAGATAAAAAGTAACAACAGTTGGATTATAAGTGCTATATCTAGACGACTCCTATTAATTGTGGCACGGTGCCAAATTTTTCCAACTGTGGTACGCTAGCCAGTGTCTGAAATGAAATGGTTCACAAATACTATCACAAGCAGTAGGCTTTAAAAATAATGAATTATAAAGACAACATGAATTTAAATCTATACTAATATCATTAGAAAGAAATTTCATAAAAGCATTCCTTTATTTATTTTTAGATTCCAAATAAACAGGTCGAAAAATATGTTTATTTAGCTCCAGAACAATTGCTACTAAAGATCTCCTTGCTTTTTTCATGTATAATGTCTTTGGCAGCAGAACTAATAAATCATACCCAAAAAAGGAAAGAGCATCAACATAAAAGAAGGTATCAATATGGATGATAAGAAAAGAAGACCAGCTTCCCGGATCAGTTCTATGAAGACCATTCTTGAACATTCCTTATTTAAAATATGTTCAATAATAAAAATATTCCTTATTTATGAGTTATGATTTTCATAGCCCATTTTAAAATTTAGCTAGCAGCTGTGACAAAATAAAAGATGTCTTCGTGACATAAGACAAGACTTTTAATCAAAATGAATAGGGACTAAACAAAATATTTTAATATACTTAAACAAAATATATATATATATATATATATATATATATATATATATATATATATATATATATATATATATATATAACAGATTATAAGAGAGTGAATGTAGCAAAAGCGTGGCTTACATATAATACCATTAGGCCAGCAAATGGAACGTCTCTTGCCACTTGCCAGTGTAGACAAATATCGTGCAAGAAATATAAGGAACTAAAATCGTGCATGAAATTATGACACCTAAAAAAGAAATGTGTTTAGAATTAATTTAATAAATGACTCATTATAAATGGATACAGACTCATTTCACAGCTTGCTTGCTGTTCAAAAACTCAAACTTTCTTAGAACACTTATTGCCAAATACAAAACAAGAGAAATAAATCATGAAAATGATGCCTTATTGGTGCCTAGGAGAGGCAAGGATACCATAATGAGAAAGAGAGCTTCTAATATTTGTGAATTAAAAGACACAAGATCAAGGCCGTGTTTAGAAGTTTTGAGGCTTAAGACAAAATAAATTATCAATCCTCATATTAATTGTCTAATTTTTTGAGCAACAAAATTATTTATCGAAGTTTTATAATCAAACAATTCTAATATTTCACTCTCAATAGATAATAATTTAAATATAATACTACCTCTGGTCCTATATATAAGAAACAAATTATGTTTTTCTTTGGTCCTAATTATAAGAAACAATTACTAGTTTTCAAACTTACTCAAGGTTAAATTTCGTTTATATTCATACTTTATTATTAATTCTATTTACTAGACTTTCAGTAATTGGATTATGAGTAGTGACATTAAATGTGACCATCACTTACAACATTTAAACTTAAGGGCATTTTTGGAATAAAATTTGAATTTATGATGGTATTAATTAAAAATAAATAATTTAACTGCTTTCCTTGGTCTTGATGATTTGTTGTTTCTTATATATAGAACCAAAGGTAATAATTTTGCAAAGTAATTAAAAAATAATGGCTTAAATATGTTTTTAGTCCCTTAAATGCGAGTCATTATTTTTTTAGTCCTCCAAATTTGAAATTACTTTTTTTAGTTCTTGGAATTCGCAAGATGCTCTTTTTAGTCCTTATGCGCAGTGTGAGTCAAACGAGGAATAAGATATTCGCAATTTGTGAAGATTTTTTATCACCAGAATTTGATTTTCTATTATAAATTTTAAAGTACAATTTCTGACGATTTTAAGCAGTTAATGAGTTTTTAATTGTTTTATTGACTTGATTGTGACAATTTTTAACCGCCAGAAAATCATACTTTAAAATATAAAATAAAAAATCAAATTCTGACGATCAAAAGTTGTCACAAATTGCGAAACTCTTATTTTCCGTTTGGCTCACCCTATGCAGAGAGACTAAAAAGAGCATTTTGCGAATTTCAGGAACTAAAAAAAATAATTTCAAATTTGGAGGACCAAAAAAATAATGACCCACATTTGAGGGACTAAAAACATATTTAAGCCAAAAATAATAGCAGCAGGATGATAATTATGGTGGTGCACCTAACTTTTTCGGAACTTCTCTTCTCCTTAACAAAAACTCGGCCAAACACAAATCCAAAGACGGAGTCATCCTCTACCTTCCATGGTTGGTAGTCTCTTTCCATGCATTGTCAAGCCTTGGACTAAGTTCTCCATTGCTTTTGATTGAAAGGCAGATCTAGTTGTTACTAGTTAATGTGTTTTCATATGGTACAGTGGAGATCAAGGATGAGACTACTGATAAGACTTGGAAGGTTAATGGTCATCAACTCAAGCATTAATGCATTTTTTCATATTTTAATGTTTGTAAAATAAAGCATTCAATAAATTATTTAAATCGAAAAAGAAACATCCATAAAAAATACATTCAAATTAAAATTATTATCATAAAAATATTCACCATAATAATTTAGATATTAATATGACTTCAGGTAAATTGTCCATCTCGTGAATTAAGTGTAAATTTCTACTAGTTTTTTAAAAAAAAAAAATATCACTATGTGTTATATTTTATATTTTATATATAATTTTTATTTTAATATATAACATACACACATCAATGTCTAAAAGAAAATTATAATTTGATCAGGTAGAAGAAAATCATGAATAATTTGTTTAAGTGAGATAATAAATAAACGGATAATTATTTGCTTAAAAATTTAGACACTAATTTTGCATGGAGAAAATAATAGTGATTGTGTTGATTTTATTTTATTTTTTATATGCAATTAAATATATATTAATTATGTAAAAGAAGTTTTAACTTTGATTGGAGAAAAATATTTAGTGAGTTAATATTAAAAACATATTAAGAGCATATTTAAATTTTTAAGATATATACCAGATGCATGCTATGAGAGTGAAATTCACCTACTTCATGAGAAAAGAGTATTCAAATGAATATAAAGGGTGGAGAGAGTAGAGGTCCGAAGAAGTAAATAGACCTAGACATTTTTTTCTTTTGAAACTTCAATTAAGAATTTTATTACTAAAGATAAGGACCAAACCAGCTAATGCATAATTACTCACAAATCACAAGACATACCAAAACCTATCACAAGATTCACAACATAAAATAATACTATCATTATAATGTTCCCATAGCCTAAACCATGTGCTCTTGAAACCAATGCATCCAAGCCAACCACGGTTGAAAAAAATCACGCTTATCACCATATTTATATAGCATAAAAACTTCACCCGGATCATGCACAAAGATAGTGCTAGCAGCAACCGAAGACCATAAATTAACCACCATAAATGCATGACAGAGGATCATTCCACCAACATGAAAAAGCATAAGAAAAACCCCCTCTATACGAAACCCATCTCCATGATAACAATTTATAGCATGTTTGTATTAACGTTGCAATTGCGGTGGTGTGAATTCCAATGTGCCTTCACCGCATAAGTTACAAAGAAGATCCTTTTGCAAATGGAGGTTGGAGGCAGCCTAACGTCAATACAAACATGCATTTAATCATCTCTAACATCTGAGATATATCGCACTGTATTGCTGCAAAAACTTTGGAATTTCTATTCTTCCAGAGCACTCATATAACCACAAACTAAATAATCCTCCAAATATAAGCCTTCTTCTTACAAGTGACTAAACCTCTTAATTGTTGAAAGTGAGATACCATTTGTATATATCTGAACAGGGAATGACTTTCCTTCTCACCAAATTCTGTTTTGTTACTATACGATCTTGAATGGAGACCTAGACATTTTTATATATAGGAGGATGGGCAGAATTTACATATACACATTTTCAAATGTGTTTGGTGGAATGTGGAAGCAATTATTTTTCCTCATTAGGCAAACCTCCCTTTCGAAACTAACTTTTCTTTTACCAGTGCATTTTATGTTGTGTGTAAATTATAATAGTTTTTTGACAGAATGTAAATTATAATAGTTAATTAAATTAAAATTTATATTTAATAATACAAAAAAATAAAAAGAATAAATATCTTCTAAGAAAAATGTATAAATAAATTGTAAAAGAATGTTTAATTAATAAGTTGTAACAAAAAATATATATGCATGAAATGAAATAGACAACATTAAAAAACACATGTAGACAATAATGAATTTATAATAATAATAAATCTATTTTTGTGTAACCAGAAGATATCTGGGACATCTATTTGGCACCCAATTAATTTTTTTCCTAACAGGTCGGTCCATCTTAGGATAAAGTAAAGGACCCAAATGGCAAACTATTTTCCTCTTCATCTTCTGTGTGAGATTTGACTGCGGATTTCGTCTCAGTTTCTTGTTCCCAACTTCCATTGCTTTCCTTCCCGTGGCTTGCTCTGTCTCTATTTCACTCTCTCTTTGTGATTTCATGCTATAGGTTTCATTTGGCTCTGGTAAGTCTCTAACCTTCCTCTTGTTCCTCTCCTTTTTCTTCCCCTGCTTCGTATTTACTGATATAATATAAAGACAACTCTATCAATATTATATTACAGTATAGAGACTCATTAGCATAGAAAAATGTAATACTTAATAAGTAGTTCTTTTGAGATGATGATGAATATATAAATCTTAGACTCTTAATTTGGATATGTCACAATCATATATGTGTTGGGGTGTCCTATATTTTGGACATTACTAGTGTCTGTGTCCCTGCTTCAAAGATATTATGAGCCAGATGGAGTAATATTATAAATTATAAATATTAATGAAACAGTAGTATAGTAACTCAAAAAACTGATCATGTTGGGTTGGGTCCTAGCTAGGGAAACAAACCATGCAGACAAAAATTACAGTTTAGTACACTTTGATGAGAAACTATAAATAAAGAAAAAATAAGAGCAGAAGTTACAGTTCTTAAATTTAAAAAAGCATGTTCAAGAATTTAGTAATTACAACTTACATTTCAGACATGATCCAGCAAGGCACGTCAGTCTTGAGTTTGTATTATATTCGGCTAGAGGCTTCTCCCTGGCAGCCATTCGAACGTCCCAGACACGTATAATGCCGTCAGATGATGCAGATGCCACTAGGTAAGGGTCATCATCTCCTGCAGCACCATCACTATCTGATAGCACAGCTATACCTTTCACACGAGCAGCATACGCTTCTTTCATGCAATGTGCAGCTTTTCCACTCTTTACGTCCCATGCTGTGATGTTTCGGTCCTCAGTGCCAGTGTAAAGAAGTCCATTCTGCAACATACAATAAGAAAACAAAAGTCAGTATTCATTGCTTGATAACAAACATACAATTTACAGTCCCTTATTTAGTTGTTGAATTAGAAATGTCCCGCTCTCAGCCCTATCTTTCATGAATAAACATATTCCAGGTAATTATATTGTAATTATGCAGAATTGAACACAACGATCATCTATGCCAAAAATAGTTCACTCTACTAGTGAAACTAGCTATCTCAGGAAAGTTATATACCAGTGGAAAAACCATGCTAAAACCATTACCAGTCTCATTGACCAACAAATTTTAAAAATAGAAGATTTTATTCTCATTGTTGTGGCAACGAGAGAAAATATTATACAGTTATCGTATATAAATGTGTTACATGTTATTTCAAATCAAAAACTTCATCGTTCCCATTAGTGTCTATATTATAAATATTCAGGTCATTATTAACTCATCACTAAACCATATAACAAAACATTTGATTACATGAGTTCAGCTAAAAAACCGATGACATAACTTTGATCATAATAAATCACATGACAACAATAAGCAATTTCAGCACCATTAATTCCTTTCCTTCCTCTTTTCTTTTTTGTCAAAATCAATGGTTACCAATTCCTTATTCGAGATAATGTGAAATTAATGAAGACAAAACTCAGTTGTTTTAACCTAATACATATATTATTAACGGTTAAGACAAATAAGCAGCACACAACTGAGAAATACAATAAAATAAAATAATAATAAATAAAGAAAACATGATGTTCCACAAACACAGACTAACCCTGGCAGGTGCGGCGCAGAGAACGCGCTCGGAGCATTCAAATTCAAACAGAAACCGTAAATCCTCACTCTCGTGGACGGAGACCTTCTCCTCCGCCGCAACGAAGAACCTGTCGCCGGCGGCATTGTACTTCACCAAACTCGCTTCTCTGCCGAGTGAGCGGCAGAAGCTCCGGCAGCCATTGACAAGGTCAACCAAGGATAAGCACTTATCGCTGCCGACGGTGAGGGCGACCTTACCGGAGGGGTGGACGGCCAGGTCGTTGATGGCGGCCCTGTCGTGGACGGAGAGGGTCTTGAGGTGGACAAAACGGTTCGATACGGCGTCGAAGAAGTTGAGGAAGCCGGCGGCGTCGGCAGAGAGGAGGTTGAGGGGGAAGGAGAGGTCGGGAGGTGCGTAGAAGGAGAGGGCGGTGACGGTGGCGGAGTGGCGGTGGAGGGAGGTAGAGGATTTGTTGGCGTGGTTGTAGAGTTGGATGGTTTCGTCGGAGCCGCTGGAGGCGAAGACAGAGCCGCAGACGGCGACGGTGGTAACGGAGGAGACGTGGGGAGCGTAGGAGAAGATAGAGGTTAGTGATTCAGGGTGGAGGGTGAAGCCTCTTACGATATTTTCATATGAACCTGATACCAAACTCATTGTTCTCTATCACTCTTACTCTGAAACTCACACTTTCCAAACCACTACTCTCTCGGGTTTGAAGTTTTTAAATTAGAACTAGAATTGTTCCGTGCGATGCAAGGTATTGGTATTTTTATTTTTGTAATATTTTTAATTTTTTTATGATATTATTTTTTATTATTATAATAACAATTTATCATTATATGTGATCTTTTTTATCCTGTTTTATGGTATTATTTTATTTGAGTTTAATGATGATGCATGTGAAAAGAAAAAACTACCCTATTTTTATTAACCGAGAGAAATGTAAAATGGTTATCCACCATTTGAAATTTGAAAAAAAGTTAAAGAAATAAAGAGATTTTGAAGAAGATAAATCAATGGTATAGTAAAATCTTTAGAGAAAAAAAAAAGAAAATAACATTTAAATTTCAAAGATAATATATATATAAGAAATAAAGAGATTTTGAAGAAGATAAATCAATGGTATAGTAAATCTTTAGAGAAAAAAAAAAGAAAATAACATTTAAATTTCAAAGATAATATATATATATATATATATATATATATATATATATATTTAAAATTAGTCTCTGATATTTAGTTACAACTTATTAAACTATTTAGTGAATAATTAAGAGTATAAAAGCATATATCATATGCATATTAGAAATGGGAAGAGCAGAGCAGTTCAACATACTTTTTGGTTCTCAGAAGCATACCAGGAAACCTCCTGAAAGAGTAAATACACTCAAATAGCTGATAAAAAAAATATACTCAAATAATTTCACTTCAGTAAAGGTTAAATATTCACATTTGCAATAGTAAATTGAAGATAATTTTCTTTTTGAAAATGCCAAAATTTTATTTATGCTCAGAAACAAAATCCAAGCAAGACCCCAGAACACCCTATAGAGCCCTGTACACAACACATATGGAAATGTGAGTCGAGCTTGCCAGTTGCCATAGTCAGTATTTCACCTACATGTAATATTTCACCACACTATCTTTCTCTAACGTAACCAAATTGCTATAAAAACCAATCACCAGAGGAAAGTATTGATCAATTTCGTGTGCATCAAACCACTGTCAAATAAACTAAATCTTTAAGACTATTGCAGTTTTGATCAATTTTGGTTTGAATTTAATTTTTAAATTTTGATTGATATATTAAGATTACAATAACAAAATTGAAGATTGATTAAGATGATAATAATCTTACGATTAAATTTAAAGATAAAGATATGTTTAAATTGACACGATATATATCAAGATTTAAAATTTAAATCAACTTAGATTTGAAAACTTTTATTTTAAATCCCTTAAAGATTATCCTTCCTTATTTATGTTTTTGTTTGCACTGTAAGTATAGGTGTATAGTGGTTCCATTGTTCACCCACCAGTTAGCAAAGAAGATGAAAAGGAAGGCCACTCTGCCTCTCCCTCTCCCTCCTCTCCCTGACGAGATGATAAAAGAAATTCTGTTAAGGTTGCCGGTGAGATGTCTATTGCGTTTGAAATGCGTCTGTAAGTCATGGCTTTCTCTCATTTCCGATCCCCAGTTCGCTAAATACCATTATGACCTAGCAGCTGCACCCACTGACCGACTTCTTCTGAAATTCTATAACGATTTTGATTCCAAGGTTGATCTCGTAGACATAGAGGATGATTCTGCGGATGTAGTCTTTAACATTCCAAATCCATCACGTGCTCCCATTCCGAAACATGGAAGCATTGGCAAGGTAGATGTTGTGGGTTCATGCAGAGGATTTCTACTCTTAACCACTACGTCCCAAGACTTAAGTTATTTTGTCATGTGGAATCCATCAACCGGTGTCCAGAAACGATTCGAAGAGGCGTGGTCGAAGCTTCCATATCTATGTGGCTTTGGGTATGACTCATCAACAGATGACTACGTGGTAGTGACTATAACTTTTCCGCCACCCGGAAGAGGGACGAAGGTCCATTGTTTCTCCTCGAGGACCAATTCATGGAGCTGCACTGAGAGTACTGTTCTGTATAGTGTTCTGCATATACATATGTTGGATGAGTTTGGACATGGGTTATTCTTGAATGGGGCGCTTCATTGGTTGGTTCACCCGTACGATTATCATCCCAAAATTATTGCATTTGATTTGATGGAAAGGGGCTTATCAGAGATTCCACTGCCGCGTGAATTGGAAAAACACTTCCGTCATTTGAGGGTAATCAAAGGATGTTTGTGTCTCTTAGTTGGTACACTGCCTTCTCAAATGTGGATGATGAAAGAATACAAAGTGCGGTCATCTTGGACTAAGTCATTTGTTTTCTCTCCTCTTGGATTTCTCCCAATATGCTTCACCAAAAATGGTGAAATTTTAGGGCATGATCACACTAAAACATTAGTGAGACTTGACTACAAAGGCAAGCTGCATGAGTATCGCGCACATGAGCATGTGCGCGATACTCATGCAGAGATATTACTATACTGTGGTTTGCATACAGAGAGTTTGTTATCTCTACCGGATGACTTTCAGAAATTAGCCAAGTGATGATGAACAACAATAGCATACTACAATCTTTTAATTTCTTCATTTTTATATATATTACTATTACTATTCAACATGCCTATCTCGTCTTGCATGTCGTTAGTTTAATTAATCTGTTCTTCGTTGGTTTAATCTGTTCTTCATATCGATGTTGATAAGCCTTCTATTTCTATCACATATAATTTCATGATATCGCTAAAGATACGTTAATGTACAACGAATGGATAAGTTATAGTTTCAGCATAACTTTCTTGATATAATTTCCACTGTTAATTAGTTTTTTATTTGCATAAATTTAATCTTTTTTGTAAGTTTTTAATTCAACAGTTGGACTCCACAAAAAGTTATTAATTAGAAATCCTGCATCTCTGGTTTTGGTGATATGTATACCCTCTCAAATGGCCAGGGTACCATGTGATAAATTATTCAACCCAGGCTTATAACTTCATTGTGGCCCATCTGATTTTCGGGGATCAATGGTTACCTTCAACCGGTGTAAAGTTCACTCCTGGATTTGGGGATTAAAACACTGCCACTTTCTGCTTATATATACTCCTACTTTGTCAATTTAGTTCAAAGAATAAAATAATAATTATAAAATAATTGCAGAGATTATAGTTTGGCGTCGACTTTAATTAATTTGTACTTAATTGTTTAGTAATTTCCTATTTGTTAGCTAGAATTAGGTGCTTCTCGTCAACAGTTATACTCCTTCCGGTCCTTTTTATAAGAAACAAAAGGATATTCTTTTTTGATCCTAATTATAAGAAACATAGACTCACTTTAAGATGTATTAATGGCTAGTTTTCTTTTTTACCCTTCATATTGTGAAATCCATTAATGAGACACTTACTCATTTCTCATGAATTTATTGGTCTATTAACAATACAAGATACACTTATTGGTGGAAGTACAGTGTCATTAATGTAACCACTACTTAAACCAATTTAAGGGGTACTTTTGTCATAAACTTAAAATTTATGACATTATTAATTATAACTAACTAACTTAACTATTTTTATTGATCTTGACGATTTAGTTATTTGTTTCTTATATAAATGACCGGAAGGAGTATTAAATATGTCACAAGGATGCCTAAGTTGTTTTAAACACCTGTCTTCATTCCTATGGATAAAAAAAATATTAAATCTGTCCACCTTGTCATCTTCTCATCATTTTTCTTCTTGCATTTTGCCTCTTTTTTGTTTAAGAGTTTTACTCTTTTTCTTTTTTTTTTTCTATCAGGTGATTTTTCCTTTCAGTCGAAAATGTTTCAAGAAAAAAGGATGACCAAGCACATTTTTTTTCCCGTTTATGCAAATATATAGATGCCAAGTATCAAGACTTCGATACTTTTAATCGCAGGTCAAATATTATCTTAAAAACATAGACATTTGACAATTTTCACACCTATGGCGTTTGTGTAATTTCCTTAGAAAGTCTAAACTTGCTCTTGAAACACATCTACACAGTCAAGGTTTTAGTTTTGAACAAAAATTGATTAATGCAATTGATTCCCTTTCAGAGGATAACTTTTGAACCTATTTAAAACTAGAGAGAAATATGTCAAGTGGTTAGTGATCGATCTCTTCTTCTCCAGATAGCTTTTCTTTGTTGTTGTTCGGTTCTTTTTCTAGGTGTAGAAGGTGGAAATCTATAGAAAAGATACTTTCATATATTCAAGTTAGAGAGAATCTTAAATTATGTTTGGATTGATAAAAATAGAGGAGATATACTAGAATTAATTAAAATGGAATGAAACACAAAAGAATAAAATCTCAATTCTAATTGTTAGATATGATGAAATAGGACAAAATTTTCAATCCATTTCGTTCTTCCCAAATTAAGAAAAAAGGGAAAGAAAAAAAAAAGTAAGCCATGGAATAAGATGAAATATATATATATATATATATATATATATATACAGAAACCAACTTATGTTATTTCATTGATAATCAACTGAGTAATACAAGAAGTAACAGTTGTAAAAACATGGAGACTAGAAAAGGATGGAGCCACTTTTGCTAAAGCATGGACAACTCCATTAACTTGTCTCCTTATAAAACCAAAACTAAAGCTTTGGTTACTCAACAAAACAGACCTACAATCAGCAACTAAGATACCTAGCTCTGACATATCCAAAGATAAGTTGCTAACTCTATCCACTACACCCTTGCTGTCCATCTCGAAGTATGTTCTACTAATTAGTTTTCATTATATTTCATTCTCACTTTACCAATTGAAACAATGAAATATTATACCATAATAATCCATTTCATCTTCTTCCACCAATTCAAATCTAACGTTAGGAATGTCAACATTCGTTTTCTTTTTCTTATAGCAGCATGGGTGGGAATGTGTTACGATTGTTGTGGTATAGTTGTCAAAGACTCAAAGTCTGCATAATTGAAAATAATTTATAAGTATCTCATAAATGTTACCTCGTTGGTATAACGATTGTTTAGGAAATTAAAGTAAACTCGATTAGTATCAAGAAAAAGAAAAAAACAAACACCATGTAATATTCAAACTACTTTTGTTAAAAAAGATCAATATTACTATGACCCCACATCAGAATTGAAATGTGAATACGTAGAGTCCAGTTAAGGGTTATATATGTATGTGGAGCCGCGTTAAGGTCCGAGTATACGTGGAGCCGTCTTAAGGGCCGTTTTACCAATAATGAGTAAAGGGATACAATTCCCCAATCACTTCCCTAATGCTTTAGTATCTTGATGGATGATATTAAGGAGAGTATGGATCTACATGTGTTGCATTAGAACATAGACTAAACCTATAAAAATCCCCTCATATCATTCTTCAGATGATCATTGAAAGTGATTATTCTGTGTCACTTGAATCTTGATATTCATTTTGTGACTAGTAATTTAATGATTAAATCACCTCACTCCTTTCTTTTCTTTTTGGTGCGGCATGATGGATAGTAGATGATAGGGGTGTACACGAGTCAGGTTGGGCCGGGTTTGGCCAAATCCGTTACCCGACCCGATCAAAATTTTACGGATTGGATTGGATCGGGTTTGTGTAATTTTATTATGAAATCCAATCCTCAAAAACGGGTTGGATCGGGTTGGGTTGATCGGGTCAGAACATTAAAAAAATTTATTTTGTAAAAATTAGAATTTTTTAGAACAACAATTTATTTTTGCCTAGAGCTTTGCAAATATATAATTTCTACAAGTCCTCCAAAAAGACCAAATTGTGATAATATTTGATTAATAAAATGAATGGTTTCAATGCTAATACAAATATTTTATTTTAAATAGATATTAGCATGAGAAAACATAAACAAAATCAAGACAAAAAATAAAAACAATTAAAAAGAGAAATATAATTCATGTGCGGTTAAAAATTAGCAAAAAAATATGGTGTTTTGTATTTCTTAATTTAATAATATATATATATATATATATATATATATATATATATATAAATTTAATTTTATGGTACGGGTCGGGTCGGGTCACGGGTTCAAAATGCAAAACCCGTTACCCGACCCGTACACTAACGGATTGGATCGGGTTGGCTTCGGGTTTGACCCGAACGCTAAAAAAATCTGATCCAAAGTGATTGGGTCGGTTCGGATCGGTTCAGGTTTACGGGTTACCCGATCCGGTGAACACCCCTAGTAGATGACACCAATAACAAGGATTTGGAGGACAAATCCATCTAGGGGATCTCGCTAGGCATTGGAGTCCTTAATATAGTTATTGATTTAAGTAAGGTTTAGGTATTAGTTGACTACTCTGATTAGGATCTTTCTTTTGGGTTGTATTTATATGGAGATAGATCCCGATCTTGCTATGTATGTATTTTGAATAAGCTTTGAATGGATGTGCTTAACAGATTTAGGCCTTCTGACAATGGGTTGTAAATATTAGCAGGATTAGTCAATGTGTTTTAAGGGTGCTACTATTTTGACACATAAATTTAAATTATCTTATCAATTAAAATATTAAAAAGCAAATAATTACTATTCAAATATTTTTTAGAGAAAAATATATGAATAATAATTATAATTTTAAAAATCATATATTTTCTTATAATTTTAGAAAATTAATTACATCAATAAAATATAACTTGTATAGTTTTGTTCAAATTATTTTTTTGATTTTCATAATTAAAAGTTAATTTTTAGAAAATATATGTAATTTTAACCAAACAGTAATTTTGTCATTTGAACATAGTATATATTATATTCCATCACTATTTAGTTTGTAATCTGGTACATATCAAATATTGAGTAAGATTAAAACTTATCTTCTTATCGTGTAATATTTTTATCCTATTTCCATATCCTATCCTATCATATCTGTCATATTTTTATCTTATTTCTGTATCCTATCGTATTTTATCATATCCTGTCCATCAAAAAAGTTCTAAATATTCACCATAATTATGTATGTGATCAGGGATTCGCTCCTTGACCAGTGTGTATGAAAAAACATATGTTGTAGTTTAGACTTTAGATCAATTTTAATTTGAATTTAATATTTAAAATTTAAATTTTGATATATATCATATTAAGATTACAATAAAGTTTTTGTGATCAATTAAGATTATAATTCGTATTACACAAATATCTGGTCTACTTATAATTTTAAATTATCATCTGTAAAAGATTATTATCTCCATCTTTATATATATTTTTGTTTGCACCATAAGTATACCGTATAATGGTTTTACTGCTCGATCACCCTCACCTCAGTTGCCACAGAAAATGAAAAGCAAGTCTACTCTCAATCTGGCTCCTACTCTTCCCGACGAGTTGATGGACGAAATTCTGTTAAGGTTGCCCGTGAGATGTCTATTGCGTTTGAAATGCGTGCGTAAGTCATGGCTGAATAATAATAATTTAAAAATCATTATCGGAGATTCCACTGCCACGTGAATTGGAAAATCGTTCGTGTCATTTGAGTGTAATGGGAGGATGTCTGTGTCTCTTTTTTACTCTAAGTCATGACGTAAAGCCTCAAATGTGGATAATGAAGGAATACAAAGTGCAGTCATCTTGGACCAAGTCATTTGTTTTCTCTGCTATTCACGCTCCTCTTGACTTTCTTCCAATTTGCTCCACAAAAAATGGTCAAATTTTGGGATATGATGATGTAGATAAAATATTAGTGAGACTTACTGACAAAGGCAAGCTGCTTGAGCAATGGAGAAGTGAATGTAGCGAATTTGTTTTGTATAGAGAGAGTTTGCTATCATTCTCTCCCAACGAAGATGAACAACAATAACAAGCTAGAAGAATTCATTCAATTATGTAATATTCTCCAATCATTTTATTTCGCCATTTTATATATTACTATATTTAACATGCATAACGAAAAATTAGTGTCAAGTTTATACGCAGAATGCACGATACATAATTTGATTCCTTAGCCCATCTTGTACTCTCCCCTTCCAAGCCAATACATAGTTTTTCTTCTTCTATGAAACAAAGTGATGCATGAAATTAGACTTAATTTAATTTAGGGAAAATCGGGATAATCAAATTAAGTGGAACACTATGTAAGAAAGAAAAACACCTAAAGTTTTGGGTGAATATTCATTCCAATTAGGATTTCCAGTGAGATTTCAAAATATCACAGTTACTAAAATCTTAATTGTGAGACAGACTTTTTGAATTTAATTTTGTTTCAAACTACAAGTTAGCAAATCTTGCATGGTTGGAGTTGGTATGTAGTATTTAGCATCTTTGTCTTTTATCCTCTTAATATTGGCATTGTGTTTGCAGTTTTATTTGTCTTACACACTTTTATATAATTCTCAGGTTCAGGCTCTACTTATAGGTTATTGTGTTGCTACTCATTTTGAGTTGAAGTTATGGAGATATTGATCTAGAATGTCAGAGAGATAACAGAAGGATGGAGTGAAAGAGGTTGAAACTAATCAAGTTGTGATTGAATTTGTCTTGGATGTCGCTGGTTTAATCTGTTTCTCATATTGATGTTGATAAGCGTTCTCTCATATACATTTCATGATATCCCAAATGAATAAATTATAGTTTGAGCAGAACATGCTAATACTTCCATTCTTATTTTCTCTTCCTCTGTCCAGATTTTATTTATCTGCATAATCTATGACCATGAGACGAGAAACTTTCATAGTTAGCAAACTTGATCTTTATATGTGATTGCCAGATATATGAAAATCATTAATACTTATCTATGGACTTTTACAGCCTTGGGTTGTTGTGTTGCATTTTATTCCTACTCTGCACTTTGGGTCTTTCGGTTAACATATTTTTATGACAGGGTTATATGGTAGTGAATGGACAGTGATCCATCTCTCATAAATAAAATTGTGCAGTTATAGAGAGATCGATCTTAAGAGGCACGCAATAAAATTGTGGAATAGGATAATCAAGAGCAGTATAAGAATCATGCATATCAGATAACCAATCTAAATGAGAGGTTCAATTTCATGTCACTGAATTGGATGACCTTGATTATCTATATCTTGTTTCTCCGAAAGTTCACAATGTTCCTTATTTATATGCTTCTTTCTCCGAAAGTTCAACAAAGGCACTGCAATATGTTCACTCCAACCAGCTACTAAGTGCCAGAGGCACTCACATTGAGAATGATAATTTGTAGATTGTGTTTTATTTATATATTTAATTAACTAAGTATAAACAAAATCAAATCCATTGATTCTTTTGAAACTTTAGTTGCGAGATTTGGAGCACAATATGCCACTAGTCAACCTCAGCACTTGGTGTTAGTGACCTTAGTACGTGAACGTAAGGCAAGAGGATGACGAGTCCTTCAAGTCCTATTACATTCCTAAACCCTTAAACGACACGAAAATCCCCCATTGATGCATAATTTTTCAAAACTCATACAAACCCAAACTTAAAGCACAAAAAGGGAAAAGGGAGAAGAGATACAAATAGTCAAAGGGTTAAGGGAAAGACAAGGGGAAAGCATTCACCTCGGGGAATGCACAAATCTTAGCTCTGGGGCTAGGTCTTTGTTCTTCCTTTTTCTTTGCTTTTTTCTTTTCCTCTTTCTCTCTTCCTCTTCTCATTTCTTTTTCTCTTTCTCTCATGTCCCACTCTTAAATTGTGTGTGTATGTGCACGACCTAGTGGGCTCTGGCCCATCTTGGGCCTTAGAGTCCCATCAAGGTCCTACTATCTCATTCCTTCTAAGCCATAATATAAGGGTGACTATATAATTATTAACACATAAGGGTATCATTCACCATTTATTATAACTTTATTTCTATTACCCAAAATCGGGGATGTTACAATGTCTAGTCGTTGAACCTTGACAACAACCTTATTGTTATCATATAGAGTTATATTAAGTAAAACCCAACTAAGATCGATCTAACAACATAGTCACGCCCTCACTATGAAATAGTCATTTCCAATGTCAAGTTAATAATTAAGGAATAAGAAAAATTCATCTGTTGTTTCCCCAAGCCCTCCATCTTTTCCATTAGAAAGTTGATTTTACAATTTTTCTCTTCAACATTTTAATTTTAGGAAATTAAAGTATTGTTGAAACATCAATCGACAATTAAAAATAAAATAGACCCTAACCATAAAAAATGGTATTTTTAAGTATGTGATTAAGTGAATTTTACTTATACTTGTGTTCAAAATGTATTCGTTGAGGTACGGGATCCACCCAAATTCAAAAATACCAAATAAATCACTTTTTTTCATTTTGTTTCATAATATATATATATATATATATATATATATATATAGAGAGAGAGAGAGAGAGAGAGAGAGAGAGAGAGAGACTAACAAATATTTATATCAAATTTAAAAACTGATAAATACATTAAAAATCATAACATTATAAAAAAAAATTGTGGATTGTAAGTTTATCGTGTATGCCTTGCACGAGATATTCCACTAGTTAAGATTTAAATGAGAATTTGAATTAAATTTAAAGTGATAAATATTAATTTAAAAACTTGGATGGTTTGTTTGCAAATTTTTTATGTTTAATTTATTAATTTATTTGTGTGATTTTGTAATTTAAAGAGGTTATCTGATAATTTAAACAATTTTTATTCCTAGTGGATTAAAGTTGTTCAATCAAACTTCATAGTGATTGCTTCTTTGTTAAGGAGACCAACTAGTCATTGAACTAATTCTCAATTGAAATTGTTAGACATATCAATTTAGTTTTCTCAACAATGATTACAACACATAAAAAATATTTTCTTATATCAATAACGAGTTTTGCACACAAATATACATAAATGGATGATATATCTTTATCAATCAAACTTGTTCTCATTACGAAACAACAATGTATAGTTCATGTTTATAACATCACAAAATAGTGAGATTAAGATGAAAGTCTTGAAAAATAACAATTTTATTCAACCTTATTTTTTTTCATTTTCTTTTTGGTCTCATTTCTCCTGTGCAAGCAAGTATGTCCTCCATATTATACCAAAACATACAAATTATAATTATGCAATAATTAATAACAAATTCCTAATGAGGAATACGAGATCCATGTTCTAGGAACTTTGTGCCTATTTTATCCATGGTTACAAACCATGTATAAAACATATGAACAAAGCCTATTCTTTTTTGTTTTTTTTTTTTTCCAATGCTTGCATCAATTCTAGCCTATCTTGAAAGGAGGAGATTTGAGAGAAGGATTGGCAAAAGGGCCTTCAACTAATCCCTTTGCTATTAGCCTATATGCTGCTTCAGTAAAATGGGGTCCATCCCAATTTATATGTTTTGAAGGATCTGAGCAAACTGTTGCGGCGGGACTTCCACAAAATATTTGTGCACTGAGATTGTAAGGTTCACCCTTTCCACAACATGCTCTGAAAGTCTCAATTTTACCAGAAGAAAAGCCTGCATTACATAAATTAATGAACATGATAAGAATAAATCATTGCAAAATTAGCAATAATGTGTAATTATATACTATTCATCTAATAAAAGAAAATAAAAACACAACCCACCATATTGTTGTGGTGCTTGAAATAAACGTTTTGTAGCACCATAATAATCGAAATATGTTATCTTAACATGTGGGTTCTTTTGTCTTAATGTCTCTATAGCCTTTTTGAGTTGCCCATTATAGTACTCGATGAAAGCATTGTAAGTTGTCAAGCATCCAAATTGATCATAGTCATCTTTCTTATCACTATTCACTATTGCCAAAACAGCAGAATTGCACCCAATTGGAAAGTTTCCTGGTACCACTAGCTCTATCGCTCCTTCTTCAATTAATTTCTAGCAAATAGAAACAAAAATAAAATTCAATTTCTAGTCAAATATAATTCAAATCCAAGTTTAATTAAACTATTAAAATTGAAGTTAAGATAAATTTGGTATAACATACGGAGGTGGTATTGATAATTGCTTCAACAATTGGTGGAACCATTTCGCGAAGTTCTGTCATATTTTTATATGGGATAATTGCATTAAAGTCATTTCCACCAATCTCTCCCACTAGAAACAATGAGTTTTTGAAATAGCTATCGCACTCTGTCATAAAAAGGAATAAACATTGTTAGTTATATTGAAAAATTTTATAATATTTGACAGAAACATTATTGAAAGAGTTTTAGTAAAACCTTTTTTGCTTTTACAAAGGGAGGGTTTGAGCTTTTTAAACCAATCAAGTTGAGTACTTAATGAATAAGCAGATGCCTCTACATTGATTCTTTTTTGTTCCAAAAAATTCTTATCAAGTGCAGTTGAACCAGCGAATGCAAAATTTACTCCTTTCTTAATGTCTTGCCCTTCGGTGAGATTCAAATAGGCTGGCAACATTGGCATCCCATATGCCTCGGCTAAAATTAAAATGATCATAGGTTAGTGCAATGAACAATGTGTGATTTCTATGATATATTGTGTCATATTCTCCCTTTCTTGCAAGGAAAGTTTATTTAAGTTATTTGAAAAAGAAAAAAAAAGAGTAAAGTACCTATGAAATCTATGATTAGTCGTCCATTTGACATACGCCCAGAAGGATGTTTAAAGTATGTTGAACCATAAGGACTATTGCTAGGCATAGCTGGGTGGTAAGCAGCAGCATTTCCAGTGTCACTTATAGAGTCACCAAAGTTGAAAATGGCTTCATATGGAAGAGGATTAGCATTTGAAACAACATTTCCAAAGAAACCACAAGCAAAGGTTATGCTAAAGACAATGAAGCTCTTCATAATGTTGCTCTAAGCTAGGAAGGCAAACTTATGTGTGATTATGTGTGCTTAGCAATTGGAATTGAATGCTTTATATATTGTCACACCAACCACCCCGTGTTTGTCATATATCTGTCGTTTTAATTTTGACATGGTGATAACTATTATGATTCTTAAAATAATGAGTCATGAGTTGTAATCTAAGATATTTATTTAACAAAAACATGTCCTTGAATACGGTTTTGTTACTCCTCTATGTTATTTTTGTGTTATTGTTGACTTTTTCTATATTTATCATGCATACAGTTAAATTTCTATAATTACATCTATATATTGAAAACACATATTGTAAAAGTTTCTATGTATGCAAAGATAAAAAGACTCTTCATCCCTCACTATGTTTTTTTCATTATTGTAATTCTATGTCGAAATAACATTATTACAATTTATGTAACTTAGTTTGTGTAAAATTAAAATTAATGGCTAAGTATTTTCCACTTATATAATATCATCCAATAAGTTTTATTTTAATTATTGTTTAAAGGGTAAACAAAAATAACACCACAAAAGAAAGATTTAAATATTCAACATTTCAATAAACATAATTATATGGTAAAAAATAACTAGCTTATTATGAGAAATTTTGGTTAATATGGAAATCTATAATAATTATTAGAAAAACATGCTGAAGAAGCTTTTGGTCTACATACACTACTACTTGAGGCTTTTATTAACTCATATTCATTAGAAGCTTTATAATAATATACAATTGTAATGAATAAGGAAAAATATATTAGTAGTTTACACAATTAACACTAAGAAAATATTGTCTTTTATCAGTGATTTTGTATAAAAGCACTAAAAAAAAATTAAAAAATTATTACTTAAAGAACTACAATTTTGTTGGTCATTCTTATGTGTAACTGCTAAAAATATATATAATTAAATTTATTATTAACACCTTTATTATTTTATGCAAAATATAGTTACATATATTTTCCCTCTTTATTTGTGTTAATATTTACACCTACTAACAAAAAAATGGTAGAATTAAAAAATTATTAAATAATTTTGCAAAAATTATAATATTATAAAATATTTGAAGGTTATTTATTTAAAATTTATGACACGGGTTGTTTATGTATAAAATTTATGAATATACAGAAAAAATTTAGAGTCTTTCAATTATTACTAATTGAAATAAAATAAGATTCGCAAATTTTTTATGTATACGCCATCTTATTTTTTTGTTCATTATTAATTTTCTTATTGTAATCTATATATTCATATCCAAAATTTAATTTCTGTTTTTTAAATTAATGTTATTTAGGTCTTTCCTTTACCATGATAACATTTTTTTTAAAATAAAACCAATCATTACAAATAATATTTAAAATCTTTTTTATTATTAAAACATGTGTGTATGCGCTCGCAAATATATTTAAAACACACATCCATATAAATTACAATGATTTTTTTTACTGCTATAAATTACAATGATATAAATAGGGGTGCTCTTGATAACCAATTATAAAAAATTTAACTGTAACCATAGTTAGCCAATTATATGATAACTGATTAATTAAAAGTTGTTATAAAAATTAAAAGTGGTTATAGCAAGTGGTTATTATAACCAAACCATAATCGTTACAAAAAAACAGTTAAATAACCGGTTATATAACTATTTATATATCTTAAATTAATAATTGATTTTGTTCTTTGAAAAAAGTTTTAACCTTTAAAATTAATTTTAATTAAACATGACACAATTATTAATGCATAAAATCGTATATAAAAATGTAATAAATATAAAAAAAAATATTTTTTAAATCAGTTATGTATCCATAACCGATTATGGATATATACTAAGTTATATAACTGGTTATATAATCGGTTTTTCATAACTGGTTATGATTTGGCTATAATAAGTAATAGCCAATTGGCATATTGATTATTATTAAATAGGTATGGTTAGGTTATTCAAATAACTTAACCGCGAGTAGCCCTAGATACAAGGCATTTGTTATAATATAAAATTATTTGAATAGATTTCATGTGTAAACTAGTGTTTTAGCTCGTGCATTGCACAGACTTATTCAAATTTTCACTATCTTCTTTATATAGTCAATAGAAAGAAATTTGAAAGAAAAAAAATAAAGGTCGAAAGAAATTTTAAAAAAGAGATAATTATAAAAGAAATTAGAAACTATAAAAAAAAATAAGGGAAGATGTAACGATGTAACTTTGAAATTATTGATAAAAGAGAGAAATCTTCATAATTAAAAAAAGAGTTAGAAAGACTAATAAAAGATATATTAAAAAAAAAACAAAAGATTAGAGACTATAAAATTTGAAGTAAAAAAAAGAATTATATAGCACATTGAAAGAAATTTTAAAAAAGAGATAATTATAAAAGAAATTAGAAATTAGAATTTAAAAAAAATAAGGGAAGATGTAACAATGTAACTTTAATTTTTTTAATATTAACTTTGAAAATTAAATTAAGGATTTGAAATTATTGATGTAAGAGAAAAATCTTCGAAATTAAACAATAGAGTTAGAAAAACTGATAAAAGAATAATTAAAAAAAATAGAAGATAGCATCATATAAAGAAGTGAAAGGAGGTAATTATAGAAATATTGTGAATATGGGTAATTACATAAATTCATAAGAGAAATTTTAGGAAAAGTAGAAGTAGAAAAATCATATGCATGTTTGAAGAGTGAACTAGACCACTTTATGATAGGAGAGTATTCAAATGAGAGTGAATATGAGGGGAGAGTGGAGCAATGAAAGCACACATAGACTTATTCATTTATTTATATACTAGTGTTTTATCCCGTGCAATGCACGGGCTTATTAAAATTTTCGCTACATTATTTATAGAAAGAAATTTAAAAATTGTCGTTGCATATTCAGCTCCTATTGTAGCCGCTACTGCTGTTTTCTTGATCTATCCTATTGGTCAGGGAAGCTTTTCAGATGGTATAAAGAATTATATAGCACATTGAAAGAAATTTAAAAAAAAAATATAATTATAAAAGAAATTAGAAACCATAAAATAAACAAAAAAAAGATAAGGAAAGATGTAACAATGTAACAGTGTAACTTTAATTTTTTTTTAATATTAACTTTGAAATTTGACAAGTAAATTGAATTAAGGATTTAGAATTATTGACTAAAGAGAAAAATCTTCAAAATTAAAAAATAGAGCTAGAAAACCCGATAAAATAAATATTGAAAAAAAATAATAGATTAGAGAGTATAAAATTTGAAAAAAAAATTATATAGTACATAGAAAGAAATTTTGAAAAAGAGATAATTATAAAAGAAATTAGAAACTATAATTTTTTTAAAAGAAAAAAAGGGAAGATGTAATGTTGTAACTTTAATTTTTTTATTATTAAATTTGAAAATTGAAAAGTAAATTGAATCAAGGATTTGAAAATATTGATGAAAGAGAGAAATCTTCATAATTAAAAAATAGAGTTTGAAAATCAGATAAAAAATATTAAAAAAAATCATAAAAGATTAGAGAGTATAAAATTTGAAGAAGAAAAAAAGAATTATATAGCACATCGAAAGAAATTTTGAAAAAAATATAATTATAAAAGAAATTAGAAACTATAATTATTTTTAAAGAAAAAAAATAAGGGAAGATCTAACTTTAATTTTTTTAAATTAACTTTGAAAATTGAAAAGTAAATTGAATTGAGGATTTGAAATTATTTATGAAAGAGAGAAATCTTCAGAAATAAAAAATAGAGTTAAAAAACTGATAAAAATATTTTAAAAAAAATATAGCATCAGATAAAGAAGTAAATGGAGGTAGTTATAGAAATATTGTGAATGTGGGGTAGTTACAAAAATTGATAAGAGAAATTTTAGGAAAAATAGAAAAATCATATGCATGCTAGGAGAGTGAACTACACCATTCCATGATAGGAGAGTATTCAAATAAGAGTGAATATGAGAGAGAGTGGGGAGAGTGAAGCAATGAGAGGAGAGAATCTCTTAGTCGTTTATATATATAAGGAGATGTTTTCGCTACCTTATTTATATAGTCAATAGAAAGAAATTAAAAAAAACAAAGAATTATATAGCACATTGAAAGAAATTTTAAAAAATATATAATTATAAAAGAAATTAGAAACTATAAAATAAAATAAAAAAAAAAGATAAGGGAAGATGTAACAATGTAACTTTAATTTTTTTTAATATTAACTTTGAAAATTGAAAAGCAAATTGAATTAAGGATTTAGATTTATTAACTAAAGAGAAAAATCTTTGGAATTAAAAAATAGAGTTAGAAAATCCGAAAAAATAAATATTAAAAAAAATAATAGATTAGAGAGTATAAAATTTGAAAAAAAAAATTATATAGTACATCAAAAGAAATTTTGAAAAAGAGATAATTATAAAAGAAATTAGAAACTATAATTTTTTAAAAGAAAAAAGGGAAGATGTAATGATGTAACTTAATTTTTTTAATATTAAGTTTGAAAAATGAAAAGTAAATTGAATAAAGGATTTGGAATTATTAATGAAAGAGAGAAATCTTCAGAATTAAAAAATAGAGTTTGGAAATCAGATAAAATAAATATTAAAAAAAAAGCCAAAAAGATTAGAGAGTATAAAATTTGAAAGAAAAAAAAAAGTATATAGCACATCGAAAGAAATTTTGGAAAAATGAGAAATCTTCGGAATTAAAAAATTGAGTTAGAAAATCAGATAAAAGAAATATTAAAAAAAGCTCAAAAGATTAGAGAGTATAAAATTTGAAGAAGAAAAAAAGAATTATATAGCACATCGAAAGAAATTTTGAAAAAGAGATAATTATTAAAGAAATTATAAACTACAATTTTTTTTAAAGACAAAAAAAAGATAAGGGAAGATCTAACTTTAATTTTTTTAAATTAACTTTGAAAATTGAAAAGTAAATTGAATTAAGGATTTGAAATTATTTTTGAAAGAGAGAAATCTTCGGAAATAAAAAATAGAGTTTAAAAACTGATAAAAATATTTTAAAAAATATTGCATCAGATAAAGAAGTAAATGGAAGTAGTTATAGAAATATTGTGAATGTGGGGTATTTACAAAAATTGATAAGAGAAATTTTAGGAAAAATAGAAAAATCATATGCATGTTAGGAGAGTGAACTACACCACTCAATGAGAGGAGAGTATTCAAATAAGAGTGAATGTGAGAGAGAGTAAGGAGAGTAAAGCAATGAGAGGAGAGAATCTCTTAGTCATTTATATATATAAGGAGATATAGGGAGATGTTTATCTACAAATCTACTAACATATTTTTATAAAATAAAAGAAATAAAAAAAATACATTAAGAAATCATAATAATATAAATGAGGAATGTTAATGACACTCTCTTTGTGATTGGCTGAAATTTGTTGAAAATCACCAATTTTGATGGTTCAACTTCTCATTTAATGATTCTCTATCCTGATTTAGATGTGAGACCCACCAAAATTAACAATTTTCAATAAATTTCAGCCAATCACAAAAAAAGTGCTACAAAGCAAGTGTCAAGAAAAGTGTCACTAGCATTCCTCAGTATAAAATAATTTTAAACTTAATACTCGTGTAAGGCACATCTAGTCATTGAATCTTGACTACAACTTTATTGTTATCATATAGAGTTGTATTTCTCAACGTAGTCATGCCCTCCCTATTAAATAGACATTTCCAGTGTCAAATTATTTATTAACAAACAAAAAAAATTCCGCCATTATTTCTCCCACCCAGGCTGTTAAGTGTTACTACAACCACAGACCCATGCATCCAAATTTTTTGTCTTTCTATTGTCGCGTGAACTAGTTTAGGTTAGCCGGATTGATTTTGACTAACTGTGCTCCAACATGATTCCAAAATTTGAATATAGTATCAGACGATTTGAAACTATCAAAAGGGGAAATCTACCTTTTGATTTTTGAAATAGGTCCTCAAGTAACTAAAGAAAGCACTCGATTGAAGGTGAAAATAATTGAAATTCAAAAACAAATTCAAAGATAAACAACATAAATTTAAACTCAAAAAGCAGTAAATTCGGCAAGAAATTTAAACTGGGAGATAAATGCGATTTTTGATTGATTGGTTGAAGGTCCTTTACACATATCCGGAGCATCTATTTATACTAAAAATCTCAACTAACTACCCTAGATCGTGTCTTCAAGCCACGTTCAATTACAACTGACTAATCCATAATTGATTCGGCTAAGCTAAGCCTATTTCGGCTATCCATTGTCGCTAAGACATGCCCCACTACCCCTTCTCTGTTCCTATTTTCCAGGAACTAACTTCAACTCATGAATCTCTTCCGGGATAATCTCTTAACAATCGTGATCAGGCTTCCCTTATCTTCGGATAATTGCAACCGACCATTGCCAAATCTTTTTTATCTTCTATAAAATCTTGCATTTTTTTAATTCCTAATAGCTAGCCGAAAAAATCTCACTCAACATATCTTATCATTACATGACAAAAAATTGGCTATCCGTTTAAACTATTTATCTAAACCCCCAGCCTTATCCTTTCGGCTAACATAATTTCGGTTAGCATATTTTGAATGGCAACAAATGCCCCCATATATCTTAACGTTGATTGGCCAAATGAAAGGGTTAAGATATAACCGTTTTAATCTTTCCATCTTCTTCTGATCTTGCAACTGACTTACTATTAAGATCTAGCCGTTACACGTCATATCACTTTAAATATCTTGCTTTTCATTGTTGCCCACCTATCCGAATTAACCCTTGCCTTTCTTGCTTGAATCTTTACCTCTTGCAATCGCTCTTTACTGCAAATCACCAAACACTAAACACCCAAAATTACCATGTCGACCACCAACAGTTCCCAATATAGGCCCTATGAATACGGAGATGGGTCCGATGAAGAGGTTTCCTCTCAGAAGGCCTTATCCAGCTTCTCTAGTGGACATGGTGATTCTGGCACTCCTGACCAGTTTGAGAATCCCCTACGAGCTCACGAGGGTCATTACTACCTTTGTCCCTGCGCTGACGATGTCATGGATGCAGTTAGCTTTCTTGAGCACTATTTGCATCATGCCAATTATCCCATCCCAATCACTTCTTGGTTTCGGCTAACTAGCATCCCCTAAAACCTTGGAACTTGGCCACGGGGTACTCCTCTTTACTATAGCTGGCTCAACCGTATGGCTAAGGCGAAAAGGGAGGACTGGAAGAAGTGGGGAGTCTATGATGCCATTACCCTTTCCAAACACGACATCGAGCCGAACTATACTCTGATCTTCAACTTCCTGTTCTTTTGGTCCACGGCTATCAATGCTTTTGTTTTCCCTTTTGGCGTCATGACTATCACTCTTCAGGATGTGGTAACCATCCTAGGTTTACCCATTATCGGCACTGAATTCCCTGCTTTACATGCTCAAGCAAGTGACAACTTGGGCCTCTCATTCGACAGGTCCACCAATGGATATCCCCACTTTATCAAGGCTCATGCAAAAGCTTCAGGTAGTGTTTCAGCTGAAGAGCATAATGCATTCCTCTTGTACTGGATCTGTAAGTATTTTATTTGCTCTTCCTCCAAGACTGTGGTTTTCGAATATGCCCCTGTTGTATCCCTGCTTCAAACAAATGAACCCATGGCTACAGGTGTTTTGTCTCTTTCTTCCCTCTATAAGTCTATTTTTCTAATTTTAGAGAAGGTGAGGGCAGGCCAAAACATCGGCAGTTCTTTCGACCCCTTTCTGGTTTTTGCAACTCTGGATAATTCGATACTTACCTATGTTTGCCGCTTCACGACCAAAGTCCATTACGGCAGCTGAACGACATGCCTTTGACGCCACTCTTGGGGAGGCTCTCTGGATCAAGTCTACCACCACCAATTCGGCACGTTTTTTCATTGACTCGCTCTTCAACATTTTGGACGATGTAGGTGCTCTTTGGAATCCTCCAACAATCGACCACAACATCCCCAGGTGGCTAAAATTTGAGCCTCAGGCCGATCAAACTATCCAATCAGCTAACTAGGGTAGTATTCTTACTGCTAGAGATATGTTGTGTGGCATCAAGCCCAACTCTCGATGCAACAAGATCTCAGTAAAACCCTACAACCCCCAGTTCGTTGCCCGTCAATTCGGTCTCACTCAACATCTCCCCATGGCTTTCCTAACTCTGACTTTGCCTGATTCTCGACCTTTTTTTACTACTAAATAGGTCCGAAGGGTCACCTGTCAGACGAAATGGATGCTAGACTTGTTCAAATTCAGCCTCTTCCTACCTAACCCAAAGAAGACCCTCAGCTTTCTCAACTGGTGGTCAGCTGTGAAGGATGCCCTGTTCCCAAAAAGCGTCGTTGATTACCTCATTCAGGCAGAAGGGCCGACCTACTGCTCTAAAGCCACAACCATCTCCACGTCTTACACCAGCTCCGACACCAGCTAAAAAGAAAGGAAAATCGGCTGGTGTTATCATTAAGACTTCAATAGCTCCTCCATCAAGTAATCATGTATCCTCTTGGATGTCATTCTCCATCTCTTTTAGGCATTCGGCTAACTTTTCCCTTTGACGGCAAAACACAGCATTAAGACCATCAACCTAGACGATGTAGATGAGGTTACCTCCCCATATTCAACTCTCAAAATAACTACTAGGTATGTGGCTGCTACAAGGAACATTCCTACTCCTGCCCCTACTTCGACTAAGGTATTCCATCCACTTATAAACTATTTCCCTTTTACTTCTGCCGAATCACGAAGTCATTTTGGTCTTTCTATAGGGAACAACTGCTGCTCCTAGCCGAAGTGCAAAAAGATTGAAGCTTGGAACTGCTACAAAGCCTTTGCCAGTAAGTATTCGTGCTTCATGACATTTTAACCAATCTCTTCATTTCTCTTCATGACATTTTGTTGATCAAGTGGGAAATCGTTTATGTTATTTGAGCGTAATGGGAGTCTCTGTTCTCGATGTTAAGTACCGGCTCAAATGTGGATGATGAAGGAATACAAAGTGCAATCATCTTGGACCAAGTTATTTGGTTATTCTACTTATGCTCTTCTTGGCTTTTCTCCAATATGCTTCACCACAAATGGTGAAATTTTGGGACATGATTACGTAGATAAAATATTAGTGAGACTTACCAACAAAGGCAAGCTGCTTGAGCAACGCAGAAGTAGATGTAGCGACTTTGTTATGTATAGAGAGAGTTTGCTATCACTCTCTCCCAACAAAGATGAACAACAATAACAGGCCAGAAGAATTCAATCAATTATGTATATTCTCCAATCATTTTATTTCACCATTTTATATATTACTATATTTAACATGCATGACGAAAAATTAGTGTCAAGTTTATACACAGAATGCATGATACATGATTTGATTCCTTAGCCCATCTTGTACTCTCCCCTTCCTAGCCAATACATAGTTTTTCTTCTCTTCTTCTATGAAACAAAGTGATGCATGAAATTAGACTTAATTTAATTTAGGGAAAATCGGGATAATCAAATTAAGTGGAACACTATTAAAGAAAGAAAAACACCTAAAGTTTTGGGTGAATATTCATTCCAATTAGGATTTCCAGTGACATTTCAAAATATCACAGTTACTAAAATCTTAATTGTGACACAGACTTTTTGATTTTAATATTGTTTCAAACTACAAGTTAGGAAATCTTGCATGATTGGAGTTGGTATGTAGTATTTAGCATCTTTGTCTTTTTTCCTCTTAATATTGGCTTTGTGTTTGCAGTTTTATTTGTCTTACACACTTTTATGTAATTTGCAGGTTCAGATTCTACTTATAGGTTATTGTGTTACTCATTTTGACTTGAAGTTGTGGAGATATCGATCCTGATCGTCTGAGATGGAGTGAAAGAGGTTGAAACTAATCAAGTTATGAACTTGTGATTGACTTTGTCTTGCATGTCGTTGGTTTAATCTGTTTCTCATATTGATGTTGATAAGCCTTCTGTCATACAATTTCATTATATCCCAAAAGATACATTCATGTACAATAAATGAACAAAATATAGTTTGAGCAGAACTTCTAATATTTCCATTCTTATTTTCTCTTCCTCTGTCCAGATTTTATTTATCTGCATAATCTATGACCATGAGACAAGAAATTTTCATAGTTAGCGAAGTAGTTGATCTTTCTACGTGGTTGCCTGATATATGAAAATCATGAATACTTATCTGTGGACTTTTACAGCCTTGGGTTGTTGCATTTTATTCCTACTCTGCGCTTTGGGCCTTTCGGTTAACATACTTTTACAACAGGGTTATATGGTGGTGGATGTACAGTGATCGATCTCTGGTAAATAAAATTGTGCAATTATAGAGAGATCGGTCTTAAGAGGCACAGAATAAAATTTTGGGATAGGATAATCAAGAGCAGATTAAGAATCATGCATATCAGAGAACCAATCTAAATGACAGGTTCAATTTCATGTCATTGAATTAGATGACCTTGATTATCTAGATGCTTGTTTCTCCGAAAGTTCACAATGTTCCTTATTTATATGCTTCTTTCTCTGAAAGTTCACAAAGGCACTGTAAGAAGCAAAATATATATATATAATATTGATTACATATCTAGATTTGAATTACAATTTTAAAACTCACCTTAATATGAATGAGAAATATGAAAAGGGAAATATTGTTTGGTACGAAGAAATATTAGACGAAACACTATTCGAATCAATTACCATGATTTCTGCAATTCACTTGATTTTATCTTTTCTTTATTTAGTTTTCAAATAACCAATTAAAAATGTCTACATGTATTTGTGCATGATTCGTGCAGTTTATTTTCGTAAAAAATAGCATCACTCATGAAAACCCAGCCACAGATGAGCACAAAGAGGAAATTCAGCCTATATCATGTCCTCAACGGTTGTTCACTCCAACCAGCTACCAATTGCTATAGATTGTGTTTTGTTTATATATTTAATCAACTAAGTATAAACAAAATCAACTCTGCAACAGAATAAAACTTAGGACATTAAACCAAAAGTTATCTGAATTTTGATAACTTCTCCTGTTCATTGTAGGGACTATGATTGGTCTTGCTCTTGATTCTTGAAGATGACTGAATGTTTCTCGAAAGTAGTTGACCACAGTTCTAGAACTCTGAACACTCGCTATCAGATATATGTAGAATAAGATCTGATAGATTCCATATAATCGTGGATATATATAGTTTATATTTTTATACTGAGCACACAGTATTTGTAGTGTACATAATACCCAAATAGAAACTCCACTCGCCCAAGAATTTCCAACTACTAACTTCAATCCATAGAATTGAACTTCAAATCACTCTAACCATCTTCGTATCCCTCGGTGCATGGCGATACAGAGCTACATACCATACTCAAGATGCAATTCTTAGATCCACAACAAGGGTCAGGGCCATAACATGGAAAAAATATATGACCAAAACACTCTAGGATGGAGAAAAAGAACTGCTACTTTGCAAAATAATACCTCAGTGTTTTTCTTTTTTCAAGAAAAAGGAACATAAAAATTAGGATCGATCTTTGAACTAAACCATACTTTTCGTTTTCACCTTTTATCAGCATAAAGCCAGAGATATAGATTCTCAGAAAAACATAGAAAACCTACACATTGCAAATGACATTATTAAACAAGAACTGTCGAAAAAGTTTCTGAAGTAATACAGATTGAAGGTGTTCTAAGCTAATACAAATGTTGATTCCGTTTCCATACTCTTGATAGCTGGTAGTGGGTCCATTTATTAATGTAACAAAATCAAAATTATAACTCTGCTATTTGTTTGTGCCTTTTGCTGGATGGCAAGGGAATGAGATAATTATTCCTGTTTGTTGGGTAAAAGTAGATTAAGATGCATTTTCAATCCTTGTAATCTCATCTTAGTTTCAATTTGGTCCCTATGAAAATTAAAGCACAGCTACCGGGACATTTGATCTTTGCACTGCAAATCATGTTTTCAAGCAAGTAGTTTGAGTTTTGAAGTTATCCATTGAAGAACTTTTCTTGATGCTGAAATTTCAGCTAATTCCGCCTACATGGCTGGGGATATATTAAATGCTATAATAAAGGCATGAGTTTGGCAGAAGACGAAGGTTATCAAAGGCTCAAAATGTTATAATCAATTCAAAACAATGCATTTTTTTTTTTTACATTACATATAGGCTTAAATATCAAATTGATCCATGTAAGTTAATGTTTTTTTATTTTTAGTTCCTATAAGTTCATTTTTCCAAATTTAGTCCCTCTAAGTTATATTTCTGTTCTGTCTCACTGCTGATATGACACTGTTGCTGACATGGCAATGGTTGGCCAGTGTGGCAGCGCCACATCATCTTCCGTTTGTCATGTCAGCTATTTTTTTAAGAGGAATAGATAGCAGGGACCAAAATTGGAAAAGTGTCAACTTATAGGGACTAAATTTAGAAAAATGGACTTACAGGGATCAAAAATGAAAAAGTGCTACCTTACGGTAACCAATTTGATATTTAAGTCTTACATATATTCCAATGCTAAGAACAGGCTTTCCACGTTGCCAGAAAACCAACTACATATCAGTGTTCACTTTATCCCGAACTACTTTTTTTGTATTCGTGCATACCACAAATAGATTGGAATGCTCAAGAAAAAAGAGTGGAAGGTACATTACTCAAATACTAGACTAGTATATATACTTAGAACATGCCAGCATAAGAATTTATGTGAATGACATTATTACTCCTTTTCCTTTTCCTTTCTCTCCCCTCAAAGAATGACATTGGAACCTATGAATTTCTCTCCAAACCAGTATTCAGCAAAGCCACATTACTAGCTGTTTTCAATGGAGGCCCATTAATCTTCTCAAGTAATCTACTAAATACTAACTGGACTGGTGTGCAAGCTACTGTAGTGGGCCCAGAGATTTCTGGTTTAATCAATCTATCTGTTTGATAACTAGTGATATCATGTAAGACTGATTCTAGCATACACAACCAATATGGGTCTTGTACCATTCATAAGTAACACGTGCCGTCCGATTCTAGCTGCCAGATCTGAGTGGCTAACATGATAGTAGGATGTACATGTTCTTGGCACACTTGATTGTAGGATATTTGTTAATAAAAAATTGCTCACGTGCAGAAAGCTGCTCAGTCAAAGGTCCAAACCTCAGAAAGTTGCTCCACAAGGCTCCCCTCCCCTCTCCCTCTTCGCAAAGCGTCAAACTCTCCTTGTAACGCACTAGTAGGCAATTGCTGCGCATAAGCCATGCTCCCAATTACCCACAAACACTATTCCCTACCGTGTCCTCTCCTCCTCTCTCCATCTGGTCACACTCCCTCCCTTAAAAAACCACCTCACACAATCACACATTCATTCACCTCTCTCTCTCTCTTCACTCTTCGCTGCTTCCTTCTATTCTAAATGAAGAACCCCGTCGCGGAGAGATTCTCTGAGTGGCAAAATAGGAAACCCACTGCGGGGAGAGCACTCGCCATAAGCTTTTCAAAGAAAGAGGAAGAGTTTGTCTCACTTCGGCAAAGCTATTGCACTGTTGTTTTCGAAGAGACAGAAAGGCACGGAAACTTCGAAAAGGAGGAACCAGTTAGGCAAGCGAACAAGGGCGGTGGCAAAACGGGAGACCCACTGTGGACAGAGCTCTTGCCATAAGCTTTTCAAAGAAGGAGGAAGAGTTTGTCTCACTCTAGCGAAACTATAACACTGTTGTTTTCGAAGAGAGAGAAACGCACGGGAGCAATTTTTATTAACAAATATCCTACAATCAAGTGTGCCAAGAACATGTACACCCTACTATCATGTCAGCCACTCAGATCTGATAACTAGAATCGGATGGCAGTGTTATTTATGTATGGTACAAGACCCATGTTGGTTGTATATGCTAGAATCAGTTAATGGCTTTCTACTAAGAATATGTATTGTTCAGTAGATAATGAGGGCAGAGTTCTAGTTTTTTTGTCTAGATGACAAGCTCAATTTCTTTGGCCCCTTTTTTAAGGACTTTTAAGGCCACTCTTCCTTTGAAGGCTAGCCTGGTGACTGGAACTTGTATACCGTTATGGCACATTTGGACACTACCTCTTAACAGTTTTATGTGGATTGTTAATCTCTTATGTGGGGTTTAACCTCACCATTGACTTCCAATAATTTCTCCCTCTCCAACCTTTATTCAATATCCATCTTTAGATTATTGAAATTAATTTTTTTTGTAATTAGGAATCTGTGTTGCATGGGTATTTCTTAATTTTAATACAATAAGTGGTTGATTTAAAGTAAATTTTGAAGTAACGCTTATTAGATAAAATAAGTATAACTGGTGTTGTTTCGTAAGTTACAACAGAGATTACAAGAAGAAGAAAAAAAACTTATATTTAGGTAGAGCAATATTGGAATCTAGGAATGGTAAATATGAGAATCTAAAATAACATTTTCGTTACATGCATAAAAAAGAAAATTAAATTAAGGATAAAATATGTTTTTAGTTCTTATAATTTTTATTAAAAATTGGTTTTAGTTCCTATATTTTTAAATCAACCATTTTGGTCCTAAAATTTTAAAAAACATGTAAATTTAGTCTTTCTCCTTTATTGATGTTAGTAATATTAAGGAACTAAATCCACATGTTTTTCAAAATTCGAGAACTAAGATTGTTGATTTAAAAGTACAAGACTAAAACCAATTTTTAATAAAAGTATAAGGACCAAAAACATATTTTACCCTTAAATTAATTTACCCAGTACAAGAAATATGCAACATAACATATGACTAAAAAATTTAATGGTTAGAAGCCACTATCATCGAAGTAGTAGAAGAAAGAAGGCTTTGGAATTTAGTGGTACTCGAATCATGACTCAATGAAGGAAGATGATCCCAAAGAGTATCTAGAGTGGTCTGGGCTCTCTGTCATTGGTTTGTGAATCAAACCTGGTTCAATCGTTGGGTGAGGTTGGAAGGATGGAGGAGTTTTGGTTATGGTGGTGCTTGGGATCAGATGTAATGTTGTAAAATTGATTAGAAGAAATGGTGCACCATATCCAAATTCCAAAAATAATCAGGTTTGATTTAAAACCAGTTTTAAAAGGTTTGGACTTTTTAGATTTGGTTCAATTAGAGACAAAACGGGCAACAGTTGCACCTAGAGGGATTGATTTAAAAATGTTTAAGTATAGAAACTAAATTAAGAATGTGATATGTATAGATATCAAATTAAGAATGCACTATGCGTATAGAGATCAAATCAAGAATACATAAGGGGTTAACAATCCATGTTAGACCGTTAGAGAGGTGTCATGACGGTAGGGACTAAAATGATAACATTTGCACATATAAAAATTGATTTAGTATTTTTTTTACATATAAAAATCAAATTAAGAAACGCACTGCACATGTAGAGAATGAATCGTGTGTTAAACCTTTTATTTTTTGGCTTCCATAATGAGAGACCCTTCTTATGTTTTCTTGTGGTTTTTAATTAATTCTAGTTTGCTGCATTAGCTCCTCTTCATTCATTAAAAAAAAATAATGGGAAATAATGCAAATAGTTCTAATTCTAATATCAATTTAGTTGCTCCCCCTGCTCTCTACAAATGGACAACTCTGGCAACACTGACAGTTGCTTCCATTTATTTTACACCCTTGTTTTAATTAGCTGCGTATAATTAATCAACTAGTGTTTTGCAATTTATTTAGGGGAACTACAACAATTATACGTCTCTATAATTGAATTTGACTTCAATACTCATACTACCGTTCCTGGTGAAGAAATGTTTCAATAGTGTTTCTATATACAAGTTGGTAGATCTTGACGAGAAAGAAACTATAACTAATTATAACTACTTAAGTTTGGCTTCTAAATTTTTATATTTGACCTTCTACGGCATCTTAATCAGTGGACAAAAATTATTCGAAAAGGATTCAAATAGTAAGATTCAACATTGACTGTTTGTCTCGCTTTCTTTGGACAAAACGGCAAAGCAAGTAGACTTTAGCATACACTCTAATTAATGTAATAATAATATCATAATAAATTAATATTTGAGTGGAAAAAATATGTTCAAGAGTCAACCACTGATGTTATTATAGTTAAAAAGATCTAATTATGATTCTGTAAATGATGACAACTGGCCAAGACCACTAATTGTTTTCAAAATATTTTATATTATACACCATTGATCAGTACATGCACTAATAAACCACCCCCCCCCCCCCCCCCCCCCCCCCCCCCCAAAAAAAAGAAAGAAAAACTATTAATATAAATTATTATATACATATATTAAATAAGAATATATATTTTATGTAAGAATGAGATGAAATTATTATGAGTATACATATATTAAAATTTATATATATTAATGACAATTTTTTTTTTTGGTAATGTTGGGCAGAAATTTAAACACGAGACATGGGGCTTTATGTGAAGATGATGAATAACTTATACGTATTTACTGTGACAATTTCCTTGAGAAATAGAAACGGAAACAACAAACACATTACACAGCATGGTTGAGTCAAAACAAAAGGAATAACAACCAAAATAGCCAAAAATGTTATCGTAGTGTGAATGCCAGATTCGAGTTTCACTTTGTGCATAAATATATGTATATATGTATAGGTTCTCCCCAACTTCCTAAGTATATAAGTCAATGCTTGCAACAACTAAGCCATACTTATAAAAGCAAATCCTAACATTGATCCCACTTGTGCTTAGTGAGGCTGCTTGACAAAATTAGATGGTGACATCTTGTGAGTTGTGACCAACCTTTGACCTACCACACCCACTTCCTTTTGTTCATTTTCATTACTGTATGTTTTTTTGGCTATTACTGTTTCTTGTTTTCGTTTACATTCTGATTTTGGAGAAGAGAAAAATTAAATGCCTTTTTCTTCCAAAGTTTTTTTTTTTATTACCATGTTATTGGTATGGAGTATCCACCAACTTTACCAATGATTAATCTTTGTCGGAAAATATGGCTGACCACCTTTAGTTGAGTCTCTTCTTTCATCCACAAGCTTCGAACTGAGACATTGCTTAAAGAACAGAGCACAATACTACTCCGATCAAGGACTTGTTGATTTCAAAGTACTTTTTTTTTTCTAGTCTACAGGTATCCTCCACTAAAAGTAATCTTATTCGAGTTAGGTAGGGTCATTATGAGCGGCAAAACTCTCCCTCCAAGTATTTAACACAACTGCGTACCCAGGACTCGAACCAATATCACTGATGATTAAGCTGAAACAACCCTACACTAGTTGATCCACACGTTTATTTAACAATATGTATGTTATATGATATTAAAATTTATATCATAAATTTGACTACAAAATTAATTGAAAATAATTTATTTTAACAAATTTTACCAAAAATAAATTATTCAAACAAGTTTAAAAAAAACATAAAAATATATATATTATTTTCATAAACACGAATAAATTTCGCAGTCCACCCAAGTATCAAATTAAACGAAAAATGAATCACATGGGGTCAAGTCTAAAGTCTTAAACTCAAACATCACGCATCACATTTAATTAAGTCTCTTGTTTCTTTTTGGTTTACATTTACCAACTTGTTTTGAGCTGTCTCCGTTTTTTAGGTGCCAGTCTTGTGAGACGTAGGTTACAAGATCTAATTTTGCTAATCATCTCCGATAAAAATGAATGAAACAAAATTGGTTTATTTGTTCAATCTTGTCATTTTTCTCGAGCTGGGTTCACACTATATATAGAATCATATAGACCTATACGAGGCACTACTAAGGTTTGACGTTATTCTCGTACCAAAATTGTCAAATTTCTGAAGTCGATCTAAAGAAATAGATACATAATGAATATATAACAACTCGCATTTTGTTTTGATAACTAGTTTTATGGTGTGATAACTAAGCATATATAGTGATATTACTTTGTTTAAAAAAATGGTGACATTAAAATCGCCTTTCGGCCTTTGAGCAATGAAACATAATTGTAGTTCGAAGAGGGGCAATAAATTATAGAAATTTTTTTTTGGTGAATAATAAATTATAGAAATTGATACATACCAAACATGAAAAAGAATGCAACAGCGGATTCAACAAAGTCGATCACGCAACATGCGCATAGGTAGTACATGTCCGGCGCCTGTATTTGCAGGAAAGCAAATTGAATTTTTTTTTTTTTTTACAATATAAATTGAATTAGTAAGTATATTTATAATGAACATATATATTTTGATATATATGTTTGTAGATGAGCAAACAATTCAGTCAATAAAATTAGGCTTGTCATAAAAAAAATGTCGAGCGACCAGAAAGTAGTAGCTAACTAGCTCATCAGCAACAAAGAAGTACGAAGATTCCTGTCCCTTCATCAGGTTCATGCTTAATAATGTAAAGTGATTTTAAAATTATTTTTTAAAATTGATTAGGGATTAAATTGATTATAATTTTTTTAAAAGACTAAACTAATTAATGTAACATTTTATGAATGACACAGACTAAATAATTGCCAATTTCTTGTAAATAACTGAATTAATTTTATATTTCTTTAGAACACTAAAATAAGTATTTATTCTAAAAAAGCAATAAAAATAATTTTCCCTGCCAAAGTACCACAAACGTATACATCAAGACAAATAATGGACTCGCCTTTATTTTTTTTACTGGAATAACAGCTGCTTATTACCCATTATATAAGCCATTTCTTGATCAAAATGAGTGCAGCCTTTCAAAAGACATTTTTTTCCCAGTTTTATAACTTATATTTTTCTTTTCTTTTTTTCTTCACTTGAAGCGTATATATATGTATGCAACCCCGAGTTAATTAAAGCAGTTAAGTCGCAAAATATTGGTGAGAGTAGCACCCTTAGTACCGAACAAATTAAATTTATTAAAAGCAGCTGAGTCTCAAAATCACATTGATAACTGATAAGAGGAGTACTTTCATATCCCTAATGAAATTATATTGTCATTTTCATTTAAACTTTTTGTGATTTTTATGCGTATAATTGCTTTTGAGCCTCATGACTGGAGAGAAAGATTTTGATTAGCTCATGGGAGGCAGCAATTATAGCATATTATCAGTTTTCCTTTTTCTTTCTTCTTAGGGCGAGTGGTGCAAAAGGGATTTTTATTTTAAGGAGGCTAATATAGTGATGGCACATGTCACACATACCCCACATGTTAAACCGATAAAAAAAGAAGCCTAAATAACTTTATCATAATGAAAATTCCATCAAACGGCCAAACACTTATGACTAATTAATTATTTCTTTTTTTGACAGCACTAATTAATTATATCTAATACACTTATAATGTTTTTTTAATATAAAAGCAGCAATCAATCAATTTTATCTTCTCATGAAAATTAATTTTATTTGAATCATAAAATAAAATTGTCTTTAAATATAAATATAAGTTTTCTTTATTAAACTTGATAAATCGTACACATACAATTATTTACTTTCAATAAAAAATCTATAAAAAAAAAATATCAATTGTATTAACCGAATTGAATTGTTTCACGTTAGATTATTTAAAATCACATTGAAATATCTACCAATATAATTTTAGGTAAATACTTTTGGTTTATATATTAAGTCCTGCATTGAGGAAGAGAAGTGTTAGCAACATACTTTCATACACTCCCTTTATCACATTCTTGACTATTAAAATTTATTGAAAACTACAAAATTATGAATGAAACTCATTACTCCCTTCGTTCCTTTTTATTTGTCTTCTTTTAAGATTGTTATGTAGAAATCAAGAAATGCAATAAATTTTCTTAATTTTAATAAAATATTTGTGAGATTTCCTATTTTACCCATTTTCCTTTCCATTCCACAATAAATGCATTGTAAATTAATTAAAGATTATGAGAGAAGTAAAGATATAATTGATAAAAGAGTAATTAATGTGATATTGAACTTTGCAAACGACAGATAAATAAAAACAAAAATTTTCCAAAAATCTGACAATTAAAAAGAAATGAAGGGAGTAAATAATAAGTGAGAATTACAAAATTATATGATTTTCAATAAATTACAATCCATAGAAAAGAATGTATTTAAAATAGTATGTTGCTAGAATTTCTCCATTGAATAATTGATCATGGGTCTTTTGAATTGAAGCAAATTTATGTATATTTTGGGTTGTAAAAAAAATTAAGGTTAAATTATTTTTTTGTCCCATAATTTATTTTTTTTAGAGGAAATCCCATAATTTATTTAGTAGGTTCAATTTGGTCCATTTATTTTTAGAAGGTTCAAAAACCAAATTGAATCCATTTTAAAAATAAGGAACCTAATTAAACATTTTAAAAATAAAGAGATTAAATTGAACCTAATAAATAAATTAAGGAACCGAAAATTTATAATGCATTTTACTATTAATTTACTTTTAGAATAAAAAATCCAAACATAAATTACATTATTTCAAAATTAATTTAACCAAAATTAATTTATAAAATCAATTCTACAAACATTTATCCAAATATACGGGCACGATAATTTTTACGGTAAGCTAAACAAGAAACTTTCGTACTTTGGATATAATTTACATTGATTATATTTATTTATTTATTTGACATTTTTATCACTAGTTTGGAATATACTAGGGCAGTAATATTGTTATAATTGATAACACGTCCAAACAAGGGTGGATTTATATATAATTATGATAATGAGGTGGGATGAAGGCGGATTTTTTTTTTATTATGCTATTGATAGGAAGTATTCATTATTGAAAGTGGTGACTATAATCTTCATTGAGGATCGTGAGCGCACACAAAGTGGGTATTCTCCTTCTAACATGGTTTATTTCATACCCAATACCAAGATTCAAACCTTAAATCACTTTGGTTAAGTAACACAAGTCGCTACCATTTGTGTCAATCAATATTGATGAATGAGGGCAGATTTGACTCTCACTGTTCATGTTCCCACAAAAGTTAGAATGAGTTCGAAGGTCAAGTTTAGGAAAGATGGAGATAAGAAACTTAAACTCAATACCATCTGTATCATTTTTTTGGGGTTAGGAAAACCTATGAAAAACATGTCTCATATTTTTTTAAAAATTTTAATTTACTTGTATATTTTAAAATAAATCATATACTAAATTATTATTTTGTATTAATTAAAATAATATATAAAATTTAATAAATAACCAAGATTTTTAAAAAAATTGTAAAAAGCAAAAATATAAAATAAAATTTTAACTCTAATATATACACTCTACTTTTCTAATTTAGAGAAAAAATAATTGAACCTAACCCGCTCTAAGTTAAAATGGATTTTCCTTGTCAATGCCAGATCAAAATTGGACAGATGCCTACAAGTTTGAATTTGATTCCCATGCCTAATTATATATACATTTTTAAGGTGGGTGTGCTCATACATTTTATTGAACTGATATAGTCCTTGTCAATGATATTCTTTTTCTTTGTCCATCACCTAACCCCAAACTTATAAAACCAAGAGACTAACCCCTAATTTCCCACCTTTTGAGCTCGAGCTATATATGCAGTACTTTTTTATTTTTTTAATTCTTTACATTAATTTTCCTTGACGACAAAAGTTTTTTACTCTTTTGTAGGCCTCAGTGAAGTTTGGATCTATCTCTATTTCGACAGAAAACTTTCAATTTTTGGTTAACTGATATCCGCGAACACCAATCTCTATATACTATGCTCTATTTCCTTGCACTTCCTAGATTTCCTACCATGGTCCACACCCTAGTGCTTTAAAAAGGAAGATAGACTCATAAAATTATGAACTTATCTTAATCTTAATATATATAAAAGTAACAGTCGTTTCCATAAATAGATAAATAAATAAAAAGTTTCTAAAAAAATTAGATAAAAAAGAAAATAAAAAATTATAATTTAAATAGATATATATTCTATCGTCAAATATTTGAAATAAATCTATTACAATAATTTATTATAAATTTTTGTTTCAATTATTTTTTTAATAAAATATTGCACAATCTTATCTTATGAAAATAATATTGTACAATCAAAGAAAATTATGTACATTCCATGTTAATTATTTAAAAGATAAAATATTGTATTATTTTATCTTTTTAATATATTGGTAAAGAAAATTATGTGCATTCCATGTTAATTATGTCACAGATAAAACATTCTGAAAAATAGTATAAAAAATAAATATAATAATTCCATATACTATTTAATTACTTTTTAAAAGAACAATAATTTCAAAATAATATTTATGAAAATAGGGGGTTATTTAATTAATTTTTAAAAGAACCTATAAAGAATTGACGTAATTTAATGTCTTTTAAAAAGTAATTGAACTAATAAAAAGTAAATTTATATATAATTAATATATAAAAGATAGCACTTTTAAAAAGTAATTAAATAGTATATATGGAGAAATTAATTTTTTTATAAAAAATAATTTCAAAATAGTATCTATAAAGAATCTATAAAGAATATATATTACTTCAATAATTACTTTTTATTGATTATATTTAAAAAATTTATATATTATATAAATAATATAATAATCAAATAGAGGGCTATCTTTTATAAATATTGATACAATTATTTGATTCTATCTAAAATTATTAATTTATTGACATAATAAACTTTTATTCATAATTATCACGTCTATTTAAAGGCAAAACAATTCACAAAGACAAGACTTTATCACATATCATATCATCTTTATTTTTCTAAATTGATTAATTGTTGAATTGCTAAACATGGTGAGAAAGTTTAGTTTCATCGAAGACATCGTTCCAGGAAAAGTTGATTGGAAATTAAAAGTCGACATTATTAGACTTTATGAAGTTTCTGATTACAAAAATCCTATGCAAATAAATACTATGGAGATGATACTCATAGATGAAAAGGTAAAAAAAAATTAAGTTTATAATATTACTTCAATATTTTTATAGTCACAATCTCATGTTTGATACATGGATTCAGTATATTTGTTACATTATACTTACAAGTGACTTTTTTTAGTGTGCAAGGATTCATGCTGCCTTGAGGCGTTCTCAATTTGACAAGTTTGCCAAATTATTGGATGACGGTTCTCTATATATCATAGAGAATGTATTGGTTACTAAGAATGAAAAGTGGAGGACAACAACCCATAAATATAAACTACAATTTTTGGAAATCACTAAAATAACGAAAACAAAGTAGATAACATTCCAAAGTATTTTTTCAATTTTGTTTCTTTTCAACATATTATGTCTTCTACAGACGAATTTATGTTGATGGGTTAGTTGTCATGCTTATATGGTTCCTTATTTGAATAATATTTTCTGTCAAAATTGTCTTGCTTGATAAACAAGTAATTATTTTCTGCTAGATGTGATTGGACATGTTGTCGAAAAGGATACCATTAAGGAGACTGACAAGAATGGGAAAAAAAATACGCGTACTGATATTATGCTTGAAAATTTGGAGTAAGATACAATAAATCCTATACTTATTTCTTTTGTAATTTTTAATCAATTATTTTATGTCTTCTATACGTATCAATTATTTGTCCTATTTTTTGATACATGAGCAATAAAATAGTTTGTACTCTTTGGGGCGATTTTGCGGCCCATATAGAAAAGTTTTTAAGCACTCATGATTTGGGTTATCCAATTGTAGTGATTCTTCAATTGTGCAAATTAAACAAGTTTAATGGTACTGTTACATGTTTTTACTTTATCCTGATATTAAAATTGTACTCATTCATATTATTTATTTATGTAAATTGTTAAATTTTATGTTAAGTTTATATTGGTTTGTTGTAGGGAAAATTGACATATCTAATACCTATAATAGAACAAAATTGTTGATAAATCCAGGTTTAGAAGAAAATGTTGATTATAAAAAAAGCTATATAACATCTTTTATTAATGTTCCTTTATTTGAATTGTATTTATTAATTACAAATATTAATGTGTTTATATCATGAATTTATTTTTAAATAAGGTTTATTATTTTATTTATATTACAGATTGCTTAATGAAGGTCAATCTCTCACCCAAGTTATTAGCCAGATTACTAACAACACTTTAATTTCATTGGTTGATGATATTATTCAAGTTAAACAAATGACTATCTCAGATGTTGTGGAAGCTATACAAGTAACATTCAATTATGATCATTTGCTATTCATATTAAATAGCATAAAACCATTGTGAGGTTGGTTACTATAAATTGATGTAGTTGGATTGTAAACACTTTTTGGGTATTTCTGATACCCTATTATAAATACATTTTGTTTGATGATAAAAAAAATATTTAGCTTATCTAATATTTATACTAATATTTAATTAATGATAGTCTGTGGTTGCATTTGTTCTTGCTATTGTAATTGAAATTGATAATAGAAAAGGTTGGTCTTATCAAAGGTGTAATAAGTGTTTTAAGACAGTTCAAGCTGCTGATGCTAAGTTCTATTGTCAAAATTGTGACGATTATGTTATTGCAGTTCCAAGGTACTTTAAAAATTTTATTTTTAAAATTAATTTAAATGAGTTTTTTTTTTTTTACATTTTGTGGATTTGTTTCTTCTACATCTGTGTGGTTGTAGGTAGAGATTGAATTTGACGGTAATTGGTGACACAGGCTCTACATGTTTTGTGTTGTTCGACCATATTGTTGCTGAGTTCTTAAGAAAATCAGCTTCTAATATAATAAACAAAATGAAAAAGGTATTTTTCTGTAAACTCTGTTCAAATCTTTAGTTCAATAATATGTATTTGATGTGATCATATTATTTTAAGTTGCATATTATATCATCATTAATCTTAATATATAGGATAAGGAAATTGTTGATCATCTAGCTGAATTTGAAGAATTTTTTAACCAAGTTTTGTTATTCAAAATACAAATCAATGATGGAAACATCAAACATAACTGGAACAATTATACTGTGAAGAAGATGACCGACGATAAAAAAAATTGATTGAGCAGTTTAAGATTAGAAATGATATTAAGTTATGTTTTTTATATTTTTGTTTTTTTATTTTCGTGATAAGGATTGTAATGTCAATGATGAACTTGAATTTAAGGTTGTTGAGTCCATTGAAAATGTTGTTGACTCCATTGAAGTTGATAATAATATAAAGATATTTTACATTCATCAACTAATTTTTTAACTATATTAATGTATAGGTTAACAAAAAATAATTTAGCATTTGTTTTAATTAGGTTAATGTCTATGATGTGGGAAGTGATATATATCAATGCTTCATCTATACAAGCACAAGATATAACTTTGGTATTGTCGTTTGGAATAAGATATGTCTGGATATTTTATATCAATTAAGTAATGGATTAAGATGAAATAATTATATTTTTTTTATACATTCACTTATTTTTTATTCATTTTTTTATACAGTCATAATTTTTATTTATTTTCAAATAAAAAAGTAAGACTCGTTTCCACACAAACTCGATTTACCCCGTGCATTGTACGGGTCAAAATCTAGTAATATCAACACAACAAACCAAGATTTTTTTTTAATCCCGGGGTATTCCTCGACCAAAAGTCAAAGACTAATTCCTTGAGGTACAAGATCCATTTAAGGAGTTAACATCTCCCAACATATATTTTTCCATACATACGGACCAGAATCCCTAACCACATGCTTAAGGGATAAAGTTATCTGCCAACCATGTCATACCATGTTGGTCACAACAAACCAAGATTGAGGTGAATTTGTTACAAGAATGATAAGAAAAAATAGTCAACTTTATCTATAGCAACTGTTATTAATCTAGGATTGTAGGGTTGCCTATAAAGTATGAATTATTTATAGATATTTTTATAAATATTTCTATTTTATACTTTTAAATTTCACTTAAATTAAAAATAAAAAAAACTAGCACATGCTAGTATTTATTTGTAATAATAATGATGAATTTAATTGTTGGAGTTATATAGTGCGGTGCCCTCTCTCTCAGGTTACCCAAAAAATAGTATACTGAAAATATGATAGGGCATGTAGAGGTCTACGTGTCAAATAATCATGTTTTTGATCTTTCACTTTGAGTCATCTATCAATACAGCATGCTCAATCATTTCTAAAGCTTCCATAAAAGACATTCACCGTTCTAAACTATTGATTGTATTAACATTCTTCGGATTAACTAATAACAAAAAAAAAAAAAAAATTAAGCCCAAATTCTTCTACTGTTATAATCGGGGTCAAATTAATGCAGAACTGTAGGAAATTAGCATGCACCGGATTTAAAAGTAACTTTTTAAAATTGCTTGACATATTCATGAAACGGCACGTCATTTCCCAAGGAAATTAAATGGGTATGATAATCACACTGATAAATAAATAAATAAAACAAAAAGGGTTACCTTTTTCCTACAATTAGTATGTTTTGTTTCACGTTGGATAATTGATTCTGAGTCCATAATTGATTTTTGATAAATTTTGATATGTTTGGTTTCATGTTGGAGAAAAATTCAGAATTAATTCTGAGTCTATAATTGATTCTGAATAGAAGCAACTTTGAGTAATTTTTGCATTGGATACAAAATTTTATAGTGAATTTTACTCCTAATTTGATTTTATAAGAAAAACATCTAAACATAAATCACATCGCTTTAAAATCAATTTTACAAAATTAATTCTATTCAAAATTAATTTTGCTAACGCTAATTCAAATACGCACTCAGAAGCAAGCAAGAAAAAAAAGTAGAATGGAAATAAGTACTTAGGATGCAAGAAAGTCCTCTCAAAAAGTAACTATCCGCAAGAAACTATCAAGTTTGCAATTGCGTGTCATTTATAAATTTAACTTCAAGTGATCTTAGTTTTTTTACAAAATAATTTTAAAACATAATTATATATTTTTTTCTAGTTATTACATCATAGATGTGCGAAGTATTCATTAACTTAACTGATAACTAATATCTGCTAAAAAATTTAACTGACTATTTTAAGTAACATAATTTGTATTTGAACAACTTTATTTTAAAAATAATTTAATTTTAGTTTTTTTGGTACATAAAAAAAACTAAAATTAAATTATCATAACTAACATAATATTTCTATAATAAAATTCCCTTTTTAGAAATAAATGCACCCTCTCCACCAAACACGCAACAAATAAAAGAAGAGATGATTGAAGTGTTTAACTTTAACCACTCATTGCTAAGAAAGGACAAGGGTGTGTGTGGAGTTCAATTAAAGTGGCTATGGCATTAGTTAGACCCTGTTTTCATTCTTAATCAAAATCAAAATGAGATCAATTGAGCTAAATTTCCTGGGTGACATGATGGACCGAAACTCTCGATTCAGTGCGCTTTAGTCCTCCAACCCTAATCACTACCCTTCACACCCACTTTGAAATTTCCCAAGTCCAACACTCCAAACCTTTCTCCCTAAGAAAAGAGATAGATAGATAACTCTAACTAAGGTCAATGTCAACATCGTGTACGTTAGACCAATATATATTCCCATTTCCAGAGTGGCACCACAACACCAAGAAGAATTTTCGTAGCATAGAGATGCCTACCCCACCCTTCTTCTTGTTATTATTATTATTAATTTTACCTTTCAAATTGGGACTCAATAATGCGTGGGCCACAAGAGTGATGAAAGTAAAGAGGAATTGTCAGAGTTGGGGAGGAACCGTAACAGTAGGAGAGGGGAAGTTGAAAAAAGAAGATCTAGAAAGGGAAATATCCCACACCTCACCATGGATCTGCTTACCTTACCTTTCTTTTCTTTTTCCCTTTTGCTTTCTTTCTTTATTGGTGTAATCTTTCCCCCTCACAGAACTTGGCATGTGAGCAATGTTAGCACATCATCACAATTTTTCAGTAAAGAGAATTAAATTGTCAACTTTAAGAACGTTTGTTTATTAACAACATTTTTATTGTTTTAAAATTAAATAAAAATAATTTTAAGTTTAATAGCATCTTTAGTCTCTCAAGTGTTGAGATTGTGTAATTTTAGTTTCTCAAATTTTAATTAGTTGGGTCACTCAAGTTTTTTCTCATCTACAATGATGTCCTCCATACTGATTTTGTCCAATATTTAAGTAATTAGTTAGTTTACTAAAAAAAAGGATAATTATTCCTTTTGTTATTTATTGTTACCATAAAAAATAACTATTTACCCACAAACATCATCGACACAACTTTTAGGTTAATACATTCACAATATCTATTTTAAGTAGTTGTAATTCAAATATTTTATATTTTTTAACTTATATTGTATTTACTTATTGCCGTGTTGTGTGTACTTTTTTACATCAATTAATTTGTTAAATATTAGAAATATCAAGATAGAGGAACCTAAATTATAAATAAAAACTCAATTAGCATAATTAGATATGAAATCAAAATTACACAATTAAAAGACCAACAATTGTTGATTTAAATGGAACTGGACTCGATCCTTTTAAATAAGGTTTTAGTGAAAGAATTGTAGATGTAAAAAACGTGATTACAAGGGAAAATCTTACTATAGATTGTCAGTAAGGTTTCTTGACTGATATTAATTATTCCTAAAAAATATTAAAAAGAAAAAAATTATCTCTAAAAGACTAAAAATGTACATAAAATGAATTGGATGTTTCTCAAATCACGATCAACGTGATGTGAGGGCATCGCAAAAGAGAATTCCCCACTTGTCTTCCCCCTTTGGCTTCTCTATCTATCAATATCATATCCCCACCATGGCGTGAAGTGGTAAAACCCCCAAAATTAAAAAATTAGAAAACAAACCAAGTACCCTTCAAGTCAACAACAACCAGTGTGGAAGCAAAAACCAAATTAATTAATTAATTCATAATCATTAGCAAACGGAATCAATCAAAGCAAAGACGAGTTAGACGAAGATCACGTGCCACGCGCTTCACAAAATCCAAAGCAATAGAAGCCCACAACTGCTCCCAGCCAAGTCTCTGCCATGCAGAGTTTCTTCCCTTCCCTTGGCCGTTTGGGAACCAACCCAACACAACCAACGAACCGAACCACACACACAACAAAACACGAATGCAAACAAACAAATCCAGAGAATATAAGGTTCACTCAAACAGCATATTTTTCAGTAGTTTCGGTTTCAGTCTCAAAGGAAAAAATGAAAACCTCAGTGTTCCCATTATAAGTCCCTCCGCTGATTTAGGCATTCTATTTTAGTATTTTTATATTTATTTATTAAATTACTAAATCACATTTATTTTCAAGAAACAATAGCAGAATAATTATTATGAGCAATAAAGCTCTACTTAAATTCAAAGATCTAGTTAAATTAAAACAGTCACATGTCAATTAGTAATTCACTTTAAACAGTAAAACTATCTAGTAGATATTTAATTTATTATAAGAGGTAAAACTCTTTTTTACTATAAATATTTAATATTTAATATAGTTACATAATCAAATTCTCATATAGAAAATTATTAATTAAGCTAGAATAAATACATAATTGATTCACGTACTTTTGAGTCACTATATTTTTTATGTGAAATAATTACTGAATTTAGTATTTTACCGATAATGTGATTAATTTTTGTCAATAAATCTAGTTAATTTTTAATGGAATCTTCTTTTTTAGACTTTTTTTTTTCTTTCTATCTACCAAATTTGAACACGAGACCTTCATCCACGCACATACTATTAATGACCTTCTATTTATTTTTATTTTTTGAAAAATGATTTTATATTATTAATCGTCCTTCCTCATTAAATCTCTTTTCCCTCAGTCTCCCGCAATTGTCGCAGACGCAGCAGCGAGACGAGACGAGACAGAGAGAAACACAAAGCGACGTTCCCTTTCTGCGTTTCACTAATCCAATTGCTTCGCTTCGTTTCGCTTCACTTTCTTTCTTCGCACCAGTATAAAAGAAAAAAAAACGCGGAGCGCAGACTGCGTTGTTGTTATTCGAATTGGGTCGAGGATCCGACCCGGATCCATGGGGTGCGTGAGCTCGAAGCAAGCGGTGTCGGTGACGCCGGCGATTGACCACTCCGGCGTGTTCCGGAGCAATGCGGGTCCGGACGAGCCGGAGCGGAAGGAGAAGAAGAGGAGCAAGGAGAGGACTGAGTCGGGGGGAGCGAGTCAGAGCGAGGTAGGTGAGTCGGGGAGAACGAGTTCGAATTGCGAGTCGCTGAGCTTCAGGTTGGGGAACCTTCACAAGTACGTGCAGGGCGAACACGTGGCGGCCGGCTGGCCGGCTTGGCTCAGCGCCGTCGCCGGCGAAGCCATTCACGGCTGGGTCCCCCTCCGTGCCGACGCCTTCGAAAAACTCGAGAAGGTGAACAAGAGTCACCGAATAAAAAAAAATGCTAAAAACACACTCTCTAAGGATTAGTTGAAATTTCTTGAAAATTACATAAATTTATGTCTCACATTTTATTTAACAACTCTGTCTCTATTTAAAGAGTGTATTAAAAAAATGTGCTGTTACCGCTCATTTTATTATTATTCTTATAATAATAATAATAATTATTATTATTGTGGTTATTATTGTTGTGATGATGATGATGAAGTGATTTGGTGTTGACAGATAGGGCAGGGGACGTATAGCAGTGTGTTTAGGGCCAGGGAGCTTGAGACGGGGAAGATAGTGGCATTGAAGAAGGTGCGGTTCGATAATTTCGAACCGGAGAGTGTGCGGTTCATGGCGCGTGAGATACTCATTCTGCGACGGCTTGATCACCCCAATATCATAAAGCTCGAGGGTTTGATTACTTCGAGGTTGTCGTGTAGCATTTACCTCGTGTTTGAGTACATGGAGCATGACATTACAGGGCTCTTGTCTTCCCCTGATATCAAGTTCACTGAACCACAGGTAATAAAATAAACTATTAATAATTTGAATGAAACAGGTGCGGGTTTTTTTTTTTATGTGTTTTTAGTGTCGTTTTCTCATCCCAATCAAGAGTTTTACTTGGCTAGTTTGGGTAATAAAGGTTTGTATTAAATGTTTGTTGGATTAGTAATATGAATAAAATAGTGTATATAAATGAGAGATAATTCTCATCAGGTAGTTTTTGAATTTGAGTTAGATTCAAAACTCAAATTCTAATATGATATCAGAGTTTATCTTAATGGTTGTTATTGGACCTATCAGGCCGTTATCAGACCACTTGTATGATGTTTAGTCCTGCCAACTTTATCTGCTCGAAATATCTAACTTTGACTTGAGGAGAGTGTGTTGAATATTTCAAATTAACCAGTGATATAGTCAAAATAGTGTGTATAAGTAAGAGATGCCATGATCCCATGAGCTAGTTTTTGAAATTGGGTTAGGCTCAAATTTTAGGAATGTCAGGATAGGTCACGGAGATGAAACTCTAATAATGATCAGAGTACCGAAAGTAATTAAGATACTGTCTCTAAGTTTTTTTTAGTAAATAATAATAATAACAATCAATGAATTGTTGTGTTTTTGTGTAGTATAGTATTGTTTTTGGTTTTGTGGTTGAATGGATGAAATGGTTTTTTGTGTGTGCAGATCAAGTGCTACATGAAGCAGTTGTTGGCTGGTCTTGAGCACTGTCACCTGCGGGGAGTGATGCATAGGGACATTAAGGGGTCTAATCTTTTGGTGAATAATGAAGGGGTTTTGAAGGTAGCGGATTTTGGGTTGGCAAATTATGTCAATTCTGGCCACAGGCAACCTCTGACTAGTCGTGTTGTCACCTTGTGGTACCGGCCGCCAGAGCTTTTGCTCGGTTCTACAGATTATGGTCCAGCTGTGGATCTTTGGAGTGTTGGCTGTGTGTTTGCAGAGCTGCTTGTTGGGAAGCCTATACTTCAGGGGAGAACAGAGGTATTAGACTTTCCAAAATGTATGGATTGCCCCTGTCATGGTGCATGTTAGTGTAGCGAAGTTGATTACATTTTTATTAGAAAAAAAATTAGTGGCAAACCTATAAGAATGAGCTCTATATGGTAAGTTTAAAATAACTTTGATAATGTATAAGAATGAAGAAATATGACAATGCCTCAACCCTCAAGGAAGCAACTGATATGAAAATGCTTGCCATGGGATGGATATTTGAGTTTCTTTGTTAAAATATGCAAATTTCAAACTACTTAAAATAGTATCAAATATCAATTCAAAGAAATATTGGCAGCAAGGTGGTGCACTGAGATTTCAGTTCAATAACTTTTGATATCCTCTCTTTCTTCCTAGGGTAAAGATTCCATTTCCTTTTTCAGAATACAGTTGCTTTATTTCCCTTTTATTAGAAGCTTTTCGTATTGCAATTCTATTAGAAAGGTTTTTATAGATTAATGTGCACATCATTGGTCAATTCTTATGGTCCATGGCAATTAAAAAGAGTTGGATCTGATCTAATGTAAGCAACATGCAGCTTTCAAACTGAACCCCAGGAATTTTCAATTAGGAATTAGGTCAGATTCTAGGCTGGCCCTGTTAGCACTTGTTCTTTAAGGAAAAAAAATTAACTGATTAACTCTCAAGACCGAGCCTTACACTGCATGTTTACCATATATTAGTCTCACCATTTTCTCCCTCTCTGAAAAAGCAATAATCTTAAATATATTTCAATCTTACATAATGATTATAGCTTTTGTTCTCCTATTCTTACATTACTATATGAGTTGCAGTATAAATTTCAAATATAATTCCATTTTTTGCCACCAAATATTGAACAGAGCTGAAGTTTTGATCCCATACCTATTGCATGACAGCATGACATTTCACTGCAATTTGTCAATAGGGTCATTTAAAATTGATGCTATCATTGCTTGTTCAGTAGTTTAGGGTTGCCAACGTTCTATTTCTCAGTACAGATAAAAGGGAGAATGTAATAAAACTAAAGAATATGATACCTATTATTAATTTTCATAGAAGGAAGTGATTCAATCTGAAAATCACTTCTTAAAATGTTAGACTGGATGCTAATCAGTTTGCAGTTAATAAATGAATCAACTGGAAATGACAATTCTGACACTGTTTGATTTGTTGTTTTGAAACTCTTCTAAATTCATTTTTGTTACATATGCAGGTTGAACAATTGCACAAAATTTTCAAGCTCTGTGGCTCCCCACCTGATGAATACTGGAAAAAGAGTAGACTTCCTCATGCAACTTTATTTAAGCCACAGCAACCGTATGATAGTTGCCTTCGACAGTCCTTTAAAGATTTGCCAGCGTCCGGTGTACATCTGCTACAAACTCTTCTTTCAGTAGAACCATACAAACGTGGGACTGCCACATCTGCTCTATCATCAGAGGTAGTTTAATTTTGTATTTGTTGGAAATTCCTGAAATACCTTTTGTGGTTATTTGGAAATACTTGGCCTATTTGGTTTCACAAAATGTTTCCTAATTTTGTAGGTAATTACAAAAATGTCCTCTTATTAATGTTTTCATTTTATTTCTCATTTTCAAATATTTGTATAGGAAACCATAAAAACAAGGATTTTGTAGTTTACATTGTTTCTTGTACAAATCTTTGAAACCAGAAAACATAGTGAAAATAAGGTGACATTTTTTAATTATTTATGAAAACAGAAAATGAAAGTAGAAAATGTTTTTTAAACCAAACAGACCCTAATTTCTGTATAGAATTAATCTTTCTTGCAGAATATTGTCTGTTGATATCTCTTGCCCAGTTTTTTTTGGGGGATATATACATATCAATCAATTTCTTTTTATGACATTAGTCCTAGATACAATGCCATTCATCATTTATCTGCAACTTTATGACTCTGTGAATCATTGAAATATGATATGGACTCTTTCTAGTCCTCTGATACATCGTCCTTACCATTTTCAGTATTTCAAAACAAAACCTTATGCGTGTGACCCATCAAGCTTGCCAATATACCCACCTAGCAAGGAAATCGATGCAAAACACAGGGAAGAATCAAGGTGAGACTGATATTCAGTGCTCATTTTTATGCAGAGTTGTTGGAAAATAAAGCTTTAGGTTGTCACATATTCAACTGATGTATCTGGATTACCACTTACCTGGTATCATCAAAATAAGAGAATGTCTGCATGTGCATTTCACCTGGTTGAGTCTGCTGCCATACTTGGATTTCATAAGCCAATCCATTAATGAACAATTGTTTTTTGTTTGAAATCTTTTTCTATGGGTTATTTTATTGAGATATATCTTTTAAGGCAAACCTTGGCACCAGGAATGGAGCTAGAAAATATTTAATGGGATAGCCAAACTATATGATCTATGAAAATCCAAAAGAATGAAAACATAACAATGTTATAGAAAAGTCTCAATTTGTCAATATTTAACATTCACAATAAAAAAACAAGTCAACAAAATTTGTTGTAGCCAATAAATTTTCTTTTAGGTAGCCAACTATGTTTATCTTAACTAGCCTCAAATGTTTTTAAGAAATGTCATAATATGGCTCTGCCCTTGGTTGGAACAATGGTAAGATTACTGCCTTTTGACTTAGAGTTCATGGATTCAAATAATTGACGGTCTGTCTGCTTGGTGGGGGTAAAGCAACGTACTTCTACCCTCCCTAGACACCACCAGGTTGGAGCCTCGTGCACTGGGTTGCCTTTTTTATATCTTTAAAGGATTTGAAATTGAAAAGATGCAGTGAATAGTTCAACAGTCTTTGACAACATAAAACGAACAAAACCTATTCTTAACAAATTCCATTGTCATAAACATTACTCTTATATTGTTCTTGAGTTTTTTTATGAAATCATGTTGTGATGGATTTTCAGGAAAAAGATTAGTGGACGAGTGCGTGGAACTGAAACAAGAAAACCATCAAGAAAGCCTCTGGGATTCAATAAACTAGCCCCAGCAGAGGTCTATCTTACTTTCTATTCTTGCGTATTGGAATTTTTTATATGCATCTACACTGATTTACAGGAATGGTCTAATTACCATAAACCAATTCTCACTTAAGATTGCTCTTACAGGATTTGGTAAGTCAAACTCAGACTTCCCAGAAGGTCAATGGTAGATCTCTCCGCATCCTTGAAGAAGAGAGGACTAAAATAGGTGACAAAGCCCAAAAGCCATCCAGTGGTAAACCTGAAGATGCTTCTCATGTGAAGAATGCTTCTCAAGGAGATATTCCCCTTTCTGGACCATTACAAGTTTCAACATCAAGTGGCTTTGCATGGGCAAAATGCCGTAAAGATGACACTTCATTCCGATCCCATTGTCGAACTATTTCAAGAGGACATATTTTAAATCCATTAGAACCTTGTACATTAAATTCAAGGAATAATTTGGACACCAAAAGCCAGGAAAATAAGGAGTTTTCTGGGGGATGCACCAATTCTAGGGGCCATGACCTACTTGAAATTTCTAAGCTTTCAATGCAGAATCAGTGGAGTAAGTTTGATCGCCCAGATTCATTTGATGCTTCAGATGAGTACCACTCGCAAGAATTGTCTATGGCCCTATATCATAGAGAAGATTCAGCATCAAAGAGAAGTAACCTGGTAAGTTTGTAAGTTGGCCAGATTTTTTATATGGTATTAAACATGAGATATCATCTGCTGTGAGATGAAATGAAACTTCTATGACTCTTGCTGCATATTATTCTGTCTGTGTGTGACTGTGTGTAGAGATTGATACGGGTTACTCTGTGAAAGAGGGAATTAGGAATTTATTACGATGTAGGGAATTAATTTGAACGTTAAAATATGGAAAGAAGAAAGACAAACTTTGTTGAAATAACCACATTGTTTAAGATTAGGGACTTGTCAATAACTCAATTTCTTCTTAGATGACAGTTTAATTAAGTGATTTTCTTCTTAGATGAAGAATTTGATTTTGTTGACTTTTAATTTGTCAATGATATAGGCCAACAGCACAGCCTAGGGACCAATTTCAAACTTGGATAATAATATATTGTTCTAACATAAAATTGTCTTGTGTATTTGCTATCATATGATCATAAATGAATCAATACATGACAAAGCTCTTACTCAGTTTTATTTTGGAATTCATTTACCTTACTGTGCTTTGCCCTACCTGTATCAAATTCTTGGACCATATGTCGACTATGCAATAATCTTTTTATCTTTACATTGACATAATTTTTATTCATTACTATCCTCGCAGAGTTTTCAAGATCAAGGAGAAAAGGTTGAATTTTCTGGGCCCTTACTATCTCAAATGCACACAGTTGATGAGCTCTTGGAAAGACATGAGCGCCACATCCGGCGAACTGTCCGGAGATCATGGTTTCAGAGAGGTATAACAGGCATACCAAGCTCATGGTTACCTTGAAAAGAAGCAATTGGTTGCCCATTACTGTTCTCTCTTTTCTCCCTCACTTTTGTGCTAAAACTTGAAATCGTTACTATTCCAAAGCTAATCATTGGACGAACCATTAATGACCATTGACCCCCCCCCCCCCCCCCCCCCCCTCCCCCTTTGCATGGCATTTCTTGTTAACATGTGAGCTCTGGATTGCAGGCAAGAAGCTTGGGAAGTAAATCAAGTAATTGCATGGGTATTTAGTCTTTGTAGGGCATAGACCTTGAGCATCATATCAAAATGATACAAGAAGTCCTTCTGGGAAGGCCATCTTCTTTCCCCAAGCACACTGCTATTAGCAGAGAATGAACATCAGACTTATACAATGACACATTTTCTAGCAGCATGATCTGTTGTTATATACAAGCCGGGAAACTCAACAATTTTAGGAGAACACCACTTCCACCTTTCAATTTACAGAAAATCTGATGACCAATGCAAAGAAGAGAATAAAGGTTTGAGTTAAGTTCCCTGTTTCGGCCAATTATAGATAAGAATTCGTTTCTGTATGATCTAAACTGCTTCCTCTTCTTGCCTTTGCTAATTGTTATCTACATACAAGTCTCGTCCGGCAATTGTATATAGGCTTAAATATTTTTTTAGTTCTTGTAATTTAGTGTTTTTTTGCTTTTCGTCCTTGCAAAATTATTTTTTTGGTTTTAATCCTTGCAAATTATGTTTGTTTTGTTTTTCGTCCTTAAAGTGGTTTAGATAGCGCTTTGAATAGTGAAAAAAGCGCTATCTAAACCGCTATAAAGACGAAAAACAAAACAAACAAAATTTGTAAGGACTAAAACTAAAAAAATAATTTTACAAGGATGAAAAGTAAAAAAACACTAAATTGTAAGAACTAAAAAGGTATTTAAACCTTGTATATATTTCATCTGTCGTGGCTGGCTTGAGAATATAGTTACTCTACTCACCATTATTCAATCATTTTTTAGGCTTTTAATGATTCAGATATAGCAATTTATATATCTAACGAGCAATTTTCTAGTAAGCAAGAAGCCTATTTTTGCATCATACTATATTCTCCCTACTTCTACTGCTTCATTTGTGGGTCCAGAGTTCTAAATTCTCACTTCTCATCCTTGTTCGAATTTCTACTGCTTCATGCATATTCATTACAAACAGATCAACAATAACATCCTGTGAAATACCATTGCACTCGTTTATGCAAGTTGTTGAACAAAAATATGCTGAGCTACGTTTATGCAAGTACAAATAGTTAAGGTACACCAAAATTTATACAATAATTATACGTCCGTAGGATTTTGTTAATGAGTTCAAATTTGATCTACTACCAGAGTGATATTTTTTACATTATGTGTTTTCACATCACGAAAACTATGGTTTTTTAGGTAGATATGATGTTCGAACTCTGGTGATGATTTAGATGTATATAATTGGATATATCATAAATAAGTGGTATATTGATAGTGAATCAAAATGAAATTTTATTGATAACGTACTCATGACTTGTAAATATTTAGAGGTTGATCCTTTATGTAATAATCATAATCAAACTCCTTTAATGTGAAAGTAAATAATTGAGTAATAGTAAAACTTGTTACATTATATATTAAAACTAAATAGTGTCTTAATGGAAATAAGAGTGATCAAATTGTTTAGGAAACAGTCTGAAGCATAAAATTTTTTTATGGACCTACATATTGGGCCATCGTCTCGAGAAAAATATTTAGACAATTCGAAAGTAATATTTTGGAATTATTTTTTCGACCAAAAAGTAATATTTCAAAGATATATAAATATTTTTTTAGTAACATTGCGTTTAATATGATGAGATATGTATATATTTATTGTCTTGTGTTATATTCTCCTCATACTAGTGATACAAATGCACAAGTTAAATACAAATAAAAAAATAATGAATTTGAATTCCCAAAGTAAAAGGTTGCACTTTAAAAGATAGGAGTAATTATAATTATTAAATAGAAATTAATGATTAAGGGTGGAGATGGGTTGGACTAGTTAGATTTTATAAGGCTTGAGTGTGACTCGATTTTCAAATGAAAGGCTCACGCAAGGCATATTTACTTGAAACAAGTCCTATTTTAAGGATTGACCTAATATTTTAAAAAGTTTAACTTGATCTAAAAAGCTATTTAATATACTACTTTTTTATAATAAGGTCTAAATAAGGTAACAAACATGCCACTAAATAAGCTAATAAACTTACACTTATATGTAAGTCAACAAGCTTAAGTATTCTAATAAACTAAAAAGTATATATTTGTAAAATATTATAGTAAAAATTTAATACAATAATAATAACAAATTGATATTATTATTATTATTATGTTTTCTATATTTATTTAAATAATTTGATCTATTAGTTGTAGAAAACTTTTTAAATGACTTAAAATTTGGTCTTTTTAAATGACTTAACTAATAATTAAGAAAAACCTTTAGCTTGAATTATTTAACACACTAGATAAGTATATCTACATAGCACAGGCAGGAGAGAGAATAAAATAGGGGGGAAAAAAAAAACAACGGACCTGTGTTGTATAAAATGTTGACACCTGTCAATGTTAAAATGGTGGTTGGATAGTTTTTATATAAGTATAGATAAGTTTTCTCTAACTTGGATTTGATGTGGGTTAAGTCACATACTTCTAATTATTATTGACCTATCCTATTTCTATATAATTTCTCATTGATAATTTAAATTGTGATAAAATACATGTATATGTATGATAAATTATAAAGTTAAAATTTTAATTATTAATCAATAGTAATATAAAAATTGTTCAGCCTCCACTGCATGTCATTTTTCTGTGCAATATGGACTCACTTTTTTCTATTAATTTTCCTCCTTCACCCTCTCTTTCTCTTTTATTCTCCCACGGTGAAAAACATGAGTCTAGTGTCTAGTGTTGTTTGTTTTTTTTTTTTAAAGTGCATCATCCCAGTTTAAAAGAGCCAAGCCCTTGTGATCAACATACCACTTTCTTTTTTTTTAGGAAGGTGGTGAGAAGGATAAATTTATTTTCAACTCAACTTCTAGGTTGATTGAAATTACATTTTCTTTCTAATGATTTTAAGAATGAATGTTCCTTTGATAAGCCAAATTTTTTTTTTTTAAAAGCCAAAAAGAAAATTTATTAAACAAAAGTAGTATGAAATAAAGCACAAGGTGTGCCTTACCCCTTACCACCCAACATTACAACGAGACACATGCCATAAAAGCCAGCAATGCTCTTTACAAGTATCGCACCCCCCCCCCCCCCCCCCCCCCCCCCCCCCCCCCCGGTACCAAAATAAAAAAATTTCACAATGCGGATAAGGCAAAAATATTATTAAAGGAAATAACGAAAGAATTACTTAATTATCTTAAGCGTTAGCCAAAATTCAAGAGTTTTACCTAATGAGCTACTATGCCAATCTATTAAATACAACTTGCAAATATTTGAAACAATAGGATATATGACAATACGTGATGAAACATGAGATAGGAAAGATTGAAAGTGAGATACAACGCGACAATATCAACGTAAATTTGATTTTGAAACAATTTCTTAGTAATGTATGAAATTTATTTTGTAAAATGCGTACTTGGTTAATGAAAGCAATTTTAAAAATATGCATTGGAATAACTATGTCTCCAAAATAAGAACAAGTGCATAATTTAAAAAAAAAATGGGAAAGAAGAAGAAGAAGAAGTGTGTAGAAAAAAATTAGAGCATATACGGCATTAAAATATAAAAGATTTTAGAGTATCAATCGATCAATCATAAATAATTGTAGGTAAGGAATTTAAGGTGATTATTGTAAAAATCGACAAACTTATCATATATGATAATTTGTAATTGAACAGCAATATAAAAACTCTTTACATGTGCACAGTCTATTAATTCTCAAAATTTATATATTTGCGGGTCATTGGAAGACAAACGTGACAATAATAATTAAAGAAAAACATGAATATGTTGATGAGAAAACATATGAATACAGTTAGCTTTTTTCTTTCCTTTTTTTCTCTTAATTTTTTTGTTTTGTTTTATGGTGTCCCTCAATCCATTGGATTAGAGACTAATCTCGCTCGCAGTGCGTGGCTACCACTAATCTAAGAGAATTTTGTACACAAATGGAATGGAATATGGATTCTCCCACTAAATAGAGCGAAACCTTATAGCACTAAGCGAACCCTATATTTTTTTTTTCTTAAGTTGACAATGCAAGATGCAATACAAGTTTTTAATTTTTTTTTTTAAAAATTGAAAAATAGGTCTGAGGGAAGATCGCGTGCGGCCCAACTAAGAAAAACTTGATCCTTTTATCAATTTTCTTCTATCAAAAATTTCATATTCTCATATTTTTACCCAAATTTTTCATAAATTGAGTCAACTAAATTATTTTAAACTTTTTTTCTACTCAAAACTCACCAAGCAAAACATCAAATTTACCTAAAAAAAAAAAAACCCTCTGATTGTTCTCTTTTTAAACCCTAATCTCATATACTATAAAAACTTTCAAATTTTCACAAAATTTCTGACCTCTAAATCTCTAAAATTATTCCATGGCTCAAATTCATTGTAAGCCTTACAAAATTTAGATACAAAGTGAGAATTTGAGAGTTTTAAACAAAATAAAATTGATGAATAGACTAAATTTATTTAATCTTAAAATAAAAAAATAATTAGCTTAAAAAAGTCAAAAATCTAAAATTACATATAAACTAAACTCTAAGCACCAAAAGTATAATTAAATCAAGACAAAAGAAAAAGATGTAGAACTCCATTGGAGTGGATGTTTGATTTCACTTACTCCCATTACATGCCACAGAACTCTATCGGTATCAAGTAGGATTTATCAAGGAAATAATAATACAGGGATCCAAAGTTACTACAAAGTGATTGTGTCCAAAAGGCATTCTCAATCCAAGGAGAAAAGTTAGGGACTATTGGGTTGATAAGGCCCATTTGTCGCGTTGTAATTGGACTTAGATCTTCGATCCATCGCCAATCCTTCACGATAACCCAGGAACATTTAGAAAAATAAATACTTGAAATTAAATAAATAAATAACTAAGGCACATTACAATAGAAGATAAATGTGACCCATGGTTGATGCTTCTAGAGTAGGGATGAACATTATTATGGAATTCATTTGGAACTTGGGATTGAAGGTTACAATTAAAAAACATATTGACAGTGGGAAAAAACCCCTTTTACACTATTATAAGACTTTGAAAACTATAAATTGTTTTTTTTTTCCTTTTTACTATTCTTATCTTCTATGTAAGAATTGAGCCCATCAGTGAAGACTCTTGTAGTTCCATCTTAAATTTGTAATCAACAAGCATCAAACCTCGAGTTGGGTCAAGTTTGATCGAGTACAACATATGCAAGCCTGATATGCAAATTAACTAAATTAGATTGAGTTTTTTTTTTTTTTTCCTGAAGAGCTCAATTAGATTGTGTTTAACATACTTTAACTCGATATGACCTGTTAACCGATGTAAAGCAACTTTTTTTTATAAAAAAAATGGATTAAGCTGTTGATTTGATTAATCTAAAGTGTATTCAACCATAGTCACATGCTTTGGACACAATGCAAAGTGTATTCAACCCTAGTCACATGCTTTGAACATAATTGAATATTTGAATTAGTTCAATAATAATATTTGGACCCTATTTTTTTTTTTTTATATACTTTCCCTCATTTTCCTTTTAAAGGTAAAAAAGAGGAATATGAACTTTTTTTTTTTTTTGGTCAGCCTAAAAAGAACTTCATTAAAAGAGAAGGTACCAAGGGTACCTTGGCCACGTACAAGATAAGGCAAAGTACATTTAAGTATTGTCCCTTACCCTTCCAATATAAGGAATATGAACTTTTATCTCCTTTGTTACCGAAAAAAGGAATATGCGATTATTGCAAAAAAAGAAGTGTGAGAGAGATATATTATTTTGATAAGAGCAATTTTAAAAATAGAATTATGCCCAATTCAAAGAAGAGAACATCTTTATTTATAGAGAATACTTGTAAACTTACCAATAAAATAATATTTACTTCATCATAAAGAAATAAGTAGAGGTTTGGCTGTTGAGATTGTTAGAACTTAGAAGCAAGATCTTGTCTAACTCCTTAATTTCCATCAAATTCTTGCAATTGAGAGAAATATTATATTATTATTGTTACTTCCCCACCAATGTACAATCCTTGCTACATGTGCATGTGTTTTAAAATTTTAATTCTTCCTAACACCAGCATGCCTTTTGTTTTAGGCTTGTCTTTGGACTCTCGGTGCTCCAAACAGATAATCACATTGAATATTGTACCAGTTGCAATTTCATCATTGTGAATAAAAATGGGTAGTTAAGGAGGCAATGTCAATGAAAGAGGACATTGATTTTGGACAAGCTATGCAATTTTCGGATATGCATGAGATTGTTTCTGTGTCGAGTACAAAGACAATTGGGTACTAGCAAAACCGTGAATGATTGTGTTTTCTTTGTAGATGACGATTTTAAATATGGGGTACATCACTGTGATGATGAAAGTGTGGGAGGGACCACTACCACATGAATTGGAAAACAGGTGAGATATGATTATAGGGTCTAGGAGCTCCTATATTTTGTGGGATTTTGGACTTAATTTTACATCTTAATGCCAAAATTGAGAGTAATTTATGAGTATATACTCTTTCTATTCAAATTATAACACCTAATCAAACAAGTATTATATATCCTTAATTATTCATTACTACTGGTCCTATTCAAACTTAGATATGCGGGAGAATGCATCACAATATACAAATTTCTTCAAATAAATTAAGTGTTTGTTTGGTTTAAAGTTTAATATAATTAATTTTGAATAATGAATATGATTAGAACATGCTTCTAAAGTAATCTTAATTATTAATGCTATATTGGAATGTATGTCGCATTGTGTGAAATTGATTTTAGATTGCAACCAAAGAGTCATCACGTGCCAGTTTGTTGTCGTTCTGGATCGGGTTTTGTACTCTGATTTGTTTAAACTCTAAAGCAAAAGGTGGCCACAATTACAAAACAAAGAGATCTTAAACCAATGCAATGAAATAAATTTTTAAATTTAACCAAGAAAGCAATATTAATATTTTAACGCGTGACTATTTATCTATTTAAAGAGATGTCTTCAACCATAAAAAAAAATGCACTAATCCTCCTACTTGTCATCATTGAAAATCCATATACAGCAGAGGATCTAGAGGCCAGATTATAATATGTTAAATATCTATTTGATTGGACCATACCCCTACCACATTGTACCTTAAGGCCCCAAGGGGTTTAGCTTTTGAGTGGAAGTTTTTCCACCATAGAAGAATGTGTACTGCTAACAAATTATGGAGTAGATCTAAAACCATGGGTCCTAGTGGAGAAAATATGTTAACTGTAAAATATAAATGAATGTAATATAAAATGTCTTGAAATAAAAAGAACGTTTAATTATTTTTTCTCCTTATAGTTGCAAGAATTTTTTCTTTTAATGCTTATAATTTAAAACATTTCATTTAGATTCTATAGTTACAATTTTTTAACCCTTTTAGTCATTCCTATCTAAAGTTGTCTAACGCTATTACATTTAGATTATTTAAAAACACTACAAAAACTGAAACTGACGATATAAAATCACCAAAAAAAAATTGGCGGTTAAAAATAGTTTTTTTTCCTTCTTCTTCTTCTTCTTCTTCCCTGTACCAGTAAATGAGGTCGATGACGTCCACCATGGCTAGGGCAGAGTCACGCGCGACAACATTCATGAACAAGTCTAAATCCTTGTTGGCGTTGGACTGAACCCTACGACAACCATGCTCGAAGCGCTTCCTCCACCAGAGCAACACCATCGCCTCCCATCATGATCGACACATCAGCGATGTCATTTAGAGGTTTGGATTGTCAAAGGAGGTTGCAATCTTCACTAGCATGTTGTATGAGAGCGTTGAGAAGTTGTCAATAGGAGAAGACAACAAAGGGCGCGAGAAATAGCCGAAATGTGTGCAAAGAATTTGGAAATAATTAGAAGGAAAAGAAAATCTTTGGTGGCGAGTAGAAAGAAAAAGGAAAAAGAAAATCAAGAAAAAGGAACTTTGTTTTTTGATTTATAACAAATAAAAACTGTCAAAATCTTTTTAGCGGTTTTACATTGTCAGTTCTAATTTTGTAACAGTTTTTTAGGATTTGGATGTAGTGACACTAGACAACTTTAGACAACAAAGACCGACCGAAAGGGTTAAAAATTTATAACTATAGAAAGCAAAATGAAATGTTTTAAATTATAGAAATTTAAAAAGAAAATTCTTACAACTATAAAGATTAAAAGAGTAATTAAACCTAAAAGGAAAATCTCACGGTTGATCCTTCTTATTGTTAATAAAGTATAAATCGCTAAAGAATCAACACACATTTTTTTAGGTGTGAATAAATAAAGTACATTGATCTTCAAATGATCCAAAATATTAAAAAAAAAAATTATACACTGACAGTGTAAAACTATTTTACAATGTCATCTAAACACATATCATCATTTATGGTAAGTTTGTTAACTTTTACAAAACTATCTTAAAAGTCATACAAACGGTGATTTGTGATATTGGATAACAGTGTGAAACTATTTTACACTATCAATACATCACCATTGAATTCTTAAAAAAAAAGAAAAGGAAATAACAATTTTTTTTTACATTAGGAAATAACAATTTAAAACTTTTGCGAAAGTTAGTGTCAAAACAACATATTAGAAAATATAAAAATCGGAGCAATTAAAATTAGCTCTAAGTGAATGCTACGAAGTAATGTCCAAAAATTCACAAATTCTTTCTAACGCTCCAAATCCAATTGCAAGGAAATTGAGATCAGATCGCAACTTTTATTTATAACCCTCCAATTCCTTTCGTATGTCACGTGCTATCACTTTTAAAACACACAAACTCCTTATTTTTTATTTTTTATTTTACCTTTAATGACTTGAGAAGACAACAAACACCAAACCAACAATTGAAAAATAATAAGTTGCAACTTCTTCGGTAAATCCCTTTTCAACAAGTCCAAACTATTATTATATATGTGTGAATCTTCTCATGTTTTGAACGTCATATATTCATCAACGTCATATATGTGTGAATCCTCAGTAATAGCTTCATCAACATGCTTCGCTTTATCATGAAAAAATGAAAAATAGAAGTCATGTGAATTCTGACTATTTAATTAAAAATAAAACATATCTCCATTAAGTTCTTGCACAAACTTCATCTAAAGTAACTCTTTAATTACAAGCTTTGATGATAATAAATTCAACCTCGCTCTGATGATTAAGATTAAATATAGTTAGGTGTATATTTGTTTTGATAAAATGAGGAAACTGTTGTTTAAATTTAAAGACAGGTTGTTACTTGTTACTTAACTCACTAACTAATGATTTATATTATTTTAATTATTTGTAGTGAATAAAATTCATTTTATTATAATTAAATGCATAAGATAAAAAAAAAACAATGCATAAAAAAATAAAGAATTTTTAGGTTAAATTATTAACGTATAATTTTTTTAATATGATTTTTACACACACACACACACAAAAACAAGTATAAAATAAATAATTAAAAACAAGTTGTCATCTATGCTAGAGTGCCTAGTTTGCATCACAAAAGGCTCAAGTGTGAGGTTAAGTTGCCTTGAGCTGGTTTTAGCAGTAACCCAACAGAACCATTAATTTAGGTAGCATAGGATCCTCTTAAATGTTTCCACTTGTCTTCTAAAGGTTATGTAAAAAAACGGACACACCTTATTCACACATGAAATATCTCTAGTGTAGTATATATGGGTACATATTAAAGGACCAACTATAGATCTGTAGAATGATGGTTGGATTATGAGAATAGTTAGCCTTATTTGTCGTTATCTTGCACCCATCAAGAATTGGGATATTAATGCCTTTTTGCCTAAGCTATAATAATATTGGCTTCGATTAGGAGGTCCCTATTTGGCCTGATATAGAAGGACAGAGTCATCAAGCAAGTACTTGACCTCAATACCCCAGGAAACAGTCTAAAATGGCTAGCTGTTTGAGGGGGGAAATGGAGTTTGATTTGGTAATGAGCAATTGAATGAATTCAGAGAAATGCTTGTGATTATGATGCTATCTACATAAATAAGTACATAGAAAGAAGAAATTATTATAAAACAGTTTCTACAAATTTAAAATAAACAAATTTTGTGGTGGTTTAAGTTATAAACCACCACAATAGTAAAAAAATATAAAACAATAAAAATTTAATTTTAATTTTAGTTTTATTTATCATTGTGATGGTTTATAATTGTCACTAATATAAACATTATAATTATATTTTTTATAAATTGTTAAAATTTAATAATTTAAAATTGTCGGTATTCACAAATCTGAATCATCAGTGTTTGCAATAGTAACGACGTTAATTTCAAATGAATAAAAAGGATAAATTGGGATGATTTTGAAAAATGAGGGACCAAATTAAAGAGAGACCAAATTGAACTTTTTATTAATAGAGGAACCTAATTGAATCAAATAAATAAATAAATAAATAAATAGAAGGACCAAATTGAGCCTTCAGATTTGCATCAATAACGACATTGAACTCAATTGGATAGAAAAGACTTGATTGAGGTAATTTTGAAAATTAAAGAACTTGATTGGAGTTTTAGAAAATAGAAAGACCTAATTGAACATTTTAAAATAATTAAGGGACCATTTTAATAATTAAGCCTTTCTAATTAGTTGACTATGTAAAAACTTTTACATTGACAATACATACCTATTAAACTCCTTATTAAATTGCATAATAGTCTTCACATATGTTATTCACAAGAGAAAAAAAAAATCCTTAAATAACCTACTAAAGGGTGAGTCATGCTACTCAATGAAAAAGTAACTCAGAAAACAAAACTAAAAATATTACAACATGTCAAGATCTCATTTTATCATCCTTTAAAGCCATAGCTTCACCACATATAAGTAAAATATATTTATTTCACACATGTATACTTTTATATCATTTCGCCATTTGCAAATATTAAACATATCATTATTTCTCTACATTAATTCTTTCTTTCTAATGCATACATTAAGGTCAAATTTAACTATAGTTACAAACTAATCAACCCATTAGGATCTACCTAATGATAAGAAATTGGATATAGAAATAAATGAGAATTTAAGTTCCATATTTATTGCCATCACTATAAAAAATTACAAACTAATTAATTCTAAACCAATATTAAGACTCGCCAAACAACCTCTTAGTTTTCTCTATTCACTACCAAAGGTACTCAAATAACCATCTTATCAAGAGTAAAAGTAGAATCACATGCCAACGGATGTTTGGATATCCAATGCGTGTTTGACATTGTTTAGATTATTTGCCCCATTGTTAGTTTCCAAACAAACAATACTAATGATAATTACCTTTGACAAACTAACATTGATACATTTTTCATATTCAAAATCCCATAATTGTTCAAAATATAAGATGAGATCATGAGAAGAAATATCCTTATGAAAGAAAACAACTTCCTTCGTAATATAGGCTTTTTAAATTTTTAGCCTAATTTGGAAGCTTATTAAAAATTACTTTGTAAAAGTTCATTAAATAAGACAATAAGTATATGATTTTAATATATTATATATAATAAAAATTCTATGATAATAATGATAATATTTATTTATTTAAACAAATATGCCTATCAAACTAAAAGGGTATTTTGGAGATCTAAAACTTGACCTTTTTAGCTAAATAATCATTTTAAAAAAATTATATAACTTGTTTAGTAAATAGATTAAGCCTTATGAGTTGGTCTTACACTGAGTGTTAAGGGGATGAAAATGAATTCAAGATTGAGAATTCATTAAGTGATAAAAATAATGTTGATGACATGAAAGTGGTATGAATGTCTGCACTTTGACCAAACGTTGACATCTTCCCTATCTTTACTTGTCATTAACACCAATTCGTATAACTTAATGAGTTTTTATTTTTTTATTCTATTCTCATAGTCCTTGACACTCAGAGCAAGCCAACTCATGATAGCTAAATGACATGTCGTCAACATGTTGAACATGATAGGCCAAAAAATTAATTTTGGACACTTTTAGAGCTAAAATTGATTTTTTAGGTGTTGTATATCATTTAGGGTCTTTCTCACATTACAAAGCTTTCATCTATCCTCATAGCTCTTCTTGTGCTTCTGAAGCTTGATCTAATTTCTTGAATGAACTTATCATGAATAAGGTGAAAATTAATAAGTAGGCCACTAAATGATATGTAGCAGAAGAAATTTACTGAGGAGAAGCTTAGTCGTTTCTCCTCAATAAATTTCTTGTGCTGCATATCATTTAGTGCCTTGCTTACTGCCACCTCCTTTATGATAAGTTCATTCTCTTTCTTAGTAACTTGATACACCTTCAAAAGCCTAGGAAAAATTATGAGGATAATGAAACCCTTTGACACTGATACACATGGCCTCACCATCACTCTGCTGCCATTGTCGCAATTGAGAGGTGCAAATTCAAGATCCTTCATAACTTACAATTTCCCTTTTAAGTCCTCAATTTCACAATGAGGATTTCATGACCTCCATATTTTTCAAATTATCTATTTTTTCTTGCAATTAATTCATCATTTATTTCTTTTATCTTATTTTGGACAATTACAAAGCTAAGGAAAGGCTACCCTATTGGTAGGCATCTAAAGCAAAAAGGCTTATATATTGTTGTGTTAGGCAAAGATATGACTCTAATTTTCTAACTTTTGAGTTCTGAGGAGTGTTATTGCTACGTTTAGTATATTAGTTGTTTATGTGTTATCCAAGAATCAGTTGCTTGGATTGTCGTTGAGAGGTTTGGAGAGAGAGAGAGAGAACACTTGTTCACAATATAGGCTCTGTTTTTTGGGTTTTTTATGTTGTTGTTTGTCATTTTATAAGCTTTGTGCTTAGTTTGCTTTTGATCATTGTATGCATTGTTTGTGCACTTGGAGACTCTCTTGTACCATTTATTGATAATAACGAGTTGTTTCTTTAGTCTAGACGACCCATGATTTTTATCCTTGCTTTAAGGGATTTTCCACGTTAAAAATCTATGTCACTTGTGAACTTTTGGTTTATAATTTTATTGATAATAATTTTGAATTTATAATGTGCATGAACCTAAAATTGATAGCATAGGTCACAGTGTATAAAAAAAGATAGCATTTTATGGAAATTGCTGGTATACAAGTTGGGACGATATAAAACAAATTGTCAATTAAAAAAAAAAACCTACATTCTGCATTGGTTCTTGCGACAACTGATGTAGAAAAACTCATTCTATATCAGTTATTACCATAACTGATATAGGAAGTGGCACTTTGTACATTGGTTTTGTTAATAACCGATGTAGAATGTGCCCTACATTTAACATCGCGTTATATTACACCGGTTTTGGAACTGATGTCATATGCCTTCCAAAAACGATATAAAATGTGTTTCCTGTAATAGTGAAAGAATCGATCTACAAAGTATTTTGTAAATCAATTTTTAATAATATATTTGATCTAGAAAATATTTTTTAGATAAATTCTTTAACAACTAATGTAGAATCTATTTCTTTCTTAAAAAAAAAAATGTAGAATCTCTTTCTTAATCTTATAAATTGTCATTGTCTCACGTATTAGATTGATTATCTTGAAACTAATGTAAATTGTTGATGTAATAAACATTTTTTTATACTAGTGACCCTCGTAATTTTGCAAAGAGAAATGTTAGGAACACACTCTTTTGAATACACTCTCCATGATTGGTTAAAATTTATTGGAAATCACAATTAGTTATTATGATTAAAATTTAAAAATGTTTCAACCACACCTATACTTAAGTACTTTGAATGCATGTTTAGCGCAAGGGTATGAGTTTATTTTTTAGGACAGTGAACTATCATTTATAGCCTTAAATTTTTTAAGGTAAATGAATATATATAGGAGCTGAATTTTCATATACTAATTTAAAATATATAATGAAATTTAATCCGTCAAAAAAGCTGTAGTTTTAGTTAATTATCACGTTAAAATTAAGGTGTTTGTCAAACACTTTCCTCTAGTATTATAGAGCATGTAGGCTTTGTGGTTTGGTACAATAGGCTTGTCCTTTTGCGAACTTATCATTCATCTTCATAAATAATGAGTTGTAAATTGTAACAAAATTGAATAGGGAAAGTTTGAAATTCTTTTGTTTTAACTTTTTGTTTGACAAATGAAAAAAGTTGAAGTTGATTTGTATTTGTCCAAAAGGAGCATGTCCTATCCACTCATGCCAATTTGGGATTAGTCAGGAAAAGACCCTAAGGGAGGATGCACTCAATCATCCTCCATTTTTGTGATCAGCCAAACCCCCGAATTATATGCTCTTTGCCAACTACAAGTCAAAGTGCAAACCTAATATAATATTTTTTTATATATTTTAAATCGATTTTACTGTCCATTACTTTAAGAAAGTAGTAAAAAATTAATAATTTTTTTTAATAAAAATCACAATAAAAACATTAGTACTACCAAGTGTTCATTGGAGAAATTTATAATCTTTGCAAATTAATTTGAATAATAATTCTCCTCATTGCTTAATAAAACGTATTTCTGTTGTCAATTTGCATTTTTATTAATATAAAATTAATATATTAAAGATTATCAGAATTGAACTTATTTCTGTCTAAGAAGTTGTGAAATATTTGTGAAAAAGTATTTATAATTTTTCTCTCTTCATCTTTGTTTTGAAGTTTTTATATAAGCAGTAAAATATATTTATAGTTTTACAATATTAATTTTTTTCGACTGTTTCATGTATAGATGAGTAATATAATAATTGTAGTTTTGAAAAAGTAAAAATTAAATACCAAACCAAGGAATTTCCCTTATCATAGATTCATAGTAGTAGATATAAATATAAGTAGATATAATTTGAGAGGGTACAAATTCAATATGAAAAGAGTTTAACAATGATGCACTGACAGTGTAAAATAATTTTACACTATCATCCAATCACAAATCACCGTTAATATGACTTTTAAGATAATTTTATAAAAGTCAACAAACTTATCATAAATGGTGAGTTGTGATTGGATGATAGTATAAAACTATTTTATACTGTTAGTGCATAACCCTTTTTCTCATTAATTAGTCTCCTAAAAATTAGATTTGTTAGCAAGTTAACAACTTTAGTAGCTGAAGTTACCAAGTTAACACTCAACAGTTTTAATGTATTATACGAATATTATCAATTTATTTCAACTATTTAATATATTAAATATGACAATAATTTATTTAATATATTTATATTAAATATATTACAAGTTTAGTTTAGTATATGGATTTATGCAAAATTTTAAAAAATAAAAATATATAATAAATAAAAATAACATCATAATAAACAGTGACAAAATTACATATTTTAAGAGAAAAAGTATGGTAGAAGATGCTTCCATTCTCAATAAAGATAAGAAAAGATATAAGATTTTTGAAATTGAGAAGGAAAAAAAAAGAATTAAAATATATAACTTTTATGTTTTTTAATTTGATACGATTAGAAAAGATAATGGGTAGAGTTTGAGTAAGATACTATAGTATTTGTCTCTATATTTGTATTTTTTAAAAATGTGCTTGGATCCATATCCACATGGATAGTAATTTTAATATTCGTATATCCTTTTTTATTGGGTACTCAATTTCCCTTACCTGTATATGTTACTCACACTTTAATTAACTATGAAAAATTAATGAATAAAATAATGGTTTAAGTACATTTTTAGTCCTTGCAATTTAGTGTTTTTTTGGTTTTCGTCCTTACAATTTTTTTTTTGTTTTAGTCCATGTAAATTATGTTTGTTTTGTTTTTCGTCCTTAAAACGGTTTAGATAGCGCTTTTTTTACTGTTCAAAGCGTTTTTTCACTGTTCAAAGCACTATCTAAACCGTTTTAAGGGGTGAAAAACAAAATAAACATAATTTGCAAGGACTAAAACAAAAAAAAAGTTGCAAGGACGAAAAATAAAAAAACGCTAAATTGCAAGGACTAAAAAAGTATTTAAGCCTAAAATAATTAATTAAAAATACAGCTATATAAATCAATTAAAATATTATTCAAAGATCTTTCATAAAATATTACAAATATAATTATAAAATACTAAAAAAATTACAATAAATTTCCGCAATAAAAAATTTTAAACTTCTAAGTTTGATGTGGCAATGATGTATTTTTTTATGTAACAATTTGTGAAACTTTGTGTGTATGTGTGTGTGTGTTTACTTGTACTTATACTCCCTACCCATTAAATAAATAATTATCCTATCTATTATAGATAATTTTAGTAGGTGCCCATTGCGTCTATTATCATTGTAATCCCTATATATGATATCTCAAAATTAAAAAATTTAAATTGATTATTAAATTTAAGCATTAGTGTTTAAGAGAAAAAATTTAGACTTTTTTTTTATCCGTAAGAATAGAAGACATGTATGTATTAGGGGTTTGCAACAAGTCACACGCCATGCTCAACCAATTAAGTTAGACTCATTGATAAAATTAAGACACTTTGAAGTAAGAAAAACTATAACTATTTTTATCATTGATTGTATAGGTCAATTGTCACAAGTTATTTTAGTTGATTTAGGGTCTCAAGTTTGAATACTGTGTATACAATTGTGTTATATATTCAAAGATAGAGTTTTGCTACTCACAGTAATCTTATTTCTTCATGTTGATGATAATACCTATCCTTTATTTTTATTTTTTTTAAAAAAAAACTACAACTTTTTAAGAAAGAGAGTTGATTATAAAAAAAAAAGAAAAAAAAATCCGTTCAAGACAAGTACTTAAAATTATAATACTATAAAACTAAATAATTTGGCATGCAAAAAAGCTTTCCTCCTCAAAGAATACTTAGAGAGAACTTACATTTACCTTGTCTCAAATAATTTTTATTACAAATAAATAAAAGGGTAACTTTGTACAAATAAAATATTTCATGCAAAGAAAAAAGTACAAGAAACCATTTTACCAAGAGTAACTATCACCTTGTCACACAAAGAAATTAAAAAACTTACAACGTATTACGAACGTATTATGCAGTAGCATAATTGTAAGCGTTATGCATGGATGGACACGAGGGAAATGGACGAAGAAGATGGTTTTCGTGAGAAAGACTCAAAGAAAAGAAGTGATTTGACGTTGATAATGGACGAGTTTACTATAAAAAAAAAATTGCTTCATTTTAACTAACGAAAAGGTTAGAAAGAAAGGAAGCTGAACCCGCATGGGCATGGCCCAGTCCCAACCAAGTCGAAAGAAACACTTTTCTCAAACTCATTCCCATTCCCATGGCTCTCTTCCGAAGGTTCTTTTACCGGAAACCACCGGATCACCTCCTCGAGATCTCCGACAGACTCTATGGTCTCTCACATTCTTTTTCCTTACTTACACTTTTTCTTAAAAAATAAAATAATATATATATATATACTTTTTTATTTTATTTTTTGTTTTGTAATTTGAGCTCCTGGGAATTGAAGCATTGCTTTTGTGACTGGTGGCTGAATTTTGTTTGACCTGAGTTACTGATTTTTTTTTTTTTTAAGTGGGTTTATGGTAATGCAGGGACAATGTGGACCTGATTTCTTTCTTTTTTTTTTGGGGGGTTCTCTGTTGCATTGGGATTGGTTTATTTCTTGTTGGTTTGTGTTTTTTAGGGTAGGGGGGGTGTGTTACTGGAGGGGTTATTCAAAGTGTAGCAAAGATGTGGAATGGGAGGGTTGAATTTGGAATAACTGGAATAAAATAGCAGTCACTGTAGTATTTCATCAATTGAGGATTGTTGGTTGGAAACCCCAGGAAGGTTGGTTTTGTGTGGAAGATGTGTTTTGAGTGAGACTGTTGTACTTGTTCTTAAGGTTTTAAGTTGTGGTTTTGTCGTGTTACTTGATATTGGGGAAATTGAGGGTTGATGTGGCCACAATTGCGGTCATGATGCGGTTCTGAACACCGAAAAACCTTGATGTTGCAGCTGAAATTGTGTTTCCGGACCATTTTTTAAGACCTTGCTTGTCCATAAGGAAGTTACAGTTGTAGTTATTATGCCTTGCAACAACAGTTGTTTCTGTTAATTACATTGTAGTAAACAAAAGATGGTACTTGGCAGGTTGAACGTGTCTCCTCTGTTTAGTGTAGTGTATATAGGCTTGGTCTTATTCTTTTAAGCTTCTGTTTTATGAATTGGATTGATTTACTATGTGCTTTTAGTGTCTTAATGAAGTTGTGTAGTCTTGTATTTCTGTAATATTTGAGTGTGTTTATGCAGTTTTTGATTGTTGCTTCTCCAAGAATGTGTTGGAGGAAGAGGAGTACAAGGTTTATATTGGGGGGATTGTGGCTCAGCTACAGGATCACTATCCGGATGCTTCTTTCATGGTGCTCAATTTCAGAGAAGGGGATAGGCGCAGTCGAATTTCAGACATTATGTCTCAGTATGAGATGACAGTTATGGAGTACCCTCGGCAATACGAGGGTTGTCCACTTCTGCCTTTGGAGATGATTCACCACTTCCTTCGGTCAAGCGAGAGCTGGCTGTCTTTGGAGGGGCAACAAAATGTGCTTTTGATGCACTGTGAAAGGGGTGGTTGGCCTGTGCTGGCATTTATGCTAGCTGGTCTTCTATTGTACAGGAAACAGTACAATGGTGAACACAAGACTCTTGAAATGGTGTACAAGCAAGCACCTAGAGAACTTCTCCACCTTTTATCTCCATTGAATCCGCAACATTCTCATTTGAGATATCTTCAGTACATTTCCAGGAGGCATTTGGGTTCTGTGTGGCCTCCACCAGATACACCCTTATATTTGGATTGCCTCATTCTTAGAGTCCTTCCATTGTTTGATGGTGGAAAAGGTTGCAGGCCGGTTGTGCGTGTCTATGGTCCAGACCCTTCAAAACCTTCCAACAGAAGTTCTAAGCTTCTTTTCTCAACTTCAATGGCCCAAAATCATGTTCGCCACTACCTGCAGGTGATTTAAAGTTGTGCTATTCATAATGAATTGTGAATTGATTAGATAGAATATCTGTGCTAATGTTCATAGTGAATTGAATTATGCATTAATTAGATAGAATACCCTCTTAAGAAGTTTTAACCACAGGCAGAATGTATGCTCGTGAAAATTGACATCCATTGTCATGTTCAAGGAGATGTGGTTCTTGAGTGCATACATTTAAGTGAAGATTTTGTTCGTGAGGAGATGATGTTTAGAGTCATGTTTCATACTGCGTTTGTACGGTCAAATATACTGATGCTGAACCGTGATGAAATTGATATTCTGTGGGATGCAAAGGATCAGTTTCCCAAGGACTTCAAATTTGAGGTAAGTAATTGTTTTTCATATGTCACAGTTATTTTCTCAAGCAATAGGAGTTGAACACATAGTCATATCTGTATCAGGTGCTTTTTTTGGACGCGGATGCTGTTATACCTAATCTAACCACATTCAATGTGAGTGGAGATGCAAATGACACAGAATGTGCTTCACCTGAGGCTGAGGAATTCTATGAAGCGGAAGAGATCTTCAGCAATGTAATTGATGCACAGGAAGGTAAGGGAGATTACGATTCTCTAATGGTTCTTGACAGTGGAGTAGATGATGGAAGTCATAAAGAGCTCTGGAAAGAGTTTTCGGATCCCCATACTTTTCAGGATTCCATGTTGGATGATGGGATTCACCAACAGGTTGATGATGTGAAGTACAAGCTTGACAAGAGGGTGGTTTCAGATACTCATGCTGTGAAAGATATTGGTGTGGATTATGGAATCACTTTTATGAAAAAGGAAGTCAGTGTGGATATGCATGATGAGTTGGCAGTTATGCAAAACAAGTATGATGAAGATAACAATGAAACAGAAAAAGAGTTAGAGTCTGAGGAAGGGCAGCAGGTGCTTGAACTTCCTTCTGCTGAAAAGAAACAACTTCCTTCAAACTCAAAGCCAGAGGGAGATACAGTTGTAGCAAAGCAAAAGACTAAACACCAAGAACCACATGGTTTTCAGGCAAAACAAGCAAAACCCAATGCAACAACTAGGTGGTTTCCTTCTAATAAGGGTTCTTATCAAAATTCAATGCACGTCTCGTATCCACCATCAAGGAATAATAATTCACCAGCTATTCTGTCAAATGTTACCTCTGCAAAGGAGAAAATTACTGATGCCAAAGGAAAATCTACTTCTGGTTCTCATGTCTCTGAAGTAGTTGTTTCTATGGACATGAGAAATGACCTGAAAAGCTGTAAAGGGGATAATTCAAAATCTTCAGACTGCATTGCTGAAGTAGACTCAAACTCTCCACCACCATCATTACTGTCAGTCAGAGAGACATCTCTTCAGTCAGCTACTCAAACACCACAACAGAGCTACGGTCAAATGTCACAACTTCATCCTCCTCCACCTCCACTTTTTGGGCAAAGTAGAGGGAGCTTCATAACTCCTTCTACCCATTGGAATTCTGTTTATCCATCCATTGCCATAGTTGGTCAAAATAGTGGTGCTTCACCTTCTCCTTCCCTGGCTCCTTCCATTGCAAGTGGTGCAATTATATCAAAAGTTTCTGAATTACATGATGCAGTTTCCCTTCCCTGTCCTCCACCATCACTGCCACCACCACCACCACCACCACCTCCTCCTCCCCCTCCCCCTCCTCCTCCTCCTCCTCCTCCTCATCCTATGTCATCTACAATTGGAGCTCCATTGCCTCCTCCCTCAATATCTCCAACATCATTTAAAGCTCCACCTCTTGCAACCCCACCTCCACATCCACCTTCACCTCCTTTAAGTAAATCTACACGACTGCCTCCTCCTCCTCCTTTAAGTACTGCTCCACCACCACCACCTCCTCCTTTATGTAGAGCTCCACCTCCACCACCACCTCTTCCTCCATCAAGTGGAGCACCACCTCCGCCACCACCTCCTTCATTGTCTAGAGCCCCACCTCCCCCGCCTCCACCAACTCGTGGACCACCACCACCTCCAATGCATGGAGGCACACCTCCTCCACCTCCTCCAGGTGGTCGAGGCCCACCTCCTCCAGGTGGTCGAGGCCCACCTCCTACTGGATCTCGGGCTCCTGGTGCTCCTGCTCCTTTTGGACCTCTAGATGGAGCTCCTTCTCCTTCATCACATGGAACTGATCCAAGAGGGAGAGGGCGTGGCCTTGCACGTCCTACAGGGGCTGGTGCTATGGCAGCTCGGAGGTCCTCCTTAAAACCTCTGCATTGGAGTAAGGTAACAAGGGCATTGCAAGGAAGTTTATGGGACGAATTACAAAGACGTGGAGAACCTCAAATGTAATTTAACTTGCCTATTGCAAGATTTTATTGATTCATTTCAATTCTCTATAAGTATACATTTCACTGCCTGCTTTCAATCCTCCATGTTGTGATGATTGGTTTTACATTCTATCTTAGAACACAAGAGTTTGACGTTTCAGAGATAGAGAAGCTTTTTTCTGCAAATGTTCCCAAACCTGCTGATTCAGATGGTAAATCTGGTGGGCGACGCAGATCTGTTGGATCCAAAACTGACAAAATCCACTTGGTATTCTTCTATATGAATATACTTGAAATTTGATTTTTGAAATGTTAAAGGATTCATTATATTAAAACTGGAATTTAGTACCATTGTTTTGTATGCCTAGTAATTTGTTCATAAAAAGAAGCCATTTTCATTGTGGTCTGACATGAGTGATTAGGTAATCGCTCTTTAACTGTGAAGGAATCAAATGCACACTTTCCTATAGTTTTGTTATGTCAAGATCAAACATACCTTGGTACATAAAGTATCGAGCATGGATGACTATCTTGGAAATTTTACTTTAATGTTATTATTATTATCTCTTCCATTTTCTGGAATTAAAATTCAAATACTTCAAAAGTGCAGTGTACATTTTTTTGGCTGTTAAAGCATTTATTCAAAATCATTGAATTGATGTTCATTTGGTATTTTCCTAGTATCTGATCAATAGGTTATTTGTATGATTAATTGTAGATTGACCTAAGGAGGGCCAATAATACTGAAATTATGCTCACAAAGGTTAAGATGCCACTTCCTGATATGATGGTAAGTTGATAGTTTGAAATTTCTTATTCATGTGAGCAATTTTTAATGTATAATCATGCAAGCTAGGATTTCACATTAAAGGATATTATAATGAACAATAGTATTCTTTTTCATGAAGCATAAATTTTAATCGTTTGAATGCAAGTTCAGCAAGACATGTGCTAGCTTTGGCTTGAAGGTGAAAATTGGATATCATACCTTACAACAAGTTGCTCAGTTTAGGAATCTTGGATCTATCATACAAAGTGACAGAATAAAGAAAGATAGGTTTCAAGATTTGTGGATGAAATTGATAAATGCTTCTAGTGTTATTGGTGATCAAAAGATGCCTCTCAAGCTTAAAGGAATATGTTACTATCTCCATAAGACTGGAAATGCTTTATGGTACAGAATGTTGGGCAATAAAGTGCCAAAAAAAAAAATGTAAGCCAAGTGTTCCAGAAATGAGAATCTTGTAGTGAATGATAGGAGAGGACAGACAAGAAAAGATAAGATGATGACTGAATTTACCAGAGATAAAGTAGAAGCAGCATTTATAATAAGGAAAAGATGATAGAATCTCACATAATAAAAGCCCCAGTAAGAAGAGTGATCAGATGGAGGATAACCAATAAATAAAGGTAAAGACAGAAAACTTCTAAGAGAAGTCATTAAAAAAACTTAGATATAAAGCCTTCTTTGAAGACATGGTTTAAGGAAGAAATAATGATGTTGTTTGATCCATGGAGGTCGACCTCACCTAATGGGAAAGTGATTTTGTTGTTGTAGTTGTTGTAGTTGCATTTGCATTAGGATGATTCTTAAAATATTTTTTGATGTGTGTGTAGTTATTAGTTAAGACTAAAAGCTTTTGATAGTAGATGTTCTTGGTAACAGATTCTTTCCATATCATTCAAACTAAATCTCCCCCCTGTAACTTTTTCAGTTTATTGTCTAACATGTTGAAATTCATATTCTCAGGCTGCAGTACTGGCTATGGATGATTCAGTGTTAGATGTTGATCAGGTGGAAAATCTCATTAAATTTTGTCCTACCAAAGAGGAGATAGAGCTTTTAAAGGTGAAGCTTAACAAATTTATATGTGATTCTTACCTCTTGTTTTGACAGTTAGGGGTTCTCATTTCTAGCATTTGCTGTCACTATGAGTTTCTACCTTTTATTGTAATTTTCTTGCTTTTCTAATTTTGATTCATCTTGGTTATGATTATATAGGGATACACTGGAGATAAGGAGTTTTTGGGGAAGTGTGAAAAGGTTTGTGAATGATTTCTTTTAACCATAATATTATATAGTATTTCAGAAAAGAAAAATGTGAGCACAGAGAACTTGTAAGGGATTTCTTTTTTGGCATATCCATAGCTGATTCATGTGTTGGTGTCTTCAAGTTTACATGAAGGATGATTGGGCTGTCTTGAAAGTACAATTTTCCTAGAGTGTAGTAATGATAGGATAAACTACTTATACTCTGATTTGATTTGAGAGGAGAATTAAAAGTAATAAATATGAAATTATCTGGTGCTGTTTGTGATTTGTTTGGAAGTCATTGCTTACCTTAAAATTTAGAAGTAAGATGAAAAGAGTGAAGATTAGGTAGCCAAACTACCATAATAAGAGATGCAGGTTTATTTTAAGGAAACAATTGATGGAATGCGAATTGAAACTAAATATTTGCAGAACACTCCCTACTGTTAGGTTCTCATGACATTTTTTTTTTTTTTTTTTTGTGGTGGAGTTCTCATGATCTTTAGGTCATGGGTGCAAACCTTGTATTTTATCTTTTTCTTTAGTCTGTGCCACCAATACCTCAAACTGTGGACACATTCCTCTACTGTTGCTGGTTGCTCAAGGTGGTGAATCTTTCATAATACATTACCCCAAGCATCTTCCTTCAAATATTTGAATCAAAACCTCTGTCAGGTCTTCCCATGTCGAAGTTAGGGTATCTCAACAGGGATCTGTATTACAAAGAAAAAGTGATGAATAGGGAGACTTCAAACCAAATTCCCTGCAGTCACGTAGTCATGAATCGGAACTGGTTGATGAAGATCAAATGATTTGTATTTCAGATGCCTATTTAAAGTCTGATTTACGGAGATAAAATATAAGCCGTCTGATCTTTAACCAATGGTTCCAATTGGCTGACTATGTGAATGTACTGAAACAATTCAGAGTTCATGTAGTGAAACAATGACAGATTGGTTGCCTGGTGGCATGTGTAAGAAAATAATAATTGTGTTACTCTTATTGATCTCTACTGTTGAGACTTGGATTATAAACAAATTCTTTTGGTCTTTGTTAATTCAAGAACCTGTTTATGTGTAATCTTATTCTTATATACAATGGTTATGTTTCAGTATTTTTTGGAGCTGATGAAAGTGCCAAGAGTGGAGTCAAAATTCAGAGTATTCTCTTTCAAGATTCAGTTTGGGACTCAGGTTTGCTGTTGTCTGTATTTCTGAATTTGTTGTGGATTTGGTTTCTTGCATATCTTATTTCCACTTTGCAGATTACAGAGTTTAAGAAGAGTTTAAACACGGTGAACTTTGCCTGCGAAGAGGTACTATGCTTATGAATGTGATAAACATATGTTGCTTGTATTTTTTTTAACCATGTCCATTTTATCTTGCCAATAGGTCCGAAACTCTTTCAAACTGAAGGAGATTATGAAGAAAATTCTTTATTTGGGTAATACAATGAATCAAGGAACAGCAAGGGGTATGTCTTTTTTTTGTAATAGAAATGTCTTTATTATCATTCACTTCTGGTTATGGGAAATATGTATGGTGCTACTTCTGTCTATTTTTAAAATTAGATAATAATTGGCCCCACATATGTTAGTAAAGAAATTTTTTTTGTTTTTTTATATCTGATCTCATAAAATATGAGTGTGAAATGTTTCCACTTTGTACAGGATCTGCTGTTGGATTCAAGTTAGATAGTCTTTTAAAACTAACTGACACTCGTGCTTCAAACAGTAAAATGACACTCATGCATTTCCTTTGCAAGGTAATAGTCTCAGTTGCATTAAATGAAGATATTATTGGTGGTTTACCTTTCTGTTTCTTTCTATTTGAACTCCAGGTCCTAGCTGAAAGGTTTCCCGGACTCCTTGATTTTCACCTTGACCTTGTTAGCCTGGAAGCAGCCACTAAGGTAACAATATATTTTTTGGTTCTTTATATGCAAAAGAAAAAAGGTCTGCTGCACCTTGTTACCCTGATTTACTAGTCCAATTTCACTTTTCCCCCTTATTTGTAAAGCACATTCCTTCCTGTTTCAATTACTTTTTGCAATGCCAGACAAAAACTCATCATTTTTGGCATAGTCATAAGGTTTTTTTTTTTTTTTATCATTTTCCTTCCAAATAATCACATTGGACTTTGCAAATGCCATGTTAAATCAAACGTGGTTTACTTCATACTGGAAATTATGGGGGAAGTGCAATTGGACTACTAAATTGGGCTGGGAAAGTACAGTTGACCCAAATGTAAAAGTTCAAAATTAGCATCCTTCAACTTTGGCCCTTTGATAAATATCCACTGTAATTTCAATTTTGGCAATTAATCCTTTTAAACTTTGTGAAGAAAATAGCCATGTTCATACAAAAGTATGCAAATTTAGAAACCATAGAAGAAATTGCAATTTCCCATAATCATAAAATCAAGAAATTTCACACAGGAGCACACTTGTTGAATCAATATTCACCAAAATCCCTATTAAATGGGTACTCATTTTTTTGTTCCATTGACTTCTTGATCAATAGAACTAGGTGTTGAAAGTTTAAGCAGGTTGGTTGCTGAAAATTAACACCTTGGAGGGTTATCAATCCAAGGGTATTTGCATTTTTAATGAAAAGAAAATGCTGTTTGTACTGGCTGTCAGTATTAGTGAATGTGATTGCAATGAATAGTGATCGTAAAATCCTGATCTTGCAGATACAATTGAAATCATTAGCAGAAGAAATGCAGGCAATCATCAGGGGATTAGAAAAGGTTAAACAGGAGCTTGCTGCATCTAAAAATGATGGCCCTGTGTCTGAAGTTTTTCGTAAGGTGTTTAGTATTCTTGATTCTTCATTATATCATGTAAAGAGAACAATACAATGCAAAGAAAGTTATGTGTCTAAACTTAATGCATAATACTGGTTTCCTGCATCATGAAGGTAGTTGACGTTGTAATTTTATTATTATTTTTCTTAGAAATTGGTCTTAAGGCCTAACTCAACTACACAAAACCAGCTTGTAAGATAAGGACTACCCAAGCTTTATAAGCTCTATTTTATGTCATATCTCTAGTCTATGTGGGACTAAACCACCACTCTTGAGGCTGCAATTAAGTTAGCCCCCAAAGAGGCCACAACTATGGAGGGCTAGGGGTGACTGCAATTAAGGCGGCTTCTAGGATAGCTTTTGATACCATCTTAGAAATTGGTCTTAGATCTAACTCATCACACAATTGGCTTGTAAGGTGAGGACTGCCCAAGCTTTATAAGCTCTATTTATGCCATGTTTCTAGTCGATGTGGGATTAAACCACCACACCCTTGAGGCTGCAATTAAGGTAGCCCCAAAAGAGGCAGCAAACCAGCAACTAAGGCAGGCTACAAGTGACCGCAATTAAGGTGGCTTTCCAACAATTTTCATCATCAGTTAATTCAAGTTTACAATCAAGCCAGGGAGTTCTAATGTAGATGTGTGGATTAAGGCTCCACCAATTTTTGTTTCTTCATTGTATTTATTTGGGTACAATTTGGTCTCAGTCTTATTTTAGCACCTATTTCCCCTAAAGGGGTGAAATCATGGTTCCAAGAACCACTTTAGAATTGGTGACTAAATCTAGAGAAGATTTAATCTAAAATAGAACTCTTATATTAGCACCTATTTTCCCTTGAGTAAATGGTGATAAATATGGTTCCAAGAAACACTCCATAATTGGCAAATCTAAAATAGATACTTTCTAATAGAAGATATTATTGTGGAAATTAAGCAACAATTCTCAAAAAGCTCACAATTTCTTTTTCTTTTTAATAATTTTTTCATACAAATAGGTAAAGATTGGAGCTAATGTTGGTCCTTTGGAAGGGCTTGTAGGGTTATTTAGTGAGTTGTGGTGGATCACTTGAGTTATGAACTTTTCTTTAGCTACCAGTTTCAATGCAATGAAAGGCAATACATCAGTGATTTAAGTAAAAGAAGAATATTACAAATAGTGTACTACTCTAAGGCCTTAGCCCTCCTTGAGTTTGTGGGATGTCCTTACTTTGGAATTGGGCAACCTTTCTCCCACATAACTTTTCAGAAAGTGATGATAAAATGAAAGAAAATGAAGGAAAAATATTTTAGGGTTGTCACTGAGATCCATAATCGAACAATAGAATCCTAGAAGAAGCTCAAACTGAAAGTTCCCAAACTTGCATCTGAAGAGAAGGGAACTGTTGCTGTCTCTTTCTCAAACAACTTACCTTGTTGTAAAATAAGTGTTATGTTCTTCCAAAGTTTCAACTATGATGGGTGCCAAAGAGTTCTTTGGTTTATTTGGTTGAAGTCAAATGCTCATTCATATCTTTAAGGATGTTTCTTTTGCCAGTTTTCCCCTAAACTTGATAAGGCAGAATAATGTATTTATGGCTTCCTTTTTTGTTCTGCTCATGGTTGCTTAAAGGGAGTTGCAATTCCTGAAATCTTATCAGACTTTACTCTTCTCATTTCTCTCTATCAATTATTTTGTACTGTCCAAAAGAAAATTATTTGTTATCTAATTCCGAGTTTGCATTCCAAATGCTTTGGCTTATTTTCAATTTCACATTGGTTCTAAGTTTGTCCATCTAAATTTTTTCAGCACATGTCAATACACTTACCATCTACACCTAAATTATAATGGTAAAATGCTTGTGGAGAAGTGTTGCTATTTTGCTTTTTGTAAGTTATTGAGCTTGTCATGTACCTACTCTCCCAAATGCTTGAGCTGTTAGGTAAGGCACATGGATGGTTTTATATTACATTTCTACCCCCCTCCCTCCCTCATGCAAGAGTCATTTGGGCTTGAAGCATGTATTATGCACCAGCCTTCCTACCTTGTGCTTTTTTATTAGAAGAATGAGTGGTAAGGATCAAATTCCACTCTACTTGGTCATCAAGTCTCTGAAACCATTTCATGAACTAACTTTCCCAAAAGCTTAAACTATTAGGTGAAGACATATGAATGGTTTTATATTGCATCTTAAAAGAGTAAAATATTTTACAGGAATTGTGTGTTAAGTTATCACACACAAGCTATATTATTTATAATGAAGGAATACAGTAATAAGGGAAATATGTCTGATACCATAAAAGAGTAAAATATTTTACAGGAATTGTGTTAAGTTATCACACACAAGCTATATTATTTATAATGAAGGAATACAGTAAGAAGGGAAATAAATCCCTAAAGATCAGCTGTACAATTATACATAATTTTCCTATTTACAGAAAATCTAATCATATCTTTAACACATCTTAACAGAATGTATGCGATGACACTAAATATTTTTTATATAGTTGTTACTTCAGTCTTGCACAAATATTATGTGTCAAACCAAAATTAAGGAGTTCTTTAATTTGTTTTAGAAGTAAACAAATTCTCCATCATATTGCATGCATGAAGCTAATCAAGTGGTAAGGATCAAATTCTACACTACTTGCTCATCAAGCCTCTGAAACCAAGTCATGAACCAACTTTCCCAAAAGCTTAAACTATTAGGTGAAGACATAAGACATATGAATGATTTTACATTACATCTTGAACAGAATGTATGCGATGACACTAATTTTTTTTTTATTTTTTTTTTTACATTTGTTACTTTAGTCTTGCACAAATATTATGTGTCAAACCAAAATTAAGGAGTCCTTAAATTTGTTTAGAAGTGAACAAATACTCCATCCTATGGCATGCATGAAGCCAATCTTAGTTTATATAAGTCTGTCATCTAGTGTGTATTTTCAATGCATTTGACTCACTTTTATGTTTTTTCAGACATTGAAGGAATTCATTGCTGTTTCAGAGTCAGAGGTGGCATCTGTAACAAACCTATATTCTGTGGTGGTAATATGCTTAACAATCTTTTTGGTAGATTATACATAGGTATAAAGGGACATACAGATTGTGTGTTTTATGTGTGGACAGGGTAGAAATGCAGATGCACTTGCCCTATATTTTGGTGAGGATCCTGCCCGTTGTCCTTTCGAGCAAGGTTGGTTTAGCATTAATACTTATTCTTGTTGTCGGTAGGACAGAAAAGCAGAGGGTGAGAGAGGAGAGTAGATAAGGAAAGGAGGAGTGACTGTAGTTTCATCATTCTTGCATGTTAATGCTTTGTTTGGAAAAAAAGAAGTGACATGTCCTGCTATCTATTTTATAATGCTCAAGCTAACTTCTGGTTGTTGCTATTTTGTTGATTGCAGTTACTGTAACTCTCTTAAATTTTACAAGGTTGTTTCGGAAAGCACATGAAGAGAATTGCAAACAAGCAGAGTTAGAGAAAAAGAAAGCGGAGAAAGAGGCTGAAATGGAGAAGGCCAAAGGCATTAACTTGATAAGGAAGAGTGGAAAATATGAAGAAGAAGAAGAAGAAAGCTGAGAAAGAGGTTGAAGAAAAAGGCTATGGGCATTCACTTGATGAGGAAGAGGGCAAAGATAGTTGAAGACTGGGTTGTCTGCTCCTTTGCACCAACATCATTCTCTTGCCAAAGAGAGGAGATCTACCTGTGGGTACTAAGGGGACTGCTTCCGACATGTAGTTAAGTAGCCCCTTTGTGAGATCTTGGTGTGATAATTAGCCTTTCAAGGTGATCTAATGAAGTGAAATGGCAAATTCTTTCCACCTGGAGACCTTTGAACATACAAAAAGGCTTAGGAGTGGATTCATTGATAGCATGTTGATCATTCACAGAAGAATACTCTGGAAAGGCCAAATTTAGACCCAGCATGGATGCTTCTCATGATGATCACTTGAGCATCATCTGCATCCAGTGAATGCTATGATAATGGATCTGGTCCTTCGATTTAATAAGAAATGTTGAATAGATCATGCTTCTATTGCAATAGAGCTGGCTTTGGTTTTCATAATTCAATTGGCATATTTGTCCGGCACCAAAGCCAATGTTGTACCATGAAACCTTGTGCAAAATTCAAACCCTCTTCTTTAGGATTTAATTCTGTCTCATGTAATATAGAAATTAGTTTCTCTTTTTCCTTTTAATAGAGATTTTAGTGGGACACCCCAAAGAGCATGTTGTATAGCTGTCAGGTTAAGAAAATAATTAGAAATCAGGTCTCTGTACTGTAACTGTAACACTAGTGAGGAGAAGGCTTGGATAGAAATGCTAGTTTTAGTTATCTTGTGAAATGCAATACACATTATTGAAAAAGCTTCTTGTTGCATTCAGTTGTCCCAGGATGGACTGTGCACACATTTTGGTAGTAGAAAGACACTTTTCAAATTCACTCTGATAGTATAGCTATTTAATGCTGCTGCTTGGGAGGTACCTCACTGATAGCATCAATATTTGCATCTGCTTAAGCATGTTGTCTGGGGTTCGATTCCTAGTCATATGTGTATGGATAAGACTTTGTTAGGAGGGACAAAACCTACTTCGGTGATCTCTACGCATCAAAAGGAATTGGTCTTTGACAATTGATTGGGGGATATTCTTGGTACAAACCAAAAAATATTTGCATCTACCGAGACATTTTCCATCTGTAACTCCATTTTGTCATACTGAGATTTCATTTGTAGTGGTCATTAAGAATTGTTTACTTGAGTTATTATAGCACAACAGGCCCTGCCAGAGTCACTAAAACCAAGTTTGTCAAAGTCCGAATGCTGAAATATATTTACATTTCATTCCTAGGAGTGACTTCAGCGCCGTAACTTCATTGATATCTAATTGTGCCTGGAAAGAGGAATGGTGGGAATGGTAAGTATTAACTTCTTTGCTATCCCAATTTACATGTTTCCCTTGCCTCAAGGTTTGGTCCATTAGATGTATTCATGGATCCTGGTTTTGGTACAGAAAATTCCCACAGCATTTGCATTTCCACTGTTTCTCATCTTTGTTGCCTTGGACAACTGATAAACAAGTTGGAAATATTCTACAAGTGTGTTTTAAAAACACTAAATACCAGTTGAACTTTATAGAAGCAATTCAGCTTTTTCTGTAATTAAATGTGTTCCATGGTAAAGAGTCCACATATCATGACTGCTCCGAGCTTGTTTTCCATTCAATGATCTCATGTATTCGGATCATAATATAATAATACCAACACTGTATGATTCATTGGTTTTGACACTTAGATGTTCTCATACATATATTTGAAAAAGAATTTAGAGGCTTGAGCTAATGTAAAATGAACATATTCTTCATGGGGTCCACAAAGCAAAGTCTTACTTTTTTTGTCTGAAAACAAACCAGTAAATCGCTTTGCCTCTAATAGGGTGTTTGGATTTGTGTTTCCCACAGCATATGTGCATGTGTGTCAAGTCAGAAGCAAAAAAGAGTTGTTTCTGCGTCTTTTAGCTGATTTGACGCGATAACGTGCATCCTGATGCAAATCCAAATACACTATAATTTGTCTTTCATGGGATTCTGAACGAAACTGTGCTGGCAGCTGCTTCTAGAATTATTAAAAGGCAATAGTAACACTCACATAGAAGAAATTGAGTGGCCCTTATTTTCCTGTAACATTAAGATGGGAGTATATATTCACCTTTCTAACTCGTTACAGAACGCAAGGAAATAAACAGGAGCCTTTGTATTATTCACAAGTAAAGGATTACCAATAAATATACAAGGTAGAGAGATGGAATAAAAAGAAGACATATTTTAACAACATGAAAGAAGTACATTAATATAAAAGGGTGAATCAATCTCCAGCTTCTAGCTTTTGCACATAGCTGAGCTGAGGTTCCTCTGTTGAAAACCTTTTTGCCCTCGGATGTTGCTCGATTTGGTTCGAGTAACATGAATGAATTTTCAAATGCATGCTATATGTTTGGAATAACTTGTAGCTCCTTCCCTTTTGAGAAAATAAGCAGAAAAGCCTTGGCCAAATTGATGACAACAATATGCTACCTTATGTTACTTAAGGTAGTTCTTCAAAATTCTTTAATACCAAGTAACCACAACTGTCCTCCTCTGGGAATTCAATCCTCAAAAAATGCTTGTCTTCCTGATGACCCCTCAATCCCACCTTGCAGCTTTTGTAAAACATGCAGCTCACAATAGTGTCAATGGTGATGAAAATTGAGTACAAATAGGCAATGAAAATGCCCTCTAAAGCCATAAAAGGCCTTGATGACATTTCACCATTGTGATAGGCTCTTACAACCCTGTACTGGAACAAGGCCTCAATGGCAGCAAGGCCTACATTGGCAGGCAGTGCCAGGAACAAAGCCATTGATGTCCTTCCCCTTAGCATAACACAGGCCTTCAGAATTGCCATGTACCCCCCATGTCCCTCCATGCCAGATAGTGTCAGCGCCATGTTGCAAATCACAAGTGCATTGGCAAGGATCACAGAAAAGAGAATTGAAGCTGCAGCTGACATCAAAAGTGTGCTACTTGGTGAAGAGTATCCCAGCCCTTCAGCAAAGGTGAAGGCCAAAAAGAGGAGGCAAAAGCAAGATGCATTTGCTGAGAGAATGAAGAAAGAGTTGTAGATGTAGGTGAGGAGGAGAGGCTTGTAATGGAATATGATGGAAGTGAAGGAAGGTGGCAAAGTTGGTTTGTGGTGATTGAGAGCTTGAATTATGGATGCTTTTGCAATGAGGAGAAATGTGAGAGTGAAGGGAAGGGTGAAGATTGAGGAAGTGATTGTTTGAGAAACCTTGAGGTTGAGAATGGTAAACAATTGTGATGTGGAAGGAAAGCCTGCAGCATCAAAGAGAGTCCTTAGGTGACTGTGTATCTGAGGCAAGAGGGATGAAGAGGCTGGGACAAAAGCTTGTGATAGGAGTATTGATACGGAGAAAGGAAGGGCTAGAAAAGCTGCAGTTGAGGTGAAATAATGGTAGTTTTGAAGAAAACTGTGAATTGATCTTCTCAAAATTTTGCATGAAACCTCCATTGGAATTGACCTTCTTCTTCTTTTTCCTTGGAAAAGGAGAGGGAGAAGGTGATGAATTGAGTGGCTTCTCAATTCTCACCAAAGGAGACCACCCTATGACACACAAGTGTATGACGTGTTGGTCTTGGTGTTTGTTTCCTTTTCCTTCTCAGGTTTTTCTTTTGATTTTGCTCTTGATTTTTGGAGCAGTTGGTTGGAGAGTTTAAAGGGTTGGTGTTTTTGAAGGAAAGGATAGGCCAACAAAGATAAACTAACTCCTACCAAGGTGGAGTTGTTCAGGAATTTCAGACTTTGTCTTTATTTTTTCCTCAAGATTTTTGTTTTTGACCCTTCTTTGTGTACTGCAAATTCCCACCAATAGGTTCTTAAGAGGGCACAGGCAGAGCACCTTTTCAATGGCGTCAGTGACTTGATATATTAGCATTTAGCAATAAGTGATTTGGTATGACAGGCTTTAAGTCTTTGTCTTGATTATGAAATGTCTCCTTACTTAAATTGCACATAATTCAGTAGCTTATTATTGATGGCTACAATACTTTTTTGCAAGTCCAAGTAATATTATTTAAATCATGGCAAATTGAATCATTCAATTTTTGCCCTTTATCCTTCAAATTCAAGGGCCATTTTAAAAATTTTAAGTACAACTCAACACTTGAGTGCCAAAATAAAAAGCAAAACAACACCTTGTCATAGAAAGAAAATAAAATTTAATCTGACTTTTTCATTATATAAAATAAGATCTTATAAAGTAATAATTTTGTAACCCTCTTTGACACTTTTCTTTCACGTGGCATAAGAAGTGAACGTGAATTGCAAGATATAATAGCAAATAGGACAGAAGAAAGAAAAGGTAAACAAAAATGGTTTACCTTCTACTCCCATCAACAATAATTAGAAAAAAAGGGGGGGGGGGGGGGACCCCACCATTATTATATGAATGCAACAAATCATGACCGTCTATTAACATCAAATCACATGCACATCTGGCATTATGGATGGATGTGATGTGAGTTCTGGTAGAAGTTGAACTCTAATATCTGACGTGGAGGCATTGGTGGCCAATGAGAGAGAAGTGTGGTGATTATTAATTCTTCATTTTCTGGTGCAAGTATCATTCAGTTGGTGAGCTATGTGCTAATGTAGATTGACCTGGTTAGTTAGAGGGTTTTCCATTAGGGATAAGGCATTATCATAATTTGAATTGATTTGGTTTGGTATAATATAAAGGGAATATTATCTAATCAAACTAGTTTTAGTATTTTAATTTGTTAGTCCTACCTCCTTATTCTCTTGCTGAGGTGTCAACACATTTGGTGACATTCTAACTGAAATTTAATTGTCATTAGGTGATGGAAGACAATGACCATTATAGAAGGTTTAGAGATCAAGGATTCTTTTTTCCTTTTTCTCCTTCTTTTGCATAGTATAGAAAAAGAAAAACGTAAGACGACAAAAAAAGAAAATAATAATAGGAGCATTATAGAAACAATATATATATATATATAGACAAATATTATATATATATATATATATATATATATATATATATATATAATGTGTATTATGTATATATAAGTGTCGGTTCCTTTTCTTAATTATTTTGTGGTTAAAATTAATTTTATTTATTAAGTTTGATTTAAAATAAATATTATATTTGTCTATATGTGAATATATAAGTGTCGGTTCCTTTTCTTAATTATTTTGTAGTTAAAATTAATTTTATTTATTAAGTTTGATTTAAATCCAATATTATATTTGTCTATATGTAAGACGTCATTTTTCTTCTAAATCTTAATCAAAGCAAATACTCTTAATCTTGCTTGAAAAGTCTATCCTAACTTCCCAAGATTCTAAGAGAATTTCATGTTGTACAAATAATAACTTTTTGACTATCAAAGTGGAAATTACCTAACATGTAAGGATATCTCTTTCAGCATTACAAATGAAAACTTCGATAACTTTCCCCATGTTTATGTCATTTTGGCATACATTTTAATGGGATTAGTATATTCATTTTTTTTTCTTATATATTTTCTTTCGAAAACAATTTTATTTAATATATTTATACTTTAATGGAATTAGTATATTTATCTATACATATAATAAAATGAGCTAGAAATTAACACATATATATAGAGAGAGGAGAGATCAAATTATTTCAAGAGTAACTCATTTAGAGTTACTCTCCATTATTCTCAAATATAATACTCCCTCTGGTCCTTTTTATAAGAAACAAAAGAGTATTCTTTTTTGGTCCTAATTATAAGAAACATACATCCACTTTAAGATATGTTAATTCTTAGTTTTCTTTTTATCATCTTGTGAAATCCATTAATGAGACATCTACTCATTTCTCATGCATTTATTGGTCTATTAACAATACAACTTACACTTATTGGTGGAGGTACAGTGTCATTAATATAATCACTACTTAAACCAATCAATTTAAGAGATACTTTTGGAATAAAATTTGAATTTATGACATTATTAATTATAACTAACTAACTTAACTATTTTTATTGGTATTGACGATTTAGTTATTTGTTTCTTATAAAGGACTGGAGGGAGTAGTTGTAATAAGTAGCTAATTTTAACAATCAGATTTTAAAAAAATGAAGAAAAAAAATGAATGGTGAGAATAAAGAGTTACACTTCATCCTAGCCTTTTATTATTCTTTAATCTAACGGCTCCTAATGATTCACTAAATAGATCACGTGACAGTACCCTTTGCCGCGTCTTCTCAAACACGACTCTTTGCTTGTTTCGTCTCTTCCTCTACCAATTAGACTCTGAGTTTACCATGCCTTCATTCATTGTGTTTCCTCTAACAGTTTCTTGTAATTTCCAGACTCATTGCACCACACCCATATTTCCCATAGTGAAATTCTGCTCAACAACTCTTCGGCTTCTTCTTCATCGTTTCAAATTTATGAAACACGTTCGTAGACGACAATAGCAACAATCACATACAAAGTTCTGGTAAGTATTTTTCTTAGCCTAAAAGCTTTTTGTTGAATTTTTCTAATTGAATTATGTCGGGACCATAGTTTTAAAATCCGGCTCGGACAGGGACTCGAAGGCACAAGTAGTTCGAGTCGTTTATTGGATCGTGCTATTAACTCGGTCAAACCCGGTATCGAGCGGACCGGTTTTTGCTTTGGTGCTACTCTCCTCGAGTCCCGTGTTGACCTGCTACTGCGCGCCTGGCCTGCTCTGCTGCACTCCGTTGGTTCTGCTTTCAACACTTTATTTTAAATTATTCAAAAAAATAAAAGCCTTAGTGGAAAAGGTGAGGATTGAAGGGTAGACCTTCTAGGAAAGGTACAAATACTTAACCACTACACCAATCAAATTTTTGAGAATAAGTACCGCAAGTATTATATATATCTTATACTTAACATAATATCTTTAATATACTAATACACAATGTTTTTAAAACCGGACCGGTCATTGAACCGGTCAAGGCACTGGTTCAAGGTTCAATAGTTCAACCGTGGTTCAACCGGTATTAATAAAATAATAATAATAAAATAATTTATAAAATAATATTAAATAAATATAATATCACATAACTTTATAACATTAAAAACTATAATAAAACTTAAAACATCACTTTACAAGGTTTTAACATTCAAAAAATATATAAAAGTTTAATTAAATATATCATAATACTTAAGTTCAAATTTTAATAAAATAAAATAATGTCCATTAACAATAACAAATTTACATTTAGAATAAAGAAAGAAAATGACAAATTAATATAATATAAAATTATCAAAAATCAAGATATAAAAAAATTATAAATTAATATAAATGAGCAAATTATATGTTTTACAAGAAAATAATAATAATAATTGATAAAATAATTTATATCTATTTGAGATATTTATTAAATATATGTTTTTAATTATTTTTAAAATATTTTATATTAAATTTGAAATTTTAAATGAAAAAATTAAAAATTAAAAAAATAAAATAAAAAAACCGGTTCGAACCGGTTTTGGCTACCGATTCTTGACCGATTTTGGCCCGGTTTGACCGGTTCTTGACCGGTTCCCACCGGTTCCGAATTCCTCCGGTTTTATAGAGTAACCGAACCAATCACCATACTGGTTCCCGGTCGAACTGGCCAGTCCGGTTTTGAAAACATTGCTAATACATGACAAATAAAATCTGATATATATCTTTATAAAATATGAGTATTATATATCCTTATAAAATTTGACTAGCTATTTCAAAATGGTCCTTTAACTATTAAGGCAGGTTATAAAAATTTCAAATTTTTTAATAGGAACCGGGTCATGCGATTTAATTAGTGACCCACCGGTTCAACCTTTGACCCAGTGACCCAGTACCTTTACCGGGTCGATCACCAGTTCGGTTTTTAAAACTATGGTCGGGACATTGAATTGTTTTACAACTTTTTTCTTATAACTTTTACTGATTGTCAAACTTGTCACTTGTAGAGGAAATTTTTTTCTTCACAGTTGTAACTTTCAGCATCTATCCTGTCTTTATATACTATTTCAGGATATATTGGGGTTTTTTGAAGTTTTTTTTCTTACCTTTATTGACTAATTTTATGAGCTTTAGATTATTTGGTACTGTTATACAAATAGTGAAGAAGGTAACGTTTATGTACCCTAGTTTCATGGCACATCTTCAATTGTTAACTATGACATATCCTTGGCTAGTGCAATTTCCAAGATCAACATACCTGTTGTAGGAGGTTATTTATTTGTACTTCCTAATACTATTAAAACAATAACTAAACCACAATAATTTTGTTCTCTGTTTCTGGTTTATAAGATTATTATTCTAGTTTTTTTTTCCCTCTAAATTACTATTTAGATAGGACCAAAGCTTAATTTTTTTCGTTCCACTTTTAATTTCTTCAATTTGCACTTGCAGACATCCCTTTTTTGGCTTTCTCTCTTCAAGTCAGTTCCCACTCATAATCTCTCCCTATTCCAGTTTTCTCAAGTACTAACTTGCTAGGATATTTGTCTAATTTTGTTCTTTTTTGTGTGCCTGTGTTTGTTTGGTTTTTTTATGCTTGTATATGCCATATATTTTGTCCCATCCCATACGTTTTTGAAGATTTTTCATTTGGTTAAGGAGTTTCTATTCTAATTTTCTTGAGCTGTAACTTTGATTTAAAGTAAATTTCATACCAACTCACATACATGGTTCATAGTTGTGTTGTAATACATGATACTTGTAATTTTGATTTGGTCTCATCCCATACTAACTCACATTAAAAAATTCAGCAAATGAATCTTTCTCTTTTATTTTCTCATCACTTAACCGTTTTTCCTTCTTAATTTAAATACAAAATTTCAGGTACAACAACTAGTCATGGATGGTAATTTAACTAGTTTGTCTAACAATAGTATGATAACTAATGCTACTTTTGAGGTTTGCGCCATAGAAGAATTGGATATCCAACCTCATGTTGGGATGGAATTTGAGTATATTGAAATGGTCAGAGAATTTTATACTTCATTTTCTAAGAAGAGAGGTTTTGGAGTACGTGTTCTTTCAAGTAAACCAAGGTATGCAATATTGGTGTGTTGTAATCAAGGTCAACGCAAAGAGAAAATCTATGGAAATGAAGAAACCCAGGATAACACAGGGCACACTATAAAGAAAGTGTTCAACTATTCAAAGTGGTTGTCAAGCTTCTCTAAACGTTTCAAGAGGCACAATGGAAAGCAATTGGATTATAAAATCTTTCAATGACAATCACAACCATGCCATGATTAGCCCTAGAAGCGTCTTATATGAGGTGTCATAAAAAGATGAGTGATGCTGCAAAATGCCTCGTTGAAAAATTTGAAGAAGAAGGCATGCCCACAGGAAAAGTGGCTACAATTTTCAATAATGGTGATTCAGCTTTCTCTAGTAGAGATTGTTGGAATCATATTAGAAATCTTCGAAGCAGAAATTTAGATGTTGGAGATACTCAAGTTGTTTTTAATTATTGCAAACAGAAGCAAGCTGGAGATTCTAAGTTCTTCTACTCAATCCAATGTGACGATGATTCTCGAATGGTAATTTTTTTTTTGGGAAAATGCTAGATCAAGACTAGCTTACCAACAATTTGGAGATGTCATAACTTTTGATACGACGTATAAAACCAACAAGTATAGTATGTCATTTGCCCTTTTCACTGGATTGAACAATCACAATCAATCAATTTTATTTGGTTGTGCTTTACTCCAAGATGAGTCAGAGCGTTCTTTCATATGGTTGTTTCAAACTTAGCTTGAGGCAATGGAGGGTAAAAAGCCTATTTCTATCATAACTGATCAAGATTTAGCTATTGGAGCTGATGTGGCAAAAGTATTTTCAGATACTCGACATCGTCTTTGCTTGTGGCACATTAGAAAGAAGTTTCCAAAAAAGTTAGCCCACATATATCACAAAAAATCTATTTTAAAGTGTGATCTAAAAAGATGTATTCGAGATTCTCCTAGTGTCCAAAGGTTTAAAGAAGAATGGAAGTACTTGATGGTTGAGTTTAACTTGGAGGACAATGAATGGCTTCAAGGGTTATATAAGATTAGAGAATCCTGGATACTCATTTATAATAGAAGTACATTCTTTGCTGGGATGAATACTACTCAGAGAAGTGAGGTATTAACTTTTTTTTTTTTTTATTCTTTTGTAAATGCAACAACAACACGCCAAGAGTTTGTGGTAAAGTTTGAGAAAGCAGTTCAAAGCCGCTTAGAGGCAGAAAGAAAGGAAGATAAATGCATTAGACACTGACACATAATTCATATAAAAACTGAATTTAATAAATGTCATTAAAACTTCTCTCGTAGATTAAATTCACCATGCAATCCATTTCAAAATTTAAATGATCCATTCTTAAAAAATAAAAAAAATAACAAACATACATACATATTAAATATGATTACTAAGGGCACCTAGCTCAGTCAATTGGTTAAACAATGTATATGTGAATTATTATAAAGTCTCTGATACCTAAATTTCATTTCTATGGATAAAAAATATATTAAATATGATAGGGCAAAATGCATAACAAGATTGAAACTTTGGGAATGGGGGTGAAGGTGGAGAGTAAAGTTAGCACACCAATTATCAGAAAAGGGGAGGGTGAGAAGAAGTGAGGTTGTGAGGTTGGGCATAGGAGCGAATGAGAGGGGCATGCATGAAATGGTGCATGAATTGGAGTTGTCTGGGTCTGGAAAGCCTTGTCCCTCATGAGAGAGCCAACAGAAGAGGGTTTCTGGGGGCGAGACATGCCAACCCATCAAGGGTTTACAGAGTGGAAATGTTCAAATCCCAAAACCTTCTTTAAAAATTGAAATGCTGCTGCTGGAAATCATCTCCAGTGACGGTGAATGGTGGTCGACGGCAGCTGAGGGAGTCAGGGAGGAATGATTCGGTGTGAGTGGTGTATAGTATGATTGTGAGGATAAGATGATTAATATAATCGTAAATGAAAGTGGTGCACCGTAAACCACAAGATGATCCACGATAGCCTTCGTCATCATATTAATCAACATCTAATATTTAACATATATTAATATTTATGAGAAGAGAGAAGGTGATAAAAAGACAAGAGACATCTTTCAACAAAAATATTTAGTTATTCTGAATAGGCCAATATTATTTATTTAATAATTATTAACTATTTTAATTATTTTTTTTAAATTATTAGTAAATAAAAGTATTGTTTGAAGGCTTACAATTAAGAATTTACCTGCTTTAAACTTAGGTCATCCCTTAAAAAAAAGAAGAAGAAAAAAAGTGTTACAAAGAAGAAATATAGTGTGCTTAGTGCTTGTAAAGAGAAAAATATTGAGAAATACAACACTTAGACTTGAGGATGGATCATCTATCTATCAGGAAGTGTAGCTCAGTTGGTTGAACATGGTGCGTGAATGTTGTAAATTTTTTTATACTGTCTTCGATTCTTATGGATAAAAAAAATGATGAATCATCTCGATCCAATTAATAAATTGATGTAGACTCTAACGTCATTTGATTATGGCAACTGACCCAATTTTATAATACACAAGAAGCTAAATATTTGTTAAAATTAAAGCATTCTAAACCAGAAGTATAATATTGAAAAATGTATATCTAATTAACACTCGTTAAATTGGATGGGTTGAAGCATCTCGATCTGATTAAAACATTTGATGTAGACTCTAACGTCATTTGATTAAGGAAATTGGCCCGATTTTATACCACGACAAGAGAACGTATTTGCTTTCCACTCATTTATTAACATTATTTAAAATAAAATTACATGTCAAATAATACTTTTTGGTAAACAAATATGAGATAGAGAATTGTTTCGAAAATATAAATCTGCAAGTGATTTATTTGTGTTTTTATTTATTTATTTGAAGAGTTATTTATTGTTATTATCGGGTATATATATCAATTAATCTTTGAAGCAGCTTCTTGCAGTTCATTTGCAAAGCATATTCAAATTTCCACAAATATTAACAATGAGGTGTATCAACATCATGATCTGCTAGACATTTCTCAGCAGCTTCCTCGTACTTCTTCTGTGCCCAGCCCAATAATGGCCTCGTACACAAAGTAATTTGAGATTAAGAGACATGTCATATTAATCAAACCATCAATGTGATGGGGTCATTGACGCTGATGTACAGAAATTTTTTGGGCAAAGACAATGTTTATAAAATAACCAATCAAAAACTTGAAGAACAAATTGCATCGACACCTACTATGTTTTACTCGAATTACATACACACCCTTTTCTAGTTTTCAATTTACAGAAAATTCCCTAACTTTTCTATTTTCGTTATATTGGTACTCCCTCCTAGAGGTGGGCAAACGGACGGGCCCGCCCGTTTAGCCCGTAACCCGTTTGGCCCGCGGCCCGTTTAGCCCGTCCGTTTAGCCCGCATGGTAAACGGACTCTGATTTTTCAAGCCCGGGACCGGTCCGTTTAGTCCGCGGGCTAAACGGGCTGGCCCGTTTAACAGAAAAAAATAAAAAAAAATAAAAATTAAATTTTTAAAACTAAAATTTAAGCTTTTTTTACACCTTTTTTTAAAAAAAAAAATCCAAAAAAAATTATAATGTGCAGCAGCACCTATGACAAAATATTGTATCATCAACCATTTTGAAAATTAAATTTTTTAAACTAAAATTTAACCATTTTCTAAATCTTTCTTTTTTTAAAAAAAAGCCAAAAAAATTTATATACATATGCAGCGGCACCTATCACAAAATCAATATCAAAGATTTTGATATACACAAATCAATTAATACTCAAGCACTACTCAATCAATTAATATTCAAACACTACTCAATCAATTAATACTCAAGCACTACTTAATCAATAATAAATCAAAATAATATATCATCAACCATATAAAAAGTACTTAATTTGCAAGTGTGTCAAGTCTAGATCCAAACAAGTCAAGTGCAAATTTTAAACGCACACAAATATAATACACATAGATACTTCATTTAATATTTAAATAACATCCTAAAATTAAAAAAAAAAGCCCGCGGACTACCCGTTTAGCCCGCGGTTAAAACCCGTTTAGCCCGCGGGTTAAACGGACCGGGCTAAAAAGCCCGCATTTTAAACGGACTCTAAAAATGGAGTCCGTATACCATACGGGTTTACGGGTTAGTCCGCGGGCCCGGGTCTGTTTGCCCACCTCTACTCCCTCCCCTCCAAATGGTGTTAGCTTCGTTTGTTTTTGTGCTCACATGATTGGCACGTGATTTTTTAAAATTTCTTTATCCTGAAAACGCCCCCTTCTCCTTTGTTATTTCTGTCACATGCACAGCATTATTGAACATTTGGACAATGAAACCCCATTTGTAGGTGTATGTTGCTGCAGTTTATTTTGCTTTTTGGTTAGATTTTTTCTTTGTTCTCTACGGGTGTAATAGTTGTAAAAACACAGTGTATATGTCATATTGTAGAATGGATATCCGGATATTAACTGAGGACATTTTGATAGTTGAACTTTCAAAGTAAACGTTTACTTAACAAGGGGTGTCAAAGTAATGTGTATAAACAGAGGGGTACATGTGTAAGTGGAGTAAAACTCAAGAATGTTACCGTAATTTACTCAAACCTATAATAATATTGAAATAATTTCAACACAGACTTTAACAAAAAAAAAATATTATTATTTTAATACATCTTAAACTTTTGACTGATAATGTCTATATTAAGCTATATTTAAGTAAATGTAAATGTTTGGCAGCTCCAAAATTACTTTTGTGGAAGAAACCAAATTCTTACTTGTGCGTTGAGAGTGCATAGAAATGCAGGCTACAGCAATTTTGACGGTTCCAAACATACACTTAATACTGTGCTCATGCAAAAGTTGTTGGGTTGATATGAAGCAAGGACAGCTAATACTTAAAAGCAATAACAGAGTAAAATGGAACTGGATAATGCACTCTGATTTTATTAAGAGTGTACAACACTGAGCAGAGGAATGATTGATAAAATAAAACAATGTCTTGGGCCCCTAATATAATGGTAATATATTGCCAATAATAAGACGTTATGTTATGTCCCCAAATGCTTTGTCGACCAAACTTAACAAGTGCAAAGCGCGCAACAGCGAATGATTCTAAATACTGCCTCCTTGTCAAGAGGTGCCAAAAACTGATGTCCAAAGAAAATAATATAAAGGCATCTCCAATTAAGCAATTCACATGTATATCATCTTTGATATGATAATGATATATCATCTTTATTATTTTAAGTAATTTAATCATTTTTTCTTTTCAGTTTAGCAATTCTAAAAAGTTTCTTAAATAGATCCCACAATTTATTTCACTCTTTTATATTTTATTATTTATCTTAATTTTAATTTAATATATTTTTATGTCAATTGTTTTGATAATAAATAAATATATAAAATTTTTAATTAATGAAATTTTCACTTCAAAATTTAAAAAGGACTTGAAAATTTTAAATAAAAATAAACTATTTTTAATTACATAATTTTTATAGTACATGAAAAAAATACTATGTACTAATAATTTAAATAAATAAAATAAATTTTAAATTAATAATATTTTTTAATTATGTAAGGAAATATATAATAATATATTATTAAAATTAAGATATAGTTTAATTTTTAAATAGTAAATAAATATAAATTATTTTTTAACTATATTTTTTATAAATAAATATATACTAATATTTTAATATATAAAATTAAGTGAACCTCATTAAATAGTAAAAAACAAGGGTTAGTCTATAATTTTTTTTCCGTAGGAATCAAAAATAGAAATCGCGGAATTTACAACAACTCAAGTACCTTATTCCGCCAACTTTCTTTGCACCCCCATATAAATTGCTCCCCAACGTCCAAAAAGTAAGACTTGAGTTGCTAGCATTGTTCATGACAGAACAGCAACCCGATTAGAGATGCCCTAATATTTACTCTTTTTCTGAACACCTTACAAACTCGAATATAAAAAAAATAAGGGTAAAATATGTTTTGGTCCCTATACAATATGCAAAATATTAATTTTGTCCCCCAATAATTTTTTGTATTAATTTGGTCCCTTTAAAATTGAAACATATTTTTGTAGATCCCTATCAATACCAATAGCTTAATTTTTCTTTTTTTAATTTTCTAAATTTACAATAACAAAACATGAAAATTTGATAAATATAAAATTTATAATTCATTTCTACGTTTAAATTCGTAACCACGTCAGATTACCATTGAACGAAGTTACCAATGATGACCTACAAAAATAAGTTTCAATTTTAGAGGGACCAAATTAATACGAAAAATTTTTGAAAGATGAAATTAATATTTTGCATATTTTATAGGGACCCAAACATATTTTACCCTAAAAATAAATTCGAATGTTAATTACCGTCGATGGACGTTTGTTTTTCGCTGCCAACAAGTCCCTAGTGTGTTTGAAAAGCTCTGGATCATATTTTGTACAAAAAGCTTGTATATTATAACTTTAAATTCTTCTGAAGAACGTTTCAAGAACATTGGTGAAAATTTAATAAATAAATAAAATTTATAACAAGTATACATTAGAAATCATAATTAGAGTATATTATTAAAAATTTTCCATAGAAGTATTTTATTATTGATTTCTTAACCAATGAAAAAACACTTGTCAATATTTTTGCCTTGAATTATAGGTTTGAAATTTTACACAGGATCCAAACAATTTGTAAAGGCAATTTATAAGACAGTAAACCCCCATTAAAGTTTATGGTATATTGTGATTTAGGGATGGACTTGTAAATCATTCTTGCTAATTCCAAATATGATTTAATTTCTTACATGTGTTCCCCCAGTTAAAAACCATTAGCAAAAAGCAGATGGCCAATAAAAAATGTGTTGTAGATGATTAATTATATATATTAGAAAAACTGGGTTCAACCCTATGTTACAACAAAAATGACCTCATCAACAGTTATTTATGAGGCCAAAGAATATTGAGTGACTTGTAAATGAATTTGCAATAAAACAAATATTCATTTACAATAAACAAATATTCAATTGCAATAATAATTGGTAGCCCTCCTCAGCTTGTCTTACTGAATTCTGCAACCTTGTTCCTCTTGCCGGAGGAATATCAGGCCCCGTCTAATTCTCTACAAAGAAAAGAAAAAACAAATGTTTTTTTATAGGGTAACAAGCAAACAATGTATACAAATGTAACCGCAGAAGTTCCTATCCATAGAATTAAGCTACAGAATAAAAGCTACAGAATAGAATTAAGCCATCAGAAGATCAAATTCAACAATCCCTCAGATTTATTCCTACATGTTAAAAATGGCTTAATACCTCAGCAGTGTCTCTTATGCGTAGGAGATCCAATCTTTCTGCAGGCCTCCGATTGGAGAGAGTAGCCAGCTGCAATCAAAAAAGCCTAAATTAGTACACAGCAATTAAAAATGGCAAAAGGTGATGTTTTCACCCACAAAGAAAAAACTGATGTCAAGTCACAGATATATGTAATTACCCAAAAACTAAAGCGCTCAGGGTCTTTTGGTGAGGGCATCATTACTTCAACACTGGCGAGTCTCTCAAGTTTTCTTTGATCTGTATGATATTTCAGTAGTTTAGCATTGCAGCAGTTCATGTCATTTGTAAAGGTGCAAAGAGTAAAAAGAAGGTCACAGTAAAATAGGATAACAAAAACTATAGCATCATCTGAATTAACAAATTCCTATGATAGTGCTGAAAATAATTGTTCAGCAAACCCCCCCCCCCCCCAAAAAAATTTTGGAAAGAGAAAAAGCGTATGACCAATATATCTTGGTTGTTACTATAACCAATGTACAAAGAAGTCCTAGGTAGTAGGTAAACATCATATAATGATGGTTTAAAAATTACCAATATATCTTGGTTTTCACTTTAACCAAAGTACAAAGAAGTCCTAGGTAAACATCATATAATTATGGTTTAAAAATTACCATGTCTTGCTGCTTCTTTAGCTCTTGCTATCCATGATCGAGCATCTTCGGCTGCACTATATGTCTGTTGCTGTAACTGTAACAACATAACAATAAGTTATTACTTAGAAAGATGGATCCATTTGTTACAGTATAATGCATTCAATATAAAGAGTCACCAGACTTGTAGCTAAGCCTTAACATTTAAAAGAAAAGCATAAGGGAATATAAATTTTAAGGGCAATCAAAGATCTCATTATTCAAACCACTAGGGTCAGCCTAACAGTGGGAGTTTGAGTAGTTTGCATGGAATCTTAAGTATAAACCCCAAAAAAAAAAAAATCTCATTATTCAAGGTTCCATAATTTCATTTAAAAAAAAATCTCATACGTATGCAGATAGTCAAATAAACTAGCATGCTATCCACATGACAGTGAGCTTACAAACACATTCATACCAAAATTTTAGTGAACTTACAGTCTCTCTTTCACTTGTCCCTTCTGGTGGCATAATATCCTGTATCCATTCAACCTCTGCAACACGATACCTGCATAAAACATTAAAGAATAAAGCCGTATTTCCATGAAAGAAAAACAGCCAGATCAACAGCAAGAGAATTCATGAAACATAACACCCATAGACGACTCACCCATCTTGATCCCAGGAACGGATGATACGAAATCTCCTGCGACTTTCAATCTGCATGTAGCAACACTTTCTTAAACATTGAATTTTAAAATAAAATTAAAGAAAAAGCAAAGTCTATTTCAATAGAATCCGGGTTAAAATAGAAAATTCTTAGGAGCCTCCAAAGTACCCTAGGACCACTAACACTTACACCAGTCCAGCATTGACAAAATAAAATGAGAAACAAACACCATGACTACTGACTCATAAAGTGAACTTGTACAACTTGCCAATTGTCCACAATATTCTCAATTCCTTCTGGCAAGAACATGTGATATAAACAAGAAAAAGTTCTAAGTTTCAATAAATTGCTTTCTGGATTTATCAAAATTGTCAGAAAATGATTGGGTCAAAATTTTTACCATGTGAGAACAGTGTAGACAATCAGTATCATGACAAAATATAGATTTTTTGCTTTGTAATGGAGAGTTACACATCTTACAATCAATAATAACCATTCTAAGTTCTAACTACATGTAATGGTTTGGCCTAATTCAGCTCACACCAAGTTCAGCAATATCTCATCATCCGTAAAACCCCATTGACAGAAGGAAGTCCTCCTAAATAAAGCTACATAAAGAAAATCCAAACAAAATGTCGATATTACAATAAGATTGTATTGTTGAGATTGTGATAAGATTATTGAGATTTTATGAGATATAGGCTGAAATTGTGTTAGAATATTTGATTGATTTCACAGCAATAACCCTTCCAAATTTCATCTTTACTAATAAAGTAATATGCCGATAAAAAAAAAAAAAAAACCAATAAAGTATTATAACTAGAGCAGTGAAGTATACTTAAGTACATGGAGAAATCAGTTAAATTTTCACCTCTATATAAAAACGACCATCTGGAAGTGGTTCACACCTACAACATCAAATAAATAAAATTATATAAAGCAAGTGACATACATGAGAAGGAATTTCATATGGGGAAGGGGATATGTATTTGAGATTTTTTATTTTCATGTGAAAAGGATGCCAAGCACCTACTCTGTGATTTCCACTTCACAGGCAAACTCAGCTAAGGAACCTGTTGAATCAAGTATAGCCTGCAAGATCAAAAGACAAGTCACACACACACAATAACAGATGGAAATGGTCGGTGTTATATAGCAAAAAAGGGGGGGAAAGGGATAAGTGAAGTAATCTACCATTCCCATCCGATGATTGCCTTCCATTATTCTTCTTACCTGTTTTATTTAAAAAATAAATAAATTAGAGATATGATGACATTCAGAGTTTCATACTATCTGATATTAGTAGTTTAGTACAATTTATAATTAAGTTAATGGATTACTCCATGCCATGGATTGAATATACCAAATAAATCCCAGATTAGTGTCCACTGGAAGCTTATGTGCAACTTTGAAAATGATATACATAGCTCACAGACAACATATAACCAGTTACCAGTCCACTCACAGCCCTCCAAGTTTTGCAATCGTGTGCTATAAAAGTAAGGTCAATTAGCTTAACCAGACCTATTCAAAAACAATTCTAGAATCCTAACAGGTACTGATGTCTTGTACAAAAGAGTAGAAGGATGATACTATATTAAGAACACAGTTTGTCCTCTGCTGTACAATTATTTAAAGGGTAAATTACACTTTATCCCCTTTTGACAGCTTCACAACTTAACCTTCTATACTTTTTGCATAACTGAACTCCTCAAAGGTTTGGATTAAAGTGAAAATTGTTATAACCACAATTAAAACCATGGTTAATGCCCAAACCAATAGGTAAACTAAGCAAGGATAAGAGAATTTAGCATTTTCACTTTAACCCAAACTTCAGGAGGATTTAGTGATACGAAAAAAAAGAGAGGTGCAGGGAGTAAGTTGAGAAAGTGTGAAATTACAAAGGGTTAGTGTAACTTAACCTTATTGAAGAAAGCCCTAAGTTCCATTTTTCTTAGTGTTTCATAGTTGTCAATCCCTAATACAAACTTTGTAATTCAAAATATAATTATAATACATAAATTATAGGAAGAAATTGTTTCATGAAAATTAATTGAATATGAATAAGAATATTTTCAGTATTTTTATTGAAACGTGTTAATTTTTTCATACATTTTGTTGATAGCAACATTTTTTGCATATATGATATGTAACAAATTGTATAAAAGAAAAGGAAAAAGAAGAACGTCCCACTGAAAATGTCCACCAGCATCTACCTGGCATAGTTAACCACCATTAAACATTTCAATAAACTCATGACACTACTAACCACTTATGAAGCATACTTAAGCATTTGTGCCGCAAATACAAATCAATAATCAATAATGTTAGATTATAAGTTGATCAAATTTGTATACAAATCATATCAATAATCCAAATCAATCTCAATAATTGTATACAATCAGGTCTGGTATGGAATGAACTTATAATCATGGAATCAACTTGATCATCAGATTTTAGATTATAAGTTCATAACCCTAGCCCATTCCCATTTAGGGTGAAACAGATCTACTATAAATCAAGTAGTTAAAAAAGTGTATCCTAAGCAATTTCAATAATAGGGTTCATTGATATTCCTAGTATAGTAGATGCTATCACACATACAATCATATTCAATTTGATGGAATTGTTTGATCTTAAAGAGGACCTTCTATAATTTTGCACGTGAGGAATTATTTCTTGATTTCGTATCACATTCATTTACTCTTAACCACTTGTGAGACAAGTTAACCACCATTAGACACTTCAATAACCTCATAATACTAATAACCACTTGTGAGGCAATATTTAATCATTAATGCCACAAGTACAAATCGATAATTGTATATGCACATTCATTTACTATTAACCACTTGTAAGACATATTTAACCATTAGTGCCCCAAGTAGTCATGTACATATCGATAATAGTATACAATCACATTCATTTACTATTATCCCACTTTTAACGCAAAGTTAACCATATTTACATGTGGTTAACCACATGTGATAGGTAGACGCTGGGTGGAGAATTCCCAATAGTACATTGATCACTACTCAAGAAAAATAATTGGTATATATTTTTCAAATATTTATAAATAATCAAATAGTTTAATTTGTATATCCTCCCACCCAAGTCCCAACTACTCACCAAGATTAGGCAGATAGCACTGAAAAAGACCCTACTGTTTCTTAAGGACGAACCACAGGAAAACTAATCACCAACTTGCACATACAAGATACATTAAAATTTAAAATTTTCTAGACTATCTGCATCTGTTACCAACTCACCATGAGTCTATACCGAGGTTCAAATATATTGAGTGGAAACCTTTGACATGGTATGACAACATCCATGACAAAAAGAGGGAGTAAATCTACACCAGCATTGATTAAACCGTCATGCTCTTGCTTCCTTTCAGCATATTCCTCTGGAAAGTTCTTTTGTATGATGTTCTTCAATGTCACACTAGAAACAATTGACAAGAACATATTAGAAAAGCAACAGTATATGAAATCTGTTAGAGCTTTTATTTGACCAAAATATCTGAAGATTAAACTGAATTCTGATGAACACATACTCATAAGCCCAAAAGAATTGCCTGTTATAGATATCAAAGAGGTTCACCTATCACCAGAAGGGTGTTGAAAACATGCATTTTTTGTCCTATTAATTTGGGGCGATACATTGTCTCAATCTCAGCAAGAAAAGTAGCTTAAGAAAGTAACTTCCTACTGCCACATGTTAGGCCACTAGGCTTTCAACCTATTTTAGTTAGAAGAATGACTAACTATCCCACTATGAACTACAAGAAAAATAAAGTAACCCAAAGCTTTCATTCGGTTTCCATATTACATTATGACATTGTAGAGTCTATAGCAACTCACCTGATAGAACATGTTCTGGGACTAATAAACAGAACTGTCCTGCACAATGGGCATCTGTTTCCTAACACATGAGGACAAGAATCAATATAGCACAGAATATATAGATTCCCGTAGAAAATATAATCAACAGAAGATAGCACTAACCACGATCCATTGACTGAAATAGACACGAACGGCAAAAAGAATGTCCACAAGGGGTTGTGACAGGTTCATACAGTAACTTCAGGCAGAGAGTGCAATCAAAATCATCATTACGTTCTGGATGTCCATGTGTACTCATCCCTGTTGAACTAGACGAAACTCTTTCCAAATTTTGAAGAGAAGCCCGAAGAGAATTACTACATGACATCAGATGGAAAAAAAAAAAAAAAAAAAAACCTAGTGAGTTGTGATATAGTACAATAAATGACTATTGCAAAAGCTCTATATTCAGATATTCCATCTAAATTTAGAAAAGGGGTATACATACTAGAAATAATATATATATATATATATATATATATAGGAGGGATCCATTTACTCCAAGAGTATCTCTAAGAGAGTTACTCCTTATCCTCACCATTCATTTTCTTGAAATCTAATGGTTAAGATTAGTTACTTATTACAACCATTAGATTTCAAGAAAATGAATGGTGAAAATGAGAAGTAACTCTCTTAGAGTTACTTTTGGAGTAACTAGATTCCTCCTCTATATATATATATATATATATATATATATATATATAAAAGAAGGAAAGACTTGAAAATGAGTAATACCTAAAAGGATCAACTTGAAGGCCTGAAAGAATAACATCACGGGCTTTTTCATATTTCTCTAACTGTGAATTTAATACAATATCATATCAAGTTACATTCAACATGAACACCATCATAATATAAAAGTAGAGCAGAGGCATATGTTAAGATTCGAGAAAAGGATGTGCAATTGACCATGGGCAAACACACACGAGTTGACATAATTTCCTGTATTATAGAAACTTAAAATACTACAGCACATACACAATAGAAGTCACTTATGACATCTGGCTTTATACAAGCATTAAATACTATGCAAGTTCAACTTCCACACCTTCAAAGTTCAAACTCACAATGAAGCACAATAATAACGAGTTAACGACTCTAGATTAAAGTTGTCTAGTAGATAGGGCAATATGCATAAAATAACCATATTAACCTTAGAAGACCCAGAACATAACAAAAGCACATTAATTAAATATATAAAATGTAAAGAGGCTTCTTTAGAATCACAGTCACACCATTTATTTGGTTTATTAGAAGAAAAACCCAAATACTTTTAATTACTTTCTTTCTGGTAGGTTTCTGAAAGAATTAACCACACACTGGTAAAGGTGCCTTCTATTTCAAAGTACTCCCTCCGTAGCAGATTATATGACCTTTTAGAGAAAAAATTTTGTTCCAAAATAGATGTCGTTTTATAAAACCAATGCTGCATTAAATATTTTTTTCCAGGACTACCCTTAATCAATATTTAGTGAGAGTAGTGTATAATGAGTAATTAATTAGAGAGATAAAGGGTATATTAGTAAGTTACCTAATGTTTTCTAGGAAATTCAACAAATTAATTGTATTCCTTAATACATGTGTCAAAACCTTAAACGTCATCTAAACTGGAACGGAGGGAGTATTCCCTAGAATTACAGGCTATAAGTTATAACTAAAATAATTTGTCACTGTCCCTTATTATTCTTTTGATTCACCATAATATTAGTCATGTCCATCTCCACACTTGCCCTTCACTCAAAAGTTCCCCATCAAGTAGGTACAGACCCAAGGTAGGAGAATTCTCCTGAACTAGCAACATGAGTTAAAACACAAATGCATAGGAAGAAAATAAAAATTAAAGGATAAATATATTTCATAAAAAAATTAGGGGCTACCCTACAAATTCAAAAAGAGAGATTAACTGATTAACAGAGCATGAGACACTTACCAGTAGAAGAGCATTGGCCTTTAAAAGATATGATTTTGCTGAACTACTTTGGAGTTCAACAAGCTTCTCAGCATCCTTCAAACCCAGCTGGAAATGGTTTTCAGGAATCAACTTAGTGTGTGCATTAATTTAGAAATACTATAATACATCTGCATGATAAAAATGATGCAAGTGGACATACTTCAGCAAGTGTTGTGGGTTCAAGCCCACTCAATGGCCTACGTTCTGAAGATGATGATGTTCTGTGCATGAAATACTGGCTAATCCTGATTGGAAAATATCATGATTGCCATGAGACCACTGAACTATACAAAACTGGAGCAAAATATATTTGGAAGATGATTAAGAAAATAAGTTTGTAACAAGTAATTCCAAAGAAAATTGTTAAACTATGCTTAACCTAATATAAGCTGCACTTCGATTGCTGAGGATGATTGGATCACCTGATTTGATGTTATTGGCTCTTGAGTAAAAGTTGATTGCCTGAAATAATGACAAAGGCAAACATTGGAAAGACATTGTATAAGCATCAAATTTCATTAGTGTATGAAATAATTCCACAACATCCCTTTATTATGTTCTGCAATAAGGCCTGTAATGCATGAGAATTGCATCTGTGTCCAAATTTGAGGAGTGTTTTTCAGGAATAAAGCATGTATGAAGTGGAAAAACATTAAGAACACCCAAAAAAAAGGAACAGACTGAAGCATGACACTTGATGTTTCCCAAGCAAGGCATGAATTAAAAGCACTGAATTAACTACTTGTCAAGATAATGGACTAATTATGTAGGGTTTGTTCACTTGTTGCTAACACCAATTCAATTAACTTCCATCTAACAGGCCAACAGACATGGGAATCAAGCTCTACAAAAGTTGCTAACTGAAAAAATACTGAAATCATATAATGATTGTAGTTAAAACTTTAACAAAAATTTAATCTAAAAATAGCATAACTAAGCAATATTTAAAGTGCAACAAAATGATCTACTTTGTAAACTAGTTAACAACCAAACTAAGAATGATAAACACAACAGGACAATATGATTAGGTTGATAATAAAGGCCTTTCTTTGGAATAAAATGATAAAATAAAAACAAGACATTAATGAAGAAATTTAAAATAAGATTCCTCTAATGTAGCTGCATCCAGAACAACACTGGGATGGAAGAAGATCCTTTCTTCCCAATTGCGTGACATAAAGCTATTATAAACCAATATTCTCATTTCAATTTCATATTTTAAAAAAGCTTAATCTTACATGACAAAGTACTTTAACGAAAAGAACTATTCTAAATCCTCCTAATTACTCAACAAAGTATTAAATACTTTTTATGTTTACATGACAATAAATGCACGTACATTTTCATTTAACACTTTATTAAGAATTACAAGGACATATCATTACTCTAATGAAAAAGCCACTTTAATACTTACATTTTTTGTAGAGGAAAAAAAAATAAGAATTGCAAGCAATTATCATATATAAATGGACTGCATTCAAAAGAACAGTCAACAGAACACCACCACCCCTCAAAAAAAGTATATATATATATATAAGCACACTAACCTCTTCCATTTTGTTCTCTCGAAATGCCACATTGCCACTCTGCACAAGCTGGTAAACATAATGAAGTGTGTCCCATGACAAACCTTCTGACCCATTTTCCTGCAACCCAACCACAGTTCAGTGTTCACATCCCTATGTTAGATTCTCCACAAAAACATCAATCCGTTAGAATTATAAATTTACACCATCCATTTTGAATGCTTGATATGTAAGAGGACCATATCACTGGAATCAAACTAATAAAAGAGGAGCTACCCAATGCCAAATGAACCTATGGTCCTGTTTGGATAAATTTCTCCATAAGCATTTAAAATCAACTTATCCACTTTAACTTTTATAGAAGTTCTTCCATTTAACTTATCCAATAACCGAGATGATATGTTGATTTCCACTTAATTCATTTTACCTTCTTATTTTCTACTCCTATAAGTGCTCAATCCAAACATGCCAATGTCAAGCAAAGAGGACAAAATATCCCCTTTGCTCATCAGAAAGGTGTATTCAAAACCCTGCCATTACCACACCCCAAGAATGTGAGAAAAGAATCAATGTTTTTGAAACAGAAAAATTAAGCCATTAATAGAGTCATTAAGAAAAACTTGTACAGTACTCTTTAAATCATAACTCAGGGTATAGAAAAAATTGAATCACATTTTGACTGTCTTTTCTTGTCATCGGATTCACCACCTAAGAATTAAGTGCTAAAGGGAAAAAAGTAAATTGCGGTAACAAGAGGACTTGTCTTTTAGCATATTCTTCTCAGCAACTCGACACGAAAAGAGGAAAGAGGCAAACGAAAGAAACAAGTTCGAAACAAAAAGCTGTGCACAGCTACACACAGTACAGTAACAACAAGCACTAAATCAAAAAGTAGCGAAAATAAAATAAAATCCTTCACTCGCTTTGCATCGATTTCCTAAAAATCACGGAACACTAAAAACAAAAGAAAAGCACGCATTGGAACAAAATGCAACAAAAGAGAACGCGAATTGTGCGTTCGAGGAAGAGTTACGCATTCGGAAAACGTGACCTAAAAGTAATAATAATTGAAAAAGAAAAAAGAAGTGATTGTGGAGAAGCAATGCAAAAAAGGGGAAGAAGAAGGACTGACCAAAACGAAGTCGTCGACGTCGCGAAGGGTTTGATCGAGGGAAGAGGCAGAAGGGGAAAGAGATGAAGCCATTGGGAGAGTGTGAGAGAAGAGAAGAGAAGAGAGTTATGTTTTTATGTTATGATGAGGATTGAAAGTTGGTTAGGGGCATCGTGTTCGACCCTGGCTCCTTCGTTGCATACACGGACCAAAATCCACTACGTCTTGGGTTGTGTAAAAAAATGGAACAGGGATTGAAAGTTGAAAATGAGAGAACCAATGGGGTTTGGTATGTGTTGTTGTGTTGTGTAGTTGAGACTTGAGAATGAAGTCTGTTTCTGTTTGTTTTTCTCTTTTCTCGAGATGGATAGGATTTTGCAATTGTTGCAATTAAAGTTGGGTATTGTACGTGGAAATATATATACCCAGTGTTTTGTGTGGAGAGAGTGTGCGTGTGTTGTTGGTGGTGGCAGTGAGCACCGAAGCCACTCAATTTTTTTTGCATAGTTTCTATCATTTTCACCCACGCGACTAGTCAGTCTACTCTTCGCATTTCTTATCCTTATTGTTGGTCAATCCAAATTTATTCATTTCTTTTAAAGAATTTTCCAAAAAATTAAATGAAATACTTATTTGGTAAAAAATTATTACATGTAAATTCGTATCGTAAATGATTAAGTAAAAAATATTACTCACATGAAAATATTTAACTAAAAATACATATTCATTCATTATGCCTCTTGCATTAATTATTTTTAGACTAAAATATCTTTAAGTAAATAAGAGAAATGTTGTATTCACAAATACTTACGGTAGAAGAGAGATAAGCATTAATGATAATGATATTTTTGTAAAACTATAAAAATTTAGGACAATTTTATTGCTATCAACTAAACAAACGACTTTTCTTAATACTGATGAATTGGGTAATCAGATCTTATAAATAGAAACGGAGATAACACATATGATCTCTAAAGAAAAATATAATTTAATTAAAAAGGATAATATTGCAATAAAATTTCGAGTAAATGAGATTAAAAACGGAAGAAGTTATCTTTTACATAAGCTTATTTTGGTAAATTTAATTTATAAAAAATCATAAATTATTTTTGTAAACTTAATTAAATGTATTATTTAGTGTTTAACTTAAATGGTTAACAAAGTTTGGTTAAATTAGTAAGAATTCGACTCATTATACAAAAGGCGTGGGTTCGAATCTTGCCACTAATATGAGAACTTTGTTGATAGACAAATATGTAAGTGTTTTTTGAGCCTTGAGACAAAATCCAACTCACTTAAATTTTTTTTCTAGAAAAAATGTTTAAATACTTAAATAATGAGATAAAATTAAATTAAAATCTTTTATTTAAAATTCTTTTAAACCAAGGAAATCAACTCATTTAGTTGAAAATGATGCGTAATTTATTGTAAACCCTCTTATACCTATCTTCGATTCTTACATATCAAAAAAAATTCTTTCAAATGTTCCACTACTTATAATTGTCTCAAATACAAGAAATTATTAGATGGTTTTGGGCCACTATGTGTCCATGGTCCTAGTCAATCTTTATGTAACACATTTAAATTTTTTAATTTATGAAAAAATAATAATATTATATATTATATAAAGATTAGTTAAGACCATTATGATCCCAAATCACCCAATAACTTCTCAAAAAGCATTTTTTTTTCTAACAAGCAGATATTTGGAATTTTTTATTTGATATCCAACTAATTTTCCTCCCATCAGGTTTGTCCATTTTTGGGTAAAATGGTATCTCAAAAAGTGGTTTTCAATAAATAGAATAACAGTAAAATTATTTTTTGGCGATATTCAATGATAAGTAAGAGAGAGTTTATGGTGAAAATAATTTATTTTGTTATAAGTAAAAAAAAAAAAAATTCTTTTTAAGAGATTTATTCTAAATGTAGTATCTATAAAACAAAATATATCTATATTTGTAAAATTATTTTTTTATTTTAACATACTAATAAAATTAACATTTTTAAACTTACTTTTAAAATACCATTCAAAAATATAATTTAATTATGTTAAAATCTAAAACAAAAGAAATCCAAAAAATAAATTGGGTTTAATACTATACGAATGGATAAGAATTTGTTAAACCTTTTATGCACTCGCCCTTGTCTGCGAGTGAGGCACGGAGTGAGCGTTTGCGACACGCCATTGCAAAATTCATATGAAGATTTATATGTACTTCTAACAGTTTTTCTTAAGAAAATATTTTTATTTAATTTTTAAAGATTCAAAATAATAATAATAATAATAATAATAATAATAATAATATTTTATCAATTATACTCTTAAAGAGAAAGAAAAGTAAAATAGAAAAAGGTATAATAAGAAATTAATTAGTAAGATAAATAAAATGTATAATTGAAAAAATAATTGGAAATTATTAATAATAAGAAAAAAGAATTAATAGGGAAAGGTATAATAGGAAAAATGTTAATGGTAAATAAATTAATATATAAGATAGATAAAAGGTATAACAAAAATTAAATAAAAATAAGAATATCAATTGTATTTCTTAATTTTTTTATAGAAATTTTAATCGACATTTAAAAGTAAATAAAGGTAATATTTATTAAGTGATTTTTTTTCCATATGCAACTCAAAGGTTACTTAGAGCATATTTAACTCAGCAAAAAAAACTTAGAGCATATTTAATGAAGCAACCCTCTATGAGTGCTTCCAATGGGATCCACTTGTACACATCATTTATTTTTACTCTTCCTAATATAAGCATCTTTAAGCACTTAATTTCCTCCAATTGAGCAACTCTCCTTGGGTGCTTCCAATGGGATCCATTAAAAAGCTTACATCATTATATTATATTAATAACTTATTTATTACATTATAATTATCTTATTTATAAATTAAATAAATTTTAAAAATTAATAAAATTTTTAGACTATTATTATATAAAATATTTTTTTATAATAACAAAATAAAAATAAAAATATAATTAAATTTTATTTTATTTAAAATGATGAAAGTAGCTAACCTCACACAAATATCACGATATAAAAGACAATAATTAAAATAATATAAATTACATGTAGGAAATTGATAATTTGCCATATTTGAATTATTTTGTGAGTTTGGTAAATGTGGAGAAGTTTGAAATTTTTGATTTGTAGGAAATTGATAATTTGACATGAAATTAAAATAAGGATTCATATTGAATCGATTTTGGTTTCATTCCATTGAATGAAAACAAATCAAATAGGTAGTTGAAAAAATTTTGAGAGTAAGAATGAGAGGAATTTGAGAGATTTTAGTTGTGTAAAAAAAATAGAGTAATAAGAGCAAACCTCATAGGAGTATGTGTAATTTACTCAAAAAAATATGAAGTATCCCTATTTATATACAATGTTCATATGCAGTGATTAAAAAATATAATTGCAAAAAAAAAAAAAATTCAACGGACCCATACATTTCAAATTTACTATTTAAATAATTAAAAGTTTTTTTTTAATTTTTAAAGCTAAAGCGCCGGTGCTTCAGCAAGCAACTGGTGCTTCTTGGGCTGAAATTCATATAAGGCTGCAATGGAAAATTGCTTCCCTAGCTTCGGATGCTTCCAATGGGTCCTACAAAAAAACTTACATCATTACATAATTAAATTATATTCTATTTAAAATGATGAAAATAGCTAATCTCACACAAGTATTACGACATAAAAGACAATAATTAAATTTGAGAAATTTTAGTTGTGTAAAAAAGGATTGAATTGTCTCCTATTTATATACAATGTTCATATACAAATGATTAAAAAAAATATACTTGCAACAAAAAAAACTTTACAAAAAATAACCGTTGTCAACGTTAAAAAAAAAATAACAGTCAAAATTTGCTAATTACACAAATTGAGAAATAATATTTTAATAATAAAAAGTTTTTTTTAATTTAATAAGCTAAAGCATCGTGCTTTAGCTAGCAACCGGTACTTCTTCAGCTTGTGTTCCTTACTCTCCTGCAGTGGCACATGCTAGGAAAGCAACGGTGCTTCACAGACTTGGATGCTTCCTCGCACCCTGTTAAAGATGGCTTAGGATCTATTTGGTACCCAAAAAAATGGAGGAGAAATAAGAAAGATGGAAAGAAAATAGATGAGAAATTCGGAATTGGACTTGTTTGGTAAAATTGAGGGAAAGAGAAATAAAAAGGTGTAAGTTTCATATTACTTTATTTTCTTGCTCAACTCGGTGAAAATTCAACGGTAACAACAAAGTATAATATATATTTTGTGGCAGTTTTATTTCTATCAGTTATAAACAGCTAAATATTACTTGCTAAAGATATTTGCGTATAATAAACTTATTTAATAAAAAAAGATATAGACCGACTTAAAAAATACTATTGAAAGTATAAGGGAAAAAAAAGAAGCACGAGTGACAATCTTTTCACCGTTATTGATAATATAAATACTTTCGATACTCAAATACATTCTTTTATGGAGTATTAACCTATCCAACTCACCTACTTCATCAAAAGACGCACCTAACAAGTACAACAATGTATCTTTCTAAACAAAAGTAGTTTTGTTCTTTGTAGCATGGTGCCAATACAAGAAAAAGAAAAATAAACAAATTGTTTTATCTTATCATAGTGACAAGTTGGTGAAAGATATTTAATGCTTTAATGTTCACATTTTATAAAGCAGAAAGACAAGACATAATGGTCTTACAACAAACATTTTCAAGACTATCTATAAATACCAAAGAAATGAAAATCAAAAGAACTTTTGATGGAGAACTCTTTTTTCAAGCTCTTGTAATCGTGTTCATACTCTCTATGTGCTTAGACAAAAGACTTGAGCCTTATCTTTTACATTCGTCTTACTAAAATGATATAATCAATGAATTTTACCCTTAACTTTTTCTTAGAGAAAATGGTGAGAGCCTTGAGAAATTTATTTGTCCAAAGAAATACTTGGTTAGTTACTTGGAGAAACAAATCGGAGAATACTTGTATTTGAGCCTGAAGATACTTAGGTTAAAGAATACTTGTGATAGTGTTTCTATTAATGAAAATCTTAATGATATACCAAGGATTAAACGTAATCTTAGATTAAGACAAAGTATAAAAACTATTTTTATCTCTTCTCTCATCTCTCTTATAGCATTAATTGTGTTTTTCTTAAAAACCTTGTTTAAGAGTAAAATTGGTTTTTATCTTCATATATGTTAACATAGTCTTCAACATCAACATTGTGTTTCATAAAGTGTTTCACATATTGTCCTATTTATAAGACAATTTAAGCTTTGCAAAAAAAAAAAAAAAAAAATTAAAACACAAGTCAACCCTTTTTTTATGTTTTCCTATTACTTACAACAACAACAACAATAATAATAATAAATTACTTCCTTTAGTCCTTATTTTATAATCTAATTAACTAATTCACTAGGATTAAATTTAGTTAAGAACATTAAATTTATCTTAGATTAAATAACTTATTAAATAAAAAATTAGTTAATTTAGTTAAGAACATTAAATTTGTTTTGAATTAATATTTTTTTTTTCAAAACTACCCCTTGAATAAAATTAACAAACATTGATGAGTTATGTTTTTATTATCATTCTAGAATTGACTTTAATTAATAGTATTTTTGTGAAAAAATAATTAATGCATGAAATATTTTAAATTGAATCTTATAAAAAATATCAAATTATATTTTTAATTTGGATCTTATAATAAGGACAGGAAGAAGTAATAACTTTGAAGCATAATTTACTTTGCAATAAAAATGAGATTGACGAGTTCAAAGAAAGGGACCGGCTTAAATTTCAGTGGATGAGAAGGATACAGCTCAAGCCGTCTTTTATACTATTTGACTTTGGAACGGCAACCGTCGAAGATGAGAGAAGCACTGCGTGACAAACACCATACGACAGCGTTTACCAAAGGCAAAACAAAACAGGACGAACCACGATTCACAACAAGACGAACGACGACTTCATAATCATAAACACCCTCACGATGTTCTTGTTTCGTTTATTCTCCTCATCTTCGTAACAATTAACAAACGGGCAATGTTCAATCCCAATATTATCCATATCATAAACTAACTGTAATTAATAACCCATAAGTTTGAAAGTGGAAAAACCATGGATGGGATGGGATAATGGGACCATGTGGTCTTTTTCTTGTGCTTTGTGGACCAAATGTGGGAACATATTATCCTTTATGTTTTGTGTGCTAATTGGTAGGGATGTTCATGAACCGATCCAATCCGATCAAAATCGAAACAATCAATCCAAAAAATCAAAAATCGAATAGATCGAAAATTGAAAAAATCAAATTTTTTTATTGGATTGGATCGGATTTCGTATTGATTTTGAAATCCAATCCAAACCGAAGTTATATATACATATATATTTTTATTCATAAATTTATGATACTATTCATGTTTATATTTTTATTTCTTATATATTTATAAAATTATCACATAACTTATATTTATTTGTGAAACATCTATTTAATTGAAGATATTTTTTTAGTAACTATTTGATTAAAGGTACATAAGTATAATTATTAAGTTATATAAATTTACTTTTAATAGTATATATTTGAAGAGTTATACTATTATTAGTTGTTTATTAACTTATAAAGTAGATATTTAATATTTTAAATTATCTTTTAATATGTTTATTATATATTATCATTTATTTAATATTTTTTCCAAAGAAAAATATAAACAAGATTAAAATCGAAAATCAATCCAATCTAAACCGATTTAAATTGGATCGGATTTAAATTTTTTATCAAACTGATTAGATGATTAATTAAGAAAATTGAAATGATTGGATCGAATGATTTTTCTCTTCAAAATCGATCAAATCCAATCCGGGAACACCCCTACTAATTGGACCATATTCATTTGATACTGTCCACATTTTTTTCTCTCTAAGTTTGGATGTTTTGGTGGATGGATTGGATAAGCTTGTGCAAAAGGGAGAGTGATTAATTACTAGTGCTAGTAGCCTAGTGCTACGCATTACCATCAATACCATCAACCTGATAAGAGCATTAATGATGATGATGCGTGTGATGTGAGTCATTGAGTCAATTACGAAAATGAACTCCATTTAACGTCAGATTATAGAAATTAGCATTGGATTCTGTTTTTCATAATAATAATTATAAATATTTCACTTAAATATTACTATTCCTTATGAAATCAATAAGCGAGTTTTCATTTTAGTAATTGTAAATTTTGTCTTTAATTTTATCTCTAAAAATATGAAATCAATATTTTTTATCCTATTATCATGTGTCATTCATTATCTACTTATATATTTATTATCATAAGAAATTATAACTAATGTAAACCACTAGATCTTATTTAAATTGTCAAATTAAAAAAAAAAATACACTGACTTTAAGTGGTTATTTTGCCATTAAACAACTTTTAATAATCACCATTCATATATGATTACATATACAAAATTTAAAGTTCTCACTTTTTTAAAATAAGAATCGCTATCATTTGATAAACTCTACTCTACACATAAATACATATACCACTAGAGTCTAACTTAGTTGGTTGAACATGGTGCGTAAATTATTGTAAACCTTTATGTATCTACATTCTATTCCTATGGATAATAATAAATAAATAAAACGCACACCCACCCACCTTCACTCACCAACACGCCCATGCATGCACACACCCATTTATATATGTAAAACATCTTGTTCCTCTGAGGTGAACAATTCATTTTGGAGAGTAAAGTATATTAATTTTAGTATGAGAAAATTAATAGTATATATAAATTAAATTAACAATTTTCTACTTTAAATAATTAAAGTAGAAAGTTAAATAAATCAAACATTTTTTGTCAAAAAAATAAATAAATCAAACAATCAATTAAATCAAATCCAATTATTTAATTGATTGATTGTCACAAAATATATTAAAATTACTATATATATTATGATATTATAAATCGTAGGATCATTCTATATTAACAGTTCGGATTTGGTACCAGTGTAATTTGATTCCTCCTATATAATAATAATAATAATAATAATAATAATAAATATTGAAGATATTAGAATATTAACGGTTGATCTTTTCGTTAACAATTAAAATTACTTGCTTTATTGATATTCCCTTTATTTTACGCAAGCAAATCCCATAATAAAACATATGTTATGTCTCCTTCAATTATATTTACCAAAATGCTAGGAAGGTTTGACAGTCTTTAACTCACTTATACTTTTACACCCAAAAAAAAAAAAAAATTGAAGTCATGAATCGAAGATAGATATTAAGGAATTTATAATAACTTACACACTTGTTTAACTAATTGAACTAGAACTTTTAATAAGTCACTTATAATTTATGCATATAATATATCAAATGCCAATCAGCCAAATATCTTGATAACATGATGACTCAAATGTTGATTATTCCTGGAGCTGAGGGAGAAATCTCGAGCATCTCTTATGTAAAGTAAGTAGATCATTCACGAAGTGGAAGCAAGCTTTTGTCTTTGGTACTTAAACTTCGGCTATAACCATATACATGTAATTAAGTAATTTAATAGCATAAAACCGGCAAATCGTATGGTGCTCACGGCCATTTGTTCTTCGTCCTCAGCATATTTCGCAGCCGAATTGCATCACATCACTAAGCCTTCTTCAAGTTAGTTTATTTATTTTGTACTAAAATAAAACTCAATAATGATGTACTATTATACTATTATTGATTAATTAGGCCGTAGGGATCTTTGTGCTTTGTCTTTTGCGTTGAATCAAACCTATTGAGATCTTAGATCTATAGATCAGTTTCAATTTTACCCAACATTTGCATTCTCTACTATGTTAGCACTTTTATATATATATATATATATATTTCTAAGTCAAACTGGTTCAGAATTAAATACTCGTCCAGTTGTAGAAGCTTACATCCTTATGTCAATTTCATTGCGAGAATCTACCATGACCCAGATGAACGGCCACGATATAATTTAAATAAAAACTAAGACAGACAAAATTGTTGGATTTTCATGTGAAGAACTGAATAACTTCATTGGAGATGCTTCGGTCATTCTTCAACTAAACTCGTTGAAAAGTTCAAGAGGTGTTTGGGTTTTATGAAACGTGATTATTTTACACTTTGGTGCGTGACGTGGAAGTGATTTGAAAGGTCATGACACAAGTTTGAGTGAGACATAGTGCCATCTAATAATTTACAAGAAAAAACAAACTAAAAGAATGTAAGAATATTGAAAATTTTCACAAGGGGTATCCCTTTAAAATAAATGTGAGGAATACAGGAATCGAACTTATATAAATAAAATGTATAAAAAGTAATTTTTTATAATATTCATGCTCAATTTTTTTGTAACAGTGTTCATGCTCAATTTTATTATCCTAAACTTGGTATTCCTTTAAAATAAATGTGAGAAATAAAGGAATGGAACTTATATAAATAAAATGTATAAAAAGTTCTTTTTCATAATGTTCATGCATTGATTCATGCTCAATTTTATTATACTAAACTTGTTAACTTGCTAACAAATCTAATTTTTAGGGGACTAATTAATTTATATAGACAGATATTTTTGTGAATTAAAATAATAAAAGGACTATATTTTTTCAACTTTTATATAAATACCATATAAAATTTACCAATAGTACGAGGCAGCCAATAAATTAAAGTTAATTCATTTAAATTCAACTTTTATATGGCTTAAAGATTTTCTAACATTTTAGATATTAGAATCGAATGGATTCTTTCCTGTGTCTTGAGTAGGGAACAACGGATGGGTCATTGCTTCTTGCACCTCATTTTTTCTTCCTGCACCTCATAATTTTTTAAATTCTAAAAGGCTTAATCGCAGATTTTACCATTAACTTTCATTATTTTGTGAATTTTACCACTCAAGTTTTTTTTCCGAATTTTACCACCTAACTTTCATCATTTTACGAATTTTACCATCAAAGTATTTTTTTCACGAATTTTACCACTCAATTTTTATCATTTTGCGAATTTTACCACTCAAGTTTTCAATTTTTGCACATTTTACCATCACATTCATAATAAAACGATATCGTTTTGTGTTTTCTTTAGCTTTTTTTTTGTAAGACATCAGCGATGGTAAAATGTGCAAAAATTGAAAATTTAGATGGTAAAATTTATAAAAATAAAATTTGGATGATAAAATTCGTAAAATAATAAAAGTTAGATGATAAAATTTACAATTAAGTCATTCTAAAATTGACCTTACCTTTTTCACCCCATAGTTGTGTAGTCTACGTGTGTAGAATAATCAAATCTCATGAAATTTCTAACAATTCACCGTATGTGCCATCTGCGTAAACAAGTAATTCGAATTTGAAAAGCTTTCCAGCCCGAGAAAAAAAAAAAAAACCGTATGTGGCACAATAGGAGATAGCAGATTGATTATTCGAAAAATATAAAACGTTCTTTCTGGGTTTTCCTCAAATCGCTGGCTACGGTAGAAAATCTGAACAAGAAACAAGTATTCGAGAAGCGAAAGGTCTGATTTGGAGAAAGAAGAAAAGAAACCTAGGATCAAAAGCTTCTCTGGCTAATGAGTAATAACTATGGCCTATGGGACTCCACAGAAAAGAAACCCTAAGATCTGATTCGCTAAAAAAAATTGCATATTCATAAATCATATGTGGCACTCAAATCTCATGGTACAAACAAAACAAATTTCACAAACAACCGTTTCCCTCCCCTCCTGAAACCATTGTCATTTGTGCCATGGACCTCACAGAAGAAGTTTTTTTTTTTTCTTTCCGTATATGGTTTTATTTCTAGATTGACAAATCCAGAATAATGAAATTTGTTTGTGCCATTCTAGATTAAGTAATATGGAGAACAAGTTGTTTCTGGAAAACATAATCCGGAACTATGTTTACGTAATTTTGGATTGGCTATTCCAGAATTATATAAATATAGTTCTGGATTATTTTTTTTGGAAATAACTTATTCTCAAGATTACTTAATCCCAAATTATATTTTCATAATTCTGGATAGTGTGTTTCGTAAGGACAAGTTTCTTGCTGTATATTCCAAATTCGTTATTTTGGAATTCATTTTACATTGTTTCGGATTCATTTTTTGGAACTAAAATAATAGTACTCCAAAATACTTGTATGCTTATGGAAAGTTGTTTTGGAACCCAGAAAATAGTCCTAAAGGGCATTTTGTCCATTCAAGATCTTTTAACTTTCCTATGGGTACAAGAAGCAATGGCCCAATGGATGTGCCAAGTCCAATGGTCAAAATGGCTATGCCCAATTGGGAAAGGAAATGAGAACTAAAATTATGATCAGTATATTTTACAAATATTTAATCAAATGTTTCACCCAATTAAAATAACAAAAATATGATCAGTATTTTTTATGATAAACTTAAGTATATTTTCAATTTCTTTAACTTTTTTTTTGACAGAAGCTCAATTTCTTTAACTTAAATTATATACACTTTTGTTTCTCCAATTTTCCTCTCAATTAAATTTCTGTTTATAAAATTAAATAAATTAAATCTTAACGTCTACTTTCTTCTACCTAAAATTATCAAATCCTCATTATTTATTCAAATATTTACAAATTGAATCAATTAAACTATTTTATACTTCTGTAACAAAAAACAAACTATTTTATACTTCTATCTAAAACTCACAAACCAAAACATAAAATTTCATTCATAACATATCTCAATTTTCTTTCTTCAAACCTCCTATAAAATTATTCGAATTTTCATTAATTTTCTGACATTTAACTTCTAAAATTATTTCATTCATCAAATCCATCATTAAACCCCCAATATTTAGATAAAAAAAATGATGAAAAGACTTAAATATACTTAACTATTGTAGGGACCCGTGCATGCACGGGGGTGTAAATTATTTGTATTATATGAGAATTTTATCATTAAAAATGTAAATGTAAATAGATTATATTTAGAAATAAAATAAATAAATTTAAAGTATAATCAAGTATGATTTAAAGCAGTGTGTTATAGCACTACCATAAAAAATATATGTTATAGGAGTTATGAAATGAGATACGAAAAACTAAAATAGAAATTAAATTTAAACTAAGAAATTACAAATCAAAATCATTTATTATATATATTAAACGCTCAAAGGTAGAATGGTTAGAAGAAATTGTAAGAGTTTATTGATGATATATAAATTAGAAAGACCACCTATTTATAAGCTTGTAAATCCAAAAATTCTTAGAAAATTAGCTAATTCCTATAACTATAAAATCAAAATTCTCTTCGGTAATGTGCATAATATTACATTTAAGATTGGCATAGGTTATTGAGGTATAAAACTCTATATGGTGGCCTTTAAGAAAAATCTTCAATATAACTACAATTTTTCAAGATTTTAATTTTTTAACATGTGAAAAATTAAAAAAAAATGAACTCAGTTTGATTTTGTCATTTAAATAAATCTAAAATAATTACTTAAAAAAAATTCAAATTAAATTATATAAAAAATATTCAATAAATTAGTCAAGTTAAAAAATAGTTAGTTAAGAAAAAAATAAATTTATATTAAAAATATTATAATAATGAATTAAGAAATTTAATTTCACCCTTACAATAAATTGTTCATCTCTATAGGTTAAGTGTAATTTTCTTGATTTAAAAAAAAATTGTCCCAATGAGTTTTATTTTATATAAAATTTTTATATTAATAAATTTGCATGTAGATTTCAACCTTTAAAAGGAAATTTAAATTACCCAAGTAAAAAACAATACTCAATAATTTAGATAAGTGGGAAGATTTGCCTTAAAAATAATTTTAGATATTAACTTTACATGGAAAAGATAATAAAAAATACATAGATTTAATTGTTTTTTTTTCATATAACTAAATATAAATTAAATAGGTAAAAAAATAATTTTGTTCAGATAAAAATCTTCAATACATTAGTTGAGTTAGAAAAAAAATATAAAATATTCATACAGAAACTATTAAAACGATGAACTTAGAAAGATACTAAATTTATAATGAAATATAATTTTTATAATCGTTGATATGTTATTGTAAAAATGTACAAAATGTTCCTCCTCGTGTTTTATATTTTATCCATATTTTCTAAAATGTAAATATTAATGTAGAAAAATAAGTAGAAAAAATGTTTTGCCTACAATTTCATAAGATTTTAAAATTTGAATATTATGCAAAAGATTAAAACATACGCTTGAATTTAATTTAATTTTCTATATTTTAATTAAATCTAAACCAACTACTTAAAAGACAATTTAAATTTAATTAGATAAAAGAAAACATTCAATTAATTATGTAAGTCAAACGATATTAAGGAATAGAAAAATACATTTATATTTAAAATATTATAAAATAAATTAAACATGTTTTAAAATTATAAGAGTATAATTCCATCCATTCATTTTCAACGGTGAACAAAATTGAAAAAACAAAAACAATTCTTCAATAGCAAAAGGATAATTTGTTAAAATATTGTGGAGAGTGATTTAGCATGGTACACCAACAGGTAGTCCTGAAACAAAGGGAAGCAGGATGTTCCAAGTCATTATTGGGGATACTTAATTTTGCCTTAATATGTTTGATTGATCCATGAAACAAAAACTGCTTCAGTGAGAAGAACTTAAGACATGCATCAAACAACATGAAGCTCAATTGATGGAGATGGTACTTAATACTTTCCCAAGTTAAACTACGAAATTGGATGGCAAATCTGAGTTTTCTTTAAGACAGATGATTTCATCTTTACATATATTGAGGCATAAGTCAATAATATTAGCTCCAAGACATTCAATTCCTCTTCTACTGAAAAACTTATAAACCTACTTATCAATTCTTTAATCCTCCTATCAAGCTTTCCCAGTTTGAATTCCAACTTTCCTATTTCTTGAGAACACAACCTTTCTGCCGGCAGCAAGTGCTTCCATACAGATTCTGCTACCATCTCTGTTACCTGGAGATATAGTGAAGTCAAAGTCAAAGTCAAAGCATTCAGCACCACCGAATCCCAAAGAATCAAATTTCATAGTGGTTAACTCCTTCAAACACCTAATTTATAATGCAACCAAAAAAAGAAGGATAATTTTTTTAGTTGTAGTTGCCACAATAAATAGTATAGCTATTGATATACATGCACAACAAACATAAATATGGATACACACAATATTTGAGGTGAATACAACTACGTTCAAAATTTGTGTTTTGAACAAATGTTGAATTGCCATTTCAAGCTATAATACAATTCAGATTTATATTGTTTGGTTGTGAGGAAGTTCTAGCATCCCAACCATTGCTTAATAAAAAGGAAATAGGATCCATCTGCCTCTTTTATGTCAAAATTAGTGGGTTCGTGCTTTGTAGGCCCTGGATTTCATGTTCACATGCTTTAAGTGAGAAATTATCTAATGCAATTATGATCTGCTATATATGATTGACCAAATTAATATCATTACTAAGTATCAAATTGAACCAGAACAATTACATGGTTTCATTGACCTTCAATTAAAATGGTTTATGTTTCTTATTTACCATTTTTAAGATAACTATGACACAACTGAGTAAAAAAAAATATAAAAAGAAAAAGAGAGTTCTTATCAGTTCTATAAAAAAATTCAATATTAATTGATCCGCCTTAATACTATGCACCAAAAAAATCAGATTATGCATCAAACTGTCTAAATGCATCAGTAGTATCAACACCTCATTCACTTCTAGCAAGATCACTTCTTGCATCATTCCTGTCATTATTCTGCTTGCTCTGTCTCACTTCATTGTACTTCTTTACAGCTAGTTGTTTGATAACATGCCTAAAGGGCTCCTCATTAGGAACCGTGGATTTGTATTGTTTGCAACATTTTCCTTTTGATAATTTGTACATCAGAAACTTCAAATTCTTGCAGTCCTACAATTGAATCTTGACATCTATCTTCCCTCATGCACAATTTCCTATGTCCCATGAAAATTGAGAAAGGCTTCAATAGTCAGGTTTATCCATCTTGTCAGTCATTTTATCTGGCATTATTGTTCTCATATCATTCTGACACTTAAATTTCTTCCACTACCAATTTGTCCATTGGTGCTTTAGAGAAAATCTTAATTTTTAAAAACCTCAAAATTCGACCTTTCTACATGAACCTAAATTAGCTATCAAGACCTTGGTGTTTAACATATATCTCATTGGAAACAACAAATATTAGCGTAGCAAAAAAAAAAGAAAAAGAAATCATACCATAAAGTGTGACGGAGAGGCACGAACTATGCAATTCTAGTGCAACATTCCTCCTCTTAGCAGCCTACCACAGTAGTGAGAAATTAGTCCATGTTTGAAATAAACAAAAAAATGACATTATGCAGCTTCATAGATGCACGGGAATCGCAAAAATATAACTCTAATTAGTTGAACCATTTCAGCAAACACATGGTGTTCATCATACATCTCATTGCAAACAAAAAATATTAGCATAGCAAAAAAAAAAAAAATCATACCATAGTGCATGTGACGGAGTTGCACAAAATATACCGTTTCTGGTATACCATTCCTCCTCTTAGCAGCCTACGCACCAAGTAGTGAAAAAAATTAGTCCATGTTTGAAATAAACAAAAGAAATGGTATTATGTAGCTTTGTAGATTGACGTTGAGAACAAAAACATAATCTAAAAGGTTTGCAAGAGAAATGAGAGCAAATGATACAAATTTGGTCAAATAAGTGGGAGCAGAATATGACTTCCAGTTCAACCATGACTTTCTCCATCCGCTAATTTATACCTGAAAACAAACACATGACAATTCGCACCACCCTTTTATCAGCATTCACTTGTTCCCACACCCCTTGCAAATCCTCCTTCAATTTCTCACCAAGAAGGACTATATCCAAGTTCCTCTAAGAAAAGATGGCCTTTTTCCTTGTTGGGTCCTTAATCTTCTTGAGTTGTTTCCGAAAAAGAGTTGCCCTTCGCAGATGCAATGCCTCTTGCCGAGATGATGCAGAGAGAGTAATATTAGAAATTAACCCTCCGCTTGGTAGCAATGGTGAAAAGTAAACACTAAAAAGATGTGAGACCCATATTTTTACGCTCTATTTTAATTTATAACTTTTATTTCATTTTCATTCCATTCTGCCAAATACTTTATAAAAGTTAAACAAAATTGTCCATTGTGCCCTTGAGAGAAAGGTAGCAGAGAAGCCATTCAAACAGAAAGTGACATTTGTCCAAAAAGAAAAGCTTGAAATATTATAGTTAGATTTGAGAAAAGAAACTTAATGGCTTAAAAAAAAAAACGTTTAAATATTTTTTTTGTCCTTACAATTTAGTATTTTTTTACTTTTCGTTCTTACAAATTTTTTTTTTTTGTTTTAGTCCTTGTAAATTATGTTTGTTTTATTTTCATCCTTATAGTAGTTTAAATAACGTTTTTTTCACTGTTCAAAGCGTTATCTAAACCACTTTAAGGACGAAAAATAAAATAAACATAATTTGCAAGGACTAAAATAAAAAAAATTGCAAGGACGAAAAGCAAAAAAATACTAAATTGCAAGGACATTTAAGCCAAAAAAAAATTATTGATCCAAAATCACATATAATTGAAACTAAGAAAAAAAAGACTTTTAAACACATTTATAATAAAATGTTTCTTAATTTCAGTCAAAGGGCTAAATAAAACATTCATTAATCACCATAAGAGGTTCACAAGTGTTCCGATAGACTAGAATGGTAAAAAAAAAATCACAATAAAAATTAAACATCCAACATAAACTTAAATCTAAATAAAATATTCATGATTAGCCTTCTAATGAGGCTAGCTAAGTTCTAACACCTAATCATCCTTAATTGTCGATTCGCCTCTGCTGGTTTCTCTTCTGCCTCCACTGCTTGCTCTTCCGCCTCCTCTAGTTCCTCTTCTGCCTCCTCCGATTCCTCCTTTGTCGATTCCTCTTTCGCCTCCTTTGATTCCTCCTCTGCCTCATGTCTAATTCCATGCAATACTCCCCTAAAAGCAACATGAAAATGTTCATCCCCGTCAGGGTTCAACATTGGCAGCTCTTCAGACGAGGTAGATCCTTCGGAAGTTACACCACGACAAATATTACATTGCCAAGTGTTGGAAAATATTTTCTATTATAATTTAAAATTTAAAGTGAAAATAATTTCCTTTGAAAATCAATTTTAAATATATCTATCAAATCTTATATTTTAATTAGTTGAGATTATATTGACCAAGTCTTTGGCACATTAATGGGTGTTCTGTTTTGATTTTCCTACGTTGCTACACGGATTTGTTGCTGCAAGTTGAGGCTATTGCTTGCTATATATTTAGCTTCTTGCTCACTAAAAAATATGAGACAATATACTAGTAACAAAACTATCTCTCTTAAAAAAATTTCACTGCTATTTAAAATATATTTATTTGAGCATGGTGTTCTTTGGTTCGGGGATCATTCTCTGCACAAGATTGATCTAACGGATTGATATATCTTGGGAGAGGAGCGCATCAATTTCAAATACCAGTGAAGTGGGGCGTTTTTTCTATAAGGATAGCGCACAATGCGCTTCAACCCAAGTTTTTTCTAAACTCTCGTCTATTATATTTTTATGTTTTGTATTAATTAATTGTTGTTTACCACTGCTATGTTTGTTATACTAATTTGTCTAAATTCTTATCTAACAATCTTAGAGAGAAAAACTTTCCTTCTTATTTTCCATTAACTATATGTCTGTCACGGATTTATTATAGTGTATTGAATAATTTGTGACATCATATCAATACAGTCTTTTCAAGGTTATTGTAAACCCACTGGTACCGTGTTCAATTCCTACGGATCAAAAAATAATATCAATACAGCCTTTTCAATACATATATAGATCGATAAATGGTCTTCCTTTTGTTTTCTATTATATTGGCCATGCTTTGTATTGATGTTCTATTTTCTTGACTTGAGTGATTGATTTGCATTGCCAACAATAACTAATGATTGCAATGATTGATAATTACATTTCTATGGAAATTAAGGTGTTTGTCTAATCACATTTTAAAATGGCTATCATATTTTTAGTTATCAGTGCAGAGTTCATAAATCTATTTCACACACACACACACACACACACACACACACACACACACACACACATATATATATATATGGTATCTTCTTTGCTTTTGATCCACTGCCTTCCTTTTTTCAAGGTGATTAACAAGTTCATTATTTTGCCATTATTAATACCGATTATTATTTAAAGTATATATTTCAAATTTGGTATGATGAAAGTTTTGATTTGAAGTATGATTGGTACGGTTGATTTTAATTGGTGAAACTGACCCTCTAATTTAAAATTCAGTTCTTTTTATTTATATTGATTAGTTATACTCTTTTTTCTAACTTCATAATGTACTGTTTTATGTATAGTAATGTGTCAAGTTACACATATGAAGTATTGGAGATTTAATCTGATACTCCTACTCTGCATGTTCTCTTTATTCTTAAAGATTCAGGACTTATTTTATACTATAAGGACTTTGTGGAATTTCTATATGAATTGCTGGAAGGAACTGCTTCTATTATAGCTATTATGTTTCTCACTCTAGAAAGAACTTGGAACATGGGCGCATGTTTTCTTTACAAGAACAAATTGATTACAAAGATTGAATTCGTCCAAGAGAATTGCAAATTATTGAGATTTCTATATTACTGGTTGGGCATTCTATTGGTTCATACATATCTATTAAAATGTTCAAGAAGTGTCTAGAGAAGAAAGGGTATCAAAAGAGAGTTTCAAAGCAAGTTTCTGGAATTGCCATATCTATTGAACGGGTAAACCACACCTATGGTTTCTGTTGCACTGAGGTCGACTCATTATGGGTGGCTCAGCATGTGGCAACCTTGATAAAATAAATCTTGTGAATTCACTAATTACTAAAGGACTGACATGTCAGCACATATTTAAGTCGTCGAGGGGAATAGGATTTAAGCCCATTAATTAGTCACAACAATGGACACCCGTCTCCGTGTGAATGGCGATCCCATGAATGGAGTTCAACGGGTAACAACGAAGTTGTTTGTTGACTAAAGTACACCAAAATTATTATTTTAGCGGAGTTGTTCCAATTCCTATTCCTATGGCGAGGTGTAATGTAAGCTGTGGCGATTATAAGGTTGAGGTATACATATTTTTATGAAAATATCAAATTTAAATACCTCTTAATGAACCTAAAGATAGTTGATTGTGGGGGTGGTAGTCATAGACCACTCTTTAAGGGTTCACTTAATGAGTGTGGTGGTGGGGCCGTCACTGTGAGATATGGGCTAATCTCTAAGTGATACTCACGAAACAAGATACATGCGCAAGGCTGTAACGCGCATCCACTGATTAGAACTCAAATGAACACCTATATTATATTGTGTTGTGTTCTAAAGCTTGATTAAAGGGAATGTAGTTCAAGATAATCTAGTCACTACATTTTCCTTAGGTGGAAGTTCATATGCACTAGGGAGGCGTTTGGTAGGGGAGAAGTTTTTCCTTAGGGAATCATGATTCCTAGGAAAGTCAATTCCTGGGAATCATGGTTCCTGGGAATGGTTAAAATATGTTTGGTTAGTCATAGTATGTTTCTTGGGAATTAAAGTTTCCTATGTTCGGTTACAATAGAACTTTCCTGGGTACATAAGAAATTTTTACAAATATACCCTTTATTAAAATAACATCATTAAATATTTTTTCACTCAAATTTTATTACAAATATGACACTTACCTAATTTAATTACAAGATTTAAATAAATTTATATATGGAAAAACATTTGCAAAAGAAAATCGAACAAAACTAATTTCAAAATATTTTTTTTACAAATATTACTTATTTAATTTAATTATGACATTGTTTTACTTGGTCGAAATATTATTATGGCTTACTATCATATTAGAGGTTGAGATAACCCAAAGGGTTGGCGCAGTGGTATAAGGCCCCGCTGCGTTCACATGAGGGGGAACGATCTATTTAGCGGGAAAACCCGTGTTCGATTCCCTCCGTGTGCAAAATTTCCTTGGGCCAACGGCGGCCACGCACCGTGAACGAGATTAGTCTCTGACCCAGTGGGTTGGGAGACTCGTGGTCTCTAACCTAAGACCAAAAAAAATATTAGAGATTGAGATATAATATTATAATATAATAATACAAAAGATGAAATAATAAATAATGAGATAAACTTAGATAATAAAGTAGTTGGGATCTATGTTAAAAAAAAGATAAAGATAATTACAATTTTTAAAATTAATATTTTTTCAAAATTAAAGAAAGATATAGAATCATGTGGATAAGTGCAACGTTCAACAATGGTGATAAGCTTATAGATAAAGATGAATCCTATGTGAGGATATTTTGTACTTAAAAAATGGGGTAATGTAGTCTTTTCATATCATTAAAACTTTTTCCCTAGTCGGGAAAGTTAGATTCCCACCTCCCCATGTGGGAAAGTTTTCATGAGAAACTGATTAAAAAACATTCTCAGGAAACATCCTTTCCCAGGAATCTTATTTTTTTTTTAAAATAGAAATCAAACATGGAAAACTAACATTCCCAACCTAATGTTCCTGAGAATCTAAAAATTTCTCCTCTACCAAACGCCCCATAGGTGTAAGGCTCAAACCCGAAAGGTTCCTTATACTGAAAATATAATATCTTATGCCCATTAAAAATTGTTATTTTGTTTTTTCACATAATATGTTATATTGTTTTATTTCTTTAAATTTTAAATTAGTGGGGGATTGTTGGAAAATATTTTCTATTATAATTTAAAATTTAAAGTAAAAATAATTTCCTTTGAAAATTAGTTTTAAAAATATCTATAAAATCTTATCTTTTAATTAGTTGAGATTATATTGACCAAGTCTTGCTTGATCCTCTACACGTCAAGAACCTAAACCTCACAAGTCTTTGGCACATTAGTGGGTGTTCTATTTTGATTTTCCTAACGTTGCTACACGGATTTGTTGTTGCACGTTGAGGCTATTGCTTGCTATATATTTAGCTTCCTGCTCACTAAAAAATACGAGACAGTATACTAGTAACAAAGCTATCTCTCTTAAAAATTTTCATAGCGCACAGCGCGCTTTAACCCAGGCTTTTTCTAAACTCTCGTCTATTATATTTTTATGCTTTGTATTAATTAATTGTTGTTTACTATTTGTCTAAATTCTTATCTAACAACTCATTGCAACGCAATACCTGAAATAGGATAGAAATAACATTAATTCAGAATGAGAAAGTGATTATGCCAGAAAAAAATAAGAGACACGGAAAGAAAGAATATGAGTGGAAAAAGAACATGGCTAAGGGGAGATCATTACGCATGTGCAATTTTTGCATGGCAACTAGAGCAATTAACCATCAATATGGGATCACCAGTTTTGCCACATACATCACACTACAAGGAATCAATAACAGTTCGTCCAATAGGAGTCTAGCAAGTTACTTTACATTGTTCATTCTATAGTGTAATGCCACGTCTACCCTTTTGCATATGGATTTTTGCTAAGAAATTTCCAAATTGGATCATATACGATGGGTCGTTCGGTATCGGGCTATTTTTGTATCAAATCCACTTAATTTTTTTTATACAATTTCAAAGTAGAACATGCCAAAGGGAGTAGTTCAGAATTGCAATTACCACCTGTTACACTATCATTTGTAGACAATGGATTGTGTTTTACCTTTTTGTAATGTTGTGGAGTTGTGGTATATGGATGACATTTTTACAGTGCTCCCTTACAAGGGTACAAATATTTCTATAGTAAACTTACTTCTTTTTGCCGATGAACCTGGACATCTTTTAGTAGTTTTTTCACTTTTTTGTTTTAGGTTCACTATATGTATGCTTGTCATTTAATGTTGACTTTTGCTGTTCATTTGTCTCCAATCTGTTTTGGTAACATAAGATAATCTGTTTTATGCGTGGTTTTCAAATTTGAAAATTGGAGCCCAAATATATTTGGAGCCTAAAACTATTTCATTGTTTTTACTTGATTAATTCTCTATAAAGCCAGAGATGGATGTCGTGATTTTTCATCCCTCCCAACACTTCAGTTATCTCTTTTGTGAATTACTTTAACTTTAATATGATTCCTGCTAAGTTTATCACATATTTAATCTGATTCTTGCTAATGGATGGTCATTTGCTTTTAAATATTTCTACTCCTCATTATGATGACAAGGTGAGATGTATTGTAATTCAATGAATTTTTTTAACTTATTTGTCTTACTTCAAGCTAAGCTGAGGAGTTCATCCTTCTAACATGTGAATCTTTGCTTTAATTCTAGAGTTGCACTAATTTTGTTTAGTTGTTCACGTGCATGTGCTCATATTTACCTAATTAATGGTGTATACAACTCTTATAGAGCTTACATCAAGCAATATGGATATCACCATGGAATTTGCAGCTGCTATAGGAAGCAATATTGGGTATATTTTCATTCTCCCATTTTTCTACTGTTTCTAGATGCTATATGGCTCTTTATTCTTTAGTCATTGAATGATCTTTTCATTCTCTACATTTCATGATATTAATTTTTTTTTCCTCATGGGTTTGCTGAGCATGGAAGTGTTTTTGCTGCTTCTGATATTGCACGGTGCCTTGGTGTGATTGCAAGGCAATGATGCGATGAAGATGGGTTAGTTTTGGGTTCAGTGTTTTGGTGTTTGATAGTTTTTCTTTCCTCATTTTTTTGGCTTTGCTCTCAGTTTTGGGTGTGTTTGATGGTTTAGGAGATGAGTTATTTGACTATTTGATTGACTGTGGGCATTGTTGAGGAGTAATCAGTGATAATCAATGTGTTTGTTTCATAGTTATAAAACAATTATGATTGTTATTTGTTTCTTTCAGTGATTGTTTCATAGTGTTAAAATAATATTGTGAATATTCTTAATGTATTTGTACATGTACCTATTCAACTTATTTCAATTACTTCTCTTTGCAAGTAACATCAAATCTAAGAGGTTCTTTGTTTCTAAACTTCCTCTTCAGCTTTCTTTTGTTCTGTGAAAGCTTTTTTATCAGCAGTTTTTCCACTTTATTCTAACATGTACAATGGCATTAAGGTTTACTGACTTACTAATAAAAAAGCATAATGTTGATCATCATTATTGGTCCTGGGCGAGTTGATTGGATAAAATGTAAGCTTTTCTTACGTTTTGGCTACATATTGGGAGATTGCTTCGATATAATGATGATCAACATTATGCTGCTGCAAACAAAGAGAGCCCATAAAAATGTTTTGGTCTTGGCTATTTGAGTTTCCTATAAATTTAATTATCTCTATTAGTTCCTCTATTTGCCTCTCTCTTTCTTTGTTCTCGAATAAGGAAATCATAGGTCTAACTTCTTTCTTTCTTTGAATAATTTTATCATAAGAATTGAGCAGAAGAAAAAGCAATGGGATTGTGGGAAGCTTTTTTGAATTGTCTATACAGGTAAGCTTTTTCTTACATTTTTGTTTTGTTTTCTCACATTGATCTGGTGATTGTTTCATTCAATGCCTTTTTTTAAATTTTTCTAAAAAAGAAGGTTTTGGTAATTATATGCTATTCTTACAAACTTTTTTCTTTTTAATTTGAGACTTTGAATTATGTGGATGGTTTGAAATGTCTGTATGTAATGTTGTGAGTAATTTTCTTTTATTGTTTAGAAAATAGATTTGTTTGTACTTGTGATGAAATGTTTATCATCAATGTAAATATGCTGTCAGGAATGTTTAACAAAATAAATGTATGTCACAAGATGCTATACCAATATTACACAGGAAAGAATTGTGATTCTTTTCATTATTTTTTTTTTATAATTGTTGTGACAGAATGTTTATCATCAATGTAGCCAGTGGTATCGTTAAGTTCCCTCCTAAATTGACTGGACTGCAATTCTAAACTACTCCCTTTGGCATGTTTATTATTTTGTTTTTTAAGGTTGAGAATTTTGAATTCTTGCATGTTGCTGGGCAAGGTGCTTTTGGTAAGGTGTACCAGGTGAAGAAATTTAGCCTATAGGTGTGATAATTAAAATAGAGAAAATTATATAATTTTACAAGGTGTACCAGGTGAAAGATTAAGTACACTTTGCAAATTTTATAATTTTATAATTTATAATAAATAAGTGTGTAATTTAAATGTGGATATACAAGTCTTTGGCAGAGGATTGCTAAATCACTTTCTATGAAACTTCATTGTAACACTAAGATGTTGGCAATTAGGCGGTACTATGACAATTTCATTGTTAATGTCAATAGCTCAAATGAAATTGAAAGTATGGAATTTGAGATAAGATCATCATAATCTCAGGTAACTTTGGATTAAAATGTGGAAGAACTTATAGATAATTGGCTTCAACTTGCTTAGGTATGTATATTTGTTAATGCTTCATATTGATATGTTCTTCGTTTATTGTTTATTGCTATTGCCTGATGAGGAAAGTCTTGTGGCAGTGTTTTTTTTTTCTTCTTCTTATAAGCAAAGTCTTGTGTCAGTGTTAAACATAAGTGATGGATGTAAATGAGCTTGAAGAGGATTTGTTCAGCAAAGTATAAACAAATTATTACTGCTACAACAAATTGTTTAAAGATCAAAGGGCTCAAACATATTCACATGTTTGATTTGATTAATTTAGTGAATACATGGAAGGTCACATAAATCCTGTGCAATAAGCTGTCAATAAGAAAGGCAACACCTATAGCATCTTTGATTTAACGTAACTTTTTATTGCTATGATCTTGTGAATAGTTCAACACTGTTGTGCTACAGGAAACACTAAATCTATCCCAAATAAAAAACTTCCTTCTACCTCTTTAATATCTTCATTCAAGAAATTTACCTTTTCTCCCAACTTGACTGTCTATTTCTTTTTTTTTTAGTGAAATTAGAAAATGTAGTAAAAATTGTTTGAGCCTCATTATTAGATACTCCAACATTATCTACAAAATTTGATTTCTCTAACTCATGTATAAATTCATATTCTAAAACCATGTTATACATAAAAAAAGAAGTACAAGAATATAGAAGAAACATGATGCCCTTTCAACATTTATATCAACACTCTGAACAGGTATTTTCGTTTACAAAGAGCCAATAAGTTCGAAGGTGCCAATGGCAAAAAAAAAAAGTTAGTATATGGTGCTAGAATGGAATCTGGAAAATAAATAATGCCCAAAACTAATAAATGATTACGACATGAATAACATGTCCTTAACAAAGGAAAAATAATAACAAAATGAAGGAATCAACGATCTGTTTCCCAGTCACATAAATAGATACATGAGCAAGATTTTATGAATTTTAAAGCCATTCTAGAAACACACCTTTTTATCCTTTTATCCCTTTTAGTTCTCTGGTTTGTCAAGCATTATGAACAATAAGAATAAGAATGTAATTTTGATATAACTTATAAAAAATGTTCAAAATAAGTGTTTAATACAAAACAAAAGAAAATTAATTTTAGTTATTTAGGTCATATTTGGATAATCGTCTCAATATCTACTTACAAGAAAAGAAAATAGAAAGATAAAATGAATTAAGTTTTTCCCATAATTTAAAATTTCCTTATACATAAGTTAAAATTAGCTTTTAAAAAAGTTAAATAAAATTTTTCTATTATTTAATTAACTTTAACATATAAAAAAAGTTTAATTTATTCTATATATTTTTTCTTATAAGTACTTATTATCTATTGAGAAGTTTATTATCCTAGGTCCCTAATACAACTTACTTTGTCAATAACTAAACTAAATACAATGTTTATTTAAATGAGGGATGCATGGTGAAATAAAATAAATTAACCCTGAATTAATATGCACGCATCAATCACTCATATAAATGAGTTATAAATTAGTTCTTAATAGAGTGGTGTCATTTGGCAAATATATATCACTTTTACAAGTATTTGTTATAATTAATATATTTTTCTATGATTAACATAATCCTCTAAAAAAAACTAATATTACATAATCATGTTAAGAAAAAATACCTACATTAATAAACTTATTAGTACATTTTTTATTCTACAAGTAAAAAAATAATATTAAATATTTATAACAACGCATTTTACATAAGTGCTAATGAAATAAAATTGTCCATTAAAAATTATAATTAAAATTTATTTTAAGTAATATTTAATAAGTTTAATGGCCATGCATTGATGGTGTAAAACAATTTTATACTATCAAACAATCAGAAATCATTGTTGCTATGACTTTTAAGATAATTATTGTAAAAGTTAACAAACTTAATTACCATATTTGGTTGTTGCTATGACTTTTAAAATAATTATTGTAAAAGTTAACAAACTTAATTACCATATTTGGTGGATTGTGATTGGATAATAGTATAAAATTGCTTTACACAGTGCATATTTTATCATATTTAAATTATTGTATTGTTGTATATAAATTTTAAATTTTATTATTTTAGTAAAGTTTAATTTTATTTACAATATTGTTGTAAAATATTTAAATTATTTAATCATTTTACCTTTCAAAATTACATAAACATTTTAATATCAACATAACTTAAATATTTTTTTTAAAATAAAGAAACATAAATTCTCATATAATTTTATAAATATTTTAAAGAAAATAAAAAAATATTTATAAGTCTAATAAAATATATGTCCGTGCATAGCACGGGTGATATTCTAGTAAGGAAACAATGACCCAAAAGAAGAAAGTTAAGTTCACAGTGTAACAAAAAAGACCCAGTAAAAATGATAAATAAATAAATAAAAAGCAAGTGCAGGTCAGAAATGACCGACAAAAGCAAAAGTGCAATTATAGATTTTTTATGTTTTTTACCGCTGGCTTCTCCGTTGTGGTGGTACGTGAAAACAAACAATTTCAAGTAGTATTACTGATGTGAAGAAGAAGGATGGTAAGTATATAGTGTGAATGAAACAATTAAACAATCTAAATATACATCTTTTCGTGTGACCTTGAGAAAACATTTTTCTCATGATCCCATATGGTTTCCATGAAAAAAATGTCTTTTGCAAAGTGTTTAAATTTAGAAAAAATATAAATATTTTTTTACTTTATTTTCTATCTCTTTCTTTTTTCAACCATATTATTTATCATTTTTTTCTTTACTTTTTTTATTTTTTTATATCTTTTTCCTTTATTATCTTCTTTATTTTCTCTTTATATATTATATTTATATCTTCTTGCACATGTTAAAATACTAGTTAGAAAACAAAAGTGAAAGAAGAACTTTTAATTACCCCTTTTTTTACTGCAGAACTTTTAATTACCTAATAACTTAAAAAAAGTAAATGGCCCTTTTTTCCATAACTTTAAATTTTTTTCAATAAATATGATGCTGCACGTTACTAGCTCGAGGTTATATACGTTTGAACAAGAGGTTCCTCTTTTTTATTTGTTTTGCAAGGTTTAATGGTTTGTAAAACTTGATTATCGGTAATACGAATTCCTTTTTGTAACACCTTGTTATATTAGATATTATCCATACTAATTCATTTATTTATTTTAGTTATTATATAAATAAGAGTAAATTTTTCACGATTAAACATAACATTTATTAAGCATATTTAGAAGTGTCGAAAATAATAAAAGTGATGTACAACAAACATTGTGAAAACGAATTTAAAATACAGAAAATATTATATAAAGAACTATTATCTTCTTAAATTTAATGTCAGTTTCTGATGATAAAATAAATAGAGTTTAATCGATACAACGAAATTATGTACTAACTAGTCACAACCTATACATTAAATAACTTAGTTAGAGCAGTACATAAATTCTACCTATCACAGATACAAGTATAAATAAAATTGGCTTTCAAGTCTCATAGCTTCTTGTTAGTCTTCGCAATCTTCAAAATATCCACATCAGAATTTGATCACTGGACATGATCATCATTTTCATGTATTCATCTAGTGAGTACATACACAGAAAAGAAAAAGAAAGATAGATAGAGGAATGAGGTTTTGATTTCAAACTTGTCTACATATTGATGGTAGCACAAACTACCATCAATCATATAATGTGCTTAGACTTTAGTAAGGGAACTTTGTGTTTTATCTAGTATTACTATTTCTACCCTTTAGACTCTGTATGGATCTATACTTCTTGTTTGGAAGTAACTGGAGTACATGCTTCTTTGCAACATGGTACAAGTCTTCATCTTCCTCATTTGATCTCAATTTCTTTTAACTTAGGACATCCACAATCCCTATCCTGATACGTACTTTGGCACCAATCAATGGAATGCTAGGCAAGGCAATAGCTGGGGTTGCCAAGCTTGTTCAGATGAAGTTCCCAAAATAGAGTGTTGTCCTAATCCTTAAGGTATTTCATCACTTGACACCTTACTCCTTAAGCTCGTGTTTGGTAGAGATGTGTGAAAAGGAATGAAAGTGTGAGGAATGAAAATGAATGAAAAGGGATGAAAGAGAGTTGAAAGATAGTGGAAAGTAAAGTTGTTTGGTTGAGATGAAAGAGAGTGTAAAAGAGATGAAATATTTGAATTAAAGTGGTTAGATAAGTAAGAAAAGAAAAGAAAAAAGAATTTAATGATTAACCAATTTCCCATTTTATCCTCAACACAAAAAAAATATTTCGGTACTTTTTTTTTCTAAAGTGAAGACTTTTTTTATATATATAAAATTAAAGGCATATAATTTATTATGCAAATTGCATAATCAATTGTATGACTTGTATAACTTTATTTATTGAATTGAAGACATATTTTAAAAAAAGAGTGACATAGTCGATTATACATTCAACATAATCAATTATGTCCCACAATTACAACATGTTTTCATGCATTAGTGTTTCACGAGGAGCAATAAGGTTATTTTTGGCAACAGGCAAAATTGGTTCCTCCAACGTTTATTTTACTGTTGATTTAACAACAGTTCATCTCTTTTTGTGATGAAAATTATACCATGTGGGTCTCACAAGTTTTTTAAAACTTTCATCTTACTTTCACTCATAACAAACAACTTCACATTTTCTCTTTCATTCCTTTTCACTGCATTTCAGCTGCACCCCTCCTTCACCCGTCTAAACCAAACACATCGTAAGACTTCCATTAGTGAGCCCCAAACATTCTTTTCTCAGCTTATCAGATTGTGACTTCCACTGTAGAGTTACATGTCACCACATGCCTCTCATGTAAAAGTACTTTTTTTTTTTTTTTATATATATATATGAAACACATAACGGTACTCATTCCAAGGTATTCACATTTTTTTACTCAAAGCAATCTCTAGCAGAGATTCCTCTTGTCTCAATTTCAGTGAGTATCAGTATAAGTTATCATGCTCTCTACCACACAGGCAGAGACTCAACATGTACAATAATAACAATTAACGGTATGCAATAAGGCGGAAGTACAATGTACAATAATATACATATATAATCGATGAAACAATTAAGTATCTAATTTTGTAATTCAAGTAAATTTAAAAGTATTTGTAATTTCTTAGTAAGGGAATTAGATAGTTATTTTTTTTATTTTAACTAATTAGGAATTTTATTCATAAAAAGAATTTCATACTAATTCTTACTTAAGTAAATTTATTTTTTTGAGTAAAGTAAATAATTTATTAAAACTTAGTTTTCTCATTCTTATTTGAAAACCGAATTGACTTAGGCAAAGCAAAATATTTTTTTTTTCACAATTTGAACTATATTTAAATAAAAGTTTTTTGGGCCTTTGGGTCCATTTTTTAAGTTGGATTTAAGTGACCAATTGGGTACAAAACAAGTTTTATTCATACTAATTAAGAACTTAAAAACAATTTAGGCAAAACTTCTTATAAATCATTATGGAATTGAGTTAAAACCAATTTAATTAATTCTTTCTCTACTGTTTTAAATTTTACCCAAGACCAATCTCCTTATAATATTTCTGTAGTCATCCATCCACACTCATAATATTTCTATAACTACTTTCATTCACTTTTTTATCTGATGTTATCTTTTTTTTAATATTTATTTTATCAGTTTTTCTAATTCTATTTTTTAACTCCGAATATCTCTCGGTGTGTTATATAACCTTTTATTTTTCAAATTTATTTCTATTAACTATATAAATAAGGTTATAAAAATTTAAATAAATTCGTGCAATGCACGGGCTAAAACACTAGTTTAGGTAAAAATTTGTAAAACTTCCTCTTATTTTCTCAAGAGGTCGGGAGCCTTTACTTAATTGATTTATTTATTTTTAAATTAATTTAAATTTTAAATCTTGATATATCATATCACTTTGAATATATATTTCTGTTTTAGATAAACTAAATCTTAATTTTTTTTATTCGTAAATGTTAATTTGTTAGTTTAAATCTTAAAATTATTATAATCTTAATCAGTCTTTTATATATATAAATTAGAATAATTATTATATTGAACAAGAATGTTTTGAAAAAGTTAGTCTTTAATGAAAATATTTTTGGACGTTTTTCTTTTTCGATGAGAATATTTTTAATAATTTTTTATTTTTTTAATCTATCATTTTTATCCTTATTTTTAAATTAAATTCCACCTTGGATCAAAAGTGAAAAGTCTTATTTATTTATAATATTTAAAAACTTAAAAACCCGATAGAGTGGTTGGAAAGTGCAGAGTTTCAGGGTGCAAGAAAGAGGAGCGAGTGATACATACAGAACAATGAGTTTGGTAACAGGTTCATACGAAAACATCTCAGCCCCGAATCCCTAACCTCTATCTTCTCCTGCTCTCCCCACGTCTCTTCCGTCACCACCGTCGCCGTCTGCGGCTCTGTCTTCGCCTCCGAGCCCGTTCTCTGTGCCGCACCTGCCAGGGTTCGTCTCTGTGTGCATCTTATTTGCCCTAACTGTTTATAATGTATGTATTAGGTTTACCTTTTTTTTAGAAGACAAAACAACGAGTTTTGCCTTATTCATTTCACACAATCTCGAATAAGGAATTGATAACCATTGGTTTTTCTATTGGTATATAACTTTCCCTAGATAGCCATAGAGTGAACTATCTTTGGCATAGATGATCATTGCCTTCAATTCTGCATAATTACAATATAATTAGATTATTTACTGAATATGTTTATTCATGAAAGTTATGACTAAGAGCGGTAACATTTTTAATTCAACAACTAAACAAGGGACTGTAATTCGTGTGTTGTTATCAAGCAATGAACAACACTGATTTTTTTTTTTTTTTCTTGACATTTACAAATTATTCAATGTTGCAGAATGGACTTCTTTACACTGGCACGCTGCTCGTGTGAAAGGTATAGTTGTACTTGTGGTCACAGAAAGTGATGGTGCTACAGGGGATGATGATGACCCTTACCTAGTGGCATCTGTATCATCTGATGGCATCATAAGTGTTTGGGATGTTCGAATGGCTGTCATGGAGAAGCCACTAGCCGAATATAATACAAATTCAAGAGTGACGTGCCTTGCTGATCAAGTCTGAAATGTAAGTTGTAATTACTAAATCCTTGAGCATGCGTTTTTAAGTTGAAAACTATAACTTCTGCTCTTAGTTTTTCTTTAGATTATTATATTTGAACACCCAATTTTTTTAAACACTTATTCAACACCCATTACTTCTCTCTATCTCTCTCTTCCTATCACATCATACTACCTATTATACCTATATTTTTCTCTCTTTTTTCACTCTCTCTCTAGGTGTCAAAAGGCATTTGGATGTCAAAAAATCTTTTTCCTTTTCTTTATTTATAGCTTCTCATCAAAGTGTACTAAATTGTATTTTTTGTTTGCATGGTTTGTATCCCTAGGACCCAACATGATCAGTTGTATTTGAGTTACTACTGCTTTATCAATATTTTATCTTACTCTATCTGTCTCATAACATTTGTGAAATATCTAATTTGAGAATCTAGATGTATATATTCATCATCATCTCAAAATACTTGTTTAAGTATTACATTTTCCTATGCTAACAAGTTTCTCTATTATAATATAATATTGATAGTGTTGTCTCCATATTATATCAGTGAATACGAAGCAGGGGAATAAAAAACAGAGGAACAAAAGGAAGGTTAAACATACCGGAGCCAAACGAAACCTATAGCATGAAATCACAAAGAAAGTGTGAAATAGAAACAGAGCAAGACACTAGAAGGAAAGCAATGGAAGTTGAGAACAAGAAACAGAGACAAAATCCGGAGCCAAATCTCACACAGAAGACGAAGAGGGAAATAAGGAAGCCGTATCTTTCTAAAATATTTGAAATTTGTTTTTAAAATTTGAAACATTATGCCCTAGTATTGTCTATTTTTAGCTGAAGTTGGGTCTAAGTTGTGTCTAAACGTGTTGAAGCCCGAAAAAAAAAAATCTGACACTGCAGGTGAGTTTCTAACAAGTGTTACTTAAGAAAATCGAGAATACATTAATTATTTTTCTCAAGTCATACCGTCATTTTTATGATGAATATGAAGTATGAACATATATGTCTCATCTATGAGGTTGCCTTCAGCCTAAGCAATTGCCTTGAGCCTCAGCTCTGTTGTAATTTATTACCTTAACGAGTGCCCTTGAATGTCTTCACTCAAAAAAGGCAGGGCATGTAACGTTGTGATTTTTCCTAATTGTATGTTTAAGTGTTTGATTAATAATGCAAGAGGAAATTAAATTTAAATTTAATATATATATATATATATATATATATATATATATATATATATATATATAAGAATTAATAAATATATTGTTTTGTTATGTGTTATAGTGTTGTTGATAATTTTTCATGTATGGTTGGGCTTAGAGGGTAAGGTTGTTGTTGGGACTTTGAGATGAGTTCCTTGAGTTGTAGAAAAACAAAAAAATAAGAGAATGGGGTGTCTTTAGAGGAAAATAGGTGTTAATAGTAAAATTTCAAATTTATCCCAATCTTAAACGTGCCAAGCTTCATGTTTCTTCCATTTCCTTCATTCTTCCTCCTTCCTCCCGAAGCCTCTCTTTCCCTTGAATGGAAGTTTGATTCCTACATCATTTTGAAGCTTGATTTCTTCTTCTCTAGAGCCTCCTTAATTGATTTCAAGTTGGTAAGTTCAATTTCTCCCTATTCTTGATCTCTTAGTATCTTTCTCATCTCCTCTCAAGAACATGAGAAATGGGTCTTGGTTAAATTTTAAGAGATGAGAGAAATCTTGATTTGGAGCTTACTTTGATGTTGATTTAGGTTCCTCCTAGTAGATTCTATTGCACAAATTGGGGAAGGATCACTCAAGAACCCCAAAGTTCTCCTCCCTAGCTTTTTCTTCAAGGTTTTGAGTCAAGAATTTTGGATAAGGGAAACTTTAAATTTGTTTGAATGATTTGGTGGTGTTTTATGTTTGGATTGATGATGTAATTGATGTTTGTTGATGTCTATTTGTTTGGGTAAGCCATTTTATAAGGTTGGGATGATTGGGTATGCCATTGATGGCCATGGAGCTTGCAAAATTTGTAAACCCATTTTCGCCAGGCCCAGCCGAAATTTTGGTGCAGCTGGGTCGGAATGTGTCAAAATAGAGAAATAAACAAATTCAAGGGAGTTTCCGGCCTAGCCGAAATTTGGTGCAGTTGGGCTGAAATTTTGACAGTAGCTTCAAGGGAGTTTCGGCCCAGCCGAAACTCGGTGCAGTTAGGCCGAAATGTGACAGAGGAGAAATAAACAAATTCAAGGGAGTTTCGGCCCAGCCAAAACTTGGTGCAGCTGGGCTGAAATGTGGCAGAGGAGAAATAAACAAATCCAGGGGAGTTCCGGCTGGGCCGCGATCTTAGCCGGCTGGGCTAGAATTTAATTTTAAAAAAAATATCTCTTAAAATATTTTCCTTTTGATTATTTAAATGATTGTAAATATTTAAACAAATGATGTATGAATTATTAATGAAATTGAATTATTTCTATGGTATGGGTATGATGAAGATGTGCACAAAAGTTCTAGAACTATGTTAGGAAATTCACATTTTGTTCAAGTTGATGTTGTGTTGTGAGTAAGGATTCAGGGTGTGAGAATGCCTTACTTGAGCTTATTGAACTACTGGATGGGTTCATAAGCATGATTTGAGAAAAATGGTGAATTTATAACATAGAGGGGACTTGTGGCAATCAAAGTTGTTTGGCTTGTCACATGACATTGCATATGGGTAGGCACGTAAGTTGAGGGTGCTAGGTGGGCTCTCAACCTAGTGCCGAAGGTTTTCGTGGTGGCTAACGGTGGGCCTATAGAATAGTCAAGTGGGCGAATTCCTATAGATGTAAGGTTTTGCAACCTTACAGAGGTAAGTCAATTCCCATACTTGTCTATATTCGTTTAAAATCACACTTCCTCCACAGGGTAGCTCAAGGGACTCCCTGAATCGTCAGAGAGTTGGACCATGGTAGGGGATGAGGCCTATGAGAACTGTCCAAAAGTTGTAGAAATCTTCATGGAGTCGAGTCAGCACGACGTTACATAATGAAATAGTATATATGATTGATGTATGTATTGTTGTATAATGTTAGCCAAATTCTTAGTGTTGATTGATTCTAATTTTCCTTTAATTAAATCCTATCCTTCTCTTATACCTTTGTATATCTATGTTTCTTTTATAAATAAGCTTACCCTTGCATTTTGTGTTTGTGTTTGTATTGTATGACTGCAACGATCGTGTGGTTGGCACGTGAGCAGATAATGATGATGCTGCAGGTTCTCATGCCGCTCGAGACTGAAGCGGATGTAGATGTTGCAGATGCGATGAGATCCCACTTTTGATCTGTTCTCATATATATGTATATAGTATGGGACCAACTTAGGACATAGCTATAAATACTTACGTTTTGATGTGTTATTCTCTAAAAGAGGACCATTTTGGTATTGCATACTCTTTTACATCTATGTTTTTGTAAAGCCATAAGGCTAGACATCTTTATTTTATGATGTTGTATATTATGTAGTGGATTATATGTATATACGTGTTAAGCGCGAAATTTTTTTTTAGGAAATTTTATATAACTATAATAGATTTGTAAATGCATTAGTATAACAAATTTGTAACGAAGATGGGTAGTTACATGGCCTCTTTAGTTTTGGGGGAGAGTGGCGTTGTTAGCACCTTGGTAGGGATTGGGTAAAAGATTAACACAACGTTCGGTTGAGAGAAAAGTAGACCGCTGAAACTGAAATGGACATGAAAAACAATGAAAGTGAAAATGGTGTTCGGTCGAGGTGAAACATGTGTGAAAGTATGCACTTTCATATGGGATCCATAGGTGCAACTTTCACTTAAAAAATGAGGTGAAAGTATATGAAAGCGGCTATGTTTTTAACGTTGTAAATTTGCCTGTGAAAAACCTCGTGAGCCTCGTGTTATACAGTCCGTGAGAGACCATGTGCATATGTTTGCAAATCGTGTGCCCATCTTGAACGCGTAAAGCTGGATTGTTTGTTTTTAAGCTTGCATTGTTTGCAATGGTGATGAACCACAGATCTGCACTGAAGAAAAGAAAAATCAATTATGATGTAAGCATTATGCTAAGCATGGCTGATTATGTATGTAAGCATAATTGATTATGCTCACAACATAATTAATATAGGGGGGTTGTTAACGATTTTAGTTGCTAACGTTAGCAAATTAAAAAACGAGCAGTTTTTTTTTTCCAGGATTGGGGATAAAATTGACATTTTATAAATACTTAATTTTAATTTTTTTTATTTTATATCTACTTAATCATTTTAATTTAAATCTTTCATTTTTTTCAAGCATCTTTCACTTAAAACAAATAACTTCACTTTTCACTCTCTTTCATCTATTTTCATTTCTCACACTTTCATTCATTTTCATTCCTCTTAATCAAACATAGCTTAAGCCTTTGAAAGTTTCATTCCACTCTTACATAATTTAGAGGAATAATGGGATTCAAACCTTTAAAATCTTTTATGAACTTTATATCTTAAAATAGTTGTTAAATATAACCCGACAAACAGGCCAATATGTTATATTTCAAGCTTTGGTTCATTTTTGTCGTATCCCAAGACTAGTTGCAGTTACATGCATGTTAGTTCATCACCTTGTTGTTATACTTATTAATTTTCCTTTCTGTAGTCATTTTGTTTGATTAAGAGACGAGGGAAGAGAAAATAACTATTTTTTGTTTGGTTCATAAAGGGAGAATTTTAAATTAATTTGCTTTCATATTTTTATATAATTTTGGATCTCAAAACAGAGGATATTTTAGTCAATACATTTGAAATGTTTTAAATCTTCTCTTTTCCAAATATTTTAATATTAGATTGGAGGTGAACAAAAATTGAATGGGCATAGATTTTGCTCTCCTTTTCTCCATTCTTAAGAATTGTAGCAAACAACAAACTCTATAAAAATCTCTCTTCTACATTTTCCTCGTATAAGTATTTTGAAAGTTGAAATAGAAAAAAGTTCATATTTGTATAATTTTTCACCGGTAGAATATTTTATTTGCATTTGGCCCATTATTATATGCGATTAATTTATATTTCATGTGGAAATCACGTAAATACATTAAGGTCCTAAAGTAAGAGTGTTTCAAACTAGTAGTAGGCCTTTGACTCACATTTAGAGACTCAGGTAAAAATGTGTGATTCAAACATTTCAGTAATTCATATATGGGTTAACTAAGTTTTTAGTCCCTAAACTTTTTCAAAATTTTGTTTTTAGTCTCCAAACTTTAGTTTGACTGGTCAAGATCTCTAAACTTTTTAAAAATTCGGTTTTTAGTCCCTAAACTTTAGTTTGACTGGTCAAGGTCCCTAAACTTTTTAAAAATTTGGTTTTTAGTCCCCAAACTTTTTAAAAATTCAATTTTTAGTCCCTGAAATCTCATTAATTCAGGGACTAAAAACTGAATTTTAAAAAAGTTTGGGAACTAAAAACCGAATTTTTAAAAAGTTTAGGGACTTTGACTGGTCAAAATTTTGTTCAAGGACTAAAAATCGAATTTTTAAAAAGTATAGGGACCTTGACCAGTCAAACTAAAGTTTAGGGACTAAAAATCAAATTTTAAAAAGGTTTAGAGACTAAAAACTTAATTAACCCTGTATTCTCAAAACTTATTCGAATGAAATGCAAGCTCTGTTTTAGTGCAAATAAGACAACCGAAGTTAATCAGATTCTTAAGCCTTTAAGAAAGAAAATGGTGTAGACATTTTCTACATCTGTTTACTATTTAGTTTTGTTGTGTTTTTACTCTTGTCAAGAAAGTGGCTTGGCAAAAATTTTAATGATAAAATTTGGAGAATACAATGAGTTTGAAAAATTTAATGATCCAAAACCACAAGTTATTTACACATGTTTGTAATAAAATATTACTTAATTTCAATCAGTGACTAAATAAAACATTCATTAATTATTATGAAAGGTTGACATTGTCTCAAGTAAGACATCTGTTTTTTTAATACATAAATAGTAATTAGAGCATACAGACCATAGAACAGAAGAACAAACATTTGAATAAAAGTTAAACATCCAACTTAAACTTGAACCTAAAGAAAACATTCATTAATCATTAGCTTTCTAAGAAGATTGACTAACTTCTAACATCTAATCCTCCCTTCCATAGGCTTTATCCGAAAAAAACTTACTTTGTGACACCTAATCCTCCGATTCCACCTCTGATTCCTCCTCTACCTTTTCCTTTGCCTCCTCTGCACCCTCTAATTTCCCCTCTTTTGATTCCTCAGATTCCTCCCCCACTTTCCTATTCATTATTTCCCTGAAAGCCTCAGCAAAATCCTGATGATCTACCTCCTCTGGATCCACCACCATCCTATCACTCATAAATTCCTTGTATGCCTCATCCCACTCCTTACGATCTTCCTCGGACCCGGAAATTAGTGGCTTTTCAGGTTCTCTTGAACAAATATCACATTTCCAGGGATACATTAATATGCAGCAGCTGAAATGGGATAGATAACATTATTCAGAATGACAAAATAATTATGCCAAAAAAATCAAAGGCACTTAAAGAAAGAATATAAGTAGAAAAAAGAGAATGATCAGTGCATTGCAACCAAAGCAAGTAACCATTCCTACGGGAGCACCAGTTTTACTGCATACATCACACTACAAGAAATAGGGGAAAATGACAAAAAGAAGAAAATTAATTTCATAGTGCAACAAAAAAAACTAATAAAAATGATAAATAAATAAATAGCAACCGGAGGTCAGAAATGGACCCACAGAAGCAAAAGTGTACTTTTATATACTATTTTTTTTACCGTCGGTAATGGTTCCTCCATTGTGGGACTTTTTTTATAAAATTGCCACACTTTGCCTTCATTGATTGTGAGAATGCCACGCTTTTGTTTTTATATATCAAAATGCCACACTTGTAAAATGCAATGGGAAATCGGTTGCAGGGAACCCGATTTCCTTGTTATAATTTTTTTGCTTTTAAAAAAGTTGCTGCGAGAAATCGGTTGTTCAAAAATCGATTTCTCAACAGTTTTTATTTTTAAATTCGAATTTTCATTTTGTGTTTTTTTAATAATTTTTCATTAATATTTGTTAAAAATTATTCTAATGAATAATAATTACTTTTCTATATTTTTTTTTAAATTCAATTGTTAAATTGGAGTGAAATAGAATTTTGAAGGTGTTTAATAATAATGAGTTTTTTAAATTACTTTTCTATAATTAAAGTTTTTGTGGCTTTTTATTATGAATGAGTTTTTTTTTAATAATAATGCATTGTCGTACTTTCCATGTATATGAATCTAATTGTATAACTTTGGCGACTTTAATCGGTAAAAAAAACTTGAAAATTGTGCCTGAAAATTGAAAAAAAAAAAACCTTTTCGCACTTTAACAATTTGTTGAGGGTTAGTTATTGCTTTATTTTGCTTATGAATATTAGGTTATTTGGTACGAACAATAGTTCATTTGCATTGTATTCATGTTGGTGAATGTAACAATACAACTTTGACGACTTGAATTGGTTAAAAAAAGCTTGAAAATCGTGCCTAAAAACTGAGAAAAAATGAATTTTTGCACTTTAACACTTTCTTGAGTATCACTTTTTGTATTCTTTTACTTATGAATATGAAGTTACTTGGTACGAACAATAGTTCATTCGCTTTGTTTTCATGTTGGTGAATGCAATGGTACAACTTTCGCAACTTGAATCGATAAAAAAAAACTTCAAAATCGTGCCCAGAAACTTAAAAAAAAAATCAATTTTTGCATTTTAAGAGTTTTCTGATGATCAACTTTTGCATTCTTTTGCTTAGGAATATGAACTTATTTGGTATGAACAGTAATTCATTCACATTGTTTTCATGTTGGTGAATGCAACGGTACAACTTTCATGACTTGAATTGGTTTAGAAAAGGTTGAAATTCGTGTCTAGAAATTGTAAAATTTACTTTTTGCACTTAGTAAACTTTTAGATTTAGCAATGAACAATTTTATTGTTGAACAAGAAAAAGAAGATTATACATGAAGTTCCAAAAAACAAACACAATCTGGGAGGATGTTGCTCAAACATATTGTTGGAGCATTATTTGTCAAAAGATATTAAAATGCGAAACACACACATTAATAGTTTGCCTAATCTTAAAATCGAAAAACATACGTTAATAGATGTCCTAAAAGGGAAACACATACATTATTATTGTAGTTATTACAATCACATATGCAATATTTAATGGCCCTTGTGCCCACCAGTTCCACACCTTGGAGCTTGCCTGTTTCGTCTTGAATTTCGACGTATTCGTGGATGTTGTTGTAGTTCAACTTGCACCTCATGAACAACAGGTTGATTGTCTTGCATTACTTCGTTCAGATTTTCATTTAAATTTGTTTGAGTTGTTGGTTGGTAATTTATAAAATTGTCAACAACGGGTGTAGAACAACTTCCAGCACCAACTTGGTCAAAAGATGCAAACGAAGGACTGGAGATACTCTGCATGTAAGCATAAGCTGATTCTGGCGTTCTAAGGTCAGTACCCATGAGGTTACTCATGAACTCATCTCCGCTAGCTCCAAAAGTGTGAGGACTATACCCAAGATGTTGTTGAGGTTGAGGTTGTGGATTTTGTAATGGAGTGAATTGAAATGAATGGGAAGGTGGATCCAGGTCTTCATGTTGTAAGTTTTCATCAACTGGTGGGCTTTGTGGGAGAGGTACACTGGGCTGGCTTGAACATTGTTGTGTTGGCATTTGTGGAGTTGCATGAGATGTCTCACCAACGCATAGGTTACGTGAAACTCGTATTTGTTGCATTTGTCGATGGAGTGATAGGAAAATCTTTGAATTTGCACGAGACCATTCCATGTATTCTTGGATTTGCTCAAGACGTCCTTGAATTGGTTGGCCAACTAGCACGCAGTTTCGTCGTTCCTTCCAAATTGCAATCCAATGTGCGTGCTCCTCCCGCCAGTTTGTGTCGATGTGTCTTCTCATGTCAGTTTGATGCAGTTTATCAAGATTATGCAGTGGGTTTGGTATATCTTGCCATAGTCCAAATTGTAGTTTGACTCTGTCGATTTGGTGCCATACTACAACTGCAAATGAAGTTAAAACGACACAAGCACTCCACAATTGGGAATCCTTGTATGCATGTCTTGGCAAAAATGACTCAAACCCTCTATATGGCATCCACAAGAACTGCAAAAAATTAATTAGGTTAGTATTTTCAATAATAGTGTAGCTGGTGTTTAAATAATTAATATAACAAGTTAATATAACAATCGTAATTAATATAACTAGTTAATATAACCTCACCTCATCATTATTCATGATATCAAATCGTAATCTATAGCCTATGACATCACCACGAGGGATTCCAGTAAAACGTAGTCCTTTGCCACTCCATCTGTTTAAAAAAAAATAGTTCCAAAAAAATGATCCAATGCTTTTCGTTAAATGTGAAATAACACTCCCCTTGTTAAAATATTTATTTACCTAATTGCAAGTGGATATGATAGTTTGATGCAGTTTGATGCAGTTTATCAAGATTATGCAGTGGGTTTGGTATATCTTGCCATAGTCCAAATTGTAGTTTGACTCTGTCGATTTGGTGCCATACTACAACTGCAAATGAAGTTAAAACGACACAAGCACTCCACAATTGGGAATCCTTATATGCATGTCTTGGCAAAAATGACTCAAACCCTCTATATGGCATCCACAAGAACTGCAAAAAATTAATTAGGTTAGTATTTTCAATAATAGTGTAACTGGTGTTTAAATAATTAATATAACAAGTTAATATAACAATCGTAATTAATATAACTAGTTAATATAACCTCACCTCATCATTATTCATGATATCAAATCGTAATCTATAGCCTATGACATCACCACGAGGGATTCCAGTAAAACGTAGTCCTTTGCCACTCCATCTGTTTAAAAAAAAATAGTTCCAAAAAAATGATCCAATGCTTTTCGTTAAATGTGAAATAACACTCCCCTTGTTAAAATATTTATTTACCTAATTGCAAGTGGATATGATAGTTGACGCTCAACCTTTGGTTGAATGAAGGGCATGCGATACCATGCCCAAGATTGCAACAACAATGCGCATCCACCCATTTTTTTTTATTTTGGATAAATTGCTCTACACATTTCTCTATACAAATGTGCTAAACAAGCAGAACCCCAACTATAGTGTCTAGCATGTTCCAAATCAACCAACAAAGTAGATACATTAGGTGAACTCTATTACCTGACTTGTCGGGCATCAATACCCTGCCAATGAGACCTAGAATGTATGCTCTACAGTGGGCTTCTAATTGGTGTTGCATTGGTTCTCCTGGCAGAGGCAACATGTTTTCTCTTAACCATTTAAGTTTTAGAGTTAAGCCGATAAGTGCATCCCCTTTTGGAGGAAGCATACCCAAATATTCTGAGCACATTTCTTCCCAATCAAAGTAAGTTAGGCCAGTAATTGCTTTTCCATTGACTCGTAAACCAATTTGGAGAGCAACATCTTCCAAAGTTATTGTGCATTCTCCAATTGGTAGATGAAATGTGTGTGATTTGGGTCTCCACCTCTCAACCAAAGCTGTAACCAAAGTGTCATCGATGTTGAAATGTCTAATTTTTGTGGCTTCAGCAAATCCAGCCTTAGCCAACAATGATTCAATTCTATGATCTGGAGCTGGCATCGAATGATAATATGATTGAATAATATCATCATTTGTTATCTGCAAAATCAAAACCCACATTAAGATATTAGATACAAGATTTTCACAAATGCATTGAAGAATAATGTAAAAAATATTTAACAAGGCTTACTGTATTAGATACTTGACTAGATCTATGAAGATGTTGTTTCCAAAGCAAAGGTGCATTTTGGTGTTCCATGGTTGTTAAATGTTAATAAGGTAATGTAAATGTCAAAGAAGGATATATGATAACGAAATGAACTCCGTTTGTGTATGTATTTAGGATCATTTCATGCGTTGTATATATAGTGAAAAAAAAATGGATGAGAGCTGTAATGTCGTGATTTTTTTTCAATTGTATGATCAAGTGTTTGATTGATAATACAAGAGGAAATTAAATTTAAAGCTATAATATGTATAAAAGAATTAATAAATAGATTGTTTTGTTATGTGCTATAATGTTGTTGATAATATTTCATGTACGGTCGGGCTTAGAAGGTAAGGTTGTTGTTAGGAATTTTACGTAAATTTCGTAAGCTGTAGAAAAGAAAAAAATAAGAAAAGGGGGTGCTTTTAGAGGAAATAGGGGTGTTACTAGCAAAATTTCATGCAAATCTCTTAATTTGAACGTGTCAAGCTTCCTATTTCTTCAAATTCCTTCATTCTTATCTTTCTTCCTCTCTAAGCTCTTTCTTTTCCGTAAATGGAAGTTTGATTCCTACCTCAACTTGAAGTTTGATTTCTTCTTCCCTAGAGATTTCTTAGTTGATGTTAAGTTGGTAAGTCCAGTTCCTTCCTATTCTTGATTTCTAAGTATCTTTCTCATCTCCTCCCAAGAACATGAGAAATGGGTCTTGGTTAAATTTTAAGAGATGAGAGAAATCTTGATTTTTGAGTTTACTTTGATGTTGATTTAGGTGTCTCCTAGTTGATTCTGTAACAAAACTTGAGGACACAGATCACTCAAGAAATCCAAAGTTCTCCTCTCTAGTTTTCTTCACGGTTTGAGTCAAGAAGTTTAGGTAAGGGAAGCTTTAAACTTGTTTGACTGATTTGGTGGTGTTTGGTACTTGTGTTCTTGATGAGTTGATAGAAATTGTGATTTAATTTGAAGTTAATATAATATCATGATGTGTTGTTTTGATTTGAAATGGTCTTGCAAGTGTTGTGAATTGTCCCTAAACCTTTGAGGCATGTTTTTGGATGCTTGGGATCCTTTGGGAAGCCCTGGATTCTGCAGAAATTCTTGTTTTGATGTTCTGTTAGTAGAAAATTTTGTGAGAGTCCGATTCTGCAGAACCAGCGTCCAATGACCCACTCAGCCAACCAGCGTCCAATGACCCACTCAGCCACCCAGCGTCCAGTGACCCACCCAGCGTCCAGTGACCAGCGTCCAGTCAACTCTGGTCAACTCTGGTGCTTTTGTTCAGCTTTGAGTCCAGGACCCAGTTTTGTTATGAATATGATATATATTCATTTTTCTTATATAAATGATTATTTTAAATGTGCGATTGACATTCTTTGAGATGTGTAATATAATTGTGAGTGTAGATTTGAAATATTGAATGAGAATATTGGATATGCCACCACTTTGGTTCTAGAACTATGTTAGGAAATTCACCCTTAGTTAAATTTAGTGTTGTGTTGTGAGTAAGGATTCGAGGTGTGAGAATGCCTTACTTATGTTTACTGAACTGCTAGATTGGGTTCATAAGTGTGATTTAAGAAAAATGGTGAATTTATAACATAGAGGGAACATGTGGCGAGCAGAGTTGTTTGGTTTGTGCATAAGATTGCATGCGGGTAGGCACGTAAGTTGAGGGTGCTAGGTGGGCTCTCAACCTAGTGCTGGAGGATTTCGTGGTGGCCAATGGTGGGCATATATAATAGACAAGTGGGCGAATTCCTAAAGATGGAAGGTTTTGCAAACCTGACAGAGGTAAGCCAATACCAACACTTGTCTATATTGGATTAAATTCACACTTCCTCCACATGGTGGCTCAAGGGACTCCCTGAATGGTCTAAGAAGAGACTAATGGTAGGGGATGAGGCCTATGGGGACCGCCCGAAATTTGTTGAAATCTCCATGGAGTCGAGTCAGCATAATATTGCATGATGATATTGATGTATGGAGTGACATATGAAATGAACTGAATGTTTAGTGTGAATGATGTTGATTGAAATTTTGTGTATAATCTATCATTCTTTTTATAAGAAGCTTACCCTTGCAATTTGTGTTTGTATTGTATTACTGCAATGATCGTGTATTGACACGGGAGCAGGTAATAGTGATGGCGCAGGCTCTCATGATAGTCAAGGTTGAAGATTGGACGATCCTTTTGTTCCTTTGGATTGGATGATCTAAAGATTGGACGATCCTCCTGTTCTGCTGATTATGTTCTAGTATATATGTACATAGTATGGGGACCAGCTTAGGAAATATGTATAAATATTTAGGTTGCTATGAATGTCCTTTAAAAGAAGACTATATTGGTATTGTATGTATGTATATATACATAAGTTTTGTAAAGCCAGACTTAACACTTTTATGATGTGATGATGTACGTTATCAGTAGGAAAGTAGGTACATATAATATGTGTTAAATGAGAAAAAAATTTCTTTAAAATTTCATATGATAATATTTAATAAATGTTTTAGTATAACAAATCTGTAACGAAGATGGGTCGTTACAAGAGCCACTGCTTTTTTCAACCACAAAAAATAAACCTTTGCAGGACTAGTGCTACGTGAACAATTATTCACAGTGAATTGGTCCAATAATGTGTTAAATGAAAATTTTAATCATATTGATTAAGGTTAATGTTAATGTTTTTATTAATTACGTGTCGAAAAATCCTGCAAAATTGTTTTTCTTTTGAATGCATAAAAGGCAAATTTAGCATTGATTAATCTAGAACATTAATCAAATAGACAATACATTGATAACTAGTATAATTAAAATTAATTTACGATAGATTCATTGATGATAATAATAAATAGGAACACAAACAAACTTGGAACATAAATATTGGTGTCATTTCTCATAGGTGACACTTCAATACAACATCTACATAAAGTCATTCAAACCATGCATTGACGGGTTTGCATATTGCAAACCAATTGTTCTAGTTGATGGAACTTGGTTGTACGGGAAATATGTCGGGACTCTATTGGTGGCTATGGCTCAAGACGGGAACAACCACATATTACCGATAGTCTTTGCCATCGTTGAAGGTGAGACAATGGATGCTTGGTTCTTCTTTCTAAAAAATTTACGAACACACGTCACACCCCAAAGTGGACTCTGTTTGATCTCAGATAGGCACAAAGCTATCAAAAGTGCTTACAATCGAGAAGACAGTGCATGTGTTTTGCATTAGACACATCGCACAAAATTTCATGAGAAAATACAAGAAAGCTGATCTACGCAAATGTGTTGTCAAAATGGGTAGGTAACAAATACATGTAAATTACATTTTTTTCTTGCATTGGCTAATGTTGACAAATAAGACATTATACATTGTCCAACTCCTGAGGATATGCATTGACAAAAAGCATGTTCCACCGCTATTACAACGATCTCCGGTGCAATAATGCAGAAGCTGCCAATTGGATTGACAGCATACCAAGGAACAATCAAGCGTTTGACGGAGGTCGATGATGGGGACACATGACAACAAACCTTGCAGAGTCCATCAATTCAGTACTTAAGGGCACACGAAATTTGCCAATAACATTGTTGGTCAAAGAAACGTATTTCAAGTTACTCAACCTATTTGCTAGGCGAGGAAGGGAAGCTCATGCAATGTTGTTAGCCGGTCACCATTATGGAGAAATTGTCAAAAAGGCCATGGATGATGCATTTGCAAAATCTACCTCTCACCGAGTCGAAACATTTGACTGGCATAATCAATCATTCGTTGTGTCCAAAACATTAAACCCACACGAGGGGGGACGACCACAAAAAGATTCAGGGTTTTCTTGCAAGCACAAAGGTGTGACTGTGGTAAATTTCAGGCAATACACATGCCTTGTTCGCATGTCATAGCTGCATGTGCACATGTTCACGTCAGCCACATGTGATACATAGCTCTGCAGTACAAGTTGGAAAATGTTTTCAAGGTGTACAATGGTTCGTTCAGCTTACTACCCGACGAAGAAGATTGGTCAGAATATGATGAAGAAGAATGGTGTCCTGATCCAAAAATGCGAAGAAATTCCAAAGGTCGCCCAAAATCAATTCGCATACACACTGAGATGGACCTAAGAGAAAAGGGCCAACCAAAAAGATGTGGTCATTGTCGAACTGTTGGACATTCCAAAAAAAAATTGCCCGCAACTTCTACAACAATAATTTCTTTTTTAATGTAATTTGTGTTTCGATAATTAAGCAATATATAAAAAAAATCATGTATTTATTTTTTCGTCATCTGTATTTTTTAAATAATTCAATAAAAAATTAAAAAAAAACTATGTATTTTTAAATAACCATTTTTAACGTCAATTGAAAAAATAAAAGAAATTATTAATTAAATATTAATTATTATTCATTAGAATAATTTTTTAACTAATGTTAAAAAACCACAAAATGAAAAATAAAAAATTAAAAAATAAAACCTGTTTAGAAATCGGTAAAAATCCTATGTATTTTTAAATAATCATTTTTAACATCAATTTAAAAATATAAAAGAAATTATTAATTATTATTTATTAAAATAATTTTTTAACAAATATTAAAAAAAGATAAAATGAAAATTCGAATTTAAAAAAAAAAAAGCTGTTGAGAAATCGATTTTTGAACATCCGATTTCTCAAAGCAACTTTTTTAAAAACAAGAAAAAATATAACATGGAAATCGGGTTGCCTGCAACCGATTTCCCATTGCATTTTAAAAGTATGGCACTTTGACATATAAAAACAAAAGTGTAGCATTCTCACAATTAATGAAGGCAAAGTGTGACAATTTTATAAAAAAGTCCCATTGTGGTTGTACGTGAAAACAAACAATTTCAGATAGTGTTACTGTTGTGGACAAGAAGAAAGATGGAGAGGCTTATACAATGTGAATGAAACAAATATTTTCGTTTGATGTTTATAGATATTATTCATATCAAATTAGTTTCATATAGACAACGTTTTGTGTGACGTTGAAAAAACATTTTTCTCATGATCCCATATGGTTTCGGTGAAAAAGTTGTGTTTTGCAAAGTGTTAAATTTTAGAAAAATTCTAAATATATATTTATTTTATCTTTTATTTTATTTTTACCTTATTTTTTTTATCTCCTTTTTTTTTACCACATTGTTTACCATATTTATTATTTTGTCTTCATTTTTTTTTCTTTTCTTTATATCTTTTCCTCTTTTCAATATTTTCTTTATTATCTTCCTTACTTTCTATTTATTTATCATATTTATGTTAAATACTAGTTATAAAACAAAAAGTGAAAGAACAACTTTTTATTACCTAATAAATTAAGATAAAAGTTCTCTAAAAAAAATTAAGAAAAACTCTTTTTATCGTACCACAATTACGGACATTTTTCTTGCGTGGTGAAAGAGGTAACTAATGTATTATTTTAATATTTTTGTTATAACATCTTTTATTATTAAATATTTTATATCAATCTTGATAGCAGAAAAACAAATTTAAATTATTTAAGGTCATCTCCAACGCGGATGCTTATAAAAATTATTTCAAGTTAAGAAATATTGCTTAACAAAATTTGCAATTAGAACACATAACTTGACATTGTTTATACAAGCATCGTGGCTTATATAAGCAACGATTTCTTAAAAATTTGTTAAGAATAAAAAATACTTTTATATTGATTTGAAGGAAAGAATTGTAGGACTCACAAATTAACTTAAATATTTATTTTAACAACCTTAGTAATTTAACCTTTTATATAATATAACTCGTTCTTGTCCGCTTCTTTGCTTTTTTACCCAACAACAATAATTTAATTTCATAATTATCGAAATGTGGAAGATTTTGAAATATTTCTCAAAATAAGATAAGCCGAGACTACAATTACAACTTTTAAAGTCACTAGCTTATTATTTTATATATGAAATCATTATTTCAAATATAAAAATAATCGTCAGGCATAAAAATATAAAAGTCGTAAGTTGTCATGTGACCTAAATTATTAAATTCTTAAATTTTTTTACTAAAGTCATGAGGATACCGCAACTTCTAAAAAACTTTTTTTAAAAATAAGTTCTCTCTGTTGCAGCTGAGAAGATTGGATTGACATAAATCCAGTAATCTTATGGACAAAATGGATCATTCTTGATGGTCTCAACTTTAGGTCTACACAAGCTACAATCATGGCACCATTCAAACCAAGTCTGCAACATGCACTCTTCACTTATTGATTAATGTAATTTGTGTTTCGATAATTAAGTAATATATAAAAAAAATCATTTATTTATTTTTTCGTCATCTATATTTTCACTTTAATTTGTCATTAAATAATTCAATAAAAATTTTAAAAAAACTATGTGTTTTTAAATAACCATTTTTAACGTCTATTGAAAAAATAAAAGAAATTATTGATTAAATATTAATTATTATTCATTAGAATAATTTTTTAACTAATGTTAAAAAACCACAAAATGAAAAATAAAAAATTAAAAAATAAAACCTGTTTAGAAATCTGTAAAAATCCTATGTATTTTTAAATAATCATTTTTAACATCAATTTAAAGATATAAAAGAAATTATTAATTATTATTTATTAAAATAATTTTTTAACAAATATTAAAAAAAGATAAAATGAAAATTCGAATTTAAAAAAAAAAAAGCGGTTGAGAAATCGATTTTTGAACAACCGATTTCTCAAAGCAACTTTTTTAAAAACAAGAAAAAATATAACAGGGAAATCGGGTTCCCTGCAACCGATTTCCCATTGCATTTTAAAAGTGTGGCACTTTAACATATAAAAACAAAAGTGTAACATTCTCACAATTAATGAAGGCAAAGTGTGGCAGTTTTATAAAAAAAGTCCCATTGTGGTTGTAGTGAAAACAAACAATTTCGGATAGTGTTACTGTTGTGGATAAGAAGAAAGATGGAGAGGCTTATACAATGTGAATGAAACAAATATTTTCGTTTGATGTTTATAGATATTATTCATATCAAATTAGTTTCGTATAGACAACGTTTTGTGTGACGTTGAAAAAACATTTTTCTCATGATCCCATATGGTTTCGGTGAAAAAGTTGTGTTTTGCAAAGTGTTAAATTTTAGAAAAATTCTAAATATATATTTATTTTAACTTTTATTTTATTTTTACCTTATTTTTTTATCTCTTTTTTTTTTACCACATTGTTTACCATATTTATTATTTTGTCTTCATTTTTTTTTTCTTTTCTTCATATCTTTTCCTCTTTTCAATATTTTCTTTATTATCTTCTTTACTTTCTCTTTATTTATCATATTTATGTTAAATACTAGTTATAAAACAAAAGTGAAAGAACAACTTTTTATTACCTAATAAATTAAGATAAAGTTCTCTAAAAAAAAAATTAAGAAAAACTCTTTTTATCGTACCACAATTACGGGCATTTTTCTTGCGTGGTGAAAGAGGTAACTAATGTATTATTTTAATATTTTTGTTATAACATCTTTTATTATTAAATATTTTATATCAATCTTGATAGCAGAAAAACAAATTCAAATTATTTAAGGTCATCTCCGACGCCTATGCTTATAAAAATTATTTCAAGTTAAGAAATGTTGATTAACAAAATTTGCAATTAGAACACATAACTTGACATTGTTTATACAAGCATCGTGGCTTATATAAGCAACGTTTCTTAAAAATTTGTTAAGAATAAAAAATAATTTTATATTGCTTTGAAGGAAGGAATTGTAGGACTCACAAATTAACTTAAATATTTATTTTAACAACCTTAGTAATTTAACCTTTTATATAATATAACTCGTTCTTGTCCGCTTCTTTGCTTTTTTAAATTTTTACCCAACAACAATAATTTAATTTCATAATTATCGAAATGTGGAAGATTTTGAAATATTTCTCAAAATAAGATAAGCCGAGACTACAATTACAACTTTTAAAGTCACCAGCTTATTATTTTATATATGAAATCATTATTTCAAATATAAAAATAATCGTCAGGCATAAAAATATAAAAGTCGTAAGTTGTCATGTGACCTAAATTATTAAATTCTTAAATTTTTTTACTAAAGTCATGAGGATACCGCAACTTCTAAAAAACTTTTTTTAAAAATAAGTTCTCTCTGTTGCAGCTGAGAAGATTGGATTGACATAAATCCAGTAATTTTATGGACAAAATGGATCATTCTTGATGGTCCCAACTTTAGGTCTACACAAGCTACAATCATGGCACCATTCAAACCAAGTCTGCAACATGCACTCTTCACTTGACGACTTCAAAACATGCATATTGAAAAAGGTCTGTAATTATGTATATAAGAAGAAAAAAACTGTAAATTGAAAGAACACTTGATATAATTTCTTCACATGACTACTTGTTAATTTCTTACAATATAAATGCACAGATTTTATGGATAAAATGGATTGTTCCTGATGGTCTCAGCTTTAGGTCCGCACAAGCTACAATCATGGCACCATTCAAACCAAGTCAAGTCTGCAACATGCACTCTTCACGTCTTCAAAACCTGTATATTGAAAGAATACTTGATATAATTTCTTCACATGACTGCTTGTTAATTTCTTACAATATATAGGAACAGATTGGTTTTGTAAATTCTTCCGGCCCAAATAGATTTCAAATGCTTCAAGACACTCATCATTCGGCATAGGAAGATCTCGATTCTATTAGCCACCATTCCAATTTTTATTTATTTTAAAATAAAAATTGAATTCATAAATAAAAAATTTTCTGGGTTGCTCCTAAAACAGCTCCAAAGAATCTGGACAGATTCTTCTACCAGATTCGATTTCCTTAATCATGAATTTAGTCTTAAAATACATTATTTCTAGCTTCATCTACTGTGAATCTGCTTAAGAAATATAGTGTGATCTCTGATATCAATTTGTTAACTTATTTAACAAAGTACTTGATTTCCATAATGCTATTGTGGAGTTTAATGAAACAAGGTGTTCGTTTGCCTGAGTATCCAACACTTCAATTAGGGAAGATTCTGAATAGAATCTCTTGGTTTCTAATTTCTTATTTCTTATAATTAAACAGTTGAACCTGCATATTGTATTTTGTCTAGAGAGGCCTTAAAAATTTGACCAACATAGTAGACTTCTACCTTATCTGAACTTGACATTCTATCAGACAGAAATTAGACTTCTACCTAAAGTTATGCCATGTTATTAAATACAAACAACAAAATGGTCTCATTCATCAAGAAACAAGCCATGTTTAAACTCACCAAAAGACATCGTGTCATTTAAAAATCTTCCACGATTGCACATAACAAAAACAAACGAGTTCATTGAGATAAATCAACATACGCTTCAATTGTGAACCCACCATCACAAACTCAACCCAAAGCAGATCAAAATAAGAATGGAAACACGAGGAATGGAGAAAATTACCTAAATGAGTTAATTCTCAATGTTGTCGGGGAGTGTCAGCAGACTCTCTGTGTACATACCACAATATTGTAGTCTACCATATAAGGAGCAGCGCTGTGGAAACTTGCGATGCTCAAGCAGTTCGCCATTGTCATCAAGTTTCACTAATGTTTTACGACTATTATGTCCCAAAATTTCACCATTTTTGGTGAAGCATATGGGGAGAAACACAAGGTCAAGAGGATCAACAGAGGCAGTCAAAACAAATAACTTGCTCCAAGATGAGTGCACTTTGTATTCCTTCATGATCCACATTTCAGCCAGTACATTGGTACTAGGAGTAGCCTTACTGAGACACAGACATCCTCCCATTACCCTCAGATGATGGGATGATGGAGCCGTAAAACTAGTTGGCAGTGAAATCTCTGATGAACTCCTTTCCTTCACATCAAATGCAAGGATAATTTTGCATTGTTTACACATAATTCTCCGTACATCAGTAGTATCACTGTCGTTAACCACCCAATGAAGAGCCCCGTTTACGAATGACCCATGTTCATGTTCATGCCCCTGATGTGTATACGGAACAGAACTCAAAGTGCAGCTCCATGAATTGTTCCTCAAGGAGAAACAATGGAACTGTGAGACTCTTGGGGATTGTGGAAATATTGCAGCCACTGCCACATAGTCATCAGTTGACGAGTCATACCCAAAGCCTCTTAGACAAAGTCCCCAGACCGAGAGTTTGCTAAACCGTTTATGGAAACCAGTTGAGGGATTCCATATGAGGAACTCAACTAAGTCGGACTTCAAGGGCTTAGAGGTTATGAGTAGAAGTCCCCTGCATGAACCCACAATTTCTATGGTTTCTCCAATTTTCCGATAGGGGGAGGGTGATGGATTTGGAACATTAATCACTACATTCGCTGAATCGTCTTCAAGTGATGCATCTATGTCTATGCATTTAGCTTCGGGATTGTCATAGAATTTGATAATAAGGTGGTGGGCGGGTGCAGCGGCTAGATCAAAATGAGATTTAGCAAATTCAGGATCTGAAATAAAGGAGCGCCAAGACTTGTTCACGCATTTCATACGCAATAGATGTTTCACCGGCAATGTTAACAGAATTTCTCTAATCAGCTCGTTAGGAAGGGTCTCAGCCAGAGTGAAAGTGTAATTGAGCTGCCTTACCATCTTCTTTGCTTCCATCAGAATAGACATGCAAGACTCTGCAATGGAGCCGCATAGACAGAGAAAAAATTTAACAAATGAAAACCAAAAGACATGGGAACCGAAACAAATCAGACGGGGGAATAGGGCGCAAAAAAAAACAAGAACGGTGAAAAAGAAACATGATATTGATTAGCATACGTTATCCAATATAAACATTCTCCGCACGGTGGAATTAACATGGAACAGAGAAACAAGAAACAGTGGAAAAAGGAACAAAGAGCAGTCATATTATCACATAACCATATAATTATCAATTATCATTCCACCCAGAGGCATAGGATATATATTAACTTATTAAGCTGCACTAATATCTGAAAACGGTAATAGGATATATATTAAGCTGCAGTATCAAGCTGCAGTAATAGCAAGTTAACAGTCATTAATCATCCAATCAAATATTAGAGCACTACACAACTGTACACAAACCACTATAATTAAGCCAAAGGGAGTTTGAACAACAAATTTAAAAAAGGCAAGCTCATAAGTAAGATGAATGTTGTATCCTGTCAGCATTATTGTAGTGCTTCACTATGCTCTGTAAAGAAAAACGGGTTATACTACAACTCAAGTCACCAAAAATGGTTTTCCAGCATTATGTGTGCTGAGTGAGCATTGGGTCTTAGTACATTGCTAGCTATAATTTAGTCTTAGTGCATGACAAATATGATTCATGACATAAGTCATTGGTAGGTAGAATACTGACAGCTAGACTTCCTAGTACGTTGTAATGCAATAGGCACCACAGAATTGATGGATAATCAGAAGAAAAAAACAAGAGCAAAAATTGGAATTCCTTGTATGAGTTTTATTGAATCCAAGGAATCAGTATAGAGATAGAGAAATCCGGTCACTAATTAAGTTACAAAATGTGTCCATGAGTATAACAAAATTTTACACAGATGGCAAGTGCAATAATATTAATGCTTGTAAATAGTAGCTGACAAATGAGTTATACAGTGAATTTTCTACAAATTCTAGCTCGATAGAAAAATACAGGGGAATAGAACCAAAACTAACTAGCCAATCTAATTCAAAATTGTCCAACAGATTTTAATTTGATTGGTTCATAGGTGCAATTATCCCAACACAATAGGTGCTTATACAGAGAGAGAAAATTTAACAAATGAAAACCAAAAGACATGGGAACCGAAACAAATCAAACGGTGGAATAGGGCACAGAAAAACAAGAACGTTGAAAAAGAAACATGAAATCGATTCTCCGCACGGTGGAAATAACATGGAACAGAGGAACAAGAAACAGTGGAAAAAGGCACAAAGGAGCAATCATATTACCAAGATCGAAGAACAAGAAGAAATTCCAAAAATGGAATTAACATGGAACAGAGAAGGGAGATTTGTAAGGGCGGGGGAAGGGAGATTTTGCTTTTTTTGAAATAACGGCTTTTTCAGTTTTTCTCACTTTTTTTTTTTTTTTTTTCACTTGAAGTCTTAGTTTTTAATTAGTTTTAAATTTTTTGCCTCAAATTTTCATTACTTATACTCTCAAATTAACATTTTTTATTTAAAGGTTACTCTTGTTTCTTAAATTTGAGCTATTTTATTTAAATTAGTTATACATTTTTTACAATTTTAATTTTTTTTTCTTTTGGTTTATGTTTTTTTAAATTTTTCTTGAATAAAAAAATATTTATATAATATATTAAGGCTTAATTGCAAATTTTACCATCCAACTTTCATTCGCGAATTTTATCACATAAGTTTTTTTTTGTAAATTTTGCCACCCAAATTTTTAAGTTCCGTGCATTTTACCACCGCTGATGTGTCCAAAAAAATTTAAAGAAAAAATAAAACGACGTCGTTTTGTTATCAATGTAACGGTAAAATGCGAAAAATTGAAAACTTGAGTGGTAAAATTTGCGAAATGATGAAAGTTCAATGGTAAAATTCGCAAAAAAAACTTTAATGATAAAATTCGCGAAAAAAAATTGTGTAATAAAATTCACAAATTGATGAAAGTTAAATAGTAAAATCTGTCATTAAGCCTAATAATAGAGGTATTCGCTACATAATATAATGCATAAAAAAATAAAAGATAAGGCAATTATCTTACCTACATAATAATAATAATATTTTATAACATTTTATTTATATTATTGTAAAAAATAAAATAAAATAAATGTATATGTCTTTTTTTTTTGTCAAATAAATGTATGTGTCTGCAATCTACATAAAACGTTACCAATTATACTAACCCAAATAAACAATAAGTTTTAACTGAAGTAGTAATTCGAAGTGTAAATGAGTTGAACTGAGCGGAACACTAGAAATTTGTGTTTGGCTTGCAAAATGATGGGTGTTTAAGCTTGACTCATTTATTTTAATGAGCGTAATTAAAAGCTTGGGTTTGGCTTTTCTTTTAAAAAAAAAAATTAAAGCTTGAGTTTGACTTGTTTAGCTTATTTATAACTTAAGGGTTAACTAAGTTTTTAGTTCCTAAACTTTTTCAAAATTTGATTTTTAGTCCCTAAACTTTAGTTTGGCTGATCAAGGTCCCTAAATTTTTTAAAAATTCGGTTTTAAGTCCCTTAACAAAATTTTGACCGGTCAAAGTTCATAAACTTTTTAAAAATTTGATTTTTAGTCCCTAAACTTTTTCAAAATTCAGTTTTTAGTCCCTGAATTAGATAATAATATTAGATAATTATTTTTTAGTCCATAAACTTTAGTTCAAACTTTAGTCCATAAACTTTAGTTTGATCGATTTAGTTCATAAACGATTTAGTTTGATCAAAATTCAGATTTTGTAATATTGAATACTAAATCGATAAAGTTAAAAGTTTATCGATTTAGTATTCAATAAAAACATTTTAATATTAGATAATAATCTACAAATAGAAATATGTGTTAAATATGTGGTATGATATTATGGAATTTATGTAATTTTAATTTTTCTATAATACATATATACGTGTGTGTATGTAAATGAGCTATTAATATCGAACTTGTAAAGCTTAGGCTTAAATTTGTTTAAAAACAAGTTTGATTGAACTTTTAACGAGTCGAACTTAAATAGTTCACGGGTAATTTAGCTCATTTACATCCCTAGTAGTAACTAATCGAAAATATCTTTTTGTGATAAGTTAGGATCACAAGATCAATTGCCTAGATGGAAGCGTGGATATGATTGGGAGAAAAGTAGTGTCTTAAAATTTGGACTAATTATTGACTTGGTCATAATTAGTGGGTTAATGGTTCAATCAATAAGTCACTTATTGAATTAATGGACTAGTGTATATTATTATTTTTTCTAAAATTTCATTATAAACATATTATATATAAAGTTTTATAATCATATTGTATATAAGGCTTAAATATGTTTTTGGTTCCTAATAAGTTTTTAAGTTTTTTTGTCTGGTTCTTAATAAAATAAAAATTTTGTTTTTGGTCCAACCATTAGGATGTCTTAGTTAAATGATGATATGGCTGCTAAAAATTCAAAAAACGTTTTGTAGTGATTTTCAAAATCGTCAGTATTTATTTAGAAGATTGTATTACAATTTCCGGTGGTTAAAAATCGCTAGAATAAAATTGATATTTATCGGAGAACGGCTAGAAATTGTCTTTTAAATTTTTAGCAGTCACGTCATTATTACTTAATTGAAACATCTTTTTTTTTCTTATACAGAAAGGTACTTATTGCATTTCATTCAAAATAAGAGAGGAGATACAAGATGGTAAATACTCAAACACTTGGGTGATAGCATAAAATCGTGGCGCTCTAGCTAATGTATGAGTGACAAGATTAGCTTGCCTCCTAACAAAACTCACCATAGAGTTTGGAAAACTAGAGGGGTATTGTTTACATTTTGACAAAATAAGATGAAACTTAGATGAACCGTTAGTTTGTCCCAAGAGGCTATCAACAACTAGGGGTGCTCAAATTAATTAGTTATGAAACTAGTTAATGATAATTATAACTAACTAGTTATAAAATATCTAGTTAGCTAAAACTAGTTATAAAAGTATAACTGTTTCATTGATTAAATTAAAATGTAGTTATTTGATTTATTTAACTAGTTAAAAATAGTTATAGTTATAGTTAATAACCAATTATAACTGGTTATAATATAATAAAAGTGAAATTGATACATCAAGGAATTCTTTACCCTTTTGACTACCAGTTTATGCAATTCTTTACCCCTCAACTCAAATTACAGGAATCTCCAAATTTTGGTTTCAAGATTTATTTTTAAAAAAGTTAAATGCAATTCGTGTCTACAAATTAATACAGTACATTGAAATATATGCGTGTGAAAATATGATTTTACTACAAATATTGAGAAATTAAGGCATATTTATAAGTCAATTTTAATTCCTATATATATATATATATATATATATATATATATATATATATATATTCTCTTATAAATATTTGTTAAGTCAATTTATCGCTCCTAATTGGTTAATTTAAATGCTTCTTTTAACCCCTTAAGTAAGGGAATTTAATTTCTCTATCATTCATATCAAGTATCAACAGGTCCCGGTGATTTTCCAAAAATAATCTATGTACTTAGAAACAATTATCATTTAAATATTGGTAGATGAATCCATTATTTTGAAGAAAAATACATTGCAGTCTTGCACCTTAATATTAGTTTTTTCTGTTTTTTATTTTATTTTTAATAACTTTTTGGTGAAGTTTTCAAGTTAATACATGTTTTTATTTCTGCTTTTATATATATTCTCATAGTAAGGATAATACTTTTTTTTTTAAGAGAAACTTATTAAACTGCAAAAGCAGAAATATTTACATCAAGAAATAAAAGTTAAAACTAGTAATAAAAGTTATAAAAGAGCATAGACATTTAGTATTTTTCCTATTTACATCACAAAGGCACATCCATCCCTTCAATAAATTTTCACCCGACCAAGGTGGGTTGCAATGATGATCTCATTAGCAATTACATCAGATTATTACAATTTTGCTAATCCAATTCCCAATACTCATGTGGTTATACAACTAGTTTAGGTTATATAACTAGTTTTAGATATAAGTGGTTATATAACCGGTTATATATTTATAATTATAACTAGTTTTTAAAAATAATAACTAGTTATGTCAAATCATAACTAGTTATCTAAAACTAGTTCTAGTTATAGTAACTATTTACAATTTAGTATTTAGTAGTTATAGTTATGGTTATTGGAATAACTAAATTATGAGCACCCCTATCAACAACAGTCTTACAGTCAAGTTCAATAACAATATTTTCCACTCCACTTTATGCTAACCATTTCAGTGCCTGCATAAGACCCCATGCTTCTGTTATTAGAAATAAAAAACATATTTAAATCTATATAATATATATTTTTTTGCTTCAAATCTATATATATATAACATTATGCGCATATAAATATTTTATATTTCTAATAATAATTTTTCAGTAATTTTTATTATTCTAGTGATATCAACTATCGAGACACGTGTACTTGCTATAGAATCATGGATATGATATATCGTTGTTGCATACAATTTTTGTACATATCTTTGGTATCTATCATTTTTTTTACATTAAACGAGATCGAAATGCATTAAATTTGTCCCGTGAATATATATATATATATATATATATATATATATATATATATATATATATATATCAATTTATTCCCGTGAAATATACATATCAATTTATTCCGTGTGAAAATTTGAGAGGAAAAAAAATTGAATATGTTTTCCATGGTTTAAAATATGACAATTTTTATTTTAATTTATATGAAATTTTAATTATTTATTATAATTCTTATATTTAATAAAATAATATAATTTATGTTGCTCATTAGAAATTAAAAATATAAATAACAAGAAATTAAAATTGCATCATTTTATTAAATATACAAATTAAAATCAAGGCTTAATTATTAATCTGGTTCCTTAATTATTTTAAAATATTCAATTAAGTTCCTCTATTTTTAAAAATTTCAATAAGATCTTTTATTTTTTAAAAATGTCTCAATATGATCCTTTTTGTCCAATTAAATTTGATATAGTTAGAATAGTGGTGCTTCAAACTGCCACTTTTTTAAAAAAATATTTTTAAAATTATATTTAACATTGTTTGGTTGGGGAAGTGCTTCTTCTTGGTTTGAACTGCCACTATAATTGAAAAAAAAAATCGTCAATTATTATTATTATTATATTATATATATTTATATATATTATATTAAAATTTGAGTTGAAAAAATTGGATATGTTTTCAATTTTTTTAAATATGACAAATTTCATTTTAATTTCTATAAAACTTTCATTTATTTATTTTTAATTATTACATTTAATAAATAATATAATTTTTTTGGTTATCATGTTATTGGTACGAAGTATCTACCGACTTTGTCGATGACTAATCTCCGTCGGGGAACCTGATTGGCCAGGTTTAGTGGGGTTCTTTCCTCCCAATCACGTTTTTTCCATCCACAAGACTCGAACCCGAGACCTTGCTTAAGGGGACCGAGCCCAACACCACTCGGATCAACGACTTGTTGGTATAAATAATATAATTTAAGTTGCTTATTAGAAATTAAAAGTATAAATAAAGAAATCATAAAAAAGTAAAGACAAAATAAAATTACGTCATTTCATTAAATATAAAAATTAAAAATAAATAAGATTTTATAAAAATTAAAAAAATATATGATATGATATTTTTCACTTTTCAGTATTAAAAACATTTAAACAAAAACCGTCCCGTGTTGTGTATAACAAAAATACAAACGAAATTCGTTACTCTCTCTCTGCGCTTGCTTCTGTGCCGACAAACAACACAACATTGAATGTTGTTACCTCAATCTGTTTGTTGAAGAGAGAGTAATTTACTCTTGGCACGGTGCTGTCTGAGAAAGGTACAAGTAAAGTAGCACAATTTGAAATGAACCTTCTCAACACCCAATCACTTTCACCCTCATTCTCAAAATGCCAACTTTCAAGCCTTTTTCTTCTCCTGACCCCGTTACACACATGTTTCATCTTCTGGGTATTTCTCCACTTCTCCAAGCACACTTCACATTGCTTGTCCCCAACAGTACATAGGTTTTTTGTCTATTAGACTTTTTACCTTTTGTTTCTCTTAAATTTTCCACTTTTCATTCCTTCATCCCGAAGATTGCGTAATTTTGTGACAAAGGCCAAAAGGGTTTCTGAATTGTGTGGTTGTGGTGGTTTTGGTTGTTGACTAGTTAAAGTCAAGTCCTTTATAAAGCATAGTGGTTAGTGAAGTTTCTTTCTGAGACTAGGGAAGGTTACCAATTTGTCTGCTAGTGTTGGACTTTGCTTCAGGGATTGGGAAGAGCAAATTATTCCACCTTTTTGGCTCTTTCTGCCTCTATTATTGATTTATTGCTATCATTTTGGAATTTGGATCAATCAGTTATACTATTTGGATAGAAGAAGATGAGGGGTGGGAGGAGGAGTATGATCAAGCTTCAGTTTAGCAAGATCTACTCATTTGCTTGTGGTAGAACAATCTTCAAGAGAGAACATTCAAGGATTGGGGGACATGGTCATTCCAGGGTGGTTTTCTGCAATGAACCAGATAGGTCTGAGGGAGGGGTTTTCAATTACGCTGATAATTCTGTTAGGTCCACAAAGTATACTGTTGCCACTTTCTTGCCTAAGTCACTGTTTGAGCAGTTTAGGAGGGTGGCCAATTTCTATTTCTTGGTTGCTGGCATCTTGGCCTTCACAAAGCTTACTCCTTATACTGCTGTCAGTGCTATCCTTCCTCTGTCTATCATCATTGGGGCAACTATGGTGAAAGAGGGTATTGAAGATTGGCGCAGGAAAAAGCAGGTACTAGATTTTGCAGACTGCTTTATCCTATTGAAATTTCGTTTTTTAAAGTCAATTTCTTCATCCCTGCAGCATGAGTGTGTGGATTCAAACTGAATTATATTGGTCTTCTCATCTTAACATTGGTTTGTGGCGGCCTATTTTGTTTGTATTTACTTGCATTTGCCGTTCAACTCAGTGTCTATGAAATCTATGGGACATATAGTATCCAATAGCTTGAAGAATGTCAATAATTTTTACTAAGATTATGCGAGTGTTTTATGAAGATTCTATTTGACAGTAGCTTTATTGAAATTGTGGAAAGAAATTGAAAGTCATTTTTCATGACTCATGACAGACAGTTCATGGAAGATTTTAGTTTTTGTGTTTAGATCATTAGTATGAGTTGTTTGAAAAAGGATGAAGTGCCATTACTAAGCTGTTTGCTCACGAATTCCAGAATTTGCTGAAAGAATTTCTCAGATTCCTAGATAGATCACTTTCTTGCTGGAGTGAAGAGTATTAATAGTTTGCTATATTGACAGTATGGTCAGACAAAAAATTCCAAAATAGTGTCTATTTAGTATTTATCTTAATTCTACTACAATATTTCCTATATTTTAAGTTCTGTGTGCTTTTGGTTAGATTTTCATTTTTTTTCCTGTGTAATGAAATGCATTTATGGAATTGAAATAATGGATCAACGGTTCTATCATCTATGTTTATTGAGAAAGAAATAAAAGCTAATGAGGGGGGGGGGGGGGGGGGGGGGGGAGGAGCAAGAAAAGGATAGGTGTCTATGGCACACTGTCAATTCAGGATATATATTTTAGCTAACAGAATACTTCTACAGGATATTGAGGTGAACAATAGAAGAGTTATCTTGCATAAAGGTGATGGCATTTTCGAATATACTGAATGGAAGAATCTGAGAGTAGGGAATATAGTGAAGATAATGAAGGATGAATTCTTCCCTGCTGACCTCCTACTGCTTTCCTCCAGTTATGAGGATGCAGTCTGCTATGTTGAGACCATGAACTTGGATGGTGAGACAAATTTGAAGTTAAAACAAGGGCTGGATGTAACTTCTTCCTTACAGGAGGACTTCAAATTCCGTGATTTTAGAGCTGTCATCAAATGTGAAGACCCAAATGCAAATTTGTATTCATTTGTTGGGAGCATGGAGTTTGGAGAGCAAAAATATCCTCTTTCTGCACAGCAACTTCTTCTGAGAGGCTCTAAACTTCGTAATACAGACTACGTGTTTGGAGCAGTCATCTTTACTGGTCATGACACAAAGGTTATTCAAAACTCCACTGATCCCCCTTCAAAAAGAAGCAAAATTGAGAAGAAGATGGATAAGATTATCTACTTCTTGTTTTGTGTTTTATTTCTAATTGCATTTGTTGGATCTATTCTCTTTGGCATTGCAACCAAAGGTGACCTCAACAATGGGTTAATGAAAAGATGGTATTTAAGACCAGATAGTTCCACAATTTTCTTTGATCCAAAAAGAGCAGCTGCAGCTGCTATATTTCATTCTTTAACAGCCTTGATGTTATACAACTTCTTCATTCCTATCTCCTTGTATTTCTCAATAGAGATTGTCAAAGTCCTTCAGAGCATCTTCATCAATCAAGATATCCACATGTACTATGAAGAAGCTGACAAACCAGCTCGTGCCCGTACTTCAAACTTGAATGAGGAACTTGGCCAAGTTGACACAATACTTTCTGATAAAACTGGAACTCTGACCTGCAACTCAATGGAGTTCATCAAATGTTCTGTTGCAGGGGTAGCTTATGGCCGCGGTGTGACAGAGGTTGAGCAAGTCATGGGTAGAAGTAATGGTTCACCTATTTTTCATGAGCATATTAATGGATTAGAATCAAAATCAAATGAAATCAGGGACTCTCCTGATAGACAAGAACCTATCAAAGGTTTTAACTTTACAGATGAAAGGATAATGAATGGAAACTGGGTTAATGAGCCTTATGCAGATGTTATACATAAATTTTTTCGCTTATTGGCAATTTGTCATACTGCCATACCAGAAGTGGATGAAGAAACAGGAAATGTCTCATATGAGGCTGAATCTCCAGATGAAGCAGCATTTGTGATTGCTGCAAGAGAAGTTGGTTTTAAATTCTACAAAAGAACTCAGACTTGTTTGTCAATATATGAGTTGGATCCAGTTTCTGGCAATGAAGTTGAAAGGTCAGCTATTTTTAATTGCTTTGTCTGTTTATTATCTTGAATCTTGATATTTTGACTGCTGCATTTTTCCTTGCTAATCTACTTACAAAATTTTAGGATTAATTCTCATTGAGAAAGGGACATGCAATTACCTAGTAACTTGTCATGTGATGCTAGTAGTTAATTTTCAATACAAAAATTTGGAAGTAGCAATTCTACATTCTGTTTCTGGTCTAATCAATAGCTTCAGAGGGATGTGGAGTCTGATACTGATACTTTTCAGTTCCTGGATTGGCCAACCTACTATAAGGAATGCTAGTAACACAGTCTCTAATATTCTCTTTCTGAAACAATCTTTCTTGTTGGTTGAAATTCATGTGGATCTTACTAAATGTGGGTGTTGTCTCCCATCGCGACACCATCTGTCGTGACTGAAATTGTGGTGGGAGACGACAGTGGGTTTCATTCCCCATTTTGTGGGTCCGATTCCTGAACTAGCGGGATCCTCATGAATATCAACCAAACCTATAAGATAAAAAGGTGTTGGAAAGAGTGTTAGAGTATGTGTTGCTACTACTATTCACCTACTATTCTAAAGTTGTGTATAGTGTTGGTGAATTTGTAACCTTGGCTTACAATTACATATGTGGATCCTGAAGTCCTTCCTCATATGGCACCTAGAGTCTAATTGATGCTTTATATTGGTTTAAAATATATAAACGGTGGAAAAAGTTTAGTGAAACTATGGTCAAAACAAATTTTTTTCTTCCTTTCTGCATGTTCATTTATTATTTGGTTATGATGTTTGAGATTAAGGATATTTGCAGCGACCGCCGCACCCTCCTACTCATCGAGGCCTGGTCCTTGCCCTGACGGCCGGGTATAGGTCGCGCGCTTTAGCGCCATCCATTTTCGGGGCTAGTTGATTCGGCAGGTGAGTTGTTACACACTCCTTAGCGGATTTCGACTTCCATGACCACCGTCCCGCTGTCTTAATCGACTAACACCCTTTGTGGGGTCTAGGTTAGCGCGCAGTTGGGCACCGTAACCCAGCTTTCGGTTCATCCCGCATCGCCAATTCTGCTTATCAAAAATGGCCCACTTGGAGCTCTCGATTTCGTGGCGTGGCTCAACAGAGCAGCCGCGCCGTCCTACCTATTTAAAATTTGAGAATAGGTCGAGGGCGTTGCGCCCCCAATGGCTCTAATCATTGGCTTTACTCGATAGAACTCTTCCGCGGGCTCCAATTATCCTGAGGGAAACTTCGGAGGGCTACTAGACGGTTTGATTAGTCTTTCGCCCCTATACCCAAATCAGACGAACAATTTGCACAACAGTATCGCTGCGGGCCTCCACCAGAGTTTCCTCTGGCTTCGCCCTGCTCAGGCATAGTTCACCATCTTTCAGGTCCCGACAGGTATGCTCTCACTCGAACCCTTCACAAAAGATCAGGGTCGGTCGGCAGTGCAACCCACAAGTGTGAGTTCAATGTGGGTGTGCGTGTGAGTGAAGAAGCTATGAAGCATGGAAACTCTGCCTACTTGAGTTCTTAGAGTGTCGGACACATTTTTGACATTGACACTTCTCTTACAAATATACAACTGGTGTTAGATACTTCTCACTAATTGTCCAATAAAAAAGAAATGTTGGCTTAAACACTTGACTTGAGTTTGTTGTATGCTTAGATACTTAAATTGACACTTCCATTTAAGGACACTAGTATTGTAAGATTTTTTTTTTTATTATTTTTTTTTTTTATGTTTAGAATAGTTGGCTTAAAATATAGTATATTACAAAAATAATGCCTCTCAAAACCTCATTATTCTTTTGAGGGCTGTTAATTGTTATCATAAAAAAATTTTAAAACTTAGCAAGTTTTCTGAGGCTTTGAATATTTAACTTATACACACTCACTAATATAACCAGATTAATTACCAAGTGTTTAACTTTCTTAGCTGAAAATGAGTGGGGTGTTTTATTGAGCGAAAATAACTGAATGCTTATCTTCCTAGTTAGGCCCCAAGTCCAAATTCTAAGATGGTATCAGAGCTATCCTAGATCCATTGTTGGGCCATCTACATTGCCGTGCTCTAGGCCGATAGCCTTGGGCATGAGGAGACTGTTGGAAATGGAAAGTCGCTTTAATTATGGTCACTCTTAGCCTACTTTAGTTGCTACATTTTTGGGGATTGCCTTAATCGTAGTCTCAAGGGTGGTGTTTAGTTCCACATCGACTACAAATATGGCTTAAATAAAATAAAGTATATAAGTGGAGGACAAACCTCACCTCTTGAGTTAGCTTTTGGGGTTGAGTCAAACCCAAGTCCAAGCTCTAAGATGATATCAGAGCTTATCCTAAATCCATTATTGGGCCACTTGCATTGTCATGCTCCAGGCCGATACCTTGGGCTTGAGGGGGAGTGTTGGAAAGCCTCCTTAATTGCGTTCACCCCTAGCCCGCTTTAATTGTGGCTTCTTTCTTTTGGGTTTGCCTTAATTATAGCCTCAACGGTGGTGTTTAGTCCCACATTGACTAGAGATATGGCTTAAATAAAACTTATAAAGATTGGGCAACCCTCACCTTACAAGCCGGTTTTGTAGAGTTGAGTTAGGCCATGAGTCCAAATTCTAAGATTCTTAATAAAATTTCTTAAATGATTCTCTACCTTTAAATTAACAAAAAAGGGCACTAGTTAATCAATAATAGAAAGTTTTTATTGGAAATCATGTTGGGGATACATTGAAGTCATGGTGGGAGTGCATTGATAACAATTCTTAATAAAAACTTTCCACTTTTCTTAAGAGCAAAATGAGAAGTTAGACCAAGGATAAACCAAATTCCAACTATAATATGGGATACTTCAAATCATGATTAGTAAAATTCCTAACTTACCTGTTACTCAGCTACAATTAGAAAATACGTTTCTAATTATCTTAGCACTTTTTAATAGTTTTTAATTACTTTCACAATTACTAAAAATTAGTCTTTATAAGCTACAGATGGGAGGATGTGACAACTAACACTTACATGATTACTTAAAAATACATTATTCCTAATTCAATTATTGTTTATAGCTATTTGTGTTTTTGAATTTACTTTCTTCATGTGAAGTAATGTTGACCGCATCAGATTAATTTCATTTAGCAGGACGTACAAGCTTCTTAATGTTTTAGAATTCAATAGCTCGAGGAAGCGAATGTCGGTGATAGTGAAAGATGAAGAAGGGAGAATTTTTCTACTCTGTAAAGGTGCTGACAGGTCTGTGATTAAATAATTTATAGCCTTCAATATTTTGGACTTCTTACCTGTGCATTTAACCTATTGACTTGCCTTAAGTCATATTTTCATGCAGTGTCATGTTTGAAAGGCTTGCCAAGAATGGGAGGAAGTTTGAAGAGAAAACTCTGGAACATGTTCGTGAATATGCTGATGCAGGTCTAAGGACCCTAGTACTTGCCTATTGCGAACTTGATGAAGAAGAATACAAGGAGTTTGATGATAAATTTTCTGAAGTAAAAAATTCAGTCGCCGCAGATCGGGAAACCCTGATTGAAGAAGTATCGGATAAGATTGAGAGGAATCTAATCCTTCTAGGTGCCACTGCCGTAGAGGACAAGCTCCAAAATGGGGTAGTTTAGAAAAAAAAACTTCACATATGAAGATATATCCATTGGAACAGGACTTCGATATTAAGCCTAACAATATTGTTTTGCTAGGTTCCTGATTGTATCGACAAGCTTGCCCAAGCTAAGATTAAGATTTGGGTTTTGACTGGGGATAAAATGGAGACTGCCATCAATATTGGGTATAATATTTTGATTATGCCTTTTTTATATTGGCTTCTGCGTGATAATTACTTATCAAGTTGTTTGACATGAATATACAAATGCAGTTTCTCTTGTCGCTTGCTTAGACAAGGAATGAAACAGATTATAATTCATTTGGAGATTCCAGAAATTCAAGCGTTAGAAAAGGTTGGAGACAAGATGGCTATTGCCAAGGTAAAATAAATTTCAGCCTTTAATCTAGTTTTTCTATACAAAGATGTAGTTTGCATATTGAGGAGGATTCTATGTAATTACAGTGAACATATTAAAAAATTGGTTCTCTTAAAATATTTCAAAATCCTCATAAGATCTTCTTACATTGAGTTGATATTGGGTTGAATGTGCTTTACAATGCTGAGAATTGAACTTATATTTCATGGATTACTCCATTCAGGTTTTGTGAATAAAGCAGCTTTGTAGTGTGATACTGAAATTGCAATAACTGCATTTATACAGCATTTTTCGTTTTTGTTTCAAAAGATGGAAAAGAGACAATGCATGCTTGTATGCTGTGGCTTAGTTTGTTTAACCTCTAAGCCAGAATATAACTTTTATTATTCTGTTTCTTTCTTTCTTTCCTTTTTTTTCTTTGCCTTTAAAACTTTTCTGTTTCTCTGTTGGAAGGGGTTGCTTGGTGTCTAAGTTTCTGTTAGGTACCAGTTAGAGATTAGAGAAAGAATGAACACAGGTGTTTTTTCTAGGATATTGAGTGCCTGATTCTTTCACTAAACTAAATACTCCTAGTATTGCGTCCCCATCTCTGTATAGCCAGACTATACTCGGTTTGAAGCTTCTGTAGCACTCCCCTTTAGAAATTTTCCCATGCTTCCTTAGGATTACTCCCTTCCCACCACTGTTAGGCATAAGGCCAGCCCAACAGTAAGTGAGGTCTAAAGCAAATTTGAGAAAGACTTCTTTTATTTTACAATAAAAGAGTTATACGTTGGGCCTTTCTACCAAAATATTTGGCCTTTTTCACTTTAAAAAATTAATAACAAATAATTTTTTTGTTGGTGGGTCTAAAGCTTAAGCTTTAATTGTTTTACTCGTAGGCCGACCTTGGTTAGGCACATCCTTCCAGTGCTTCCATAGACAGTTGCAACTTGCCCTTTGCCATTTGCTTTGTGTTGAAGTGCTGCTCATGGTGAATCAGCCACCCATACATGTTATCCCCATCAAATATTGGAATACCTATATGTTCCTCCTTGAATTCTTTCCTTAAGCTAGCAAGTCACAAGCTCTCTCTGCAATTCTTCAGTGACTTGCTTCTACATTCTTGACTAGACCATGAACAGCTTGTAGGATCTTGGAGCTCTGTTATTAGTTGTTAAGTACTGGTTTAGAGATTATAGAAAGAATGAATATAACTGTACTTCTCAGGATTTCTAGAGCATGAGATCTGGTCCTCAAAATCAATCTTTCAGACTTTCACTAAGCAGAATACTTAGTCTTGTCTCTATCTCTATGGTCTGTCTCTGCCAGATTCTGTTAGGATTCTAACTAACAATCATCAGCACTAACTCCCTTGACTAGTAGAAATCAACCCATTGGGCTTACCTTAAAGTATCTTAGTGAACCTGTATAATTGAAAGAGTGCTGATATTTTTAGACTGATTCATGTTTTAGGCATCAAGGGAAAGTGTGCATCATCAGATATCTGAAGCTGCTCAACTGCTTTCTGCATCCAGAGGGACCTGCCAGACATTTGCTCTGATAATTGATGGAAAATCACTTACTTATGCTCTAGAGGATAATTTGAAGAACATGTTTCTAGAGCTTGCAAGTCATTGTGCGTCAGTTATCTGCTGTCGCTCATCACCAAAGCAGAAGGCTCTGGTATTTTTAAGCCTATTCTGCATCCCTCTATTTGACATGTCCTAATTTTTTTGGTTAATTCTGATGATGATTCTACTTAACTATTAAAAATATTTTATTTTTATTGGTTCCTCTCTCAAGGTTACTAGACTGGTCAAATCTGGAACTGGTAAAACAACATTAGCTATTGGTGATGGAGCTAATGATGTTGGAATGCTTCAAGAAGCAGATGTAGGGATTGGAATCAGTGGTGTTGAAGGAATGCAGGTACACAAAAATTCAATTCAATTTTTAAATTGATTTTTCACTTCCATATCCTGTTTTATTACAAGTTTTTGTTTCGTATCCTTCTCCCCTAGGCCGTTATGTCTAGTGATATTGCAATTGCACAGTTCCGGTATTTGGAAAGATTACTTCTTGTACATGGACATTGGTGTTACCGGAGGATGTCATCAATGGTATTGCCAATCAAACTGGATCTCAACATTCTATAGATTTAGGTTCCGAAGGATGATCTGATCTGAAAGCTTTAGTAGTTATATTAACTTGTTTATTCTTCTGGCAGATATGCTATTTTTTCTACAAGAATATCACATTTGGCTTCACTCTATTCTTGTATGAGGTGTATGCATCATTCTCTGGACAGCCTGCATACAATGACTGGTTTTTGTCTCTCTATAGTGTCTTCTTTTCATCACTTCCTGTGATTGCCCTTGGGGTCCTTGATCAGGATGTATCTGCCAGGTACTGCCTGAAGGTAAGTTGCTGTTTATCGCCTAAGAATATGTTTGTTTCAAATTCTCAAGCCCTTCAAATTGCCATTTTCAAGCAGGAGAAAATTTCTCCTTACTTTTTTCTTGGCTTAAACAGTGTGATTGGCACTGTTATGGTGACAAAAATATAATCCAAACAGGCACTGATGTCATGTTTGTATTAATAATTGAGAAATGAAAATTTTCATTGTTGTCCTGTTATAAATTAGTTCGCCGATTTATGTAAGAAACAAGAGAATCCGCCAAAAAAAGGAAAGAAAAGCTAGCAAAAATCTTGCACTAATTTATACAAGTACATCATGCCTTGCTTTCCCCTAGCCCTAATTGGTTTTTCACCTTCATGGTGCCGTTTTGTCTGACATTGACATCACCTAGGAAGCCCATTTTAACGGGTAGTAATACTGTTTAAACACAGTAGTCAATTGTATATTGCATAATAGATAAATCCCCCTTGGTTATATCTGAAGTAAAATACAATAAGCATCAACTTGTTTTCTCTGGTGAGTGATTGATCATTCATTGTTATTTCTGTTTAATGTGGCAGTTTCCTATTTTATACCAAGAAGGTGTGCAAAATGTCCTCTTTAGCTGGCGTCTAATACTTAGCTGGATGCTTAATGGATTTATCAGTGCCACAATGATATTCTTCTTCTGCACAAAAGCAATTGAGCCTCAGTCCTTTGATGGGGAGGGAAGAACTGCTGGAAGGGATATGCTGGGCGTGACAATGTATACTTGCGTGGTTTGGGTTGTGAACTTGCAGATGGCACTTGCCATACGTTACTTCACCTTGATACAACATATTTTCATCTGGGGTTCCATTGCTTACTGGTATCTTTTCCTCCTGGCATATGGAGCAATGCCTCCAAACATTTCTACAAATGTTTACAAAGTCTTCATTGAAACTCTCGCCCCGTCTCCTTCCTATTGGGTTGTGACATTCTTTGTGGCGATCTCAACACTTATACCATACATCTCATGCTCAGTAATGCAGATGTGGTTCTTCCCCATGTATCACCAAATGGTACAGTGGATAAGGTATGAGAGGAAGACAAATGGTCCTGAATAAAATACTGTGATGTGGTGAGGCAAATATCATTGCGGCCAACAACTGAGTTCAACAGCACATTTTGCAGCTGAGGCTAACCATAGTAGAGACAGAATTACTAACCATAGATTATATATGTATATTGACATCAAAAAGGGTCTATTAAATAACTGTTTGACTGAAAATCTTTATAGTATATGCCACGGATGGAAGTTGGAACGGTTGAGAATGAGATGGAATGGGTCCTATCTAGTGTAATATACTGAGATTTTAGTTGAAAAATGTGATATGTGCTATACCATCCGGTGTGTGTTTGGATTAATTTGTTTTAGGTAAATGCTCTCTTCACTTTTTAAGATTTTTTTTTTTAAAAGAGAAACAATTACTTTTATAAAAGAATCTTTTTCCAAACATGGTAATGTAGTATCACCCATTGGAATGTCATGATTTCTAGAAAGCTAGTGGGCAGCAGGTTGCAAATTAGGAGGGAATGATATGTTTTTAGAGCGAGGGAGAGTGTTACTTGTCTCAATGTGCAAATGAGGAAGGTATAAAATGAAGGAATGAATGGATTTCGAGCATTCAACCAGAAACCGTTTGTGGTTATTTTCATTTCCAGTTTGCTTGGCTATGAAACCCTGGGTAGTTTGGTTATTAGCAGCTTTTATTTGTACTTTTTCAACAGAAACCCTGGGTAGTTGTATTGAACTACTGAATTAGTTCTTTCAAGCAAATCCTTGCCTAAATGGTATCCAGAAAAATAATTTGGTTATTCATTCCATGGCTAGGACCCCAACCACCAAAGAGCTAACATCACAATACAGCAAAAGCAATAGCAAACTTGTCAGTTTGCATAGAGATTTCCATTTATAATATAAAATAGTACTTTCTAAGGGGGAGGAGAGAAATGGAGGTATTATACAAAAAATAAGGAATTCAAGTACATTTTCTATTATCATTGTATCCAGTATTGGATTAAAGAAAATGCAAAGTATACAGGAACAGAATCTTAACCCAAAAGCAGCTTATACTATTAATATCAATTGATAAGAACCATCATATAAATTGTACTCCCATAAGCTAACCCAAAAAACAGAAAGATTAGTTTACAACAATCAAATGGGTAGCATGAAAAAGAATACTTCAAAGCTGGATCACGACCATTTTTGCACAACTCTCCAGCACAAAATACGGCATTCCTTCTATTAGTTGCCTCAGATGTGGCTAGTTCTTTAAGCACCAAGGGCATCACCCTCTGAAAAAGATAATACAATTACAGTTCTTGAAATTCCTTCTAGAATTGACAAATGGCATCACAGAAGGGAAAAAAAATTAGAAAGAGATTAACAAAAAGAACAATAAAATTACATCAACATAGCTCGCAATAGGAGAACCCATGTTCTGAGCAACTTCAGCAAGGCAGACAACTACAATAGTCCTATCTTGAGGGGGACGACAATGTGAGGATATTAATTTATGATTTATTCCTCAACAGTAACAGTTGTTAGTTGCCAACTCGCTGCAAATTTCATCACGAACGGAATTAATCTCTGACTTAGTAGGTTGGAAGACACCCGTAATCTCTAACTCAAGTCTGATAGTAGAATAAATCTCACATTAGCATCAGCTCAGCAAAATGACTTTAAGTGATAGGTCAAATAATTGTATGCTTACAAGGTTCATTCAAGAGTGCATAACCATAATCTCTAATGATGTCAGCCACACTAGTGCATGCTTGAGCAACCACTTCTCATCATCTTCAACCATAGTCTTGATGTAAATATTCATCACAGTATCTGAAGAATCAATCAGACTAAGTAGGTTACATAGATAAAATGAATTGGCTTATCATGACCATATACAAAATCAAAATATAAGATTGTAGTACCTCCGTTCTTAAATATAAGATTTTTTTAACTAATTCATATTCTTTAAGAAAGTTAGTTAATTTAATTAGTAGTATTAAATTTGTTAGCAATTTGTATTATTTTTTCAAAATTATCCTTAAAATTATTGGGACTCATCATCTCTCTTTCTATTTAATTACTTTCTACCTAATTAATTAATGAGTGCAATCTTTTTCTCTGATCCTTATAAGATAGAGAAAGCATTTATCTTTTTAATTCATATCATTTATTGTAAAGTAATTAAGGGTATTTTGGTTAAAAAATAATAAATGCAAAAGACAATTTGAAAAGAGTTTATAAAAAGGGACAAACAAATTTGAAAAAAGAATATTATATTTAAGTACGGAGGTAGTAATTCATACACATATGTAATTCAATGGGTTTGAGAAAACTATTTTTTTGTTTCTTACATTGAGATAAAGAAAAATAAAGTTTGGTGCATGTCTATAATTTTTCATGTTGAGTTATTTACACGGGTTGAATATTAAATATGCAAGTGAATGAATTAGGATTTATTCTAAATATAGGGATTAGTTTTTTTTTTTTTTAATGAAATCTAGGGATTAGTTTATTGAGCGATACAGTTATAAAAAAGTAGAAATTAATTTGATTTTTTTTTTAATTTTGTAGGATTTTAGTAGAATATAAATTAGGAATGACATTATATATCAAAATAATAAAATTTGGTCATACAAACAAAATTAGACAAAAAAATTCAATTAAATTCAAATAAATAATTATTAATTATATTAATCTAAAAAAATTCCACATCGAAATGTTGTTGAATTTTTATTTTAATTTCTAATTCATAAAAAAAACTTAATTATAGTAAGTAAGGTAATTATAACAAGTATATATTTTGATTAAATCAATCTATTAAGTTATTAAATTTTATCAATTTTAATTTTACATAATACGATAATCAATTTATTAAATTTTATGAAATGATTTTTATAGTTACGATAATTAATTACTAATTTGATAAAAAAAAAATTAATAAAATAATTTATTTAACTAATTGTACTATATTCAAAATACAGAAATTATGCAATTAATTATAAAAATAAAATACTAAAAATAGGCACATGTTACGTATACAACATCAAAATAAAATTAGTTAAGTTTATGTCTATTTTACCTTTTTTATATTTTAGATACCTTTGGGCTCTCACTCATTATTTTTTTTATTATCATATTTAAATTAAATTTTTTAAATGTTTTTTTTGTTGTTCTCTATATGAATCAGGTCACATATCAATACTGAATTAATTTATTTTTAACCGAAAATTATTTTACTTATATAAATTTGAAAATAATTAAGAAATTCATTAAAAATTGTAATAATATAAAAAAAAATTATTGATTGTAAATTCAATATCCATGCATGACACAAGTTATTATACTAGGGTTTTTTTTTTTTTTTTACAAATACTAGTTACTTTTAGAACAAACTCATTTTTTTTTAAAATAAAAAAAAAAGTTTGTAAAAGTTACCCAAACCAAAAAGGGTACTTCTGTGATTAACTCTTCATGTACAGGTCAGAAATGTCAAACCAATAATTCCATGGCACATGCGTAAATACTCTAAAGTTCGGTGAAGCCCAACGAACTCTCGTTGTTCTTTCTTCTTCTTCTTCGATTGATTCGTTGTAATATTTGGGCAAGCTCCGTCGCTTTCTCCGCCACCTCTCCTCCGATCATTCTCCGGTACGCTTTTTGTTCAATTCCTCTCCCCACTTCATCTCCATCCACCTTTTCATTCGTCAAATTGCAAGTTATTTTCCGAGATTCGATTTATTTGCAAAATTTAAAATTCATAAATAATATTTATAGGAATTGTGGACGTAAATATGTGTGTTTGTGTGTGAAATTAGCGTGTTGTTGTTTATAATTGTTGTATTGGATCTGATTGATTGGAATTGGGAAGGTAGGGTAGAGAAATTGGGAAGAATGAGTGAGGTATTTGAAGGGTACGAGCGTCAATACTGTGAGCTATCAGCGAATCTTTCGCGGCAATGCACTGCGGCTTCTGCTCTTGATGGAGGTAATGCAATCAATCCCTTTCTTCACACACACTCTTCAATGCAACACTTGTTCTATTATTGTCGAGGTTAATGATTTTGAGGCCCTGTGGAAAAGGAATACTATGGGAACAGGAAGAATGTTGTGAAATGTAATCATCAGGTTGGGTTGACAGGATGATGTTATGTAATTTCTGCACTGCGGGTTGAAGAAGATGATAGAGTTTTGCCTTTTGTGATCACTGCTTTACTCTAAGATCATCAAGTGCTTGTCTTTTGAAGTTGATTTCATGCATGTTGGAACTGGTGGATGTAATGTTTTATATGATTGGACGATACTTAAATGCAGTTCTTTAGATGATTTTAGTGTTGTTTTCCAACTAAAAGTGAAATTTCACCTGGGTAACTTGCACAATAAAGGTCAACATATAAAGTTGGCGTTAAATAACGGGGTAAAGCTCCAGTTGTGATTGGGGAACAACACAAAAAGTACCTAAAGAACTTCACTTAAGTTTTGTCCTTTAAAATTTCCGTATTGGTATGAAGCAGATGCAATAAGCATATTGTATGGAACATAAACATGCATCAAAAGCTAACTATGGAGGAATGTGTGTTGAAGAGCCCATCCTTGTGATAATTTTTTATTTATATTGAATCATTGATGTTATTTTCATTGAAGTGGCTTAAGCTTATTTGTTAAGGATGCAATTTTTTATGAACTTCTACCCTCCAACATACACGCACACACAAAAAAAGAAGGAAAAGGACTGTAGCTTTCTCCGTCTAATGTTTGCCGGTTACCATTTGTGCTGCAGAACAAAAGAAGCAAAAACTTTCTGATATAAAAGCTGGATTAGATGATGCTGACACACTGGTATAATGGGACTTTTCTTTTGTTCCACCTCCTGATGTTTGACTCTATTATAATTCCTGCTTGAATATTTTCAGATTCGGAAAATGGACCTCGAGGCTAGGAGTTTGCAGCCAAGTGTGAAGGCAACTCTTCTTGCTAAGTTAAGGGAATATAAAACTGATTTGAACAATTTGAAAAACGAAGTTAAAAGAGTCACGTCAGCTAATGTCAGTCTCACTGCTCGAGATGACTTGTTGGAGTCAGGAAGGGCTGATACACTGGCGGTATCTCTCTTATATATCCTTCCTCAGATATTAATAGGTGTCAATGTTATTATTTTTGAACTGTGGCTTAGATTACTAATACATATTTAAGAAGTTGAAGATACTAGTTGGGAGACCTGAGACTGGGATTGCCTGGTAAATTTTATTGTCCTAAAGGCTTTTTGGAAGTAAAAGTGGTTAATTGTCTTCAACCAAAGTTGGCCAGTATGTGGGCGTCTGAGCCTGTAATGCATGGTACATTTATAAAACATTAAATGACTGAAGTCTTGTATGTTTTTTTAGGGTTGGAGAGAGTGGGAAACATTGCATGATGTAGATTCTTTGACATTTGCAATTTCACTTGCATCCCAGTACTTAGCTTCTTATGTACTACAGTGTGTTATAATAATTTCACTTGCATCTCACCCCCATTTTATTGTGCATTACAATAACTACTTGTGGATGCTAGGACAGGCATCAAATGATCAAAAAGGTAGACTTCTGATGTCTACTGAAAGACTTAACCAGTCCACTGACAGAATAAAGGAGAGCAGAAAAACAATGCTGGAGACAGAGGATCTTGGTGTCTCTATCCTCCAAGATTTGCATCAACAACGTCAATCCCTACTCCACGCCCATAAGACGGTCAGTTTAACCACTTAAATACTCATGTTCAACCAGCAGATGCACTTCACTGTTTAAAATGGTTTTCTCTGTGGAGTCAATCTGACTTCATGTCAGATCTGGTTTTCTCAATACCTTATTTGTCCATGTATGTTGTCGAGGCTAAAGTATTACTTCTTTCTCCATTCAGCTCAATGGAGTGGATGATAACATTAGCAAGAGCAAGAAGATTTTGTCGGCCATGTCGAGAAGGATGAGCAAGAACAAATGGATTGTTGGCTCCTTAATGACAGCTCTGGTCCTTGCAATTCTCATCATTTTATATTTCAAGCTGACTCATTAGCTTGCTATCTTTGCTTCTTATATGGCTAGCTATGTCTCAGATTGGGGAGTGTATTTTGCCCAACAATGTGACCATGTTTGAAGAGTTGTGTGAACAATATTTCTCACTTATTTCTCTTTTTACATGTAAAATTCTTTCATTTGAGCAAATGAAAATATTTTACCATTACACGTTCCTTTGATGCATCATTGTTCAATTAATTCTATTTTACTTTGTACTGGCGTATACAAAGAAGTCTACAAAGAAAATTAAAAATATCTTCGTGCCAAAAGAAGAATGGAGAAAGTGGACAATGGAACAGCTAATTATTGTTGTTAATCAATATTTACACGTGTTACAAGAAGATTTACATGAATGTAATTGTTTTTAAGTTCCAAACATGTACTAATTTTTCTTTTATCGCATATGTATTATCTCAATTTCATCATACTAACCTCCTGTTCATGACATGCGGCACGATCCAAGGAATGAATGAGTTTAAAGGGGATTTTTACCTGTGTTGGCATCTGTTGCAGAACAGTAATGCTATATTCTCTTAGAGATCTACAGTACATAATTACTTATTGAGCTGTTTAAGAGTTTTTTCGGTGGATCTTACACTCCATTTTAGACTTAAGAACTTTTATTATTTTTTCCACCAATGATAAACATTAAATGAATTACTTAAATGGATCTGAAAAACATATTTTTATTGTTTAAAATTGGTTAAGCAATGTCATGTCATGCACTCCAATGATAAATTTATTTAAGCAATGTTGCTTAATTTAAAATAACTCTTGTAAGTATAAAATAAAAAAATAAATACATTTAATATCTTCAAAATATAAAATATAATCAATTCTTTCATTAAATTGACAATTCACATTCAATAGTATACAATCCCCATTTTTGTTGAAAGTACACTCTTTATAGAATATATTCCTCGAGACTTCGAATATTCACGATAGATCCTCTTCAGTAGTGCTATCGAACCAGTTGATTTGGTTAACTGGCTCTCACAATTAGAAACTTAGCATATTACATAGGGATGACTAAAAGTTAATTGGATCCTGATGCATTTTATAAGCCACTTGGGAGTTGATTCTAACGATCCATAGTTTTTTTTTTTTGGTAGCACTAAGCTACTGACAACCTTAAAAGAAATGTGAAATTTTGATTTTCCCCCATAGTTGAAGCACCGAATCCAGCCATTTTTAATCTTGAATATAAACATTCTAAATTATTTGTATCAACATAATTTACAATCCATGCATTAATCTGAGAAAAAAAAAACTTTATCCTTGAACACGTAATCTTTGGTTTAACTTTTAAGATAGTATTTGAAAAAACTGCCCTTCAAAAATTAATCTAACAGAAAATTAGTAAGGGAAAACATTTTAGGTTTTGGATAGTAGTGAAATTTTACTGTGTCAAAAAACTAAACTAACATCATCCGGGTAAACAAAAAGGAAAAATGTACAAAGAAAATTGGGGAGGCGAAATGCCTAGGATGGTGGTGAAATTTTGAAAGTAAAATTTTAGACAAATAACTCATTTCTCAGGTCAATTTTTTAAAGATGTCTTGACATTTCTCCATAAAATAAGCAGGAACAACCTGCTTGTAACTGTTTCAATAATACTTTCAACTGCATTGGACATAACCACCAGGAAGTAATACCTCACGCAATAGCTCAGTATTGATCATTTGATGAACTGCTATTCAAAAATGACCGGGAAAGAGCTTGTTTCAACCATAAATGATGAGGGTGCACATTGGATCAGCACCCCAGATACATGAGCACAAGCTCATCAATTGATGCTTTGGTGAGAACTTTTGACAGGCCAATATTAGATGCATGAAGGAATTGATTGGCCCTTCATCCTTCTCAAGTCAAAATAGCAATTTGACATGCTCAAGCATCCTCAGGAGAAGAATCTCTTGCTCCCTGGTCATCTTCGTCCTCTTCATCATCTTCATCATAGTCCATTGATGCAGGCTGCCCATTAAGATCCACGTTAGCACCGTTCAACTTTCTGACGAACTGTCCCCTCACACGAGGCCGCCTTTCAGCAAGTCGTTTCCGGTTAACATACCTAATTTTCTTATCAAAGCAGCGCTCTTTCCTTTTCTGTCTGAACTTCATCAGTGCTGCTTCTCTCCTATCAACTTTACTTAATTTTGCTTCTGATGAACTTGCGCTTCCAAACGATGGCCATGAATGAGGTGTAGGAACCTGACCAGGTTGTAAGCATATACTCATTGGGTAGTATGGGAAGGATGTCATCCCCGTTCCATGAGGACCACCTTGGGGAAGATGACTGTACTGTGCAATCATAGCTGTATTAGGATGATTCTGTAGGTCCTGGATATTCTTTTGATGATACATTTGTGCTGATGAAGGCATCATAACATGATTAACAACTCCTGAAATATAATATGGATAAGCATGTTGGGAAGCCATGCCAGATACTTCATGCTCAGAACAATGAGTCCCATTTCTTGGATGCATCAGACCCTGATGTAAATTTTCTTCCCTGTAGTGCTTTTGCTGTGAAACTTCCGTTGATGCAGGGGGAGTACAAGACCTCTCAATAGAGAAAGAATCAGGTATACTATTGCTGCTGGGTAAGTCATCTTGCGATTGACTTTCACATGTCTCCCCATTTTCACGTATTTGAAGGTCATTCACCCCTTGTTGAGCACATGCTTGATGCATAACTTCCATCCTCACATGTGTAGCACCATTGTTGTCTACATTAACAACCCCTTCGAAGTTGCTCTTAAGTATTGATGCTTTAACATAAGTGAAGAAGGCTGATGACTCCCCTATCCTTAGTTCACTCTTCTTCGGACCAGATGAAAAATGTGCTACAAAATTACAGCTAATCAGAGTGAAAACAATAGAACTGAAATGGGTATTTGCATAAGTCAAATTTTGTTCAACCCCAGGAACTCAAATTCCCATTCAGATTGAAGCCATTTTCAGAAATTAAAAACTATGGAGCTATAAAAGGCAAGTCACAAGCAAGTGATTCTGTTACACAAACAAATATACTTCTACAGACCAAGATTGGCTAAAAGGTAAGAACGATGGCAAAACCAAAATTTGTAACCATTTAAGTCATTATATGGTATTCAAAACAAGTTCTTACAATCATATGCAGAACTAGTTGGTGCTACATTGTATAACTTCATTTTTATTGCAAAAATCAACATACAATTTGTGGGTTTTAAAAAAAGGTCAAATGAAGAAAAGAAGCACACCTGTTTGGTGATCATTAACTCCATCCACACCAGGCCCATGTTCTGACGCATGAGCATCTGGAGGTTCCTCAACAGCAGCAGCAGCAATTGCAATAGTAGACTGAAAAATAAATTATATGCATAAATGACCACATACTACAGCACTTCTGATTTGAAGTTATTAGTAGCTATATAATAATGTCTGTCCATAGCTTAAACACCCATTTAATGATGTCTGCTCATAGCTGGCTGATAAAAGGTGTTAGAGAAATGCTACATCTAATAAACCCATTTACACTTACAAATAACTTACACCCCTTTTCTGCACTACTGGATTAACTTTGGATCTGTGTGGAGGAGACACACCACCACTTTTCTACATACTCCACATGTAATCCAATGACACTATACATAATTGTGCATGAGGCACATCAGCATTTTTCAGCACACTATCATGAATAAAACTACCCAAGAAGCTCAAGCTTTTAGGTAAAGACTGGTTTTTACACTACATCTCTAACATGCCACCTCATGCAAGATGGCAACAGTCCTTTATGAGCTAACTAACCAAAAGATTAAAGTTAAACTATTAAGACACAAGAATGATTTTATATTACATCTCTAACACACTCCACATGTAATAATGGCTCTACACATAGTTGTGACTCCTTTTTTTCCCATTTTTTGGTGAACATAGTTGTGACTTTTTAATCTTCAATTTATACGAAAATAATACTATCTCTGGTCCTAATTATAAGCAACATAGGACAAATCATCAATACCAAGAAAAGTAATTAATATAGCTTTTTTTAATTAATTTTACCATAAATTTAATTTTTATTCCAAAAACACCCTTTGCTTTAAGTGGTTGTCATAGGAATAAGTGAATGCATAGGGAATAGACTTAACAAAAAAATAAGGGTATAAAAGAAATTTAACCTTGAGTAACTTTATTGTTGCTTATAAATAAGACCAAAGACAAAGTCAATTTGTTGCTTATAATTAAAATCAGAGGTAGTATTTTTGAAAGTATCACTTCATAAACTTCCAGGTTTTGTTTATGATTTCCACGCCCATGCTACTTAAAATTGGTTTTAGAGAATTGATTTATTTATGTCTTGAATTTAAATCATAGCTTGAGTTCCTTTGAACATGATCATTTGTCTTTACTCCATAATCAACAATTTATATTAAATAAAATTCAATCTTCTATAGCAGCATCAGACTTGATGTCACCTTAACATTGAAAGGCAATATGGAAACTCACATGTCGACGTCAAAGTTTATACTCTAAAAGGTAGAATTATTTGCAAAGTATGCCCAAAGTTGAATAAAAACAACCACCTCTTCATAGATAAATTTAATTTCAAAGTTTACCATGATGCACAAATTGTGATCATATTGATCCCATTGCTTATTAAATTCTTGCATTATTTAAATACTTTATTTTAACATTCACCTCTAGCTCTTGTTGGACTGATATTCCCGCCTCTGGATTAGTGCTTCTCTTGGACTTGTCATCTGTGTCATCAGAGAACAAGGTGGTACTGTTTGTGTTGGCATCACTAGGATCAGATACTACCAGATCAAAATCGTAATTCAAGATGTTCTTCTCTACAAGTCCAAGCTGCCAGAATAGATATGAAACATAACTTCAATTTCAAATTGGGAAGGTCTAAGCATGAATTGGTAAATCCAGAGAAAATTTTCATGAATATTTATATGCAAAGAGTAGAATTGAGCTAGGGCAAAGGGGAGAGGCCACCCTAACATTCTATATCCTATGTACATTGAATGGTTGATTCATCATCCGTGTAAAGTGTTTCCATATGAAACCTCCTGTCAACTCAAGGTCGCCTACTTCTTTCCAAAATCCAAATTCTTACCATCTGAAAAAACTTAATGTACATAATTTCATGCAATGCAAAAATGAAACTACTAACTATAAATAATGTCTGTGTGACAGTAGCAAACATAAAGTTAATACTTTCTTGAACATTTTCATTTAATAACTTGTGTAACTAACAGTGTTCGGCATTGCCCCTAAACTGTTGCACAGATGAGGTAATCTGATAATTGGTATGCAATGCGGCTCTTGCAAAATCTTAAGCATCTCCTATAATAGCTACATACAAAATTAGACAAATGGTTTTGTTATTAAAAAAATAAAAAATAAAATAAAAAAAAACCTGACTGGCCAAATCATAAACCTAGAAAACTTTTGGTAGAATGTAGATTGGCCAGACTCAAAACTTAACATAAAAAAACTTACAAAATGTTAAATATATATTTTACTCATCTAGTATATCAAAAAATTTATGATTAGTATCTTATACATATAGTTAAAGAGCATTTGTGTGTCATTCAAACCATGGATGACAATGTTTCTTATCTTGACAACCTAATTTTCCAAAAATAATGGCTGTGATGGTAAAAGTTGACAGCACGAAACAGAGGTGCGAGTCAACTCAGCATCAATTTCATATTGCCCAAAGTTTACAGACAATAGGTGGAAAACTAATAATAGGATGAAAGAACACAAAATGGGGAACATCCATAAATATGAAGTTGACCGATACAAACCATGCGCCTCCGTCTCCACACGTGCGTCCACAAATTTAATAGTTCATTAGTGCGTAAAGGCTTTACTAGGTAGTCTGCTGCTCCAAGTCTCAAGCACTTAACAACAACGGATACCTCATCTTGTGCGGACATCACTTATCAAAACAAGATATTCAAAACATTGATGAGGAGCAGAATATAATTTGCTTAAATTCAAGAGTCTCACTGGTTTCTTAGCAAAATAAAGAACACAAGCTTACTTATAACAGGGATTCTGCGAAACTCTTTATCCCGTGTTATGTACTTCAACATCTTCATGCCCTTCTTCATCGGAAGGTCAAGTTCAGCCAGTATGATATCTATATGCTGCCCCTCTGCATTCAGTGCATCAATAACCTGTCTTGCTGACTTTACGGAGGTAACTGTCAAGCACAGAATATCAAGAGGTTTATACATATATATAATCTCAGGGAACATGCCATAAACTACATAACCTTAAAACCAAACAAGCCAAACTGCATCACACGGAAGGTATCATAAAGCATTCAACGAAATCACCACTCGAAGGCATTTTCACTGATAGAAAAAACTTCTCCACATGTTCGTTCATACTACCGACTTTTAAAGGGGGGAAAAAACTTGAACCTCAAATTAGAAGAATCTAGAATCTACAATCTATAATGCTTATACATGTAAAAGTTGCAGCAAGCAACTACCCTGCAAGGTCTTAAACAAACCTATCTTATATTATTCGCAACCAAACATTTCCCTTGCCCTCATCTTTGTCATACATCTTCATCAACCACTCATTGAAACTCAACAGTCAACATCAGCACAAATAACACAAACTGAGTTTCAAAAGGAACTATAGACTATAGTCAAACTTGGCTTAATGAAATTCAAGTTTGACTAAATCACACTTTCACAGTGCTGCCAAGTCACCAACAAAATCCGAACTCTTTCTAGCAACAAACTTCAAATTAGATCATTTTTTACAAGACACTGCCAAAAAAATCAAACTTTATTATTTTTTTTCTCCAGAATTTGAAAGATGACATAACATAACCACAGCAAGTAAAGATTATTACACACAAAAATCATCCAAGTACAAAAAGGGAGTCAAAGAAAAAAGAAATAATAAAAAGGGGTTGAGTTGAGTGTCCGTACATACATACCCTGATAAGAACACCTCAAAAGAAGCGTAAAAACCTCTTCAGAACTCTTGGAATCGTTATCGCACAACAAAATCCGCACCTTACTCCTATCAATGAACCCATCACCACTCTTCCCATTATTCCCACCACCACTTTCGATATTCAAATTAATCTCCTCACCAGACTCCATACCCAACCCAAAAATTAAAAAAAAAATTAAAAAAAAATAAAATAAAATCACTAACTCACTCACTCACCCACTACCCCTATCATCAAAACGACGACGCTATAGAACTTTCATCAAATTAAAAGCTCACTCACTCACTCAGCGAATCCTCGACTTGCTCAATCCGACAAAACTGCAACGACAACAACATCGTTAAGGGGGATCAAACGGCGCCGTTTAGACGGCGCACGTTGGCAGATATCAAAGGAAATGATGGTGGGTTATTATTGGGTCAGAGGAGTCGGCGAAGCGAAGCACGGTAACCGCAGCTTTTTGTTGTTGTTTTTGGTTGGGGTGCCTAAATTGGAATTAAGAAAGGCTAACGTGCGCACGGGGCGTGGCGTAGGGAAGAGGGAGACGTGGAAAGGAAAGGAAAGGGGGAAAAGCGCAAAGGAGAAGGAGAGAGGGAATGGGTGGTCTGGATAGTTGGGTAGAGATAGGGAGCCGGCCACGTCACCTGCAGATCTTTCTCATTCAATCAAAATGAACAAGAACCGGTGTATGTCCAAAATATCCCATTCTGAATCAAATCTAGACTTAATTAACATTTTTATATTTTTAAAAATATCAATTTGATCCTCAAGTTTTTAAAAATATGTTAATTTGGTCCCCAAATTTTTAAAAATATCAATTTGCTCCTCAGGTTTTTAAAAATATGTTAATTTGGTCCCCAAATTTTTAAAAATATCAATTTGCTCCTCAGGTTTTTAAAAACGTCAATTTAATGGGGACCAAATTGACACATTTTTAAAAATTTGGGGACCAAATTGACACATTTTTAAAAACTTGGAAACCAAATTGACATTTTTAGAAATATGGAGACCAAATTGATGTTAATAAATAAATTTGAGGACCAAATTGGTAATTAAGCCTAAAATCTATTCCACAATAATAATAATAATAATTTTAAGTTTTTTTTTCCTAAACATTTTTTTATTTTTGTTTTAGTCTTTAATTTAAATTCTGATCGATCATTGTCTCTGAATTTTTTCTTTGTTATCACTTTTACCATTCCAATGTCGAGTAACAATATTATATGTGACTGTCCGATTAAACTCCTTAATCACATGACAAGTCACTAGGATGTTAACATTGTTATTATGTCATCATCAGTTAATGTTGTTACTTGACAGCAATTACTAGGGGGTGGGTATATGGGCTTGGGCTCACGGACTTTGTAGTTAATGGGCCTAAAAAAAATTTCACTATATAATAATTTCGGATTTTGAGCCCGACCTGCGAAGTTCACATATTTAATGGGCTTGGTCCACGAAGGCCCACGAAACCTGCTAGTAAGTTAAATTTGCGTTTTGCATAGGGGCACAAGAGGAGAGTCTCTTAGTTTTGCTTCAGAATTGTATATGCTAACGTGATATAATTTAGTTAGAAATGTTATTAAGGCAAATTGAATGTTTAAACATGTTAGCAACAATTAATGAGAAGAAATAATAGTAAATTTGGTGATGAAATTATAATTTAAACTTAGGAATTTGCTTATATTTCTCAATCACAAATTCACCATCAGTAACATTATGTACAAATGACAATGAGCAATAACAAATTTAAGGTTTTTTTTAAAAAAATATATTTTTTCACCATTTTTATTGGGTTCACATGGCCGCTCGTTTAACCGTAGGCTTCGCAGGGCAGACGTAGACCCAAAAATAAAGACCATTTATTTTGTGGATTGGGCTTGACATGACCTGTCAAAATGCGGGCTTCACGGGCCGAGCTGTATACCCACCCCTAGCAATGACTAAAAGTGGCAACGAAGAAAAAATCCAGAGACTTTGGTTGATCAAAGTTTAGAATAAGAACTAAAAGCAAAAATCTAAAAATGTTTAGGATAAAAAGATAATAAACCCTAATAAATTACAGTCTTTTACCAAAAATAATGCAGCCTATTTATTGTAATGTATTTTTTTATGTTTTTTCAATATAATATATAATATGATAAATTTGAAATTATATAATTTATATTTGGTAAAAATAATTAATAAGTTAAGTAAAAGTTAAAAATTTACTTAAAAGTAAAAAAATTAATTTGTAACTAAAAAATGTTAATTGGAAATTGAAATTATTTAGTTAGTTTATTGAATTAGAAATATTTGGTAAGATTATTTATTGAACTAATTGATAAATGTAAAATGATATAAAAAAATATTTGTAAATATTTTTTATTTTGTAAATAAAAATATGCTTTTATGTTTTGTTAGTTAACTTTGAATCTTATAATTTTTATTTAATGATCAAATATTTTATTAAAAATAAAAATGTAAATAATATAATAATCAAAATAAATAATGCAATATTAAATAAGAAATTTTATTAGAATAAATAGTATAATATTAAAGAATTTAGCTTGAATTTCTTCTCCATATTTGTTTTGTCTAAGTTCGCAATCTAAGTGAGCATCATCTTTGCTTTGGCTAGAAACTCTAGACAAAGAGTATCTAAAGTGAAACTCCTTTTTAGTGTGATTGGATGAACCATCTTTATTTTCATAAATAAAGCAATAAGGTAAGACAAACAAACATACAAAGCAAAGAGGTAAGATAACTAACTCAACAAAACATTAAAAATAGTAGACAATGTTGTACATGCTTATAATATATGTGTGATAATCCTCATATGATACTAGGAATTGATCAAACCTAAATAAGCATACATCATGGACAAACAATATCATTCAAATCTTCAAATAATAATGTACAATGTCATGCACATGCACATGTAAAGCCCAAACCCTACTATATGGAGAGGATTTATCTATTAGAGGAGACAGTTGGGAGTACTGTTTGTATATAATAGCCTAATTTGTAACACAAATCACAACATTTGTAATGTGTTCCAAATGATTTATTGGAACACTCTACACCTATCTTGAATAAAATAGTGGCTCATTAAGGTTAGTTTATTGCATTGCATTAGTTACCACGACATAGGGGAGTTACTTTCTTGGTCACTCAAGGAATTTTGCACAAAAAAAGCCCCAAAAGTATACCAAAACCTTCACCATTGGATTCCTAAGTGTGACTAATAGAGGACTCAAAAGGCTAACCAAGGAGGGACATGAAAATCAAATTGGAAATGCCTTATAGCTTAATTGCATGGAGAATTGAAAGAAATTGAATTGAATTATTGTTAGTGCATTTTGGAGCATTTTTGGTTTCCTAGGTCGCAAAGATCACGGGGCCATGTTCTAACTCATCATGGGGTGTGATCTCCGTCACGGAGGTGTGATTAACAATGATACTTTCAGATTTCTTGTCCGCAAGGATCACGAGGTCATGATCTTTGTCATGGGGTCGTGATTTGACTCGTCATGGGGGTGTGATCTCCATCACGAAGGTGTAAATGACGCTGTGAATTTCTAAATTAGCGTGTTTTACATAATGAAGGGCTTATTTGATAATGATTTACATGTAATGACTAACAAGAAATTTAAAAGTATCATATGTTTCCTTTTTGCATAGTTTGGTACATGATTTCATTGATTTGTGATTTTTTTTTCTTGTTTGGTCCCGTGCGTGGTTTGTACATCTTTTTTTTTTTTTAGAACTTGTGAAATAAGCATTTTTTGAACACACATATATTTAATGAGATTAAAACAATAAGATGAAAATGTTTTGTAAGGAGCAAATACCAAAGCGACATGATAGGCACTATTTGGTATTTATTTTTAAAATCCGGTCATTTCTGTGGACAATAATAGGCACTATTTGGTATTCTTTCAGCTTTTTTATTTTCGTAAATGATATCATGTTCTAGACTGTTATATTTGGCAGCGGTAATTATTGATAGAAGGGATTGGGTTAAAGCCAAAAAATGATCCTTCTATTTGTAATATCTATTTGCACAATTTCTTACGGTTGAATGTAATTTTGTTAATGAAACATTTAGTGATTCATGCTAAGAAGTGCACAATTAAACTTGTTATTCGAAACAATAAGATATATAGTTCATGATGTTAAGATACATTGTGACAAATTTCATGAATGGGATTGAAGAGAGGAAGTAACAGGATTCATATATACTGGAAGGGAGCTACTATGATATTCAAATTATAACAATCAAGGATATCAATTTTGAGAGTTTTCAATATCATATTCTTAATTTCAGGATGGGATAAAATTGGCATGTTTGACAGATGAGGAAGTTAGATTGCTAATCTAAGTTAAATGCAGAAAAGGAACGTATGAAATAATTGCTGGTTTAAATAGAATAAGTAAGCACCATCTCATTTTAAGATCTTCCTTAAAGAATCCCTTAGGTTGATCAAGATGACTAAAAATTTAAATATCTTATTATAAAGCTAAAATCCTCTCTTACCTCTCCAGTGAGATTTTCTTTGTAGCCAAAATATCGACTCTGCATCACATTCTCTCTCCTCACCCACTACAATCTTGCAGGATGAAAACGTGTGATAAGATTCTAGGTGGGATAGAGCTCAAATCCTCTCTTGCAAGATTTTATTTGCAGCCAAAATCTAGATTGTGTATTACATTTCATCTCTCTTGTGTATTTTTGGTTGAGCAAATTGGTAAATGGAGCTTATAAAGTAGGCTAAGTGACGAAGTTATGAAAGGAAAAGAAAAGAGAAAGTGTTAAATGATCAGTTAAATTGCAAATGGAGCATAAAAATTGAAGGAACTGATATGGAGAAACATTTTTAAGAATAATCCAACTGGCACTAACTTGTTTTGAAGTTATTTTGAACAAATATATTTTGTTTTCTAGTCGTGCTAATGGGTCCTACAGGACATGGTCCAAAATAATGCTTTAATCATAGGAAGTTGAAAAATGGTTATGAGAGTCTTTCATTTTCATATTTCAATACATGCGAACCATGCAAAAATATTCAATATTTGATCATTTTTAATTGTATTGTAAAATATCATTCAATTGTATTTGTATTCCAAAAGTATTTAATTGAAGAATAGAAAATATCATACAGTTTACCAATCATGGGGATGTAGAAATATGCAGGGAATTAGTATATTGAAGCCAACAAAATAAGTATCTTTAAACCACAGATATACTTGTATTCTTCAATTAACTACGATTTGAATCCTTTAAGCATGATGTATCTTCGATGTGTGTAGAAGCTGCACATAGCAGTATAAATTATTACGTTAAACAGTGTCTGTGCAAGTGGAAAAAATGCCAAAATAAAAAAACATACAGGTTTTGAAAACCACTACTGAGAACATTTTAAAAAGTGATACACATTTTTATGATATTTGAAAACTATTTACAGGCAAAAAATCAGTGGTGACTAAAGTGTCGTTGTCTACAAACCTCATGAATAAAAAAATTCCAATCATTGTCCACTACAAGCCATATTTGTAAAGAAACACAAATGTAAAATAATAATAGGAGCTAAACTACAAGTGATGATAGATGAAGGCAAATTAGCTTATTACAAAGGTCAAATATGCTAAGGCAAGTTAAGATTAGACATGTATCTGTTAAAAATTTAAATCTTCCCTAATCAATTTCCTAGTTAGTAAGAAGCAACATTAAAAATTTAAATATTCTCTAATCAATTTCTAGCTAGTAAAAAGCAACTTTAAAAATTTAAATTGTGTAATCTGTCCCATAGTAGCTAGCAGCCAATAGCTTCATTAAATTTTTTGACCAACAAACCTCGACTCATGAGAAGCTAGTGTAACTTTGAAATATGTAAAAACAACTATTTAACATCTTTTGATTTTTTAATTAGCAAACTCAAATGCAGAAAAGGAACACATGAAACAACTGTTGATTAAAATACAATAGTTAAGCACCACCTCAGAAAACAACTTTAAAAATTTAAAACTTCCCTAATCAATTTCCTAGCTAGTAAGAAGCAACATTAAAAATTTAAATATTTTCTAATCAATTCCTAGCTAGAAGAAAACAACTTTGAAAATTTAAATTATGTAATTTGTCTCATAGCTAGCAGTAAACAACTTCATTTATCACATATATCTATCAATTTACATGTTAAACAAATTATGAACTCAGCTTTGTCACGTGTTTTATATATCATCCATATAATATATATCAAATTTTAATTTTAATCCCTTAAAAATTTCAGTTTTGCTTTATATGTCCCCTCATTTTAAGAAAGAACTTTTGATCATTGTAAAACTCCTCCAGTACGTTATATTCTTTCCATCATAGTATGCAATCTTTCCATGAAGACGAAGGCAGAGTCAGTTTACATCTTTTGGTTTCAGCCCAATATACTTAGTAGTACCAATCCTTTACCATTTTTTTAGCTAACAATCCTTTACTGTTTTATTAGCAAACAATATGAAACAACAAACTTAAATGCAGAAAGAAAATTAATCTCGTAGCTAGTATGAATAGACCGCAGTTGATGAGAAGGAACTGTAACATTCTAATATCTAACAACTTGTGCAGAGAAGGGCAAATAAATAGAAAATTGAAATTCAAATCTACATTCTATTTGTACAAATACATCATATAAGTAGCAAACAACAGTTAAAAAAAAGGGTAAGTTAGAATGAACACACCGAGAAGAAGAAACGATTATCAGCCTACGAAAATTACAAATACATACCGAGAATGATGAGAAGGAGTTGAACTCTGTAATCTGTAACAACCAACGCAGAGAAGGGAAAAGGCTTGAAGATGCGCAGAGAAGGAAAATGGAAGAGTGCTAGAATGTAGAGTTTTGCAATAAGGAAACCCATCTATACAGAAAAAGGGGGGAACAACTTGTAACTTGACACAACATAGGTTTGTCAGCGTAGAAAGGAGTCATCATTCCAGTTGCTAGGAACAATACACCCAAAGGTTTTTTTTTATGAATAAAAGACAACAATATTCAACAATATCATGAATAGACTAAGTTATCCTCATATTTGACAGGTGTCGAAAAATTAGAAGAGGTTAGATTAGTAATTTTCCTAGCCTAAAAATCCCTTAAATAGAAAGTAGATTAGGACCCTTGCTTATCATACATAGGTATAAATAGTTTCTCCTAATCACTTTGTAGGAATTTTGATAAATTTGAATGAAAAATAACCTTTGATTAACTTTGAGAGTGAATGTGCTCTTTTTAGGTTCATGAGAAGAACCAATCCAATTCTTATCAAAGGTGACTGGATCCTTTGTGGTGAATTCAACGAATCATCGATTAAATCATTGCTAGTGGTATCATTAAAATCCTCTTCTAGTCTTCTCCATTCTCCCCCTTTTTATCTTTTGAAATAACAAGGAAGCACATAAGAAAGGGATTGAATTGTGTGTTGTGTATTTTAGAAAAAACTTTTCGCAAAAAGGTTTTTCTTTCCGTTAAAGCAATTTATTAAAGAGATTGTCCACACACAAAAAAAAAAAAAACATGAAATATAAATAAATAAGAAAGAGAAACAACAAACAAAGGTTTATACTGATTTACTTTTAAACCAAGAGCTACATTCAATCTCTTCAACCTAAAGGATTTCCACTAAGTAAATTCTTTACAACACCAAGTACTTTCTAAGCCTCGTCAGGCTTTACAACAAAGTCATCTTTATCCAAGATTACTTCCACCCAAGTATTCTTTAACACTAAACTTCTTCAGTCTTTCACAAAGAATAAGTCTTTGAAAAGAAATAGCTCACAACAGTGAGAGTTTGAATCTTAAGCACATATACAAAACTTTGTAAATATAGAAAATATGAAAGTTTCAGTGCTTGTATGAGATCGTTCAGAAAGGGAGGGAGATAGCTTGTTTGAATGTACACTTTTGTATATAATCTTCATTATAAGTCCTCTTCTTATAGAAGCTTGAAGAGAATATCCATTGAGAAAGAGAGTTTCTTCCTGCTCTAAATTGCATTAAATGCATAAGAGAAGATTTCACGTAAAGTTGAGAAGTGAGAACCTGATGTTGTCTATAGCAAAGGCAATTTATACTAAAATGGTGTTTTCTCTTTCCTAACACACATAAGGCACATTTCGCCTTTTTCTCTTTGTTAAGCTACCTTAGTACTTTCTTTTGATAAGTTGAGTTGTTTTTCACTTCAGATTATATCATGTATAAGAGCAAATCCTACTTAACATTAAATGCCACAAATATTCAAAAAGACATAATAAGATGTACATTGGAAGATACTTGATCAATTTTCAAGAAAAAATTTAAGGTTTAAGTTCATAGGATAACTTCATCCACAAATATAGACGAGAGCTCAAAAGTTCAGAGTGTTTAGCTTGTGAGGATGGAAATAGTTTAAGTAGGGAGGGAAATTAATCAATTTTGAAATGTGAAGGGTTTTTAGGAGAGAGAAAAACTTTTTTTGTTCCATTGACAAAACGTGCTGCACAAAACTTGCTAATAGTTGAACATTAATTGTGACGCGACTTAGCAAACAATGAACTAAACATTTAATATAAATCATGAAACATTTACGTTTTGCAATAAATATGCTCCACATAAATGCAAAACATTGGACTCATACAAATCTAAACGCTACATGCCATGGATTGGACACTTATGCATTGGACTCTAACATATGTTTGAATGTTTTTATATAAAGCTTAAACATTCGATCCTTTATAAACTTCATACCAAGATTTTCTCGAATATGAATAAATTTATCGTCAGGAAGGAGTTTTGTAAAGGTATTTGCAAGTTGTTTTTCAGTGTTAATAAACTAAATATTAATAATCTCTTTTTGAATATAATTTCTTATAAAGTGATGTTTAATTTTTATATGTTCAGGTTTAACTTATGCTTGATTCACAGAAGTTAAGAATAGCAAGCTACTACTAATATGTATTCAACTTTTGCTACAGATAAGACAATGTTTTTTTGTCTTTTGCTTGCCCATGGAACTTAGTTGGCTCTAATGAAATAACATCTTCCATTAATATTTTTTCTTTCTATTATGTTTTCAACATAACATAGTGAGTATCACAGTATCTACTCCTCAAATTCACTCATTTGATTAAAATTGATGTTTCCCCCCCACATTTTTAGAGCAAATGACTAATTAACTATTACTTTAGTTTCTCGAATTAACATTTTTTTTTTAAAAAAACCCTCAGAAATTATACTTCACCATTCATTTTAATTTTAAAGTTATACATATTCAGATACCAAAATCACATTAAATAGTTAAATATAAGAGCATAGACAGAACAAATTACAATTTCAGTTGCAACAAGTCACAATTTCAGGAAATAAATTTATCATTTCCTCCACATCTTTATCATATCGGACCTCTTCTTCTGAAGCAGCAAGAAAGTTGTCACATAACGAGTTGATGTGTGAAAAGATACTAGACGAGTATTATGCATTTGTGTGAGTTCTTCACTTCAGCTCCATCGATTCATGCGTGCAATGTTGAACCTTGTTCGGCGAAAAGGCATCCTCATAATCAACACTGGTCTCACGCACCCTTCCTCATTATTATTCTTCTCCACATCAAGCTCTGACGCAAACGCCATAATCCACATCCTCACAGCCTCCAACAACTTCGCCGAAGCCACCTTCCTCACCAAACAGCGCCTCCAAAACACGCGCAAACCCCGCACTCTCTGCTCCTCCCTTTTCCAATCTCTCAACCGCGCCAACGTCACGCCCCGCGCGTTCGGCGTTCTCGTACTCGCCCTCTGCCAACTGGGTCTCGTCGAAGAAGCCCTCTGGGTGTTCAAAAACCGTTCTTTTTTGCCCACGTTACAACCTTGCAACGCGCTTCTTCATGGCCTCGTCAAGACCCAGATGTTCGATTCCATATGGGAGGTGTACGGGAACATGGTGTCGCGCGGGTTTTCCCCCACCGTCATCACCTACGGCATTTTGATGAACTGTTGCTGCGCCCAGGGTGATTTTGGCAACGCACGTAAGGTGTTCGATGAAATGCTTGAGAGAGGGATTGAACCCAATGTTGTGATTTACACTATTTTGATTCGTGTGTATTGCAATGAGGGTCAAATGGGAGAAGCAGAGGGCGTGTTTGGACGAATGAGGGAATCTGGGGTGGTGACACCCAATTTGTACACTTATAAGACCCTCATGGATGGGTATGGCAAGATGGGTGATGTGAAACGAGTTTTTTATTTGTATTGTGATATGCTAAAGCGTGGCTTGCACCCTGATGTTGTCACTTTTGCTACTTTGATAGATGTACTATGCAAAATGGGGGATTTGAAGGCTGCACAAAACTGTTTTGCTTATATGGCCAAGTTTGATGTTGTTCCTAATGCACATGCTTATAATTCTTTGATTGATGGGTATTGTAAGGCGGGGAACTTGCCTGAAGTGATGTGTTTGCGGGTGGAAATGGAAAGGTGTGGAATCTTCCCTGATGTTGTCACGTACAATATACTCATCAAGGGTCTGTGTGACTCGGGTAGATTGGAAGAAGCTATGGGTTTGATGGAGAAAATGGATGAAGTTGGGGTTCTTGCCAATTCTGTGACGTACAATGTGGTGATTGATGGGTTCTGTAAAACAGGTGACATGGAGAAGGCCATTGAGGTGTGTTCTCAAATGACTGAGAGGAAAATTGAACCTAATGTCATCACGTTTTCAACGTTGATTGATGGGTTTTGCAAGAAAGGTAACGTAAAAGCTGCAATGGGCTTGTACACAGAAATGGTAATCAAGGGTATTGTGCCTGATGTGGTAACTTACACAGCTTTGATTGATGGGCACTGCAAGGTTGGGAACACCAAAGAGGCTTTCAGGTTGCACAAGGAGATGCTGGATGCAGGACTAATGCCCAATGTGTTCACAGTTAGTTGTGTAATTGATGGCCTTTTGAAAGATGGAAAGACGAATGATGCAATCAAATTGTTCTTGGAGAAAACTGGAGCTGGTTGCCCTGGTGGTAAAATGGATAGCAGGTTTTGTTCTCCAAACAGTGTGATGTATGCCATTTTAATTCAAGGTTTATGTAAAGATGGACGGATCTTTAAGGCCACTAAGTTTTTCACGGAAATGAGATGGAATGGTTTCAAGCCAGACATGCTAGTTTATGTTACCTTGTTGCAGGCACATTTTCAGTCCAAGCATATGATTGATGCAATGATGCTGCATGCAGACATGCTGAAGATGGGTGTTATGCAAAATACTTCTATATATCGTGTATTGTCTAGGGGCTACCGAGAGAATGAGTATTTGAAATCAGCTCATATGTGTTCTGAGAATTTAATGGAATGTGGCATTCAGTTTCCTGAATCACGAGGGTGATAAAGGTTTCGGGCTCCTTGACTGCAAGATATATTCACAAAGGATTTTAACAACTGATCTTCAGTTACTGAAATCATGAATGTCACTGGTGTCTAGTACATTACAGACCATTGCTTAAGTAATGTTCACTAAGTTATTCATTTGCACATGTCGTGCTTATTTGGTATTTTTTGAGCATTTGGTGGAGCATGAATGGATCTGTTTTGATCATGCCGTAGCATTACTCCAAACCATTGAGAAAGGCATTTGTGACAGAAGTGGACTTGCTTTCCACCTTTGATGGCTTGTGAAACGAGAAAAGCATATTAACATTGGATTTCTATGGTTTTCTTCTCGTCAAAAGAGTAGCCATGACAGAGGAGAACTGACATCTTTTTCACAAGAGTTACTGATACTGATCTTACTGGAATTTTTTCTTCTTCTGATTTATTGTATAAACTTAACCAACTTAGTGGCTTTATTTAACGGTGAACAATATATGAATAAAAGAGTTCCAATTTGAGGATAATACCAGTTTTTTGCATTCTTAAATTATTTTTAATTTGTTTTATTTCAAAGTAATTATACGCACGTTTACAGCTCCAAAATATGCATCATTGTACAATGAATGCAAAATATCTGAGAAAGTAAATTCATGAATCCTCCCAGAGACTGTTTTGCCGACTTAGCATTGTCTGAAAAATAGTGCTAAATTGTACTTGCTAACCATAGTTAGTGGAATGTTATGATTCAGTATTGGAATCTTACTATTTAATATAATTTGACTTTCTACCAATTCGTATTATAAGATGAATTTTAAATAACTTTGTATCATATAATACATGAATGAATCTGAGTAATTCGTATCATGGATACAATTCACATGATTCAAGGATTTGTATTTTTATTTATATTTTTTTTACTTTTTCACCATTTCTCATGAAAAAAATTGAAAAGTCATGTGTAAGCTTAAATTTTTAAATGAAAAGGAATCCAAGTTTGTGAACTTGTTTTATTTGAGCATTCCACTACTTTATTTGTCACTTACTAATTCAATGCATGTACTCTATTTAGCTATTTAATTGTTTTGTTTTCATTCTTCTAAAATAAGGACTTCACAAACTCAAATATAACTAAATAGCTATATTTAGTTATTTATATGACTTCTGTTTAAGTTCATTTATTTATTTCTAGTTTAAATTTTAAACTTTAAACTGTTTATTTCGAACACTATATATCATTTATATGATATATTTGAAGTAATTTTTCATTGTCTGTTAATCTTACGATTCAATGTAAATTATGATTCACAATTCAAAAAATAGTTGGGTGATTCATTATTCGAATCTCGATTTGTTAACTTTGAATCTTCTTCTTCTTCTTCTTTTTTTTTTTTTTTTTGAGTAAAACTTTGTCTGTTTCGTTGACAGTGGTCTAGCCTGCGCCGTGGTAAATGAGTGCTTCAGAAAAATAAAAGGTAAATGAGTGCTTAAGGGAAAAAAGATTGGTGTTAATGTACAGTTCTTTCTAGGTAAAGCACTTAGATGATTTGGGTCGGATATAATATAACAGTATTTGAAAGTTAAAAATCACTATCTGTGCATATGAAAAATGAAAAAGTAAATTTAATCCTTTTTTATGAGTTGACATAGTTGGCTTGATTTGTCAATAACCTTACCCCAAGAGAAGTTCTAACTTCTAAAGGGTGCCAACTATAAACATAACATGGCAGAACTGAACGTGTGACATTCATGACATACATGACATACTTGAAGTTGAAATGGTTCCACACTTTGCTTCGAAGCAGTGTGAACAAGTTGGTTCATAGCTCCATGTCCACGTGGCATCACAAAGCTGAGACCCCCATTAGTATCAAACCACCAAAACCCAACCAAAACCTTAAGAAGCACCTTGAATGCAACAGGCACACCAAGGTGCTTCTACTCTTCAGATCCTTCTTAAGAAAAAGACCCACTCTTAACTCCATTGACAGCTATTCTTTGCTGTATGCCCTAAAAGCTTGCAACCACAAACACTCCTCCACCCAAGGAAAACACCTTCATGCCCTCATCATAAAACTTGGGTACCAAGCCATAGTTCAACTCCAGACAACCCTTTTGAAAACGTATTCCCAACGTGGCAACCTGTGTGATGCACACCAAGTGTTTGATGAAATACCCTCTAAGAATATTATATGCTGGACCTCTTTGATTTCTGCCTATGTTGACAACCACAAGCCTGGGAGAGCTTTGCAACTGTTTAGGGAGATGCAGATGAGTAATGTGGAACCTGATCAAGTTACTTTGACTGTTGCTCTCTCTGCCTGTGCTGAGACCGGGGCACTCGAAATGGGTGAATGGATCCATGGTTTTGTGCGGCAAAAACAAGCAATGAACAGAGATTTGTGTTTGGATAATGCTGTTATAAACATGTATGCTAAATGTGGGGATGTTGTGACAGCCAGGAAGGTGTTTGATAGCATGAGCAACAAAGATGTCACAACTTGGACTTCCATGATTGTGGGGCATGCGGTACACGGGCAAGCACATGAGGCTCTTCAACTTTTCTCAGAAATGAGCACAAGGAGGGACAAGGATGATTGTGTCATGACCCCAAATGATGTAACGTTCATTGGAGTTCTAATGGCTTGCAGTCATGCAGGGTTGGTTGAGGAAGGGAAGTTGCATTTTAGAAGTATGAGTGAAGTTTACGGTATAGAGCCCAGAGAGGCTCACTTTGGCTGCGTGGTGGATCTCTTATGCAGAGGTGGGCATCTGAGAGATGCCTATGACTTCATTATGGAGATGCCGGTGCCGCCAAATGCAGTTGTCTGGCGAACCTTGCTGGGGGCTTGCAGTGTCCATGGTGAATTAGAGCTAGCTGCAGAAGTGAGGCAAAAGCTAGTCAAGCTGGACCCTGGCTATGTGGGTGACAGTGTTGCTATGTCTAATATTTATGCCAATAAAGGCATGTGGAATAAGAAGATAGTTGTTAGGAATCAGATAAAACAGTCAAGGGCTCCTGGCTGTAGCTCAATTGAGGTGGGAAGTGGGGTTAGTGAATTTGTTATCTCAGATGATGATCATCCTTTAATGACAGATAAGTGATGTTGTTGAGCATTTGAGCTGAAGCATGGAAGCTTATGGTAACTTATTAAGCATCCATGAAGGGTAGCTTAAATATACAAGCAAATTCGGAAAAAGCTGTTTAGTTTGTTTTCTTTTCGGCTCCCACCTTAACCCATACTTAGTTGTAGTTAAGACAGAATATAAACCAACTCAGAGACTTTCCAACAACAAAAGTGTTATTAACTCGTTACTCACAAACGTAACCAATTCAACTGTGAAGTTAAGTTTGGTATAGGGGTAAAAATGAGACTGAAGAATTCTAGGATGAGTTTTATCAGTAAAATTTTATTGATTACCGATCCATGAGTGTTTTACCCATTTTTATTTTATGGTAATATTGCATTATTGTTAGGTGTGGTATATTATAGAAAATTATTGTTCTCGAAGCATGGAAATTTTCTTATTTTGTACATTTGAATGTCTATACTTCAATTATAACAGATTGGCTCTTCTAAAGTGAAAATGTGGTTAAAGTAAAAGACAATATAATCTGCATAGTTTATAAAGAGTAAGATTTCTGACTTTGAAAGCATTTCATAATGTTTCATAGGCCTCCTTGACCAAAACAAGTTCTTGTATGAAGCATTTATTTGCGCAGGGTTATCTTCATTTCTTTGTGTATATTAACTAGGTAACTTCTATGATGAAAATAGCACTACCTTTGTGTTTGATTAGCTTATTTTGCATTTAAAATAACTTGTAGTAAATTTTTACTAAGATACCTTTAAAACATTAGCTGCATACATGTTCTAAATGCCACATTGGTGCATTTAGTTGACTTGATTCACTCCACAAGTACACAAGAAATTTATCTTGATTCACTCCACAAAATCATAGTTATATCTAGTTCTTAACAACTGGCAAGATTTTTTTTTTTTTACTAAGATGGATTGCTTTTCTCTACAAAAATTGAACCTCACTTTTCAACTATTCTTATATAAGTCTCTTCATGCTTAAATTCTCAAAATTACAAGTCTCTTTAAACTCAATAATTCTCTCCAAATGTAGAAAAAAAAAAACTTAAAAGATGTTTGTTGTCTCTTTACTTTGAGGAAGATGAACATTTAACTTGTGAATAATATTTAGAGTGATTGGTTCCACGTCTGACAGGAGAGAACACGCGTATTACATGTGAAAATTGGAAGCTACTTAGAGCAACTCCATCACTAGTTCTTAGATGTGTTCTTAGAAACAAGAACCCGTTCTTATTTTTTTCCTGCATTGGAGAGCGATGACCTGGACTCCAGGTGTAGAACAGGTTCTTGTAGAAGAACCCCTAAGAACCCGCAAAATCAGCAGCAAAAATGGAGGGAACCAATGAAAGAGTGTTGGGAGGTAGGTGAACGTGTTCATATTGAGGGAAAATGTGAATGGGAGTGGGACCCACTGAATTATGTTAAGAACGTTAAGTTGGTTTTGCCATTGGAGAAAAATCTGGTGAAAGTTCTAAATATCTAAATGACATTAAAGGGTCCACTTAAAAGGCTTTAAGAACCCAAATTGGGTTCTATGGATGGAGATGGTCTTAGAGTACTTTTACTAGGAATGTGAATATTTGATGTGAGTCTCCTGTAATGCAATGAAATGTCAAACACAAGCTTAATGAAATTGAAAGTTAAATGTAAATTTTCATTTAGAAAAGGTACTTTTATCATATTGCTTTTATCATGTAGAGAGCATTAAAATTTATTTATTTTTCTCTTGTTCTTTGTTATCATATAGCTTTTATATTTTATATTAAAAAATAATTTTTGATAAATAATAAATAGAAGAAACAAAATATAAGATGAAAAGTGACAACCCTAAATTTATAAGGGACGTGGTAATTTGTTGCTGTATTGTTGGATTTATGCATGTACATATATTTATATTTTTAGAAAACTTAAGATCATTTTAAATAGTGATTTATAATTTAGACCATGTGGTGACTTATAATGAGATATTTAACATTTTGGATAATTTTTTATTTTATATATTATACAATTAAAGGAAATCCTAATTACAAATCCCAAATAATCGATTAAGTTAAATAAGACAAGGTGTTGTATCTGACAAATTATAAGTTTTGCTTTCATTTAGGAAACTTCTATCACAAAGCAAAGCTAAAAGCAAATGTTAGTCAATATTGATATGAAAAATTAATACTAATGACTAAATTGAATAAAAAAGTGAGATAAATTAATTGAAACTTAAATTAAATTGAGAATGAAGAATATAATTTTTAAGAATAATTTTTAACATAATCATTATAAAAAAAAGCCAACAAACTCATCTTACGTAATAATTTATAATTGACAATATCGTGACAACTTTTTATACTCTCACCATATTCTAATTAAATTATACAATTATTTCACAATTTAATTTTTTTGTAAATAAATTAATTTACAAGCTAGCAAACAAAAATATTTAAACATTTTAAACTACCAACCATGACAAGATCTTATAAATTCCGTAAAAAAAAAGGTTAAATTAATTTGTAGGTCTCTATACTATTCGACAATTTTTAATTAGGTTCTTGAATTATTATTTTTCCAATTAGGTCCCTGAACTTTTATTTATTTTTTAATTAGGTCCCTGTCGTTAATTACCGTTAACTCCATTAACGGTAGGGACCTAATTAAAAAATAAATAGAAATTCAGGGACTCAATTAAAAAAATTGTTTAGGGACCTAGTTAAATTTTTTTAAATAATTCAGGGACCTACTGAATAAATTAAAAGTAAATTAAAAATCATACAAAAATATCACTTAATTGAAGAATATATTGAGAAGGAGTGCATTACATCTGTCTGAACAGAATTTGTAAGGAGAAACTAGAAGTGCAGTATGGGGATTGATGCTTCTAGAGCTTGAGAATATTGGTAGAAGAACCTGTAGAGATTAAGAATACTGAGTTTAGAATTGACAAATGTGAAAATACTGGACTGGAGAGGTGAAAATACTGACTTGGAAAGCTAAGAATACTTGGTGCATATCTGTAAGATGGTCAATACTGAATTTAGAAGTAATCTACGTATGCTTGAAAAGTATAGTGTGATAGCTTGAGTAGAATTTGAGAATTACTCAATAAGTTCCTATTTAAATTTTTTTAATTAGGTCTCTAAATAATTTTTTCAATTAGGTCCTTGAGTTTTTATTTATTTTTAATTAGATATCTGTCGTTAATGGAGCTAATGATAGTTAACGACAAAGACCTAATTAAAAAATAAATAAAAATTTATGGACTTAATTAAAAAAATAATAATTCAGAAATCTAATGAAAAATTATTGAATAGTATAGGAATCTACGTGTTAATTTAACCCAAAAAAAAAAAAAAATCTTACAAAATAACAGTGAAAGGTTGAGTCAAAATTTGAGGCATGATGAGTGGTGTTATGGTTATGGAAGGGATCTCCAACTCCAAAGTGGTGTAACGTGTAAGTGTAACACACGACACGACAGCACCGTGTTTGGAAGCAGAAAGAAACACAGCAAAAACTGAGGTTGAATTGAAGCAACCGACACGACAGACAGTGCACATGAAGAGGCACTGGCGCAACAGGAGTTACGACGACGAAGGCCTCCCAGATTCGGATTCCGACACGCGCTCCAACCGGAGATTCCCCCTCACGCGCCTCATGGCACTCTTTCTCTTTTCTCTCTTCCTCTTCTCCCTCACCTTCCTCCTCCCACACCCTCCCATCCAATCAGCTTCAACAGCAAAGACTCTGCTCCAACTCAAGCAAACTCAACAAGGTTCTTTTTTTTTTTTTTTTTGTTATGATTTGGTCTTGTTGTTCCTTTTGACTTGGTAGACATTTCATGAAACTTAGATCTTACAATTTATGCGGCATTTGTTTGCATTTTTGTAATGTAATGTAATGTCTGTGAACGTGTGACTGCTATGTTGGATTTGTTGCTGATGAATCACCAGGTGAAGATGGATGTTGATTTTTTTGTTACAAGTGGTGTTATACTTGTCTTGCTTTTGTGCTCTCTTATTTGTATGCATTTTTTCGGTTTTCTCTTAGTTTTGTTTCATACAATGTATGCATTGCATAAGCCAATGAGTGTTGGAGATCCCACATTCAGTAACAATGACATGATCAAAGTAGTGTATATAAGTGAAGGGCAACAATCATCTCATGAGCTATTTTTTGGGGTTGAGTTAGGTTTAAATCCAAAATTCTAAGATGGTTTCGCAGTTTATCCTAGTGGTTGTTGTTGGATCTATCAAGTCATCATCAAACCACCTATAGATGTCCAGTTGTGAGCTTCACGCCCAAGATATTTTGTCCTTATCGTGAGGGGGTGTTAGAGATCTTATATTGATTAATGATATGATCAAAATAATGTATATAAGTGGGAGCAACTCTCACTGCATGAACTAGCTTTTGAGGTTGAGTTATGCTCAAACTTCAAATTCTAAGAATGAACATGATGAGGGAGAGGACTTAAGTCCATATGTTTTTTTGTTGAATATGAATAAACTGATTTTCCCTGAGAATTTGGGTTTTAGCTGAGTTCAATAGCGTGTGATTCATGTACGTGACTTCACCTATTGGGATATGACTTTAGTTGTTGTAGACTTGTAGGGAACTGATTTCCCATTCCCAGTTTTTTTAGATGTTTGATATTCCTCTTTTGTGCATGAATGAATACTGTGGTTCAATAATGGAATTCATCTTCTGTGACTTGTAGGTGACACATCTGAATCTGTTGAGTTGCAAAAAGATAAACTACTTGGTGGCCTTATAGCAGATGGATTTGATGAACGGTCTTGTCTCAGCAGGTACCATTCGGCCACATATAGCAAAAGACTATCTGGAAATCCTTCATCTTACCTTATTTCTAGATTGAGAAAATATGAAGCTCTCCACAAAAAATGTGGACCTTACTCTGAATCCTACAATAAAACGGTGAAAGATCTCAGGTCTGGTCATGTAAGTGAGTCCCCAGCATGTAAATATGTGGTATGGATTTCATATAGTGGGTTAGGGAATAGGATATTGACCTTAGCTTCTGCATTTCTATACGCTCTCCTCACGGATCGTGTTCTGTTGGTTGATCCTGGAGTTGACATGGTGGATCTTTTTTGTGAACCGTTTCCACATGTTTCCTGGTTTCTCCCTCCTGATTTCCCTCTCAACAGTCAATTTCCCAAATTTGATCAGAAATCTGATCAATGTTATGGGAAAATGCTGAAAAATAAATCAACTAAAAACTCCATGCTGCCCTCTTTTGTCTACCTTCATCTAGCACATGACTATGATGATCAGGACAAGCTTTTCTTCTGTGATGAAGACCAAGCTTTTCTTCAGAAAGTACCATGGTTAGTGGTGAGAACAGATAATTACTTTGTCCCATCTCTATTCTTGATGCCATCTTTTGAGCAGCAACTCAGTGATCTCTTTCCAAACAAGGAAACAGTTTTCCATTTCTTGGGTAGATATCTGTTCCACCCCACCAACAAAGTATGGGGACTTGTTAGCAGATACTATGAAGCTTATTTAGCTAAGGTTGATGAAAGAGTAGGCATCCAGATAAGAGTGTTTGACACTGGAACTGGTCCATTTCAACATGTGTTGGATCAGATCTTAGCTTGCACTTTGAAGGAGAATCTTTTGCCTGATGTTAACCAAAAGGGGGATACTGTTAATTCACCTGGAAAACCAAAGTCAAAAGCTGTGCTGATGACATCCTTGAGCTCTGGTTATTTTGAAAATGTGAGAGACATGTATTGGGAACACCCTACTGTGACAGGAGAAGTTGTTGGCATTTACCAGCCAAGCCATGAAGGGTATCAACAAACAGAGAAGAAGATGCACAATCAAAAAGCTTGGGCTGAAATGTACCTCTTGAGCTTGACCGACGTGTTGGTCACGAGCTCGTGGTCCACGTTCGGCTATGTGGCGCAGGGGCTTGGAGGGTTGAAACCATGGATACTGTACAAGCCTGAGAATGGAACAGCTCCTGATCCTCCTTGTCAACGCGCCATGTCGATGGAGCCATGCTTCCATGCTCCTCCATTCTATGATTGCAAGGCTAAGAGAGGAACTGATACTGGTGCACTTGTTCCACATGTAAGGCACTGTGAGGATATGAGCTGGGGTCTTAAGCTTGTAGACAGTAATAGTTGGCAATAAGTAGCTATGGTCATGAGTGCTATCATGACTGTCAAAACTCGCTTACAATACAAGTTTTGCAAATTTTGTTGTACGATAGAATTGGTTATTGATTTTAAATTTATGTTGTTTCCTATAGAAACCATAGAAAACTCGTTGTCATCACTATTTTACGGTTATTGAGTGCATAATATATTAGCATCTATGGGAATGACTAACGATAACGGGTAGCCTGTGACTTGTGTATTTAGATGCACTTACATAAGGTATTTGATTAAAACAACTGAAAGAGGCACAAAGCACACAGGCATCAAATTTACCAAATATCAAGAGCGTAATGGAAGTCTTATCGCTCTACCTTTATTCCAAACGTACCAAGCTATGCACATTCACGTACGTGATCAATTATCTTAGTATTGGAAAACAAGATCGGTCCATATGTATGGTAATCAAAGTGAGCGAAAAAAAAAAAAAGTTGTTAGCATAAGTGGTTTGACATTTAGGTCCTTTAACCAAGATTTGAGGTTCAATTTCCCGGTGAGAGGTGAATTAGTTGGATAAAAAAAGAGAGCCAAAAAGACTATAAATCCAAGAATACAAATGCTTATCATACTTTAAACATGATCAATCTAGCAAAATAATAATTAACCTTGTGAACATTCACTAGAAAAATAGTTAGGACAATTGAAGTATAGCTATTTTGCGTCAAAAAAAAAAAAAAGTATAGCTATTATTTTCAATTAAAATTAGCACTTTGTCTTGATGTTAATTTAGTTATCAAATGAAAGCAATGGTATTGTGTTTAAATTTTTTTGAAACAACTACTGCGTTTCACAAGTCTAATGGTTGAATCGTGCAAAGTGAGATTTTTATAAAATTTACAAATAAAAATAAATTGAAGAGATAAACCTTTTAAAATTAAATATAAAATTATAAAAATAAATAATTTGAATCAAGACACGTTATCTTTATTCATGTGGTGTGTTAAATTTTAAAATTTAATAATCAAATTCAAATTAGAATTAATTGAGATTACAATAATTTTAAAATTCAGTTCATATAAAAAAGAAATATATCTTTAATTTGGCAGTGTATAGAAATTTAATATTTAAATCAAATTTAAGTAACACTATTTGAAAGAAAGAAAAAATATATAGAAAATACAATTAAATGTTCAATGCAAGAGAAATCACATAACTTAATGTAGGAGATAATAACTCTTAAAAATACTCATTTAAAAATAAAGATTCATAATCGAGACGGTCTAGCTCAGTTGGTTGAGTAGGGTGCGTGAGTTGTTGTAAACCCTTTCGTACCTGTCTTCGATTCCTAGGGATAAAAAAAAATTAAAGATTCATATTTATAATATAAAAGTAGGTTTTCTAACAAAGGTTAATTCACTTGGTTAAGACCATATTCATATCTCATACAGACGTGGGTTCAATTTTACTGCCGATATGAGGACCTTGGTAAGTGATCTATAAATATCTCTACAAGCACTCTTTAAGTATTGAAATATGTCCTGGACTTGGTGAGCCCTCAAGACCCAACTTATCTAAGGAGGGATCCACTTACTCCAAGAGTAATTCTAAGAGACTTACTCTAAGAGTAACTCTAAGAAAGTTACTCTTCATCATCACCATTCATTTTCTTGAAATCTAATGATTAAGATTAATTATTTTTTGGAATCCTGACTAGGCACAACTTGTGCTTTTGTTAGGGGTATTAATAAATTCATTCAATATGCTGATAAAAAGAAAATGAGGAGGCAATCGAATGAAAATCCCCTATGAATTGGCGATGCGACAGATTTCGCGGTGCTGGAGCAGTGGAATTGATTAATTTTGTTGAACACAAGGGAATTAGGGAATTGTGGTGGACTAGAGGAATAACGTGAAATGATCACGTGAGGTCTTGAAAGAAGGGGCATGTGAGTTTTTTAATGAGTTAATAAAAATCATTAGATTAAACTTAAATGGATGGAAGAGATTTGGTGTCAAACTTTAATTTGACATCTTGGTGTCAATTGATCCTATCTCATATATATATATATAGACAGGTTAGTGTCACACTAATATTTTGGAGCACCTAAAACACAACCACAAATAATTATACGAATAGTCTTGATAAGAACAAAAAAAAATTGTACAAATTTAAAGTATTTCAATAAAAAGTATGAATTGCAAGTTTAACAATAAGCTATCATACAAAACTAACTGATACATTTGACTGGATTAAAGTAGAATTAATTTGGAGCACCTAAAACACAACCACAAATAATTATACGAATAATCTTGATAAGAACAAAAAAAATTGTACAAATTTAAAGTATTTCAATAAAAAGTATGAATTGCAAGTTTAACAATAAGCTATCATATAAAACTAACTGATACATTCGACTGGATTAAAGTAGAATTAATTTGACAAAGCATAAACTTTTAAATTATTTTGTTAAACTTTTTAAATTATATCAATAAACTTTGTATACTTCATATATTTAACAAAAAGTTTTAGTTTAAATCACATTTTTTTTTTGTTTAATTAATCATTCGGTGCTTATATCTGCGCTAACTTTTTGTTTTAATCCTTATACCCAAAAATTCTAGATTTTAATTCATATATGAACAATTTTACTTTTCTTTTAATCACTGATGTTAGTTTTCTGACTATAAATTCACCACAAAATGAAGGTATAATGACAAAAAACAAAAAAACAAAAAATACTCATAAATCTTTCTCAAAGATGAATTTGGGGTTCTACTTGAATAGGACCATCCAGTTTCTAAGGCATTAGTAATACACGTCACAGATGTAGTAAAACCATCCACATTCACATATATATTCTGAATTATCTTAGTATTGGAAAGCAAGATCAGTACACAGAAACTGTAGGTTTATATTCTCAACCACAATCAGAACAGGAAAGAAAACAGATCATCTAATCAGACAGTTGAGCACTCTGATGCCATTGAAATGCAGTTTCGTTCTTATTCAGGGATCAGTTCTTTCTTCCTTCACTTAAGATAATATGGTAGCCATGCCTGCATCATCATCCAAGCAAACATTAGCATGAAGAAGAGAAGGGGCACAGATTAATCAGGATAATGAAAGTTAAGAGTGCAAGAGAAATACGTTGATTTGAAAGGAGCACTGGTAGCTCCAACAGGTGTGCTGAAGGCAACATCCTGAAATGGCCCAGCCATCTTTCCTCGCGGAAACCATCCGAGGTCTCCACCCTTCTTTCCAGAAGGACATTCTGAATACTCTTGAGCTATCTGTGAAGTCAGTGAAATATTATTGATAATAACCAATTGGACAAAATATTTGTCTCTAGATTAATTTCAAATGAACAGATTCTTATTTATCCTTTTCAATGAACTGCCGTTCATGATTCATCAAACTTGACTGACATTACTAACAACAGGTTGTTCGGGGCAGAAAACAATTCTGATATTTAACTCAAAATTAGATTCTCAGCCCTACTCTAATAGAAACCAAATAAGGATTTTAAAAAAAAAGAAACAAGAATAAAAATCATTGTATGTCCACCAAAAGAAAAAAGGTCTTGCTAACCAGTGCCCTGCCTTGTGCCCTTAGGCACTGGTTAAGGAATTAAAAGGAGAAAGTTTTTATTAGAAATCATAGGGGAGGGCATTGTTATGCATCCCAATAAAAAACTTTCTACTTTTATTTCCTTAACCAGGCATTTGCCAAAGAAAAATACCTTTGCAAACTCAGCTGGTGGGACCTTATCTCCGTTGCCAAGCCAACCATCTTGCAGCTTCTTGTAGGCTTCATTGATCTTACCTTGTTTCTCACATAAGATATGCCTAGCTGAATGGAATAAAAAGCCGAAAAAGACGTCATTCTAAGACAAACCATGAAAAGAACTAATCATGGTTACAATGGTATCCGCGGATGGGGAAAATTTACTACCTTTGACATAGGTGCAAGTACCAAGCCCATCTGCACCTTTCCCACCTTTTCCTTTTCCCTTAGAAGCATTCTCATCACTTCCACTTGCAGCCTGTTTCCCCTTTCCCTTCCCTGACTCCTTTGGCTTCGAGTCTTTTCCCATGTTTATCACAACTTAATGATTTCCACTGAATAAGAAAAGAAAACATTTGTAGGTTACAAATGCAAACCAGTAAAAGTCAAACAACAAATGGATACAAACTATAAACAGATTAACAGAGGGACAATACAAGCAACTAAAGTGCGGTAATGGATATCTTATCACTCTAGAAATTCCAACAGAATTACATATTGTATCATATGCTTATTGAATTTTTTTTTTTTGAAGATAAAAATAAGTAAAATATTAAGAGAAAATGAGAAGTACGAAAAGGGGCAAGAAATTCCAACTATAGCATCCGCAAAAAGAACAGTAAAGTAGCGCATAAAAACAAGTGATGACTACTCTCAGGCTCCCAATAACAAAAAAGAAAGAAAAATCATCTTCTCCACCAACATTGAAAGCCTAGGAAATAACTCTAATCTATCTCACAAAGATGAAAGGGGTAGAAGCTTCTGAGTAAAGACACTAGCATTGACCAGCATCCATAATCCATAAAGACAGAAACAAAATGAGCACATAGCCACAAAATTTTCTATCTCTTTTCATAGACAGAAATCAATTCGAGAGCTCCTTAAAATAAATGAATCTTACTATGTGTCTATATCTATCAAACTAACATACACATACACAGGTAACACACTAAGACTATGCTTGGCAGAAGCAGGCACAGCAATCTAAACTTCAATTTCAGTTAAAATCGTTTAACCAAGGTTGGCCAAATGTTACAGCCAAAAATATAATAACATACCAGAACATTATCATAACGGTTAATTCAACTATTAAGATAAAATCCCCGAGAATAAAGGGTTCGGGTGAATGAAACTATTAATACATACAGAAAAGAAAGAGAAAAAGAAAAGCAATCCCAACCAAAGCATGAGTATAAGCCATGAGATTAAATCAAGGACAATATGGAAATGGGAATTGAAAATTGATGTTGGGTTTCATAGGAAGTGTTACGGCACAGAGCATAATCAATTGAAAATAAACACAAATCAAGAGAAAGTAAGTAACAGACAAGTTAATAAAAATCGGAACCTTTTGAGGTCTAAGCAGAAATCAATAGATTCATACCCAAGTCGCAGACTGAGAAGTTGTGAAATGCGATGGATAATGATGACGAGTCACCCCAGTGGCAGTGGAGAAATAAGAATCTCATTCCATTTCAATTTCACTTTTTCTCTTTCGTGTTTACGCTATTGCTTGGGCAACAGATGCATTGGGTCACTTGACAGAACTACTTTCAACCTAGGCCCAACTTGAAAACATAATCCATGTTTTCCGTTGCTTTTATTAGTTTAATTTTGATACACTACATTCAACGAATTAAAAATTGACTCTAATTTTTATATATTGGTAATGTAAAAATTTACATAGTCAATTAATAAATATTTATTAATGATGTGACATTTAAAATAGTTATTATAATAATCAACAAATATATCTTTTTTTTTTAATGAGATAGTCAAGTCAACAAATATATCAAACATGATAATTTGTAATTCAACAACAATATAAAAACCTTTTAAACTTTCAGGTCATGTACTATTTGCTTTTAAAAAATTACTCTAAATATTTCTTTCAAGCCAATTATTACAAAAATTATTATCGCTCTAATTAATAATATTATTGTACATGATAATTTTTATTTTACTTGTTTAACTTTCGTAAAGCTGCAAGCATAAATGAACTACTGTCTGCAGGTTGACAAATGTCATTAAAAACAAAAAATTGGCTTCTGACCAATGACCATGGTACCCTTATTCCACTAAAATGCGTGTTTAAATTATTTTTCAGGAGCATTAAAATTGTTGCATGCTCACGGACAAAGCGCGTGTTTGGAAAGTCGTTGGATAACCTCCAAAATTACGTTTGAGACAAAAGTAACAAAGGTGTTGCTTCCAACAACCTACGTTTGACACCAACAAACGGTTCTACAAACATGTTATCATTTATCGTCAATAGTCACATTGCTTCCAAATGCGAAACCACACAAGTAATAAAAACTACATGGTAAGAAAATTTTCTACTTAAAGGCCATCTGAGAATGGATTTTGGAGGAAACGAAGAGAGATTTTTTTAATTATTAAATTAAAAGAATATTTAAAAAAAATAAAAACGTTGAAAAATTATACTAACTTTTTATTTTATTTCTTTATTTTAAAAAACTATCAAATTAGAGAATATTTATTAGAAATGAAAATGATTTTTCCTCCCAATCACTATTCCTATGCATATCCTTAGATTCTTTTTTTTAGGTTTAATTGTAAATTTTACCACCCAATTTTCATAATTTTGCAAATTTTACCATCCAAGTTTTAATTTTGCAAATTTTACCACCCAAATTTTCAATTTTTACACATTTTTCCACTCTGATATTTTACCAAAAAAAAAGTTAAAGAATTCAAAAAAAAAAATTTTGTGAAACATCAGAATAGTAAAATATGTAAAAATTGAAAACTTAGGTGATAAAATATGCAAAAATTGAAAACTTGGATGGTAAAATTTGCAAAATTATGAAAGTTGAGTGGTAAAATTTGTAAAATTAAAACTTGGGTGATAAAATTTACAAAATTATGAAAGTTGGGTAGTAAAATCTACAATTAAACCTTTTTTTTATATATATATTTTAAAAACTATCATAATTATTTCATTTAAACTTAAAGGTCACAATTTATAAGAAAAATTATTATTTATATTTTCACCTAAATAAAACAATAAATATAAATTAACAGAGTCAATATGCTACTTGCACTCTGGAAGAAATTGGTGTTACAAAGAAAGCATATTATGCCGTATCCTAGCGCAGCAAAGAACATGTTTCATGGGGCAGTTTAATCAGACGTTCTACGAATGAATTACGATAAACTTTTCACAGGTCACGTAATTTTATGCTGATTGGGTGAGCCTCTCAAATTTGGTTAAAGCATCCGGCTTAATGAATTGACTGACACGAATAAATATCCTAATCGTAATATTAAACAAATTTACGCATAGAACAGTCAAATTCCATATATATTATATTTATAATATAATATAAACACGTTTCATTCTTTCATTCTTGAAATCTCTGATATAAGGGGTATGTGCCTCCTAATCTCTTGTTGACATGGTGGCAATCTTAAATCTTGTATATCTGGCTCCAAACCCAGAACACAATTCAAGAGTTTCACCTTCACACCATGTAACATTGTGTCTTGAAAAGTTCCTTTCCTTCATGGAGAAATCAAACTGAAACTACTCAGATTCAGAATCTGATAGTGGCATCTGGTAAGCATCCGACGGTTCCAAATCTGTCATAGAAGGGGGTGCTTTTTTATTTGACCGATTCCGGACCCGGTCTCTCAGTTTCTGTTCTCTTTCATCCTGGGAAGGTGTCTGTCAGAATGAAAATATACAAGCAATTCCTCCATTTTGAAAAAACGCAATATAAGCATATTAAGGCAAAAGTTACCTTGGAAGTAGGTTGACTTGGTTGGTTTGAATCAGATGGCTGATTGGAACTAGGTTGGTTTGGTTCAGATGGCTGAACTTGTTGGCTCCTTCGCAGCCAGATAGTACCTAAAGAAAGTAATGCACCTAGAAGCAAAAACGGACCAACTCTTGGATCCTCACGGTATGCTGAGAGTCCACTAAGACCACCAAGAATACTCTGCTTCAAATTTTTCAAAGGAATATTTTGTGCAGTCATAGGTTCTGTGTCATCCGGAACAAGCTTAGGAGTTCGTAGTGTCTGCAACGAGGAAATGGTATTTGCATAATCAGAAAACTGTGCAGAATTAATCCCATTAACAACTATCTCATTTTAAAGCATTAACCTGGGCAATCGTGAAATTATGATCACGTAAATAAATGTAACATTTGGAAAACACCAGTAAACAGAATCAAATACTTGAATGTTTGCCCAGGTTATTAATTCAACATTGAATGTGGGCCATACATTAAGGCTTACCTACAAAACCTATTCAAAAGTTAATAAAACTTACAAAGAATGGCAAGTCTCTGGAGTCACCATCAGAAACAATATTTGCAAGCCAGTGGCTTATCTGCAAATGAAAATAGAAAATATCTTAAAAGAACAGTGGATTAGATCTACGTCACTGTACATTATTAGTTCTTATACCACACAGCATATTTCACAATATGATGATAATACATCTAAGTTACAAAAGAAATGTAAAAACTACTAACGGCAGGCAGTGCAAGCAACATACAAAGCATCACTTGTCAATGTGAAATTTTTTATTGCAAAATGGCAAACCTGTGAAACATCGTCTTCTCCCTTGTACCCGGCTACAAACTGGCCTGTCTGATCAGAATCATTGATTAGATCTTGGACCAATAATGATTTCCACTTTGTCTTTTCTTCTGTTCTCAAATCAACAGCACTACTATTCCTCAGGTAACGAATAACAAATAACCGAGGAATATCAGTCACACCCCGTCGTTGCCCACAAGTGTGTTCGCTAGATGCTTGACCAAGGTAAAATTGGCAGTAATCCTAAACAATCAGTTTTCAGTTAATAGCTCAGACCAGAAATAGTTGCAAAGATGATGCAAACGTATTTTCCATTCAAAATACACCAAAAGAATTTAAAGCAACACTTCACTTACACATTAGAGGAGATTATAGGAATTAGGGGCACGTTTAGTTTGAAAAAACAGTTTTTCTCATTTCCTGTTTTTAGAGATAATTACGAAGACAAAAAATCTCGTTTTCATTTTGTTTCTCATTTTCAAATATCTGGAAGAATAAGCACACTAAAGCATTCCAATGATTTAGTAGGAAAATTAGGTTATGTGACAAGTTCAAATTGATGTATTATATACAACCATCGTCTGGCAGATTAGACAGTCAGGGAGGCAATTTAGAATAGTGTTTGCTTTGATGCCCCATTGTTCATTGTCAAATGAAATTGGCGTTCTTAAAAAAGTACATTCTAAGATTATCTAATGCATATCTGTTAAATTTATTCACGAATTCTAAGTATCAGCACTGTGAAATTTATTCTGACCAAAAAGAAGAGTAATTTATTTGGAATGACAAACTAAAATATAAATCAAGCAAATGAAAGAAAAGATTACCTTTTGCTTTTCACCATCAAGCCAAGCAAATGTCAACCGCCTTCTCTTAAATGCATCCACAGCTGGAGCTAAGGATTGATTTTCAGATGATGCATCCACCTGGCTATGCTTAGACAATGTTTCTTGGACCCTGCACATAGTCTATGGAACTGAATTACAAATCTGCCAAATTTGATGAAGCTGTGAAAAATAAAAAATGAAAAAAAATGTGTAAAAAATAACCAATTTCTTAAGATTATGCATATATCTAGAAAACAAGACTGCAGCCCCAGATCTACTTTACTAGGAACCTATTAAAACCCAAATATGCCAGTAATGTTAACAGTGATTTGACTATTGTAAAGAACTCAAATAAGCATAATTCTCAATGTAAATGATGAATTAGAACCTACTTTGTGGAATGTATCATAGAAATTATGCCCAAAATAAGAATAAAATACATACTTCACGCATTTTGTTCAACTCCAGACTTGGCCTTCCTACCGCAATAGCACAATACCATATAACTGTATCATAACCAGCACGAGAATAGCCATGGGGATCACAGCCTAGCTCCATTGATGTCACACTTCTTAGTTGCGGAAGCTCTGGAAGCAAAAAGGGTGGACAAAAAAAAAAGTGCAGCAGATTAATTAGGGCTTAGAAAATGTACCATTCTATAAATAATAATAATAATGCCTTGAATAGAATAACATGTGCATCAGATGGACAAAGTAATTTATATATACCATGAAATACCACAAACTCAAATGATGATAGTTTAGTATCATGCATCTATTATAAGATCTAAAGAATTCGCCAATACATTCAAGTGGCTGTGTTTGTTGATATATAAGTGGATATAAATAGTCAGTAATCTCACCTAGTGGTTCCTAGTCACAAGTTGGTAAGAACATGCCCCGAAGGCACATAGTATCTAAACTGACTAACAGTTTTGGGTTAATGTTGTGGTCCAAGCTACATGTGTTAAGGACAAAAATCCAAAAATTAGTCAAAAGTCATTGCCCACATAATTGTGGTCCTCCCAGTTTTTTCTTTCATTTCTCTTTCTGATGAACTAGATACCAAAGTTTTCTTTTAACCTAATGTTTTAGAATGTATTTTTCATACAGGAGTGGAGTATCATATTTATTCTCCAAAAATCTTTGCTTTATTCCAATTAAATTAGAAGTTAATTCCATCTATTTTAGGATTAGATCTATTAACTGTAAGATCATTGAAGTTAGTACACTACTCCCATACGCAAATTCTCCACCCTATTTTACCAACCCTTTCACTCCAATATACCATTTAAAAATTTCCTGGCTCTATTGCCTCCCAAGTCCCAACCCACCTTTAAAAAGTTATAGATACGGAATTTTTCATTTACAAAAAAATATAGGTATCAAACACGGGAATGCAAACAATAATTTTGCATCTACCTTGCTGTTTATTATTTTCCATCAAATTCAAAAAAATTGAATTGTTGACTGAACCTGCAGCACACAATGCATAGATAGTCAGTTCATTGGAAGAGCAATAATATATTCACACGGTTCTCAGGTAGTATGACAAAGATGAAACAGACCATGGTGAACAACAGGTTTGACACCTGGGTCTTTAAGAAATACAATAGCAGGTGCAGATTCCACCCCAAATCTGACATTTAAAAACAGATAAAACAAAATAAAGTCAACACTTAATACCAGATCAAGCAATGAATCAATAAGCTGGTGAATAAAACAATATTTAGCACCATCTATCTTCTGTATAGAAAAAGTGACACATAATAATGTTTTCCTGATTCAGATTTTCTGAAAATTGTCACTTACGCTCCCCACCAATAGGAAGATTCCTCTTCCCGCCAGAGAATGAATGCAAATGAAGCATAAGCCCAATAGTCTTTAGCTGCTTGTCGTATAAATGGAGCAGCACGCTCACCAGATTTTGAGAAAAAGATGACTTTTACCTATAAGCCATGATCCACAAAACTAAACCTTAATTAAAACAGATAAATTCAGATATAGATCTACTGAATCAAAGGGCATCTAAACAAGATTAAGTGTGTTTGGGAATATATTATTTCCAGGATTTTTTTTTCCAGCAGATCTCTCATAGAGATGACAAAAATTAGCTACTATTTCTCCAAAATAGGTTGAACCAAACATGCAGTAAGATAATTGTGAGCATTTCACAAAATATTATAATACAAATTCATCAAAGAGTTGCCAAATGAGCAGCAAATTATAGGAAAATGAGATATAAACATGACATTAACCAGGGCCCTATTTGGAAAATCTTCTTCATAAGCACATATAGGAGAAGAAAATAAGGTAAAATGAATTGAACTTCTCCTATATGTTAAAATCAACTTAAGCATATCAGTTAAGTTAGATGAGAGAGCTTCTATAAAAGTTAAGTGCATAAGTTGATTTTGACTTATGAGAGAAATTCAATTCAGTTACCTTGTTATTTTCTTCTCATATAAGTGTGATTATAGAAAAGTTTATCCAAACAAAGCCCAATTAATTGCCTCAAGCTAAAATGAGGACTGCAATGTTTGGTATGGTATATTAGATGCTTAAACTTGTGTGATGATATTCTTATACCATAAAACACGAATTATCATAAACATAGTAACAATTGACAATGAATAATTATAATAAAAAAAAATATTAGTAATTCTTCTAGTTAATTATACAAATTACTTATTGTAACATAAATCAATGAAATGAGAAAAGTGTCAAGGATAAATAGGTATTTATCACTGAAGCACGATATGTAATATTTGACAATCTTCATAACTGGTATGTATGTTCTAGTTATGTACCAATTCTTAATTTATGAAAAAAAAAAACAACAACAACAACAACAACTTGGGTACAAGGCTCGAGGGTGGCACGATGCAGCTCAGGTACAGTTCCAGTGCACAGACCAGTGACCACTATTTAACATGCCATATTTTTAAGTTATTGAAAACTGTATCAGATTACAATTACCAAGCAAGGAAACTGAGCAGCAGTTTACTGATAAATTACAGCCATTTGTAACCTAATTACATTGGATAAAGTTGGCTTCTCATTAATTGCAATCAGTTATACCAGAGATCCAGTTAAAAAAATCCACACAAAATATTGTGAGAATTGCATGTTATGTATTTTTTCAATTAATGAACAATAGACTAATGTGTTTACCATATTTTGGAAGAAAACATCAGAAAGCAATATATGGAGATAATAGAAGAGCAAGGTAATTGTACCTTATGAAGGCTAGTTTTACCAAGAAAAATTGGCACCTGAAATTTTGGAAGTAGTGTCCCAAAGACCCTTAGTAACCATAGAAACTCATAATAAACAATTTATATTCCAAAAACAAATCAAGTAAATTACATTGGACCAAGTTTATCAAATTGAGATTCGAATTGTGAATTGTTGAGCTAATTTTTTAATCATGAATCATAATTTGTATCAAAACATAAGATACAAAGACAATGAAAACATCCAAACATAAATCACAACACTTCAAAATCAATTTTCACCAAAATCAATTCCATTCAAAATTAATTCTGCCAACGTTCATCCAGACACGCATCGAGTCTTTTTAGCTTGATCCGATCATGACCCAATCTAGGCTTAGTCTGCAAAAGCCCATAAAAAACTTAGATTTCTGTTCTGTTTTGCTCTCACTCCCGATTCTCTCATCACAATCTCATGTGAAGAGTCTCACGTTTTTTTAGTGAACTTTTTATAAGGAAAATTATAAGATTGACTATAAGTTTTTAGGATAGGAAACACAAAAATTGAAACTACAAACTAAATTGAAAATTGGTTTAGGTTTTTAAAATTTTAAAACTTGAAACTAAAAACCAGACAAACGGGGCTTAAGTGAACTACTCTAATCCCAAATGAAATCCAATGGTAGAACTTGACCAGTGAAAATCAAGCATATCTTTCCAACCATATAAATCAGATATCCATTTTTACAATGAAGAGAAAAGAAAAGAGAAACCCAATACAAAGTTTAAGTTCTACATTCAAAATTGACAAAGGAAATATGATGTAAGCTTAACAGCAACTGTGCATTTAAATTAGCTTATTTTATGTTTAAAACAACTTATAATCAAAAGCTCCTGAAGAGAACTTCTGGAAAAAAGCTATTAGCTACAGATAGAAAAGGCCGTTGAATTTCTTTCTAAAATGTTCCAAAAAGAAAGATGAATTTCCTTGACAGTTGACACTGTTCAAATCCTAACATAGGTGTGTTTGAATTCTCTTATTATGTGTATAGAAAAGCTTATAATCAGAATCTGTAGAGAGAACTTTTGGCCCAAAACCTATCTTTGTATAAAAGTGATATGGCTAACTCCGACTTACAAAAACAGCTTCTTGCAATTGAGAGCCAAGCAAATTTGGCAAGGTGTATGTATAAAACAAAATATTCTGTTAGTTTTGCAGAGATTCAAGAAAAAAAATACTGAAACTGACCAAATTAAATAGTAAAAAAAGGGGGGAAAACCTAGACAAGGAAATATAATCAAGCTTGTTCATACCTAATATATTATACTATATAAATCCCTTACCCATGATCATTGCAAATGTCATTATTCAAGGAATTTTCTTATATTACATAAAAATGCTATAGGAAAATGAAAGAACCCTACCACTCATATATACAGAAAACAAAATGATCCTTTAGAGTTAAAACAAATTACCAGTGATTCCCTTGAGTAGTAGTTAATTTGAGGTAAAGCCAGTACAGTTGTTGCAAACCAATTTGTAACCTTGTCAACAGTAAGCTCACCATCAAACCTAACACAGGAAAATAATGTATAGTAATTCCATGTAGTAAAATATGACTTATGCATGTAGACTGAACACATGATACAATAATGTGTATTGACCTAATAATCCAAGTTAAATGTGAATTACCCTCTATTAATAAAGTTAAAAAGGATTTACAAAATTTTAATTGTCTGTCCAGTGTCCACAAATCAACCCTTGGTTTTATAATAAAACTCACCTGCTAATACATTTAGTAGATCGACATCCTGCGGGAATGGCAACCAGAGATGGAATTCCTGGATAAATTTTTTCAATAGGTCAAGACAAGGCACATGTGATCTTTATCACCTAAAATTTAAAACAGCCATCTACCATTTAAGACACAAAACAGGCATTTGTAAGTCAAGTAGAATTACTGGCAATTTATAAAACTTCACCCCTTGTTGACCTATGTTGGTGGTTGTAAGGGAACATGCCCAACTCATCAAAAAATTTCTAATACTATTATAAATATGATGATATAACACCCCATGACCCCTACATTATAATAAATTTTTGCCCAGTTGAAATTAAGAGATTTGATGATAAAGCTTGAGTGTCTTAGCTTCACTCAGCTACATTTGAAATATATATATACCAAAACACAGGTCAACTGAGTACACTGTACAAACAGGCTTTTAAACAGTAGAAAAGACAAAGCATAACAACTAAACAACATGAATCCTAACACTCCCCCTCAAGCTGGAGCATATAGGTTAAATGCACCAAGCTTGGAACAAATAAACTGAATTCTTGGACCTCTCAATGACTTTGTCAGGATATTTGCAAGTTGATCATTTGAGCTGACAGATTCAGTAATGATCTCCTTGGACAACACTTTTTCCCGAATGAAATGACAATCAATCTCTATATGTTTAGTCCTCTCATGAAATACTGGGTTAGAGGCAATGTGAAGAGCTGCTTGGTTGTCACAATATAGCTTCATTTGCTGAATTTCACAAAACTTTAACTCTTGAAGAAGTTGTTTGATCCAAACAAGTTCACAAGTGGCTAAGGCCATGGCCCGATATTCTGCCTCAACACTGGAGCGAGCAACAACACTTTGCTTCTTGCTTTTCCAAGAAATAACATTCCCTCCAATTGATACACAATATCCAGAAGTAGAGCATCTATCAATAGGGGATCCTGCCCAATCTGCATCACAATACCCAACAACTTGGGCATTTCCTTTATCTTCATACAACAATCCCTGACTTGGAGTCCCTTTAATGTACTTGAGAGCGGACCACTGCATTCCAATGATCAACCTGAGGAGCTTGCATGAATTGACTAACTATCCCAACTGCAAAAGATAAGTCAGGTCTAGTAATGGTAAGATAGATGAGCTTACCAACTAGCCTCCGATACCCTTTTGGGTCGGAGTAAGGTTCACCATGGTCCATTGTCAATTTCTGATTAGGATCCATAGGATTGTCAATGGGCCTACAGTTTGTCATACTTGTTTCTTCTAGGATATCTAGAGCATACTTCCTTTGTGAGATCACAATACCCTCTTCAGACTAAGCAACTTCAATACCAAGAAAGTATTTTAACCTACCAAGGTCTTTAGTTTGGAAATGACTGAATAAATGCCTTTTAAACAGAGAAATCTTAGCAGAATCATTCCCTGTAATGACAATATCATCAACATAGACAACCAGATAAACACATTTTCTAGGAGATGTCTAACAATAAAAAACTGAGTGATTGCTTCACTGCGTTTCATCCCAAAATTCTGCACAACATGACTAAACTTTCCAAACCAAGAGACTGTTTAAGTCCATAGAGAGATCGATGAAGTTTGCAAACCAGACCAGACTCCCCCTAAGCAACAAACCTAGGAGGTTGCTCCATGTAAATCTCCTCTTCCAACTCACCATGAAGAAAGGCATTTTTAATGTCTAACTGATGAAGAGGCCAATGACGGATAGCAACCATGGCAACAAATAGACGAACAGTAGTGATCTTGGCCACGAGAGAAAGTATCCCCATAATCAAGATCATATATCTGAGTGTAGCCTTTGGCTACCAAGTGAGCCTTAAGGCGATCAATTTCACCATTAGGACCAACTTTAATAGCATAGACCCATCTACAACCAATTGCCTTCTTTCCAGGAGGAAGAGGATCCAACTCCCATGTACCACTATGTTCAAGTGCCTGCATTTCAACAATCATGGCTTGTCGCCATCCAGGGTGATCAAGTGCTTCATACACATTCTTGGGAATAGTAAGAGAAGATAAAGAGGAGACAAAAGAGAAATATGAAGGAGATAAACGATGATAACTCAAATAAATAGGATCAGGATTTCGAGTAGATCGAATACCTTTCCTGAGAGCAATGGGCCAACCTAAGTTTTCATCATGAGGAGGTGATGATGGAGAAGGATCCATCGTAGGGGAAGCCAATGGAGAAAGACATGAATCAGAACAATCTTCATGTAATGTTGGACCAGTTCCTTGTGTCCTGCTTTGGTATGTCGTAGAAGGAGGTGGAGATAGCTCGACTGGGCTGTTGGTTGGAGGGTAAGACTGATTTTCTTCTTGGTTGGAAGTCTCACAGGTAGGAGACACTACTGGACTGAAGAATGGGACAGGTAAGACTTGTTGTATAGAACTAAAATCTTGCATGGAAGATGAAAAGGGAGTTTCTTCAAAGAAGGTAACATCAGCAGACATGTAGTACCTTCTGGTGTCTGGGGAATAACACCGGTACCCTTTCTGAAGACGAGAGTACCCAAGTAAAACACACTTGATTGCCCTTGCAGAGAGCTTGTCCAAACCTGGAGAAACATCATGGACAAAACAAGTACAACCAAAGACACGAGGAGAGACATGATATAAGGGTTCATTTTGAGAGATAATGGAGAGAGGAATCTTATTATCAAGTGTTGAAGAAGGCATTCTATTTATTAGAAAGCAAGCAATGAGAACTGCATCACCCCAATGATGAACAAGGACATTTGCATTAAGTAATAAGGTGCGTGCAGTCTCAACTACATGTCTATTTTTTCTTTCTGCTATTCCATTTTGTTGTGGTGTATGGGGACAAGTAGACTGATGTAAGATGCCCTGTGAGGATAAAAAGGTAGAGAGGGCAGAAGAAAAAAATTCTTTGGCATTGTCACTCCGGAGGATTTTAATTATTTTACCAAATTGGTTCTTGACTTCATTGAAGAAGGATACAAAAATAGGCAAAAGTTCAGATTTATCTTTCATTAAATACACCCAAGTACACCGAGAATGTTCATCAATAAAGGTGACAAAATATCTAAACCCAAAGGATGTAACACGACTTGGACCCCAAATGTCTGAATGAATGGTAGAAAAAGGAGAATTACATCTCGTTTCACTTTGTTTAGGAAAAGAAGACCTAACATGTTTGCCTAATTGACATGATTCACATTCTAACAGTTGTAGTTTACCAAGACTAGGAACCATTTTCTTCAACTTTGACAAATTTGGATGCCCCAAGCGATCATGAATGAGTTTGGGAGATGGAGTTGCCAAACAGGACACAGAAGAATTGGTTTCTAGATAGTAGAGTCTTCTTGATTCATGTCCTACTCCAATTGTTCGACCCATACCACGTTCCTGTATAACAAAAGAATCAACACAGAATGTTACAAAACAATTTAGAGACTTGGTTAACCGACTTAGAGAGATTAGATTAAAGGGACAATTAGGGACAAAAAGGACAGATTCCAAGTTTAAGGAAGGAGATAGTGAGATTTGACCAACACCTTTGGAAGCTACCTTAGATCCATTGGCTAAGGTTATGAGATGAGGAAACTTTGGGGAAGACAGAGGTAAATAAAGAGGCATTACCAGAAATATGATCAGAAGCACCTGAGTCAATTACCCATGGACTTTGACTATCCACATATTGAGAAATACAAGCAATTGAGACACTAGTTGAAGATGATTGGGTTTGGCTATTGGACTTCAACAAAATATACTCTTGATATTCAGCTTCAGATAACAGATGTTTAGACCTTCCTGGCTTAGAGACATTTGTTGTTTTCTCAGGAAAGCCATGCAAAGAGTAACAGGATACTTGGGTATGGCCTATCCTCTTACAATACAAACACCGAGGGGGACCATTTCTTCCACCACGTCCTCGGTTTCCGAAACTAGGAGGAACAGTGCCTGTGAAAGTCATATCTGAAGAGAACATATGCAAGACTGAGGCAATCCAGGACAAAACCTTGCCCAAAGGTTGAGAGAACATACCCAATACACCAAAGGTCAATAAAGAAGAATGATGATGCTTGAAACTGAACCAGGAGTTGCCGGCAAGTGCAATGAGGGTGTCACATCAATGGTACGACGACCAAGGGGAGGTGCCTAGGTAGGTCACGCAGAGGGAGGCCTGGATATTAGACCCACTCATCAAACGTGGATATCAGAACAACCCAAGGCCTAGAATGGGTCCAGGAGACGCCGACGAACCTTTCTGTGGTGATCCAGTGACTTTATGGTGGCCGGAGACCGGCGCGTGTACTGCACGCGTTGACTGAATCGCGTGAAGAACTGGCGCATATGAGCATGTGGAGAAGCTTCTGGTCTCGAAACTTCCAAGGATGGGTCGCGCTCCGGAAGACGCACCAGATCTAGGTGTCGTCGATGACAGGACCGGCGGTGGACAACGGCGGACGGTGGCGGCGCCGGCGACGGACAGAGACAAGCCAGAGCAGGATCGACCCGCTCTGATACCAAGTTGAAATTAAGAGATTTGATGATAAAGCTTGAGTGTCTTAGCTTCACTCAGCTACATTTGAAATATATATATACCAAAACACAGGTCAACTGAGTACACTGTACAAACAGGCTTTTAAACAGTAGGAAAGACAAAGCATAACAACTAAACAACATGAATCCTAACATGCCCAAATAGAAGGTTGATCAGGTAATTCAAATCTTTAAGAAATCCAAAATTTGACTTTCACCTCCCAAATTCCCAATTCCTCTTTTGAAAATCTTCTCAGCTGCAAACACAAACACCCAATTTGTAGCAGCTAAAAGCCTTGTTGATTACTGTTGATGGATTCTGTATTTGATATTATTTGTAATTGATAGGTATAATTTTAGGAAGTTAGCTGTATCATAGGAAATAGGATATCTATATCATATATTTGCTAGATTTAGGGATATTCTTTCCTGATTTTTTGTTATCTTCTGTATATATATATTTGTGTATGATAGAGCATTGCCCAAGTCAATCTAATAAACAAAAAAAATATTCACTATTCAGTATACTCCTGTATTAGTTTCAACTTTCAAGTACCCTCAATGACAGCTGCAGGGTGATGGAATGCATCACCAAAGTAGGAGAATAGGAGAATAGGAGGTAATGGCTCTTGAATTGTGAGTAGTGGCTGTGAGGATCCAATTGCAAGTATGGGATTCTAATGTGGGGTTTATAAGGTGTTAGGCTGTGCAACTACAGTGACTAGCTTTTGTGATGTGGTTCTCACAAGGTTCTTATCAATGGCCAAGGATTTTTTTTTTTTTCTTTCAAATTTGCAGAAACTGCTATGGCCAGTGTGCATTGAGTACCACTGCCTGGTAAGCATCACCATTTAAAATTTAGTGTATATGTATTGCTTTACAATGGATAAATTAATGGCTTTGTGGACCTGTAGCAGTGACAGCATCTTCCATCTTGTTGCTTGAAGAAATTATTGGTTATTTCAAATTTTGAAAATTGCTTTTATGGGTGAGAAGGTAGCCAGTAGCCACTCAGTTTTAATTCTTCTGATTTGCTTTTCTAACTTGTGTTAATATTCTAAATTAACTCTCTTCACAGTGCCAATATATCTATGTATCATTTACTGAATTTAGTGTGTGCTTAGTTTCTTCAAATTTGGTGTAATTGAGCAGCAATGTACTGAAATTTGTTGTGTTTTTTTTGTTACCATGTTATTGGTACGGAGTATCCACTGGCTTTGCCAATGACTAATCTCCGTCGGGGAACCTGGCTGGCCACCTTTGGTTGAGTCTCCCCTCCCAACCTCATTTTTTTTCCATCCACAAGACTTGAACCCGAGACTTTGTTTAAGGGGACCGAGTCCAGTACCACTCGGACCAACGACTTATTGGTAAATTTGTTGTATTTTACTATTTTATGGAATATAAATTATGTAATTGTGTGTTTTTCTCCCATTACACAAAATCTGGGCCAGTCACTGCTTTTTGTCAAAAATTAAACTATTCTTGGAAGTTGATTATAAGGCCAACATCATCTTGTATTTATCTTTAATCAATATAGAAGGAAACCATCAATAACAAATCTGTTTTATCACAAGTATACATAAATAAATGCAACATATTTGCTATAAAGAAATTCTCAGGAGTCTCTAACACAAGAGTGTATAGACAAAAAAAAACATACTCAGAATTAAAAGCACACTTGCAACTAGTCTGATCTGGGTAAAGTAAAACAGAACAATCTTTACAATGAATATACAAATTATAATTGCAAGTTTTGTAAAGAATGCTCCATAGCTCCGCCTATGTTTTTCATAGCCAGTCCCAAGCCCAGGTTAAGGAGGGTTGTGTTAGGCCCTCAGCAGCCAATGTAAAACTCGCCGTTATACCAAACATATAAAAAATGCTCCTTATATTAGACTGTTCTATAATTATATAACAGAAGGGACAAACAAAACAACTACTTAAACCTGGGAAGAGTAATTTTTTATAGAGATCCTACATAAACAAAAAGGCAGAAACAAAAATATTCAGCACATACCATTTCTAAAAAATGGTTTTCCTGTTGATCTTCTATCAGCAAGGTATATGGCGAGCTCCTTCTCACCAAGTTCCACCATACCAATGTTTGCAACAACATCCAATAAAGAAGCTAAAAGTAGAGGAATTAATCAGAATAAACTTATCCTTAAACTGGTGACCAATATAATAAAGTGCTTGGATATCAATTAGATTGAGTCCATGTAATATATGAAAGGAAACACTGCCCAAAAAAAAAAAAAGACTAGCACCCAGCCTTTTATTTTGTCCCCATAGGAAACTTCCAAGAGAAAGAGAGAGACAGAAACAGAGATAAGGGGGAGATACACCTGAAACTACAAACTTGCATATTTCTCATATAAACTTTCATCTACTCTGTGACAAGGGAATTTCTCTCTCTTTTTCTAGCAATACCATTTAAAACCTAAAGACTAACTCAAGAAAAATTAAATGCTATTAGGCAGAAAAGGATAACATTTTCACAGCAATATATCACATGCATAAAGAAATTTTTTATGCCAGGATTCAGTTTAAATAACATACCAATTTTATTCCAGGACTTGGAAAATTGAGCACAACGTTCACTCCCTGATGAATACAACTGATACAAATATATTCAGCATCTACTTCAAGTTAATTTTTTAAGAGAATCAAATAGATAAAGATTATGGAATCAGGCAAGAATGGTGATACCGACTCTTTACAAGAAAGATCAATCAAATATATCTTTCAAAAGACAGCATGTTACTAAAAAGTGAAGAAAACTGATGAATATCTTTCAGATTTACAAATGTGAACAAATATGACTCAGTTTCCAAGTCTTCAAATGACATGTTGGAAAGCAAATCATTTACCAACATATAGTTATGGTCTCACAGATACAGCCACATTTCTTTTGGTGAAATAATGTTCCAATATTATAAAAAATAAAATGCACTACGTTGAAATTTCACCTGGCTTTCCCAATTTCTATGTTTGAAGCAGTATAGCAAAAGGTTCAAAAAGGCATGGTTAAGGTCCTGAAGTGAGGCAACAGAAGGAATCAGCACCTATTGATGCCTTAAGGTGTAGCCACTTCATTGAGGTACATGCCTCTAGCACCTCAGACATGCCTTTGTGGTTCAGCCATTTAGGCAAGGCACGACTTTAATGTATTATTAATACACCGACACCAACACCAACAAGAGCCTTATTCCACTAGGTGAGGTCAGCTACATGGATCAAGCAACACCATTTGTCTCGATTAAGGACCAAATCTTCAGAGATATTATTTACCATGAGATCCCTCTTAACAAATTCCCTGAATGTCCGTTTTGGTCTCCCTTTCCCCCTTTTCACAAGACTAAAAATCATGCAATCTACTCTCCTCACTAGTGCGCCCCTAAGCTGGGCTAAATCAGATGGACTAAGGCCCAAATACATGCAGTGAATACATTGCTAGTAAATTCCTAATAGGAATTTAAGAAGTTAAATTGTCTCACGGTTACTAGACCAGACATTGTCTTTCCTGTTAGTGTTGTCAATCAATTTCTCAATTCACCATCTGATGGTCATTGGAATGCAGTTGTTCAGATCCTGAGATACATCAATGGATAGGGGTCATGCTAACATCATTAGATATACAGATGCAGAATGGGCAGGAAATGCCAGTGATAGATGATCCATGATAGGCTACTGTCTTCTCATTGGTGGGAACTTGATCTCATGGAACAGGAAAAATAGGAAGCAAAGTGTGGTTAAAAGATCAAGTACAAAAGTAGAGTATCGGGCTATGGCTAATATGACTTGTGAACCCTTATGGCTAAAGCATTTGCTTCAAGAGTTGAAGTTTTGGGAGACAGGTACCATGGAACTTGCTTCAATCAACTTTTCTCCAAATCATATCTTACACAAGAGGACTAAACATATAAAGGTTGATTGTCACTTCATTAGAGTGAAGATCCCCCTTGGCATCATCAAGACTACTTTTGTGATCTCTAAGGAACAACTTGCAGACAGGCTAAGTAAATCCTTATAGGATTCTAGGATAGCTTACATATGTAACATGCTCAATTCATCTGACATATATACGCTAGTTTGAGAGGGAATGTTTATTATAATCAGATTTTATTCTTTCCTTATTATTAGCTTGCCTGGTTACTGAAAATAGGGATAATTGATTTGATTCAAAAGTTTAGGATCAATTAGTATGACTCACTTGTATATATATCTGTACATATTCCTATAAATATTAGTGAAATACTCGGATTCAAGCGTAGAAATCAATACTCAGGCACCAAGAAATATGAAAAGAAAAGTACAAAATTTAACACTCAATACAATTTCACAAACTTAGATTTTCATTCAATTAAATATAATTTAGATGAAAAGAATTTTAATTTCATGCTGTAGTTACGGAGGTTATTAGTGGTAAAGTACAGGTAGTTTAGTTATATCACACAAAAAATGAATTAAAAATAACAACAATAATTAGCATGAAAGTTAGATTATGATCACGTTTGTTACAATATATCAGCATGTGTACCTGAATTAGCCATGACTTTGCATCTGGAAATATATACTGGAAGTCACTAGCTGTAATGACTTTAGAAGAATGATCTATAGATCCTGAGAGGTAAAAAAAATGATATGCATCGATAAAAGGATTTCCACGTCACAAATCCATTGAAAAACTTCAAATAAAATTCCTATCACATATGATGAATGTTTTGACTAACCAGAAGGATCCTGTAGTAAAGGGAAGTCCAACTCTGAAATATGTTTGCCTGCATAACGCTTGCTGGCACTCTCAACAATATGCTACCATCGTAAAATTATATCATTTAATTAAAGCATTTCGCGATGATAGTAATCAGGGATGAGACAACCATTTATGGAACAGATCTTACAAACAGACACAAGTTTTAAAAGGATGCCAAAGAAAGTACTCACAAGTTGTTCATCAATACCAAATATGTCATAGTCTCTTTTCCATAAAGGATTTGTCAGCAACTCATAAGCATATCGAATCTGTAAATCATGCCCTCAGAGCAAATTACATAAACAAAACCATAGTAAATTCACAATACTAGTGTCATAATGGGCAGCCATCAAATAAAGAACAAATGTAATACATGAAACTATATTATACTACCAGGGCATATGGTAGGAAAAAGAATTATCAATTTATAAATAAGAATACTACAGTCCCATTCCATGAATGCAATACCAACCCTTTATAACATGTTTGTGAGTTATAATACCCAAAACAGTTTCTGCATATCAATTTCATAATAGGTATATTGCATGCCAGGGTTCAACCTGCTAGGTTTTTTTATAGAATAACCACATGCAGTTCATGTATCACATGTTAAATGCATTTAGTGTTCATAGGAATCAATGCCTAGGATTTAGCACCCAGTGACTTATCCTTGTAAATTGTATCATGAAGAGAGTGTGTGTGTGTGTGTTTCTAGTGCCTTTTCATTCAAGTTGTTCCATCCTATCTCTCATTTCAACATTTTTTTAATAGAAAACAATTTCAGGCTTTCAGCATATCTGTTCGGAGGAGTTACATTGCTTGCCAAGGTTCAACCTGCATGAAAGGGGAAGAACTGAATGGTGTTTTAACTTCAACTACAAGTTACATTAAGATATCTAATTTCGACACTTCATTGGCCTGAATATCATTTGCTTTCAGAGGAACTCTCTCCACAAACTAATACCAACAAGGACCATCAAATTTAGTATGCAGATAGAATTTAATCACAATGGTTTCATCTTACTTAAAAAAACCCTGGTTTTTCCTACACACCAATTCACACTAGGCTAGCTTCGCTAGAAAAAACCCTACTTCAACCATACATTTGAAACTCTCATATATAAACAAAGCTCTCCTGTCTTCACATCATTCTAATACAGTGTTTGCAAAAACATAACACAATAAACTTAAAAGTTAAAACTAGATTTGGAAAAAGTATAAACCAAGTAGAATGATCCTGATGAGGGTGTTTAAGCCATATTTAATAGATCCCCACTTCACATCACCACATAGTTGTTCCTCTTTGAAGATTTCAGTAACACTTATCCTGAAAGAATCTAAACATAAAGTATGGATCGATGACCTTTGTTCTTGGGAGGATTTTGTGCATCGTACAATAATTTGACTCATAGACAAGATAGTTGATAAATAAATGACCTCTCAACTAACCTTTAAAAACTCATGAATATCAAAATCTTCCACAGCCGAATTCCTGAAAGACAAAGCAACTAATTTCATAAGACTATTAAAAGCATGCTGATAAAATGTGACAGAGAATGCTCCACAAAAATTTTAGCACATTCAGAACAAACTAATACAGGCCAACATGTTCAACAAAGTACATGATGAACAAAAATCACCATTCTTTCTTTGAATTATTTTGCTAAACGAATATTAACTACCCTATTATAGCCCATTAAACTCCTTCACATAGGATAGAGACTCCAATTTTTTTTAAAAAATATATATGTATATTTGTAACACTTATAATAGATCTAATCCCGCCCATGAGCCATCTAAGGTAACCTGAATAAAAAATAAATAAATAAACAACAAACAAAAGAAAAATGTAAAATATAAAATAAAATAACCAAGCTACAGCACCCAAGCTAAGTAGAGGGAGAACTGAGCACTAGTCTAGCCACTGCTCATCTCCAACAGCACAAACAGAACCCAAACATGTACCTACAATCAACCTCATTGTCTTGCACCATACACACTTTTTAAGACTAAATGAAAATAAGAATCTCCTTTATACACATAAATCAGGATTTCAAATTGTGATTGGTAATGGCAAATTCTGTAATCACAACGCAGTTTCAAACCATGTGCATAACAACAAAAGCTTATGCGTGTCCTTAAATTATCTTTTGAAAGAGCATGTGCGTAAAATTTAGAGTATACTTCACAGATAACACTGTCAAATGCAAAACGACAATAAAACCATTCGGTAACCTCTAATCGAAAGAGACGCGACTGAATTACCATTTAGATTCAAGCTTGTCGTAAGCCTCCTTCACTTTATCAATCGAACTATAGCTCTCAATTTGCAGAACTGCAATCGCCGAAACAAATAGAAGAAAATAAAAATCAATTTCACAAAAGAGAGAGAGAAGAAAGGAATTACCGTCGTAATGAGAAGGAGGGAAGGCATTGGGAATAAGGAAGAGCTGGTAGAACATGGCTCCGGAGAAGAGAACAATTGGGAGCGCGTAGGCTCTGACGGTGGAAGCCATGGATACTAAGCGTGAGGGAGAAGGATTCGCTGAAACCCTAGGCATGGTGATACAATCAGAAGTGGTAGTGATTGTGATTGTGATGAGTGGAATTTGTAAACTGAGTGAGTGGGGAGGGATTCGCTACGGTGGTGGCGGCGGTGTAATCATGGGGAATAGGGACACCGGTGTGTAGTGTAGTGTAGTGCTACCAACGTTACAAACTTGTTCGGAGTGTTTAAGGTTGCTAGCTAGTAGTACTCTTCGTGTCTCTTGGCTACGTCTTCTCCATCCCTTTTTCTAAATTTTTCTCTTGTTGCATGAACTTTTTCGAAAGTTTGAGCATACAAAGATTTAATGAAAACAAATCTGAAAATATAAATGAGGGTGCTCTATCAGTGATTTGGGTCATCATAATCCACGTTGGATATAGTTGTTATATTTCCTCTTAATTTTTTTTTTTAAATGCTTGAGTATGGTATTTCCTCTTAATTTATTGTTTAGTGTATTGATAAGGAATGATAAGATAATTATATCTTGTTTATTAATTAAAGTTTTACTAATATGTAGTAAATGCTGGGTTAAAAATCAATTATATAGAATTAAGATATATTTTTTTCTTAAAAAGTACAAACTACAAACAATATATTTTTTAACATTCGCTTTTCAATATATATCAATAAAATATTCTTTTTTTCAATACATTCTCTTATTGAAAGTGAGACTTACCAAATAGAAAACGAGTCTCACATATCTAATGAGACTTTCATGAACTTCACCTAATAAAAAAATAGGGTAAAATATATTTTTGGTCCCTGTAAAATATGTAAAATATTAATTTTGTCTCCCAAAATTTTTTTGTATTAATTTGGTCCCTATAAAATTAAAACCTATTTTTGTAAGTCCTTATGAATATTAATAGCTTAATTTTTATTTTTTTGTGTTCTTACCAAATTTTGGTAAGTCTCCCGGTGCGGTTGCTCCGTAGGGATCTCCTCCGTAACTGGTGGGGGGTCTACCTGCAAAGATACTCCGACGCTCAAGTTAGAGGCGCAGAGGTAGGAGACAAGTATCACAATTGGGATTAGAATTTTTGTACCTTGGTTGGAATGAATAGCTTTGTATTTATAGGGTGTAAAGAGATAGATTTGATAGGGTTATTTTCTTATCAAATCTCCTCAAATCTTGTGATGAAGATAGAGATAATTCTATCTTCTATCATTATCTTTTGATCTGATTTTTCTTTATCTTATCGTATGGTAAAATCTGTTCTGTTATTATTCTCTGGGTCCGAGTGAGTCTCTACTCGGCCAGCTCGACTACTCGGTGGGATGACGAGTCCGAGTAGGACACATGCCCCCAAGCTCTGAAGTACTGTAGGAGCTTAAGTATGATTGTACCGACTTCGGATTTTACTTAGCCGAGACGAGTTTACTCGTTCCATTTGGACGGGTCCGAGTACGGTTCTCGAAGCGTCACGTCATCTGGTGATGGTGTCGTTTCAGACTTATTAAAGTCGTAACGTTTCCCAAGGGCGGCGAGAATGATTATTTTTTAATTTTGAAAATGTCTAGGGATTCCCAAAGGTCTCAAGCCTTCCTAGCCGTTGATTGGCCTAGTGAGGGGTCTTGATCCGACGGTTCGGACCGCTTCGCCTTTTCGTATTCGAAGCGCTTAGGGCTCTATATAAAGGACACTGTTGGCGCCGGTGTTCACTTTCTTCTTCGCGTTTTATTTTCCTGGCGAGATTTTCCTTCCTTTTGTCATTGTGTCCTCCTTCTTCTAGCTTTTTCTTTTTCCTTGTTCAGGTAAGCCCTTCTCCTCTTCATTTCTCTTCTTTGTTATTCTAGAATGTCTTCTTTTTCCGGGGATTCGGGGCGTTTCGGCGGAGGTCGTATGCTTGCGCCGGAGGTTCACCTCATCGGAGAGGGCACCAATGACGGTTCTCCTTTGCACCGCTCTAATTCTAGTGGAATTAGTGACGGTGCGTCGGTGGCAGACGCCGCCGTCGCGGGTGTCGGGGTGGTTCGTCCATCCGTCGACCCTGCACAGGTACCTTTAGTTGCTCCTGCTAAGGGGGTGGTGGTTCTAGATGATTCCGAGGCTACTGAGGATCGTCCTCTTGAGATTCGGCGTGCTCGACCTCCTTTTCCTCCCGCTCACCCCCAGCCTGTAGAGTCTAGGGGTAACAAAAAGGTTTATCCACCTGTTACTGCTTCTGGTTATTCCTGGGTAGCTGGAGAGGTGGGTGCGTATGCCTCTCGGTATCAGACCGAGGAGGCTTTGTCTTTCCTTCTTGAAACGATTGATTTGTGTCATTCGGAAAGGTCGGATATGGTCCATGCCGAGCCCTGTGGGTCTGATGATCGAGTCTTCATGTCTGCTGTCCCGCACCAGTCTCATTTTACCTTTATGCATGAGGCCTTATTTTCGGTTCTCGGCATCACGGTGCCGTTTGACCAATTCGAAGCCGACGTTCTTCGGGCATTGAATGTTGCTCCTACGCAGTTGCATCCGAATTCCTGGGCTTCGCTACAGGCTTTCCGGGTGCTCTGCAGTAAATTTTTTATTACTCCTACTGCTCCCAAATTCTTATATCATTATAAAGTTAAAGAGAGTCAGAAGGGCGGCTGAGTCTCCCTGACTGGGATTCCTGGTCGGTCCATCCTTAGTCCGTATACCTCATTTTGGAAAAATTTCAAGAGTGGTTTCTTTCGTGTTAGAACGGGTCCGGAAGGGGACGTCGAGTTTTTTGATAGTCGTGGGAGGCCAAGGTTCCCTCTTTACTGGACATGTTCCCCAAACAAACGGTTGTCTTGGCAGGTTGTGGACATGTCTCCTGAATATCAGGATGACATGGTTATGCTGTGCAAGTTGCCGCGTTCCCTATCTTGTAAAACAGTTGTGGGGATTCCTACTTCTCGGACTCCGAGAGAGGACTGGGACGGTGAGTATCTTCTTGTTATTCGGTCTTCTTTCTTTACTTTGTTTTTTATTGATGTTTGCTTCTTTTGCAGCTGTGATGGGGAAGTTCGACTATAAGACGACCAAGAAGCAAAGGCTAGGGAAGCTGAAGAGCAAGGAGCCTGCCGCCGAGGCTATCCGAGTTGCTCCTTCCGCTCCTTCTCCTCCTCCTTCTTCTCCGAAGAGGAATCAACGAGAAGTTGTTCTGGAGGGGGATGGCCCTTCCAAGAAATCGAAGCCGAGTCCACCTGGTGCTCAAGCTACGAGTTCTGCTGTTGAGAAACATCCGGCTTTTCTTTCTATGAAAGATGGGCGGACTTCACTTTGGGGGAAGGACTTCAACCCCGGGGCTCTCATTTGTGCCGACAATCTCGGTCAAGCCGATCGGGATATGTTGAGGGATGCTGGGCCGCTGCTTTCTATTGAGGTTGTTTGTCGATTCCAGGCTCGTTCATGGGCTATTGCCCAGTATTGGGCCGAGGAGTTCGACCGTGGCCACCAGGAGCTGGTCATGGTGAAGGAGGTTGCCGCAAAGCCGAGCAGGCCCTGGTGGAGACTACCCGGGCCAACGAGACTCTTCTTCAGTCTACTGAGGAGTCTCAAAGGTCCCAGGAGGGGGTGGAGGCTAAGTTAAAGGAAGCTGAGGGCCGAGAGGAAAATTTAAAGCTTTCCTTAGCTGCGTCCAAGAACTCGACCCAGGAGTTGCAGGCTGAGGTGGATAGGCTTATTCTCGAGCTTGCACAGGCGAAGACTGAGGCCGCCAAATCTGAGGCTAAGCTTAAAGCCGATTTAGGCGAGGCCTTAGATGAGATTGTTACGACCCATGAGGCCGGGTTCAGCAAGGCACTTCGCCAAGTTCGCTATTTCTTCAAGGATGCCGACACCTCTCTTTTTGATGTTGATAAGGATATCAATAAAGAGGGGCAGTTGGTGGAGGAGTCTGCTCTTGAGGGTGAGGATGCTCCTGGCTGCTCTACTCAGGAGGGGGAAGATGATCCTGGTGGCCTTACTCAGCTTGCTGCTTAGTCTTAGGAAATTTTCTCTTTTCTTGTAAGGCTGGCGCCTGGCCTACCGAATAGGGTGTTTTAATGAATTTATTTTTCTCTTTAAGTATTGTATCCTTTTACAAGGTCTACTCGACTTCGTTTAACTCGCTTTAGTATCCTTATAAAGGTTTACGCGATTTTTTTCGTTAACTCGCTTTTTGTATCCTTTATAAAGGTCTACGCGGTTTTTTACGTTAACTCACTTTTTGTATCCTTTATAAAGGTCTACGCGGTTAAGGCTAACTCGCTTTTTGTATCCTTATAAAGGTCTATGCGGTTAAGGCTAACTCGCTTTTTGTATCCTTATAAAGGTCTACGCGGTTAAGGCTAACTCGCTTTTGTATCCTTATAAAGGTCTATGCGGTTTTTTACGTTAACTCGCTTTTTGTATCCTTTATAAAGGTCTACGCGGTTTTTTACGTTAACTCGCTTTTTGTATCCTTTATAAAGGTCTACGCGGTTAAGGCTAACTCGCTTTTTGTATCCTTATAAAGGTCTACACGGTTAAGGCTAACTCGCTTTTTTGTATCCTTATAAAGGTCTACGCGGTTAGTTTATTGTATTGTAGTTTGGTCATTCTCCTTTCGGGATGCCGAGTATTGCTCTGGCATTTAATGTCGGTATCCGATTGGTCTACTCGGTCAAATATAAATAGATAATTTGAAGAAAGGAGTTTTATTAATAAGAGAAATTGGGTGTGCTTCATTAAAACCTCTTTGACAAAAAACCTCTTGGAAAAAAAATGTCAAAGTAGGAAAAAGAGTACATTACCACTTACAATTTTTCTAGCTGTAGTAAAACTTTAAGTGTGTCGCGTTCCAAGTTCGGGGGATGGTTTTGCCGGATGGATGCTCCAATCGGTAGGCTCCATTTTCTAGAGACTCGATTACTCTGAAGGGGCCTTCCCAGTTGGTTGCCAATTTTTCCTCTCCTGTAGCTTTCCTAGCTTCTCCACACTTTCTCCAAACAGATCTCCAACTTCGAAGTTTCTTGGTTTGACCTTGGTGTTATACCTCTTCTCGGCTCTTCTTTTACAGGCCTCTATTCTGATTCGGACCTCGTTGAGGGTCTCTTCGATCATGTCGAGTGCATGCCTTAGTAATTGGTCATTATTTTCCTGGACGAAATTTGCTCTTCGTAGGGAGGGTTCCCCGACTTCTACTGGTACCATGGCGTCTGATCCATATGAGAGTCTGAAAGGGGTTTCCACTGTTGTTGATTGCGGTGTGCAACGATATGCCCAAAGGATTGCGGGAAGTTCTTCAGCCCAACTTCCTTTGGCGTCACCTACTCGCTTCTTCAGTTCTCCGAGTATCACCTTATTTACGGCTTCAGTTTGTCTGTTGGTTTGCGGATGTTCCATTGAGGTCACTCGGTGCCAATCTTTAGGTTTTTGAAAAATTTCTCTAGGTTCTTTTCGGTGAACTGCCTACCGTTTTTGGATATTACCGAGTGAGGGATGCCGAATCGGCATATGATATTTTTTCATATGAATTTTTGCACGTTGTGGGCGGTGATGGTGGCCAAGGGTTCGACTTCGATCCACTTCGTAAAGTAGTCGATTCCGACGAGGAGGAACTTCACTTGTCCTTTAGCAAGTGGAAAATGGCCTAATATGTCTACTCGCCACATGGCGAAGGGCCATAGTGTTGTGATATTGTGCAATTCTTCCGCTGGTAAGTGGGATATGTTGCCAAATTTTTGGCATTCTTCACATTTTTTCACGTATTCGGCGCAGTCGCAGCGCATTGTTGGCCAATAGTATCCGGCTCGTAGGATTCGGGCAGCCATGGTCTTTCCTCCTGAGTGCATTTCGCATATTCCTTTGTGCATCTCGTTTACCACGTACCCGGCTTGAATCTTCGTGACGCATTTTAGCAATGGTGCAGTGAAGCCTCTCCTATAAAGGTCATCTCCCTCTATGACGTAGTAACTGGCCCTTCTTCTGATTTTTCTGGCCGCTTCTCGGTTTTCTGGGAGGGTTCCCTCTCTCAGAAAGTTCCATATCTCGGTCATCCACTCTCGATCTGTCGGGCTGACACTAGAGACGACTTGGTCGATACTTGGAGCAGACACTATTCCTGTTTAACAGTTCGGTGTTGTCCTTTCTTCTTAGTACTTGCCAATTTTGAAAGTAAGTTGGCCCTTTCATTCTGTTCTCTTAGAATGTGGTTGAGTTCGAATTCGATGAACTCGTTCTTCAACTGGGTGGCCAGGTGGTAGTATCTTGTCATCTGGGGGTCCTTTGTTTGATAGGATCTGTTCATCTGTCCAGTGATCAGCTTTGAGTCGCTCCAACATCTAAGGTGTTTCGCCCCCACCTCCTTAGCGAGCTTCAGTCCTACTAGTAGGGCTTCGTACTCGGCTTGGTTGTTAGATGCGTCGAAGTCAAATCTGAGTGATTGTTCCAAGATGATCCCTTCAGGGCTCTCGATCATGACTCCTGCTCCGCTGCCTTTCACGTTTGAGGAACCGTCTACGTAGATGATCCACCATGGGGAGGGTGCCTCTTCTACTGGTGTTAGTTCCGCAATGAAGTCGGCTAGGCATTGTGCTTTGATAGGTCCTCTCGGTTCATATTTGATGTCGAACTCGGATAATTTGACTGACCATGCTATCATTCTTCCGGCTAATTTTGGCTTCCTCAGTATTTGTCGTATTGGGTGATCTGTTCGCACCACTACCTGATGGCTTTGAAAGTATGGTCGTAGCCATCGTGCTGAAGTGACTAGGGCTAGCGCTAGTTTTTCTATCATCTGGTACCTGGTTTCGACATCTTTCAACACTCGGCTTATGTAGTAGACTGGCTTTTGCGTCTGATTCTCTTCTTGAATGATGACCGAACTGATTGCATCCCCCGAGACGGCTAGGTATAACACTAAATCCTTGCCGGGTTCCGGTCGTGTTATGATTGGTGGTGACGAGAGTAGTGTTTTTATCTTAAGAAAGTTAGCTTCACACTCTTCATTCCATTCAAACACTTGTTGCTTCTTGAGCAGTTGGAAAAAGGGTTTGGCTACCTCTGTCACTTTTGGCAAGAAACGGGACAGGGATGCCAGCCTTCCAGTTAACCTTTGTACTTCTTTCATGTTATTCGGGCTTCTCATGTTTATGATAGCTGCACACTTCTTCGGATTGGCTTCTATGCCTCTATGGGTGAGCATGAATCCTAGGAATTTTCCACCATGTACTCCGAATACACATTTCTCAGGATTTAGTCTCATGCTATGTTTTCTTACCACGTCGAAGATTTCAGCTAAGTCTCCTGAATGTGAGTTCGGATCTCGGCTCTTGACCACCATGTCGTCGACATAGACTTCAAGATTTCGTCCGAGCTGGTCTGCAAAAATCTTGTCCATCAGACGCTGATATGTTGCTCTAGCATTTTTTAGTCCGAATGGCATTACCGTGTAACAGTAGTTGGCTGTGTCGGTTATGAACGCCGTCTTTTCTTCGTCTGGTGGGAACATGGGTATCTGGTTGTACCCAGAGTATGTGTCCAGAACGCTCAGATCGGGTAGCTGGCTACTCTGTCTACCAGCTTGTCGATGCTTGGCAACGGGTATGAGTCTTTTGGACATGCTTTGTTAAGGTTTGTGCAGTCAGTACACATCCTCCATTTGTCGTTTGCTTTCTTTACCATTACCACATTTGCAAGCCATGTGGTGTATTGCACCTCTCTTATGAAACCGGCACTGAGTAGTTTTTCAGTTTCCTCTTTGACCGCTTTTCCTCTTTCGGTCTCGAGTTTTCTCTTCTTTTGGGAGATTGGCTTGGCCTCTGGACAGATGGCAAGCTTGTGGCAATGGAAGCTCGGGTCGATTTCGGGCATGTCAGCGGCTGACCATGCGAATAAGTCGGCGTTGTCTAACAAGACTTTGGCGATTGCTTTTTCGGTCTCATTTGCTAACTGAGTCCCGAGTTTTGTGCATTGCCTTGGTTCTCTTCCTATTTGGAAAGATTTTACCTCCTCTGTAAGCTCTGCTCTCGGCTCAGCCTCCCTGGGGTCGAGATCAGCTTCCTCTATTGGTGTTGCGAGCAAGGCGCATGCTACGTGTTTTACTGTTGGTTCTAGGACCTTTTTGCCACTGGCTATCTTTAGATTTTCTAAGAAGCATTCGCGGGCTGCCTCCTGATCAGCTTTGACTGTCACTATCTTCCCTTCTGAATTTGGGAATTTCATCGCCAGGTGTGGAGTTGAGATTACTGCTCGTAGTTTGTTAAGTGCCGGTCTGCCTATGAGAATGTTGTATGAAGTGAGGGCGTTGACTAAGAGGTACCTGACCGTGATAGTCTTGGACCCCTTCTCCTCATCCCCTAAGGTAGTGAGGAGGTCAATGTAGGCTCTGGTATCGACCTTTTCGCCTGCAAAATCGACTAACAGCTCGGTGTATGGTTGTATCTTACTTTCGGGGATGTCTAGCTGTTAGAAAGTGGACCAGTATAGGATATCCATCGAGCTTCCTTGGTCGACTAAGACTTTGCACACCAACCAGTTTGCGACCTCAACGTTGACCACCACCAGGTCATCGTGATTGGGTTCTATGCCTTCGAAATCTGCGTCTGTGAAAGTTATAGGAGGCATTTTCCTGTGTATTCTAGGGCTTATTGAAGCCGAGTTGATTGATCGAAGGTTGCGTAGGTGTCTCTTCCTTGCCGAGCTCGAGCTTCCTCCTCCAGCGAATCCTCTTGCTATTGTGTTGATAACACCTCGGAGTCGAGTCTCTGGAGGTTTAGTCGGTTGCTCCTGGCAGGGCTCTTCCCTGCGTCTGGTTTTTCTGTCGCAATCGTCTTCCCTATCCCGGGTTCGTTCTCGCTCGGACTTTCGGCTGTCGTCTCGGACGAAGCGTCGTAATTTGTCCTGGGATAAGTTTTTCAATCTTATCTTTCAGGGTGGTGCAATCCTCTGGGGCATGCCCGTGCACTCGATGTATCTGCAAAACATAGACCTATCTGCTTTCTCTGGGGAGCGGTTCCGAGTAGGCAAGCTTATCAGCTCGGTGCTATAGGCTTCTTCCAGAACTCGTGCCCTGCTATCTGTTAGAGGGGTATAATGGGTAAACCTTGCATGGAGCGGTTTGTCACCTCTAGGTTTGCTACTTCGCTCTCGGCTTGTTCCTGGTTTCTCTCGTTCTTCCTGCTTTTTATAGGACTCGCCCCTGACTCGTTCCCTGAACTTGGTCATTTCTTCCATCTGAATGTATCCTGTTGCTCTAGCTCTGAGCTCGTCCATGTCATGTGGTGGCTTCTTACAGATGCTATCCGAGAAAGGTCCGGACTTTAGCGCCAAAAGCATGGCGGTTAGTGCTACCTATGGATTCAAGTCTCGGATCTTGACGGAGATTTCGGCAAATCTCTCCATGAAATCCCTAAGAGTCTCATTGTCCTCTTACCGGATGTTGGCTAGTGCTACTGTCGTCAGGTGGTGGGGTCGACTCGTAGCGTATTGAGCCCCGAAACGAGCGACTAACGTGGCAAAAGATTTGATCGAGTGGGGGGGAAGTTGTGTGTACCAGTTCAACGCTGCCCCCTTCAGGGTTGCTGGGAACACACGGCACATGATGGCGTCGTCATTTGTGTACAGGTTCACCTGTGTGACGAACGCGTCGATGTGCTCATCAGGGTCGGTCAACCCATCGTATCGGTCCATGGACAAGGGCTTCCACCCGGCCGGTAGTGGAGTCTCCATGATTCCATCTACGAACGGGTGTCGCCTCGTTGTCTCAGGTATTGCGCTTCGTCTTGGGGGTGCCCGCGATCCTGAGGCGGGTCTAGACTCTATATGGGTTGCTGTTCGACCTGCCTCGCTCCAGGTGGTATCTTCCTGCTCTGTTCGGTCAGGATGTCTATTGGCGGTTACGTGAGTCGCCGATAGTCCATTGGTAGAGGCGTAGGCTGCCGAGAGTCCGTTGGTAGCGGCGTGGGCTGCCGAGAGTCCGTTCCGGTCCTCTTGCAGTTTCTGATACTGCTTTCGGAGGGTAGCATTCTCCTTGCGGAGGTCCTCTATCTCCTTAGCGTTGTTCTGCTTCAGCGTGTTGACTTCCCTTTGCAGGGCTTGGATCAACGGGTGATTCTCAAGCGCCTGACGCGGGAAGGGCACCACGTTGTTGGGGTTACCTCCCTGGTTATCCCCTGGAGGCGGTACACCCAGGATTTGGGTTTCCGCCCCCTGTGGTCGCTTTTCGTGGTTTGCTGTTTTGCTCTGGGTTGTCGCCATTGGAATTATGTCGTCTCGATTGGTGTGGCTGGGAATAGTTTCATCGGGCCCCACGGTGGGCGCCAAATGTTCTTACCAAATTTTGGTAAGTCTCCCGGTACGGTGGCTCTGCAGGGATCTCCTCCGTGACTGGTGGGGGTGTACCTGCAAAGACACTCCGACACTCAAGTTAGAGGCGCAGAGGTAGGAGACAGGTATCACAATTGGGATTAGAATTTTCGTACCTTGGTTGGAATGAATAGCTCTGTATTTATAGGGTGTAAAGAGATAAATTTGATAGGGTTATTTTCCTATCAAATCTCCTCAAATCTTGTGATGAAGATAGAGATAGTTCTATCTTCTATCATTATCTTTTGATCTAATCTTTCTCTATCGTATCGTATGGTAAAATCTGTTCTGTTATTATTCTCTGGGTCCGAGTGAGTCTCTACTCGGCCAGCTCGACTACTCGGTGGGATGACGAGTCCGAGTAGTACACGTTTATAATGTTATTTATTCATGACTTATGTTTGAATGACTTAAGGTTATGTTTGATTGCTTTTAATGTTATGTTTAGATGACTTATGTTTAGATGACCTTAAGTCATAACATTAAAAGCAATCAAACATAACCTTAAGTCATTCAAACATAAGTCATAAATAAATAACATTATAAACGTGTACTACTCAGACTCGTCATCCCACCGAGTAGTCGAGCTAGCCGAGTAGAGACTCACTCGGACCCAGAGAATAATAACAGAACAGATTTTACCATACGATAAGATAGAGAAAGATCAGATCAAAAGATAATGATAGAAGATAGAATTATCTCTATCTTCATCAGAAGATTTGAGGAGATTTGATAAGAAAATAACCCTATCAAATCTATCTCTTTACACCCTATAAATACAGAGCTATTCATTCCAACCAAGGTACAAAAATTCTAATCCCAATTGTGATACCTGTGTCCTATCTCTGCGCCTCTAACTTGAGTGTCGGAGTGTCTTTGCAGGTACACCCCCCACCAGTCACGGAAGAGATCCCTGCGGAGCCACCGTACCGGGAGACTTACCAAAATTTGGTAAGAACAAAACGTAATCATCTAACATAATCATTTTGCACAATTACACACATATGTCAAGTATTCCACTGTATAATTCTTTAGAAATTTCTAAATGATAATTTTGCTTCCACAAATGTTATAAATTCACTTATTAAATTATTAATTCAACCAATAAAATTGAATTAAATATATACATGTTCATAGCTTATATATATATATATATATATATATATATATATATATATATATATATATACACACACATATTCATATAATTAATGAAGTTATTACATAAGTACGTGTTTTTAAGTTCAATATAAGTTCATAAGCACAATCCACAAGTTTAAGACACGTGTAAATAACTAAGAGTTATATCTCAAGCTCACAATCAATGGATACATATATACAGTACATAATACAATTTAGTCCAAGGAATAAAGTATCGAATTTGGTCATTTTTTTCCTTTCGTGAAATAAATCCAAAGGACCAACAATTGCTTTCGATTTGAATTAAATGACGTTTTTGAAGAGTCACATAACAAAGAGAAGAAAGCAAAACCAAACAAAGACATAGAAACATTTAGGGAAAACAATAATAATTAGTAAAATATATAACTATTTCTATATGTAAGACTTTTTTTAGAAGCTAAAGTTAATTTTAATAAATTATTGTCCAAATTTCAACATAAGTTGTGGCTAAATCTTGGTGCAAAAAGTGTTTACATAACAACAATACAGCTAAACCGAATCTATCCCACAGATTACATACACTCCTTTTGAAATTAAAAGAAAAATGAACCAATCTGCTCTATTATGCTCCGCTGCACTACCACTCGTGTAAACCTCCCTCAATCCAATCCAACATGATGGCTGAATCCTAGCATGCTGACCGTAATAAAGATGCTCAAAATGTAACCGTGTTGTTGATTATATATGTAAGATATTTTAATTAATTAATTATATATATATATATATATATATATATATATATATATATAAAAGAGTTGTGGGGTAGGGTGGGTACTACAGAACCTGTTCTGGTACACCAAGATAGTCTCATATCACTTAGGAATCGAGGCTAAGGGAATTTATAAGCACCCTTCTCTCTTAACCCTCCAAGGCGCCTTTTAAGGGCAAAACTGTGAGGCTCAAACCAATTGCAAAGCAGACAATATATGCAATGACTCTAACAATGTAGCGGAATTGAAGTAATTCCATATAATCAAAGTAGGCTTCATAGTCCGAAAAATATAACAAGCATCATCATAGATAAATGATTAGTTGCCATATGGAAAGCTTCAAGATGGGACTTGCGCTTTGTTGAGTCATAAGACGAATCATGACCTTCAATAATTTTGATTTGATGCAAATAAATGTTAAGTTAAAAGATTGCGTCTGATATATGTTAACAAACGAAAGTGTTGAATCTGCGTCTGTAAGTTACAGACAATACGCAGACAGATGCTAAGTCTGATAGCATTTAAGGCGTAGTTAATGCACTATCATTTTTTATCTTATTTGCAGAGAATGTTCGTCTAACATCCTTCCTAGGATTTGTTGAAGTGCAAATGGAACAGAAAGAAGAGTCAAAATTTTTGAAGTTTCCCCTCACCTTAAAAGACGCCACAGCTGTAATGAGTACTTATCTTAGCAAAAGCAATGTGACAGCTAAAGCAGAAGATATGGAGTGCCCCTCAAGGAAGATAAGCAGATTGTTTTATCAGCTCTGAGTGACTAGTTGGTGACAAGCATTTAATGCTCCAATGGACACCAAGCTTCAGACGAAGGTCTCACGCAAAGAAGAAGGCCGTTTAGAGACAACGGCTACTTCCTCAGCAAGTCTATAAATATCAGAAGTTTTGGAGTGCTGAAGTTACGGAACTTACTTTGAAAAATTTTCAAGCATTCTTCTAAGCCTTCAATTCTCTCTTTGTAAATTCTCTAAGTTGAAAAAAGCTCTTAAAACACTTTGTATATCTTGAGAGAGAAAGACTGTGAGCTTAATCTTGTATATTCGTCTGTAAGACGATAGCTTAAGTATGTGTGTACCAACCTTCAACAAATCATTGATTTGTTGTAGAGGCAGAAGTGGCTTGGTAAGAAAGAATACTTGGGTTTTTAGCTTTGAGAGGCTAGTGTAAAACTACTTGGGACGAGCCATAAGTGGCAGTGAAAAATACTTGTATCTTTATGAAAGGTAGTGGAACTCGGTGGGTTGCCAAGACTTAGAAGTAGTCTAGGGGTTGAGACGAACCAGTATAAAACTCTTTGTGTTTTTATCTCTGCTATTTATCTCTTATTTGTTTGGACTGACTTAGATTTGTGATTTGCCTTCTTGAGAAAAGCTTTCGTTTATGTTCATACTAAAACATCGTTTGTTATCGTGTTCTTAAAAACTCTGTTTTATCTCTTTACAGATGATAGTGTTTTTGGGAAAAAGTTTGCGAAATTTTTTTAAATCATAATTCAACCTCCCTTCTTGTGATTTTTTGCCTTTACAAGCTTGTTCCCATGAAGTTTAATGGCATTCTTGATCTTCAAAAAAAATTCTTCTTCAATGTCCTCCAACCTTGGGGACGTTTGGATGCGAAATCCTATAAGGGACTAGGTTAATGTACACCTCATGTCGTAGGAACTCATCTATCCCTGCACGTATGTACTAACTTAGTGTTATGCTACTCATGATATGATTGGTGTGTTCATTGAATGGTTTCTTTGACACATGTTGTGATTTTGGATAGAAATGGTCTTATGGATGTTTCTACCATGTTAAGGGACACAGATGATTGGTTAATCTAAATGTAAGAGTTATTACCTTCATGGAGTAGAGTCGATTTCATGCATGGGTTTTTATTTATTCCACTTGCATGTAATTCTTGATTTGCTAACAATATGATTGATTTATTTGTACATGATGTTATTGTTGCTTACATCTGTCTGTATTTTATTATATGCATGATGTATTCTATCCACACGTAGTTTTGTAGTACTTATGTTTTACATGCTTACTCTTTTTGTTTGTGTTTGTGTAATGATCATGATGTTTGTGTCATATGAGAAAATGGCACACTGAGAGAGTTAACTATGATTTCTACGTCGTCAATCTTCAATCGACAACTCAAGCCTTGGGGAAGATCTTTTCAAGTCTCTCAGACTTAGAGTCTAAGGATTTTGTTCTTTTTGTATTTTTTTTAATTTGACTTCCTTAATTTGTAGTATATTTATTATAATCTCTTCTAGTTTTATTTTGTCAAACTAATGCTAATTATTTTGGTCCTAAACTATGATTTTGTAGAACCATTGGGTGCAAACACTTAATTATTAATGATGTAGGATGTTTATTCAGAAGTTAATTATGATGTTTCCTTTACATTTAATTATTAATATGTATGTCGTGTTCCGTACTCAAAATGCAAAAAAAAAAATGTATGAATTTTCATGATCAAATTAAAAAAAAATTCTTAAAAATTGAATTATTCTTGATAAGAGTTAATAGTCCAATGTGACATCATGAGACATTGCACTTTATTCCATTAAGTTAAGGGTTGGTATTGAGAAACTTGATATATTATAATACATGGAAGATAATACTTGCTATCAGAGGACCTATCCCCATGGTTGATATATCATGTTTCTTATTCTGATTGATGTTGGGTTAAATACACCAAGTGGGAGAGAAGTGGAATTTTCCATAATTTGATAATTGATCAAAATATGAGTTTTGTTAAATAAAACATAACTCAGAGCAGAAAAGTAGAGAGAAAAGTAAAGAAGAAGAGACGACCAGAGTTTGAGAGAATGATAATTGTGTGTATTCTTTCCAGGAGGAGTAGCCTATTTATAGATACAAAAGATATCTGGGAAGTTACAAAAGATAAATAGAAATAAGGAAAGATCATAAAAGATAATACAAAAAGATATAGACAGCCACAAATAAATTATTCATAACACTCCCCCTTGGATGTCCATTATTTAAGAATGTGCCTCATTAAAACCTTACTAGGAAAAATCCTGTGGGATAAAAACCTAGTGAAGGAAAAATAGTACATCATCCTTTAATACGTTATCCCCTGCCTCATTAAAAACCTTGCCAGGAAAACCCAATAGGACAAAACCATGGCGAAGGGAAAAAAAGTGCAAAACGTATTTGTTTCTCCCCCTCATACAGACAATCATCTTTAAGACGATGAAGTCCAATCTTGTGGGCCAGCTGCTCAAAAATCTTCCTTGGCAATGACTTTGTAAAGAGATCTGCTAGATTCTCACATGAACGAACTTGTTGAACATTTATGTCACCATCCTTCTAGAGATCATGAGTGAAAAAGAATTTTGGTAGAATATGTTTTGTTCTGTCTCCTTTAATGTATCCTTCCTTCAACTGAGCTATACATGCAACATTGTCTTCACATATGATCGTCGATGCCATTTTTCCTGAGGATAAACCGCAAGTTTTTCACACATGTTAAATTACATATCTCAACCAAACACATTCAGGACTTGCCTCATGTAATGCTACAATTTCTGCATGATTAGATGATGTTGCTATTATGGTTTGTTTCAAAGACCGCCATGAAATAGCTGTACCACCACATGTAAACAAATATCTTGTCTGTGATCTACCATTATGAGGACCTGATAAATATCCTGCATCTGCATAACCAATTAGATCTGACTTTGAAACATTTGTATAAAACAAGCCCATGTCCATAGTGCCCCTATGGTAACGAAGTATGTGTTTCACTCCATTCCAATGTCTTCGTGTAGGTGAAGAACTGTATCTTGCTAATAAATTAACTGCAAATGATATATCGGGTCGTGTATAATTAACAAGATACATTAATGCTCCTATAGCACTAAGATATGGTACTTTAGGACCAAGTAGTTCTTCATCCTCTTCTTTAGGTCTGAAAGGGTCATTGTTCACATCTAAAGACCTTACAACCATTGGAGTACACAATGGATGTGATTTGTCCATATAGAACCTTTTAAGCACCTTCGTTATATAAGTTTCTTGATGCACAAAAATTCCGCCCTTTGAATACTCAATTTGTAATCCCAAGCAGAATTTTGTTCTTCCTAGGTCCTTCATTTCAAACTCTTTCTTTTGTAAGCTCTTCAGGAGTTCCAATGATATTTATGTCATCTATATAAACAATAATTATGGCAAATCCATTTTCAGATTTTTCATGAAAATACATGGACAAATAGGATCATTTTTATATCCTTCCTTAATCAAATACTCACTAAGACGATTGTACCATATGTGTCCTGATTGCTTTAATCTATAAAGAGACTTATTCAATTTGATTGAGTAATCTTCTTTAGAACTTGCACTGCTGGGCAAATTAAATCCTTCGTGGAGTTTCATATAAATGTCATTTTTCAGATAGTCATACAAATTGGCTATAACAACATCCATTAGATGTAAATTGAGTCCTTCATGAGCAACCATACTAATTAAATATCGAAAAATACTTACATCCACTACAGGTGAATATGTCTCTTTAAAATCAATATTGGGTCTTTGTGAAAATCCTTAAGCAACTAGTTGTGCCTTGTATCTCACAATTTCACCATTCTCATTTTGCCTTTGCACAAAAACCCATTTGTATCCAATTGGTTTTACACCTTCAAGTGTACGGACTACAGGTCCAAAAATGATTCGCTTAGCAAGCGAGTCTAATTCTGCTTCCATTGCATCTTTCCATTTTGGTCAATAATTTCTTGGTTAAATTAGTTTTTTGGTCCTCTAGTTTATTTTTTATGTTCAATTTGGTCCTCTAATTTTTTTCGGGTTCAATTTGGTCCTCTAATTTTTAAAATTTGTTCAATTTGGTCCTACCGTCTAAATTGGGTTAACGGTGTTAAAGAAATGTGCATTTAGTGGCGGTTTTAAATTGCCACAAAGTGCAATGACGTTAGAATGTCCCTAACATCGTTAGTTTAATTAGACAGCAGGACTAAATTGAACCAATTTTAAAAATTAGAGGACCAAATTGAACCCGAAAAAACCTAGAGGATCAAATCAAACCTAAAAAATAAATTAGAGGACCAAAAAACTAATTTAACCTAATTTCTTTGTCGACAATCACTAATGAACTTTGGTTCTTGATCCTCAATATCATTTATTACATTTAGCGCTATATTATATGTAAACACTTCATCAACATTGACTTCATTTTGGTTCCATCATATTCTATTCATGACATAATTTGATATCTCTTTATTTTCACTAATTTCAGGTACCTAAGTTCTTCTGGAACTAAAATAGTAATTATGTCAGAAAAATCTTTTAAAGTTTCCATAACCTCAATTTGGCCATTTAACATTTCAGCTCATTTTCTTAATTGAGGATTTTTATCTTTGGAACTAATGGGTCTACCAAGCTTCATGCATGTCTAAGACTTGTTTTGCAATATTATATTGTCCAACAAGGACATCAAATTTTATTGGAGCATAAGCAATTGGTACATATGATTAAGACACTCTTTTGGCTAAACTTTGTAAATGATTTATCTTTTGAACTTCTGGTTCACATTGTTTTGTTCGAGGATCAAGATGATAATTCATTCAAATAAAATATAACTCGGAGCAGAAAAGTAGAGAGAAAAGTAGAGAAGAAGAGGGGACCAGAGTTTAGAGAGAATGATAATTGTGTGTATTCTTTCTAGGAGGAGTAGCCTATTTATAGATACAAGAGATATCTGGAAAGTTACAAAAGATAAATAGAAATAAGGAAAGATCATAAAAGATAATACAAAAAGATATGGACAGCCACAAATAGATTATTCATAACACTACCCCTTGGATGTCCATTATTTAAGAATGTGCCTCGTTAAAACCTTAATAGGAAAAACCCTGTGGGATAAAAACCTAGTGAAGGAAAAAGAGTACATCATCCTTCAATACGTTATCACCTGCCTCATTAAAAACCTTGCCAGGAAAACCCATTGGGACAAAACCATGGCGAAGGGAAAAAGAGTGCAGAACGTATTTATTTCTCCCCCTCATGCCGACAATTATCTTTAAGATGACGAAGTCCAATCTTGTGAGCCAGTTGCTCAAAAGTCTTCCTTGGCAATGACTTTGTAAAGAGATCTGCTAGATTCTCACACGAAAGAAACTTGTTGAACATTTATGTCACCATTCTTTTGGAAATCATGAGTGAAAAAGAATTTTGGTAGAATATGCTTTGTTCTATCTCCTTTAATGTATCCTTATTTCAACTGAGCGATACATGCAGCATTGTCTTCACATATGATCGTCGATGTCATTTTTCCTGAGGATAAATAGCAAGTTTCTCGCACATGTTGAATTACATATCTCAACCAAACACATTCACCACTTGTCTCGTGTAATGTTAAAATTTATGCATGATTAGATGATGTTGCTATTATGGTTTGTTTCACAGACCACCATGAAATAGTTGTACCACCATATGCAAACAAATATCCTATCTGTGATCTACCATTATGAGGATCTGATAAATAACCTGTATCTGCATAACCAATTAGATCTGACTTTGAAACATTTGAATAAAACAAACCCATGTCCATAGTGTCTCTAAGGTAACAAAGTGCTTCACTCCATTTCAATGTCTTTGTGTAGGTGAAGAACTATATCTTGCTAATAAATTAACTGCAAATGATATATCAGGTCTTGTATAATTAGCAAGATACATTAATGCTCCTATAGCACTAAGATATGGTACTTCAGGACCAAGTAGTTCTTCATCCTTTTCTTTAGGTCTAAAAGGGTCATTGTTCACATCTAAAGACCTTACAACCATTGGAGTACACAATGAATGTGATCTGTCCATATAGAACCTTTTAAGCACCTTTATTATATAAGTTTCTTGATGCACAAAAATTCCATCTTTTGAAAATTCAATTTGTAATCCTAAGTAGAATTTTGTCTTTTCCAGGTCGTTCATTTCAAACTCTTTCTTTAATCAATATATGACTTTTGGAAGCTCTTCAGGAATTCCAATGATATTTATGTCATCTACATAAACAACAATTGTGGCAAATCCATTTTCATAATTTTTCATGAAAATACATGGACAAATAGGATCATTTTTATATCCTTCCTTAAGCAAATACTCACTAAGACGATTGTACCACATGCGTCCTGATTGCTTTAATCCATAAAGAAACTTATTTAATTTGATTGAATAATCTTCTCTAAAATTTGCACTGCTGGGCAAATTAAATCTTTTGGAGAGTTTCATATAAATGTCATTTTCCAGAGAGCCATACAAATTAGCTATAACAACATCCATTAGATGTAAATTGAGTCCTTCTTGAGCAACCATTAAATATAAAAATACTTACATCCACTACAGGTGAATATGTCTCTTTAAATTCAATATTGGGTCTTTGTGAAAATTCTTAAGCAACTAGTCGTGCTTTGTATCTCACAATTTCACCATTCTCATTTTGCTATTGCACAAAAACCAATTTGTATCCAATTAGTTTTACACCTTCAAGGTGTATGGACTACAGGTCCAAAAATGATTCGCTTAGCAAGCAAGTCCAATTCAGCTTTAATAGCATCTTTCCATTTTGGCTAATCATTTCTTTGTCGACAATCACTAATGAACTTTGGTACTTGATCCTCAATATCATTTATTTCATTTAGCGCTATATTATATGCAAACACTTCGTCAACGTTGACTTCATTTTGGTTCCATCGTACCATTCATGACATAATTTGAGATCTCTTTATTTTTACTAATTTTAGGTACCTGAGTTCTTCTGGAACTAAAATATTAATTATGTCAAAGAAATCTTTTAAAGTTTTCATAACCGCAATTTAGCCATCTTACTTTTCAGCTCCTTTTCTTGAGGATTTTTCATCTTTGGAACCAATGTGTCTACCACGCTTTATGTGTGTCTGAGACTCGTTTTGCAATATTATATTATCCAACAGGGACATCAAATTTTATTGGAGCATTAGCAATTGATACATATGATTAAACCACTCTTTTGGCTAAACTTTGTAAATGAATTATCTTTTGAACTTCTGGTTCAAAATGTTTTTGTACGAGGATCAAGATAATGATAATTCATTCAAACTAATATCCTTTTTCAAACTGCTTATTGTCTCCCCCTCATGTTGGGAAAACTAATTCAAAATAACAATCGACGCATCAAGTCATCTAATGTTGATGATTCAACATATTTTATTACATATGGAGATTCATACCCAACATATATTTCCAACCTTCTTTTAGGACTCATCTTAGTGTATTGTGGTATAACAATTGGAATATACATCACATCCACAAATTTTCAAATGGGAAATATTAATAGGTTGCTCAATAAATTTCAATGGAGAGAGCTAATTATAACTTGTTGGCGTGATGTGAATCAATACTACAACATGCAAGATTGCATGTCCCCAATAAACCATTGGAAGTTTTTATCACATGAATAATGGTCTTGTAATCAACTTTAGATGTTTACTAAGTGATTCTGCAAGTCCATCTTGTGTATGAACATGTGTTACAGGATGTTCAATATCAATTCCAATAGACATACATTACTCATTAAAAACATGAGATGTAAACTCACCAGCATTATCAAGAAGGATTTTCTTAATTGGATAATCAGGAAAATGAGCTCTTAGTTGAATTAATTCAGCTAACAATCTCGCAAACACCTGGTTGAGAGTTGACAACAAACAAACATGTGACCATCTAGTTGATGCATCAATTAAAACCATAGAATATCAAAATGGTCCACATGGTGGGTGTATTGGTCCACAAATATCACCCTGTATCCCTTCTAAAAAAATGAAATGGATTCATTTCCAATTTTCCTGGTGATGGTCTAATTATCAACTTCCCTTGGGAACATGTATATAATAAATCATTGAAGAATCTTCTGGCTCTTCAATGGGTGTCCACATGAATTTTACAATATTTTTGCATCATAATAGACTTGGGATGGCTCAATTGGTTATGCCAAACAACAAATTTATTTTGATTTGTAAACTTCTGGTTTACAACATTATGCTTTTCCATTGTACTAATATTCGCGTAGTACAAACTTAAGAAAAAACATGTAATTTTTTCAATACACAATTAAGTCTCATGATATAAAGCTATTTCAAATTTCCTTCATTATTTGTTTTAATATGGTATCCATTTATACGGATATCCTTGAAACTTAATGTGCAACCTTGTTCCTACAGGTAACAATACATTAGCTCTTCTGGAGCTTTCAATTATATTTTTAGTACCAAAAGTAGTACTATCATTAACTTCTCGTATTACTAAAGAAGAGAAAAATTTATTAGTCTTGATAGAAACTATCATAGTACTATCATTAACTTCTTTCATGACCATGTTCACGACCATGATCACGATACGACCCTGACCACAAGATTGTCCATAAGCATAATAATAAGATATTATTGCATTCACTTTTGGGAATAGGGTAGAATTGATCAGGCGGACCTCATAATTTTTTCATTGAAAACTCATTGTTTTGCTTAGCCGCAAGGAGGCGAGAAATTAAATATATATATATATATATATATATATATATATATATGTGTGTGTGTGTGTGTGTGTGTGTGTGTGTGTGTGTGTGTGTGTGTGTGTCGAGAAGGGGAGCACATGGCTAAAGTGTAAAGGTCCACTTCTTTAACAATAGATTTTTTCAATTATATTCTAAACAAAATATATAAACCATGGCCATATCAAAAAATCTCTCAAATGAAAGTCTCACGTATAGTATATGGAAAAAAACTTCTGTCTACTTTCTTTATTGGAACTTACAAAAACAACAAATAAAACTTTCACACATAATATGTAATTTATGTATTAAAAACATATTCAAGACCCATTGCAGTTAAATGCTTCTGCATCTAATATCCAAGATAAATAATTCTTTCTCGTAATATCAAGAGCCACAAATTCAAGTTTTATAAGGTTTGACATGTTTAAAGACTATCATAAAAATTAAAATAAACATATAGTAGCTTGTGATTTTCCAGAATAAACATCTAATCAATACCAGTAATTTCTTTAAATTAATATAAAACAATGTAATATATATCCCCGATATTGATCTGACCGTATTGTTCATAACATATTAAGCACTATATATAGATTCACGATCCTCTTTAAATCACCGCATAACATATATGTGTTTATAAAGCAATGTTTTTATATAAACCTGAAAATCAATTATAAACCACCGAATGCACTTATAAACATTGTAGCACACATTTTGCTTCTTAAAATAATATAAAAGACAAAAAAAAATTCAGTGGCTGAATTCTTTAGATAAATGCAACGTATATAACAGATCAAAATTTTAATCCATTATTTATAATGGTTGTAAAATGTACTCCGTATACATATATGAAATTTTTAAAGAGTTGCCGATATCAACGATAATAATAAATAGATTAATTTTTAAAGTAAAAGATAAAATAGATAGATAAGTTAGTTTCAAAATATCTTGACCAAATGTCAAGTAGTACACCTAAACTTCAGGAGGTGCAACATCAAGGGACAAATAATCAAGAAAATCAAGAAGAAAAATTATTCGCACTACCTTCTCACTTCTAGTGAGAGAAATTATTCTCACTTTTGCATTATTTTCTCACTTCCGGTAAAAGAAATTATTTTCACTTTTGTATTATTTTCTCACTTCCGGTGATAGAAATTACTTTCACTTTTGTATTATTTTCTCACTTCTGGTGAGAAATTATTTTTATAGAGAAATATAACCAGTTCAGAGTCTTTTGGACTCTCAAATAATTTTCTTCTTTAATAGAGCCTTCAGGACTCTCAAATAATTTTCTTCTTTGATAGAGTCTTCAAGACTCTCAAATAATTTTCCTTTTTGCTAGAGTCTTCAGGACTCTGAAATAATTTTTTTTCTTTGATAGAGTCTTCAGGACTCTCAAATAATTAATTTGTAAATAGAACACAAATTTTATCAAACACATAGTATGAATAATGAAATTGGAGAAAGAGAAAATCTGACCTTGAAATATGAATTTGAAAGAACAACTTTCTCCAATCAAATTATTACAAGACCATTTCTTGCAGGTTGCAATACCAATTGTGGATGACCCGAGGAAGAAAGACAATCGTGCTGATAACGTGTTAAATAAAATATAACTCGGAGCAGGAAAGTAGAGAGAAAAGTAGAGAAGAAGAGGGGACCAGAGTTTAGAGAGAATGATAATTGTGTGTATTCTTTTCCGGAGGAGTAGCATATTTATAGATACAAGAGATATCTAGGAAGTTACAAAAGATAAATAGAAATAAGGAAAGATCATAAAAGATAATACAAAAAGATATGGACAGCCACAAATAGATTATTCATAACATACCTATATGTAATATTTGAATCATCAACAATAGACGACTCGATGCGTCGATTGTTATTTTGAATTAGTTTTCCCAACATGAGGGGGAGATAGTAAGCAGTTGGAAAAAGGAGATTAGTTAAATGAATTATCTTTTGAACTTCTGGTTCACATTGTTTTGTTCGAGGATCAAGATGATAATCCATTCAACTAATATCCTTTTTCCAACTGCTTACTGTCTCCCCCTCATGTTGGGAAAATAACAATTGACACATCGAGTCGTCTATTGTTGATGATTCAAATATTACATATGGAGATTCATACCCAACACATGTTAGGTTGCTCACTAAGAATAAATTTCAATGGGGAGAGCTAATTATAACTTGTTGGCGTGATGCGAATCAATACTACAACATGCAAGATTGCATGTTCCCAATAAGACATTGGAAGTTTTTATCTCATGAATAATGGTCTTGCAATCAACTTTAAATGTTTACTAAGTGATTCTGCAAGTCCATCTTATGTATGAACATGCTACAGGATGTTCAATATCAATTCCAATAGACATACAATACTCATTAAAAACATGAGATGTAAACTCACCAGCATTATCAAGATAGATTTTCTTAATTGGATAATCAGGAAAATGAGCTCTTAGTCGAATTAATTGAGCTAACAATCTCACAAACGTCTGGTTGCAAGTTGACAACAAACAAACATGTGACTATTTAGTTGATGCATCAATTAAAACCATAAAATATCTAAATGGTCCACATGGTGGGTGTATTGGTCCACAAATATCATCCTGTATATCCGTTCTAAAAATGAAATGGATTCATTCCCAATTTTCCTAGTGATGGTGTAATTATCAACTTCCCTTGGAAACAAATAGTACATGAGAAATCATTGGACCGAAGAATCTTCTGGCTCTTCAATGGGTGTCCACGTGAATTTTCAAATATTTTTCGCATCATAATAGACACTGTATGACCCAACCGGTCATGCCAAACAACAAATTTATTTTGATTCGTAAACTTCTGGTTTACGACATTATGCTTTTCCATTGTACTAATATTCGCGTAGTACAAACTATAAGAAAAGACATGTAAATTTTCCAATACACAATTAAGTCTCATGATATAAAGATATTTCACATTATTTGTTTTAATATGGTATCCATTTAGACAGATATCCTTAAAACTTAACAAGTTTCTATGAGACTTAGGAGAACAAAATACATTTTTAATGTGTAACTTTGTATCTCCTGATAATAATATATTAGCTCTTCTAGAGCATTCAATTATATATATGTAGTACTAGAAATAGTACTAACATTGATTTCTCGCATTATTAGACAAAAGAAAAAATTTATTATTCTTAATAGAAACAGTGAGTATAAATAATCAATGTGAAAATATTGTGTAGAAAAAATATATTTGAAAGATAACAATCTTATTAAAATATTTATTGCCTTAAAAAAATTCACATAAGGTCCAGTAACATAAAAAACATAAGGAACACAAAACGTCTACTAATCATAAATTCAAGAACATAGTATGAGAGAATTTATTTCTTGACACATCAATTTTTCACGTTATTTTTCCACTTCTGGTGGAAAAAAAGTATTCTTACAACTTCTCTCATGATCATGTCCACGACCATGATTACGACCACAGCCTTGACCACGAGATTGCCTATAAGCATTTGCTGCATTCACTTCTAGGAATGGAGCAGAACCGGTCGGACGAACCTCATGATTTTTCATTAAAAGCTCATTGTTTTGCTCAGCCACGTTAAGACAAGAATATCTATATATGCTTTATATAAACTACAATTATACTTATACACATGGTAATCCAACGTGGTTGAATGCGAGTAAGAGGGGATTCATAATTCAAAATGCATAACATATCGTATACCCAAGCACAATTTGTCATCCCAAATAATTCGCATAAATCATAGTTCTTAAAATCTCGTCATGCCAGTATCGAATTCTCATAAACATCGATTAACCATATGGATAATGCATCATGCACTGTCTATAATATTATATATATATATATATATATATATATATATATATATATATATATATATATATATAAACAAACGTGTATATAATCATTCAAGAGCAAGGCACAAACACGCTGGAGAAAAATTCATAAAGTAAATTCAATGTATAACAATGTATTTATATGTATATATATACCATTCGTATGCCATTTTTTTTAACTACTCTCATGCAATTAAAAGTACTTTAGCTTATGAATATGATCCAAATGCATCTAGACATATATTTATATGCAAGCAGCACAATGATCATAAATAATTCTTTCTCGTAATGTCGAGAGCAACAAATTCAAGTTTTGCAAGGTTTGACATGTTCAAATACTATCATAAAAATAAAAATAATTAGAATAATAAATTAATAATTATGATGTAACATAGTAATTAGAGAGATTAAAATTGCTCAAAATTATACTCAAAAATCAAATATAATGTAGCTTGCAATTTTCCAGAATAAACATCTAATCAATTCCAGAATAACGTGCATGTTATACGAAATACAAAAAAGCACTACGTTCCAAATATTGATTTGCTCTTGTTGAGAAAAAAAAAACGATTTGCTTCTTAAAATAATATAAAAGACAATAATAAAAAAAATCCAGTTGCTTCATACTTAGATAAATGCAACGTTAATTCATCGCTAATATTAATATATGGGTGCGCTGTTATTTAATATATAAAGCAATATTATATTTAAATTCTAAAAGCCATATTATATTTAAATCCCATAAGCGAAAGTCACCGTAAGATTGGATTGATTTCACAATTCTTTCAATATAATAATATCACAAATTGAAATCAATTGTATACAAAAATATTATACACGATCCATATAATTTGGATTTGGTTTAAATAAAACACAGTATACATATACGAAATTTCAAAACAGCACTGGTATCAATAATAATATGTTGACAAAATGTTAAGTAGTACACCTAAACTTCAGGAGGTATATTACTTTCTTACTTCGGGAGAGAAAAAAATTATTTCTTTACTTCTGGTGAGAAATTATTTTTTATAGAGGAATATAACCAGTTCAGATCAAAATCTTAAGGATTATCAAATAATTTCCTTCTTTGATAGTCTTCCAGACTCTCAAATATTTTTCTTCTTTCATAGAGTCTTCAGGACTCTCAAATAATTTCCTTCTTCAAGACTCTCAAATAATTAATTTGTAAATAGAAAACAAATATTCTATCAAACACATAGTATAATGAAATTAGGAAAAAGAAAATCTAACCTTGCCACTAAGAGCTGGCTCTTGCCACTAAGAGCTAGTTAGAGCCTCGTGCTGATAACGAATTAAATAAAACATAACTCAGAGCAGAAAAATAGAGAGAAAAGTAAAGAAGAAGAGATGACCAGAGTTTGAGATAATGATAATTGTGTGTATTCTTTTCAGGAGGAGTAACCTATTCATAGATACAAGAGATGAGATATCTGAAAAGTTACAAAAGATAAATAGAAATAAGAAAAGATCATAAAAGATAATACAAAAAGATATAAACAATCACAAATAGATTATTCATAACAAGTTTCTTGTTTTTCGAATTAATTTTTTGTTGACTTATCGGGATACCTCGACATCATCTAGGCACCAAAGGCCTATATCCCATCTCGGCAGCATCTAGGTTCTTATTTTTTGAATTAAATTTTTGTTGATTTATCACGATATTAATTTCTTGTTTTTCAAATTATATTCCAATAGAGAATTTGACTAATTTATTGAAAAATTAGCTTTGAATGTGGTTCATTTTCAATGTATATCTATTGGTAACCAAAATTTGAATTTTCAGTTACCCAAACTGATAGGCCTATAATGTTAGGATTGTTAAATGGGGTTAAGGCAAATGGACCGAGTTAGAGTGATTGTAGCCCAAATAATAATTTTCGATGACTTAGAGAGTTTTTGAATTATGTTGCTCAATTCAAAAAATGATGCTGAATATTTAGAAGACTTGGTCAAAGGTTATCTAATTAGGAAGTGGTAGATGCTAAAGGCTGAAAATATAGGAACATTCGGATAGTGGAAAAAACTGTCGAGGTGAATGGGAAAGTCTCTACGGTTAGTTAAATAATAACTTGATACCATCTCAACGACTGATATATATTAGAAAGATCTGTTCGCAAGACACAAAACAAAAGTTTTAATATATTAGATCCAATGCAACAAAAAAAAAATATTAGGGGCTTAAAATAAAAATCAATAATTTATGATGGATCTTAAACATATTTAAGTCTAATTGTAATGACTAGAGATATGTATTCTCAATTCATTTTTGCTTCCCCTGTTTTTGATTTGAATGTATTGCTTATATTGTTGACATGTTTAGATCAATATTTTAGATTCATAAAGGAGACCACAACCACCTCTTTATACATAATTAATCATCATAGATTAGAAATTCCACAATAATTTCCAACCAAATACTATATAGATCGGTATTTATCCAAATCTATAATTCTTTCTTAATGTAATATAATATAGATATAGATCCTAAAACTCAGTTGGCTCTAATCGGAATGCTTTGTCTATTTGATCATGTGTCTTGTTTCTTGTGGTTCAATTCAACTCATCGATGGAGTCAATGATTTATGAAGGTTTCAAATTTTCAATACATCAGCGGATTCTTGTTCAATGGTCACAACAATATTCGGAGTGTACCAATAGTTGTATCCATTAATAATAAAAATTTGTGTCTCAGATTAATGACTATTAACTTCTGAATTAGGTAATCAACATTGAATAATTGAAGTTACACTTTTACATTAATAATGACCAGTGTCCCATGGTGGCTTCTGGTGACTTTTAATCATGACATTGCTGGCCACTTTTCTTTGTCAGTTGGAATTTCCGTTGCAATAATAGGATTCATTCCAAAACACTAGAAATATATAAAGGACATATAATGACTAGAAATACCTATTATAATTGATCACATTTTTATGATCATTGATGATCACAAAATTACAGGACCATTGTATTCAGTATTCACATCCATTATGGGCATTGTACTCAATGAATTTTGACAGCTTTTTCTTAGTGAATCAATAAAGGACTTGTAAAAAAAAAACGAAAAGATTTTATAGGTTGGCAAGGAGTCAAGGACCATTAATTATCAACATTGTATTCACAAAGGACCAGTGTGACTGTGTGAGTTAACGAAGAACTTAAAAGTATCAAAGTTAAGGGTTTATTAAGAAAAAGATGAGAAAAAAAAAACAAAAAAAAAAGGGCGAGGGCCAATCTTTGAACAAAGATAAACATGTCTTTTAATTTGAGTAACATTAATTTTATATTTTTTTTAAAAATGTAAGAATTAATCTGAATCATTCAATTTATTTCATTATTATATTAATTATTTTGTTTTCATTATTATATTAATTATTTTGTAGTGTACTGGTGCATCAAAAGATGTGATAGTTCATATTAAAATCGTTCCATGTGTAGCCATCATATAATGAAATATCTACACATCCAAGTTTCATTTCCGACTTTTTTTTCTCTTTGTATTTTTATTTTTTTTATTTTTCTGAAAGAAACAGCGCAGAAGACAATTTTTAGTAAAGCAACGTTACAATGAGAGAACTAAAATGCCACGTTTTTCTATAAGATAAATAGATACTTTAACGTTACAAATACTCTGTTTTTTTTTTTTTTTGAGTAAAACAAACACTCTGTTAATAACTATTATTTCTCTCTATTTTTTTTTCTTATCATCACACCATATTATTTATTATATATATTTTTATATTATTTTCCTATTTTTTCTCTAATTAATTGTTAATTAATATTTTTTTGGTTACATAATTGTTAATTAATATGGTTTTTCCATCAATCATTTTTTTATATTCATTATTATTTGGGCTCCACCATTCCTGCACATAAATAATTTGAGAGATGTGAGGTCCCTTTATTCACTGAGGTATGGTGGGTCCTAATTAAATACAAGTTACTTTTATTTTTATATTACAATTTTTCCCCTCTTTTTGTCGTATCAGCTATTTTATTCTATATATTTTTTTTCTTTTTCATTTTATCTCTTTCACGTTATAGAAAAATTTAGGCTACACTGTGATTTTGGTCTCCTTTTTATCCACGTTTTAAGTTTTCATTTTTTTTTTTTGCGATTTTAATCCCAAGATTTTAGAAAATCCACCATTTTTATTCAATTATCAATTTTGTATATGTTATTTCTTTAATTTTTACATTTTAATAAATTATTTTTAATTATTAAATGTTAATTTCCATCTTATCACAATACTGACCCATCATTAGTCAATCGTAAAGTTAAACGCTCGATGTATATAAAATTGAGGGACTAAAATGACGAATCATGAATATAAGGAAGACCAAAATTGTAATTGTGTAAAAAAAATTTACAAAGGAAGAATAAAATTTCTTATTACAAAATAGAGTGATGATACATAGACTCCTTTGTCAAACACCTCTATATAAACATCTCTGTATATCAAGCACTCTATTAACATGTATTATTTCTCTTTAAATCTCAACCTATTACATCATATTACCCATAATACATACATTTCTCTCAATTAGCATTAATTTTTTTCCTACAAATACTGAATGTACTTGCTTATCTCCTCATCACACTTTCCAAGATCAGCATTCTCAAGCAGGAAGCATGATGTGGAACTAGAAGACTCACCCAAGTTGATTTCAGACACACTGCAGTGATCACCACCACTTGCAGCACAAAATCTGAAGGAAACATAGTTAGATGAAACACATTGCCAGTTATTATCTTCATTATCTGAAAAGCAAGAGGGTGTGGTCACTTGATTGAACACTAGTGAAGGACTAGAAGGGGAGTCAATTATTTTGGTTATGTGTGGTCCATCCTCAAAAGGGCTTAAAGCATTTAAACAACCTCCTCCAACTTGATGATCACTGCCAACAAAGCTACCATCACTAGCAGTGTCACCTTTTTCACTGCTTTCCATCAGTTTTGAGAATACAGCTTTTGCAGCCTCAAGGCCTTTATGAGGGAGTGAAGTAGCCATCTTGTTCAGTAACTGTGCAGAAGTTACTGAATGTCCTGGTGAGGTCAAATTAGGCACAATGGGCTCTCTAATATTGTCCTTTTGTAGCCCAATTCCAGTTTTAATCACACTTTCACTTTTGCTGTTCCCAGCAACAGCAGGTTGGCATGATTTAATTGCTTCAAGGTACCCAGATGCCACAATTTTACTAGCAACTCTGTTGAGAAGATGAGTGGAAGATGACATTGATTTTGATAAGCTGTGCTGATGAGATTGGTGTGTTGTGCTGTTTGGTCCATGGCAATCAGTTTTCTTTGATGGAACCATGCACATGTCACTGGATTTTGATTCTGTGGAACTATCAGTGCTAATTGGTTTTGGACTCGAGGGATCCACAACATTCTTTTCAAACTGCCTTTTCAGATATGAGTTCCAATAGTTCTTGATTTCATTATCAGTTCTCATTGGTAAGTGCTTTGCAATACTTGACCACCTAGCAGGAAAAGAATATATTAAAAATTTGTCCACCATTATCACCTAGTAAGGTCCTGTTTGGATAAATTTTCCCATAAACATTAATAGGAAAAGAAAATAAGAAGAAAAAATGAAATAAGCTTATGCATAAGTTAAAATTAACTTATGCATAAGTTAATTTGTAGAAACCCTCTTTTATTAACTTCCTCAAAAGCTGATTTTTAACTTATGTATAAGTTAATTTTAGTTTATAGAAAATTTATTTTGTTTTACCTTCTTATTTTCTTCTTCTATAAGTATTTATGTGAAAGTTTATTCATATAAGACCTAAATAAAACAGGTAGCTTAATTAAGCTGCAGAGCTACATTATAGTTTTATCCATTGGAAAGACCAAAATATGATTGATGGGAAACTACAGTTTTATTCTTACAAAAATTTCCTAAATCATAAAAAACCATATAAAAATGCAAAAATTCTGCAAGGTACCTAATCACCAAACATTCATAACTATATATTCCAGCTACTAGCAGCTAGATCTTTCACCTGTTGCCAAGAACTGCCTGAAGTTTTATAATTGTCTGCTCTTCTTCTTGGCTTAACTTCCCTCTCTTTATGTCAGGTCTGAGGTAGTTAAACCATCTCAGCCTGCAACTCTTTCCACATCTTTGAAGACCTGCACAATACACAAGAGGTACTCAAAAACTTACCCTCATTTTATTGTAATGGCAAATGTTATTCCCCACTTAATTACTAGTTAATTTAGCCATATCCAAGAGCAAAGCTACTCAACCATCTTAGCCAAACTAATTCTAGACAGCTCTGTCTCTAACCTCTAGAGTTCAAAGGCAATGATCCATGATGCTAAACACTTATTATAATATAAAGATGTAAATTATTTACCCAAATGCATAATCTAAAACAACAACAATAATATAACAACAGTCTTATCCTACTAAGTGAGGTCGACAAATATATATTCTAATGATGTACTACTTAAATCTGAACCATTCAAGACTAAGATATATATGAAGGGTTTAATTAAAAAAAAAAATGGACCTGCTTTCTGTGGCAAGGTACGCCAGCTTCCTGTGCCATGTTTCTGAATGTAAGCAATTAGTTTCTGGTCTTCTTGAACTGTCCATGCCCCTTTTCTCAATTCCTCATGACTGCAGCAAGGAGTCCTTCCCATTTTTGAACCATCAAGGGAGACACAAAGCCATGTGCCTAAGAAGGTATGGCTCTATGTTGGGGTTGAGGACTTGCCAAAACAATGGTGAAAACTCTAGTGATACTGTGTGCCTCGGTGAGAAAAGGATTATGACTATGTATGTACTGTGATGGACAGACAAATTGATCAGCAGGGCATTAAAATTGTGGCTCTAGCTGCTGCATGTGTTCAATTTAAGCCTCTCAGTACGATTACCTTTTTTTTTTTTTTCTTTTTTAATAATTATGTCGTTAGTACAAAGTATTCACTGGTTTTGCTGATAATTAATCTCCGTTGAAGAACCTTACTGACGACCTTTAGCAAGATCTCTCTTCTCAACTACGTTTTTTTCATCCACAAGACTCAACGACTTCTTGTTAATTTTGAATACGACAACTTTTGAACATTGATGGCATGTGGGGGCGAAAATATGGCTGGACTTATGGAGATACGATAATTCACTAAGTGACAAATGGTACAGGTGCAGTTAAGAATGGTCCTAATGTTCACCCACGCCTACCTCGCGGTGGATTGGAGTTTGACCATTTAATCCATGAGAAATTTTAGATCATAACTCATAAGCAACGCCAATCATGTATCATATTATCTTCGTATTATAGAAAAGACACACACTCACACAGATATACACATCCATGCTGAATGGCCCAGGGACCAAAAGTGGTTGTCGACAATAAATTGCGATGTATGCAGCAGCGATTCGACTATGATCTTGTAGTTTTATACCAAGTAAAGTGAGTATTAAATTTGAGGCAGAATAGAATGAAGCGTCTTAAATTTTCCACATCGCTCCATGAGTTACGTTGAGCTTGGTGATATTAATGTTACCGATCAATATGCCTTGTGGAGTACATGACAGTGGTAGGTACTTAATACTACTCAACAACACGAGGACGGATATGCGATTAGTTGTATGTTATTTAGTAATATACTGAGGGAAAAATTTAGGATGTTTACTTCGAATTCTGTTTTCTCTTTTTATTTTTTATTTTCACTTTTTAATTATAAAATTACTATCTTATCTTCATTCTGTACAATAAAAAGTTATTTTCAGTATTTTTTGTACAAATATTTGAAAACAAACAGAATGAAAATAAGATGTCAGTTTTATAATTAAAAAATGAAAACAGAAAACAAAATTGTAAGTAAACGCCACTTTAAATCATAGGTATTGTTAGTATTATTTTTTAATTAGAGTTAAAGTTTTACTTCCGTAATATGTCATGACATTTAATGAAATATATTACTTTGCAGATTATCAGGATAAAACTCCAATTTTAATAGGAGTATAGTACCGATAATACCTATTATATTGTATCTAAGTTTTGTCTTACATTAAGTTGTTGTAAGTTTTTTTGACGGAGCCTAGCGTGTCGTGATCAAGTCTTGCACCGTGTCACACTTTTAAGAGCCGTTAGATATAAAAGGGTGTGTCTGCAATTTCGTTTTCGAGGTCTGAGGAGTGGAAAACTTTCAATTAATGGAATAAGATCAAGATGGCATGGTTTGGTTTCTTTGCCTTTCAGAAAAAAAAAAAAAGATGGCATGGTTTGGGAGAGGCTTTTATTTTCCACCGTTAGATCAATAAATGGATTAATTCAAAGCATGATTGGATTAGATTACATGCCGAGCGTGTAGCATACTACACGCGCCGCTGGGAGAGAAGATTTTAAGCAACCCAATTTAAATAATAAAAAAAAAAGTGTGGGCTAATAATGCTTCCAAAAGAACGTAGACTTCAACATGCAGATTGCTATTCTCATCCCATAATTGTTATTCTCACCTCTTACTTTTTCAAAATTATATGAAAAGATATTATTATCCTCATTACCATTTCCTCACACCTCCTCCCCTCCCTTCCTCTCTCCATCCGCTGCTTTCTTTCTCTCTCTCCTTTTCTATTTTTTCTTCACACCCCACATAATATTTTATGTTTTTCTTTTTTTTTTAACTTTAAATTTTATTAAAATTTTGTATAGATATATTTCAACTTAAATTGTTTTAAAATTATGTGATATATGTATATATTATATGTATTCATTATGTAAGTTGTTTAGATTTTTATGTTATATATATTTTGTTATAAAATTAATAAATACTCCCTCCGGTTCTTTTTATAAGAAACAAAATGATTTTTTTTGTCTTAATTATAAGAAACATAGACCCATTTTAAGATGTATTAATTGCTAGGTTTCTTTTTTACCCTTCATCTTGTGAAATCCATTAATGAGACACCTACTCATTTCTCATGCATTTATTGGTCTATTAACAATACAAGTTACACTTATTGGTGGATGTGCAATGTCATTAATGTAACCACTACTTAAACCAATCAATTTAAGGGGTACTTTTGGAATACAATTAAAATTTATGACATTATTAATTATAACTAACTAACTTAACTATTTTTATTGGTCTTGATGATTTAGTTACTTGTTTCTTATAAAAAAGATCGGAGGGAGTACACTATTGGTCTCCTTATTTTTTAAAATCCGCAATTTTGGTTTTCCTATTTTAAAATAGAGACATTTAGTCCCCAATTTTATAAATTAGGATTATAAAAAATAAAAGGACCGAAGTTGCATTTAAGCCATTTATATTTTTTGTTAATTTAAATTTTTAATATTTTATATATATGGATTTTTAAGTTTTAACATGATTGTTGAAATTTAAATTTAAATTTTTTAATATTCATATTTATTAAAAATAAATTTTAAAACGTAAAATTAAAGATGACAAATAACGAAAAGGAACTTAAAATAGCAAAATTATAAAATAAAACTCCTCCCTTCAACGGAATTACATTTCCGTTTCAATTGAATGTAATATAATGGAAATGTAATTCCGTTGCACACCATTTCATTTAATGTAACGGAATTGTAATTCCATTTTCGTGCAACCAGGTAAAAAAAAAGGTAACGGAATTACGATTCCATTAAATTAAATTTTTTCCACGTGTATATTGTAATGGAAACACGATTCCATGTACAAATGTAAAAAAAAATCATGTTTCTATTGTGTATTTTTTTTACACCCTATTCATTGCAATGGAAACATGATTTCGTTATACAAGTGTACAAAGGAATCGTGATTTCGTTGCACACTACACAACGAAATCGTGATTCCGTTATGTAGTGTGGAGGTGAAAAAAAATATGTGCAACGGAATCATGATTCCGTTGTATACATTGTACAACGAAATCGTGATTTCATGGGAAGGGTAATTTCAGAATAATAAAAAAGCCACTCACATGGGTGGTGAGAATAGCAAAAGTTGAGGTGAGAATAGCAACTCCCCTTCAACATGGATTAAGGGACTTGGGCCAATCAAGAACAAGGCAAACCAACGGCAATTACTTTTTGTACTTTTGTTTTACAATATATCTCTCTTTTTTTAGGCTTTTCAAAATATTAAAATTGCCCTTCCTTTCTTTTAAACAAAAACCCATCCTTTTTCTCTCCCCCTCCACCTCTTATCTTGCTTGATTTGTGTAATGTGAATTGTTGATTTTGTTTATTATATTTTGTTCTCTGTTTTTTTTTTCAAACTCCCTTCTCGCGATTTTATACTGCCAAAAATTTTGTAGGGTCTTAGAATTCTTGGAAAATATCTCAAATCGACAGCATATTATTAAGTGACTACTACATCAAACCATTTTATAGGAAGTCACATTGTTGTCAATATAATTGTCACATCACCACTTAACGGTGATGCTTGATGGGAGAGACTAAAATAATGACAAGCAATAGTTGAAGGATTAAGATCAATAAAAAAAAAATCATTAAGAAACTAAAAAGTGAATTTTGTATAAAGATTGAAAAATGTCATCATTTAACAATAATACTTGACGGTAAGAACAAAAAATGTTAACGAAAGTAAAATATAAGGACTAGGACTAATAAATTTTTTGTTTAGAAACTAAAAATAAAATTAGAAAAACTTAATAACCAAAAACATATTTAACCTAAATCGCAATTCAAGCCCAGTTAAAATGAATTTTTTCCTTCAAAATTGGATAGAATTGAACAAGCACTCACATTTTCAAATTTAATTGTGATGCCTACTTCAAATGGGGGTGTAATATAAGTTTAGTGTGTCATAAAATGTTAAGGTTTATGGATTTTTTGGGTCCTATAGACAACAAACTTAAATTTTGTGTGTCATATAAACAAGAATTTAATGGTGATGCACTGACAGTGTAAAACACTTTTACATTGTCATCCAATCACAAATCAGCGTTGATATGACTTTTAAGATAATTTTGTAAAAACCAACAAACTCACCATAAACTGTGAGTTGTGATTGGATGACAGTGTAAAATTATTTTACACTGTCAGTGCATAGTCCTTTTTCTCTGTAAACAAACTTAAGGTTAATAAAATGTTATTTATTGAAAATATAATTTTAAGATTCTAGGCTTAATTGCAATTTTTACCCCTAACTTTTTCATTTTTGGCGGATTTTACCCCCAACAAATTAATTTGGCGCATTTAATAAAAAGTTAGGGGTAAAATTTGTCAAAAATGAAAAAGTTAGGGATAAAATTTGTCAAAAAGTAAAAAGTTGGGGATAAAAATTATAACTATTTTAGCATGCCACATCATCAAAATTGTGGAGGGTAAAATTTGTAACTTTTTTAAAAAAGTTGGGGGTAAAATGTACCAAATTAATTTGTTGAGGATAAAATCCGTCAAAAATAAAAAAGTTAGGAATAAAAATTACAATTAAGCCAAGATTCTAAACAGAAATTTAAATATATTATAATATTTTTTTACATATACTATCATTATGTCAGGTTCATTTAAGCCCAATATTTGGCCAACTTTTTGGTCAACCGGGCCTTTTTCTTCTGTTGTTTTTGTTAACAGACGGGCCTAAAACCCTAACCTTGTGTTTGGATGGAGAATTTTAAAATTCCACGGAATTTGAAATGCCAGAAATTTGAAATGCTTTGATTTTAATTTCCTTCATTTTCCAAATTCTTTGTTTGGATAAATCAATTCAAATTTCTTAAATTTCAAATTCTTAGTTTGGATAAGGCAATTCAATTTTCATCATATGCAAAATTTCATTTTTAAATATATATTTAAAAAGATGAAATTTCAATATTAAAATTTATCAAAAATAAACATTATCTAATTTTTAAATATTTAATTCAAAAATCATTTTAAATATTTAATAATTTAAAAATACAAATATTGATAACTTTTACAACAATATTGATAAGTTACTGCTACATAAACATTTGTGTAATCTATGGTTATTAAGTCTATGTAAACATATTCAAAATCCATAAATTTGGTTTACAATTGCATTCATAAATTTGGTTTACAATTGCATTAACGGTGCTGGCTGACTGGCTGTCCACAGTTGTTCCTACAGTTATCTGGTTTATACAAGCAATTTTGAGAACAAGAAATAAAATTCAGCCATCAAACTAAAAAATTCTAGAAATATTAAATTGTGCAACAAACATAAATTGTCCAGAGTTTCTTGCTGCAAACTGTCTGGCTTCAAAACCAGCACACAGTCTCTCAACCCGGGTAGGTTCTTCTGAAGAATGCTACCTTTGTAAACAGGTTCCCAACTTGCATCTTCCCAAGCAAGCAATATGTTGGCAGGAGCAATGATAATAGGTAGACACTTTGGAAACAATTGCAAATATGTCTGAAGAAACACCATGGTCAACCTTGTCTTTCCAGTTCCAGGAGCATGAGAAATAATACACCCACCTTCACTATGCAGGTCAACCCTCTTCAACTTGGCAAGGTCAGTGGTTCCTGCCAAATTTGTCCAAATAAACTCAAACCCTTCTTGTTGGTGAGGATTCAAGCTTTGTTTTATGTCAGGAATAAGATCCCAAACCGTGCCTTCATTGTGATACCAAACTGCCTCTGAGTCATCACCAGAATCATTAAACAGAACCTCATCAAATTGTGGGGTTTTCAGTGGCAATCCAACCACACCATCTGCAGTATATCCCAATCTCCTCATTGAAAATAGTGTCATGCTTGCACTGCAAGGATGGATTTTCTTCATTTTCTCTTGCTACATTTGTCCCTATATTATCAATATGCAGATTATAACATACAAAGTGGATTAGTGATTTCTCCTCTCATATAAATAACAATTTGTTTGAACATCTATCCATTCATGAAGAGTTCAAAACAGAGCTCAAATATTCAAAATCACATGCTACCACCCTACCACTAGTATCCTTCTTAAGCACTGTTTCATGACTCACATATGCGTGTAAAAATACAAACTTAAAATTCAAGTGTTAACATCTAATGACTAACTGAAACTATATTACATTTATATATTTTTCTTCAGCCATTCAGCTAGTAAAAAGAGATTTATCTGAGACCCAATTTTTCAATCTCTTTCATACAAATACTCTTTCATGTCTAACACACAAATCAATCTATAACAAAAAAAAAAAAAACATCATAACATATATAATTGTATCTGCAATGTTTTCAATTAAAGAAAAACATAAACAAGCTTTTAAAAAAACATATACATATCATCAACACTGATACAACACAAAGGAATACAAACAGTGAAAATAGAAAATGATGCACTATAGCACAGCATGACAACACATAGTTAATGAGAATCAAAGTGAAATTCCAATTTGAAACGAGAATCAAACACAAAATGAAACCCTAGATCCATGAAATCAATGAACTCAAACGACGAGATAAAGAATGAAACACAAATTAACGAATCAAAAACGAAACCAGATCACAGAGATTAGAGATGAACCTGGTATGAATAACCGCGCGAAACATAGCGTTCTCCGAGAGAGAGAGCGGAGCGAGAGTGAAAACAAGTAAAGCGAGAGAGAAAGAGAGTATGCTTCGAGAGGGAACTAGTGTGAGAGTGTGCTCCGAGAGATTGAGAGCCAGAGCGTGAGTGAGGGAGCTAGGGTCGCGTCGCGTTGCGACTCGCGAGAGTGCGTAATTTAAAATTCTTTCCTTTTTGAGTGAATTTCAAATTCCACTAATTTAGTTGTTTAAAATGCCTCGTTAAAATTCTAAAATTTCAATTTCTTTTTAATTCTTTTATCCAAACAACTCATTTTACCGTAGAGAATTTTAAATTCTTCAAAAAAATGAATTACCTCATTAAACCACCCCATCCAAACACAGGGTAAACAAAGGAAAGAAAACCAAGGAAATAAGCAAAATAATGGCTCTTTAATAACACAAAGTTGATACAACACCTAAAACGACCATAAGAAAAGAAAAAAGTGAAGGAAAAAAAAAAGCAATATTTTTTTTTTACCAAAAACAATAGCAACAACAAACAATAAGCACATTTCTTGTCATTTGGTTGGTTAACGATATTTCTTTATTCACTCACATGTTACTGGGAATATAATTAATAAATACCAAAACGGGAGTAATGGACAGTCCTAAATCCAACATAAAACGTTATGATCAATGAAGAATATATCTTAATTCCATGTTTGCAAAAAGTTGGAAAAAAGACAAAGTAGGGAGGCACATCTCAATATCGTAGCTCATCCAAATCATTTCCGTTCCAAGAAAGTAAGCAGTTGTGATTTTTTTTTTTTATTGGCCAATGTTAGTTAGTTTGTTAGAAAGTTAGTAGAAGGGATTCGAATCATTTCCGTTCCAGGAAAGTAAGCAACTGTGAATATTGTTAACCGTGTTTGCATTTTGCATTCAAATTGATCAATTACTTTAGTCAGCAAAGGAAAGGTTAGGTTTAAAAACTCACATAAACCAAGCTGAAATTGATTCCAAACTTTGAAAGATTTGAATCTCATAATTTACTAAGAAAACTAATTTAAGTCTTAAATATTACATAATCATGGGAAAATAATTGTTTAAACAAATTATACATCATCTTAATGCAGTAAAATCCAAATCCACTTTGGATCAAATGAAATCACGCATACAAATAAAATCGTGCATTAGGCTTGGCTTACCGTAGCATATCAGAACTTTTGAGGTGATAATCTTATTGATGGCGATGGATTCAATTCTCTTCACAATTGACCATAGTGTCCTAGTGGAAGAAAAATCGAAATGTTTGGCACTAATTTTGGAGGATTATGGACAATTCACAATTGTAGCCATATCAAGTTTGTTAGCATCAAGGATTTGTCTATTTGGGTTTGGAGGTTTGTGAACAATAATCACAGTAAAAGAGATTCCACTGATCATGTAGCATTCCCTTCCCCAACGATAATTACAACAGATGTCGTTCAATTTGAGCCCCAAGTTGGATTTACACAAGGTCTGGTTATATGGTATTTTTCTAAATGAAGATACCATTACACTGTGTCTTTGCCCCGTTTCATGTAACGAAGATGTTTAATTGTACATTTGTTCACCTTATAATTTTTTGGTCTAACAGGAGCTATCCGGAGTTTCTATTTTGGCATTCAACTAATTTCCATTTTACTGGATCAGTTCATTTTTTAGATAAAATGATACTTTTAATGATGATTTCATGTCTAAGTCAGAGATCGATATGTGATTTTGGTTTTTCACTTTTAATTTTTCCAGTTCAGTCCCCTCATTTATAATATTAAGTGAGCATTCAATAAATAATGGTGCATTCAACTTGGCCTAACAAGAATTAGTCTGATGGAAAGACTAGTTTCTCACATGGTGAATTAAGGTTCGAATATTCATTGAGATATGTGTTTATTTTTAGTGTTTGGTCATATTTTAAACTAGGGGTGTTCACGGGTACGGGTGACCCGTGAATCCAAACTAATTCAATTAATTCGATTTGGATTTTTTTAGGGTTTTGGTCAAATCCGACCCAATCCATTCAAATCCGTCAGTGTATGCATCGGATAACAGGTTCTGTATTTTGAATCCGTGACCCGACCCGACCCGACCCGTAGCATAAAATTAAATTTATTATATATATATTATTAAATTAAGAAATACATAAAATCATAGTTTTTTGCTAATTTTTAACCACACATGAATTATATTTCTTTTTTTAATTGTTGTTTTTATTTTTTGTCTTAATTTTGTTTATGTTTTCTCATGCTAATATAATAGTTTATTTCCATCTAAAATAAAATATTGTATTAACATTGAAACCATTCATTTTATTAATCAAATATTGTCACAATTTGATCTCTTTGGAAGGTATGTAGTCATTATATATTTGCAAAGCTCTAGGCAAAAATAAATTGTTGTTCTAAAAAATTCTAATTTTTACAAAATAAAAAATATTTTTAAAAGTTTAGACCCGATTAACCCAACCCTACCCAACCCGTTTGTGAACGGGTTGGTTTGGTTCGGATTTCACAATAAAATTGCACAAATCCGACCCAACCCAACCCGTAAAATTTTGATCGGGTCGGGTAACGAGTTTAGCCAAACCCGGCCCAACCTGACCCGTGAACACCCCTATTTTAAACATGATTTCTTGCAAAAAAAAAAAAACATCTATAGGAAAAAAAAAAAGCTTAAGAGCATAACTAATGCAAGAATCCAATTTGAGTTCTTAACTCTTTTTTAGTGAGTCCCTTATCGCATGGGATTTAAGAACACGCACTAATATTTTTACTTTAATGATAAAACCCAACTTGATTCTTAACTTACTTTTAGCGGGTCTCACAATGGACCTCAAATTTCAATACTTTTTTTTAAATTTATTTTTACTGCAAATTAAAATAGTAATTCATATATATTTTAATTTTGGTAAGTAATAGTATAAATTGATCATTCTTGGTATCATTTCCCCTCTCTCAATACTAGAAGTGGCAAAGTAGGTTGATCTTAGCGAGCCAACCCAACATATATCCATTAAACTTACACACATTAATTATTAACCCAACATTTTTTTTTGAAAGAACCCAACATGTTAATTATTATATTAATATTAACACACGAGGAGGGATCAAGTTACTCCAAGACTAACTCTAAAAGAATTATTCTCTATCCTCACTATTTATTTTCTTAAAATCTAATGATAAAAATTAATTACTCATTAAAATCATTAGGTTTCAAGAAACTTGATCCCTCCTCATTAACACTTACATTAAAAATAGAGAAAAAAAGACTATGTATTGACAGTGTAAAATAATTTTATATTATCATCCAATTATAAATCACCATTTATGATAAGTTTATGGAACTTTTACAAAATTATCTTAAAAGTCATACAAATCGTAATTTGTGATTAGATGACAGTGTAAAATTGTCAGTGCATCACCATTAAATTCTTAATAATAACAAATAATTTCAATAAAGAATATTATTTACATTAAAATAAAACTATAGTGAGTTAACTAGAGAATGTAATTATCGTGGTTTTTGTTTTGAAAAGGAAGGGAAGACCGGAAGAGGAGTGAATTTTTTTTTTTTATTGACAAATGTTAATTGTTAATTTGTTAGTTTTTGTTAGTGGGATGAATTCGAATCCACGACCTCTCCCTCTTCCTTATTCTTTCAACTACCAAGCCAACCTTATAACTCTTGAAAGAGGAGTGGATAGTTGCTCTCACTTGATGAAACTATATGCTTTGGTGGAATACTTTGGTTTCATTATGTGAAGCTAATAATTGTCTTTCGTTTTCCAATCACCAACCATAAACACGCAAATATTTCGTCTCTTGTTGAGACAAAATGTGCATGACATAATGTGTCTTGTGATAAATACTTTTTAAATGTGTATATGTTTCGCCTAATATAAAGACAAAATATATGTCACAAGTAATAATGAAATAATGAAAATAATTTGTCATAGGATAAAAACTATCCCAAATCAATAATTAGTTTTATTTTTTTGTATTTTATAAATAATTTTTAAATTTCTCTTAAATTGCTAAAAAGCTAAAATATATTTCACTCTCAAAAGTTCAGGACAATAATTTTCTGAGCCATCAGGCCGAAGAAAATAGGTAAGGTTGACCTTTCACATACTTTGGCTTGGATTAATTAAGCTTGAATATGTTATACGCAAAAAAGAAAAATCTCCATTCGTATCTCAATCTTTGTTGATTGGTTGTCTTTTCCTCCTTTTTTTTTTTTTTTTAATATTTCAATTTTTTTTACCTTTTAGGGATACTTCTTGGATGTTATGTAACAGACCTATTTAGTGGTCTCGATCAACTCTCAAGGCTGTGAAAGAAATCAAAGAATTCACATTACCTAATCATAGTGGAAATCAAATAATTCACATTACCTTAAAAATTCAATATATTTCTCTTAATATTCATACAACAAATTTTATGTGTTTATCTTTCTTCCTCACAATATAATGAGAATTGAATATAAGTCTTCGTACATCTATCACAATACCACTATTAGACCAATCCTAATGAATATTTTTTTATCTTAATTTAGTACTATTTTTATATTCACAGATTTTATTTAGAAAACATAATTAGATTCATAATTAGGAAACAAAAGATTAGATCCTTCGTCATTAATAGCTATAGTGATAAAGACCTCTTGTGGCTGGAGCAAGTCTTGCATACACACACACCAACAGCTGTTTCCCTTTATTCCTCTTTCATCGTACTATTTTCATCTTTATTTATAGATATAGGGTTAACTTATTTAAAATATATATAAAAAAAGTGATTTTAGTATAAAATTAAATAATACATTATTAGTTTTTAGATATTTTTTTTAAAAGTAGAATTTCATTTATGTTTATTTACAATCATAAAAATCATTTTTCTTAAAAGAAACAGTTGAGTTTATGAAAATTTGTTCAATTTAATTTATGATTTAATAAGATTTTATATTCTTTTCACCTTCTGATTATTTTAAAAATCTGAAACAAATACCTGAAAACCTAAAAAAATATTATTTTTTTAAAAGAAGCGATTCTTTAAAAAAAAAAAACTGTAACAAATGAGCTAATAATTTGTTTACCCACCTATTTATAAATACCCTTATTAAATTAACGTGGCAGTTTTTATTTTTATTAAAATATTTAAAGATTATAAATGGTAAAAAAAAAAAAAAATCATCCTGACCTATAGTAACAAAAACTAATATTACAATAAGTAGCTTTTAGTTTTAAGAGACACTCATGTCAATATTTTTCTTTAAGATAATTATATTGACCTTCTTTAATATTAGTTTTAAATATATTTATTTTCCTTTTTATTTACACTAACTTGTCTCGGTTCTTTCTTGTGTGTAAAAGGAAAAGGCATTTATATTTTTTTTTTAAAATGTTAATATATAAGAATAATATATAAAATAAAAAATAATTATTTTTTAATAAAACTGTAAGTATAATTAACTCTAACTTTGAGGAAAATCAATATAATTAGTCATGTAATAAATATCTGTCCTCTAAAACAACATATGACATCATACTTGTCTGTTATTTATTAAATTATATCAATCCTTAGGGTTTTTTTTTTATCCGTATGAATAGAATATAGGTATTGACGATTTATAATAACTTACACATCATACTCAATCAACTGAGCTAAATCCCTCAGTATATCAATCCTTGGTTAATTATTAACAACACAAATTTTATTCTATTTTTTTTAAGACAAGTACCGGGAGGTTTACAAGAATTCACACACCCTACTCAATCAACTGAGCTAGACTCCCTTGATAAAAAAGGATGAATTTGAAGTATAATATAATAGATATTTTTACTTTTTCACTTAAATGACAATGTTCGAATTCATTGCTTTAATTAGCATTTTATTTCTGTATTGTATAAATAAGTTTTTTTTATATAATTTAAATAAATAAATATTTTTTAATATACAATTTATATCTTCACTTTTTCACTTAAATGGTTATGTTCAAATTCTATTTTTTTAACTACTATTTTAGCATATATATTGCACAAGATAAAATTTTATTTTTATTTAATTAAAATATATAATAAATTAATAATTTTGAATATATAAATGATGTTATAATTAAAATTGATAATAAATAAATATATTTAAATATATAAATAATATTTTAAATTTATAATAAATAATTTAAATTATGATATAAGGTTACTTTTAATTATTGATAATTTCTTAAAAAATATTGAAATTCAAAGAAGAAATCTCAACTGTTTATTTGTTTTATTTTTATAAATCACTTTTCTAAACATTAAAACACAATAAAATTTAGAACTATAAAAACAAATAAAAACTATTTTTATTATTTTTATTACTCTTTTATATATATTTTCTAAAAATTCATATTCTTTATTATATTTAAAATATGGAAAAATGAGTTATAAAAAAAATGAATGATTGACATTTAAGATAAACAATTTGATAAAAACAATTATTTATAAAAAGAATAAATTTTAAAGATCAATTGGATTGCAATTTAATTCAAGGTGTGTATTTTAAAAAAAAGTTAAAATTAAAAAGCTGAAAGGTTAATATAATAAATTTAAAGTTTAGGGTGTTTATTTGTAAAAAGAGTAAAATTTAGGCAGATTTAATACTCTATTTCCAAGATAAATTACTATGTAATAAATTTGATTCTTGTTTTTTTTTTACTATTGTAATTAGGATCTTTGGCATTCCAATAAAACCCCACAATATTTCCACAAATTTTAGTTCTTTGGGTCGATTACAAGACTAATAATCATTTTGGGCTTATGAGTTCTGCGAGAATAAAATCGAAGCATTTTCTTTGTCCCATAATAATTGTCATCTTGGTTTTTTTTATATATATAGAAAAGAAAAACTAATAAATGAATAAAAGAATGTAGTAATTTTATAAAATTAATCTTACTATCATTAATTTATTTATAGTTTTTGTTGCCTATCAATGCTATCATTAATATTATAAGGGATAAAAGTAGAAAAAAAAATTAATATTATATTGAAAACAAAAAATAACAATTATTTGAGATTTATTTTTTTATACGATAATTATTACGAGATAAAGAGAGTATTTTTCTACAAAATTTAATGTGTGTTGCTATCAGAACCATAGTAATTAGGAAAAAAAAATCTGACTCTATAAAAATGATTTAAAATGAAAAGTTGTGATGTGGGCTTGGAAGGGCCCACGGGCCCACTCGGGAAGGCCCCTTATGATTGGGAGCGTGTTGAAACGGGCATGCGAAGACAAGAAGGAGACAGCTGGCGCAGAGGTGGAGACACGTGGCATCGGCGGCGCGACAAAGAGTGAGTGACGTTGGTTTGTGTGGGGGAGTCGATGACGCTAAGCAATAGCAGAAGCGTGTGGGGCCCTTTCATGCGTAGGTGTCAACCGTTAAATTAGGCCTAACTTTTTCCTCACTCTGATGTCACCTTCTCTCACTACAAGAAATAAATACAATAGTGACAAAATTTAGTGATAAAAAATTATTTTTTATCACTAATATTAATGTCATTAAAGTTTTATTGACCATTTTTTAAAAATTATATATAAATTATTTCATCATTAAAGTTAATTATTTTTGTAGTGTCTTGTGGGACACACCATAAATCTCAACTTAACCGTTAGGATCCGACGATAATGAAATCCAAAAACAAATCATATTTAATTTTCAACTGATATAGAATCACAAATCACCTTAAACCCTTTAATTACGCTCTTTTGTTTATTGAAAAATGTACAATAACTTACAAACATAGTTAAATCAACAGTAAAATATATTTTTGGTTCATGTACTTTCAGAAAAATTTGATTTTAGTCTCTGTAATTTTGAATCAACCATTTTAGTCCTCAAACTTTGAAAAACACTTACTTTTAGTCCTTCCTCTCTAATTATGTTAATATTGTTAGTGGAAATACAGTTTCCAGTATCTGTAAAAGGACATGTGACATGTGTGTTTTGTGGCAGTTTATAGCCGTCAAAATTATATTTCCATTAACAGTATTAACATCATTAGAGAGGAGGGACTAAAAATAATTGTTTTTCAAAGTTTGAGAACTAAAATTGTTAGTTCGAAAATATAGGGACTAAAATCAAATTTTTCTGAAAGTACAAGGACCAAAAACATATTTTACCCTTAAATCAATTGAGTTAGACTCAGTTGTTACCCTTTATGTTGTTTAGCAGCAAAATGAAAAAAAAAAATATTAGTTGACAATATAAAATTATTTTACACTATTATTTAATTACAAATTATTATATATAGTAAATTTATTTACCTTTATAATAATTATTTTGAAAGTCATATTAACAATAATTTTTAATTAATTGATAATTATGATTAATCTCAAATGAAAATTTTACTTGTACTTATGCACAATGAGTTTAATTTTAATCATTACTGTAATAGTTTTATATAGTTTAATTATATGACTGTATCGTTACATTAATTGTGTGTCATTTTTAATTTATATAAAAATATTGTAAGATTTTAGAAAAATATAAAAGAAGCTAAAATACGTGCCGTCTATCCAAATTCTAATTTAAAGTAACATGAATTGAATTAACTAATCCTAACTCAGACAAACTGGCAACATATGACCATGAGAACGTTGTATGATAACTTGTTAGAGTTGATCTAATGTTAAGAAATTTGAATAATTTATATGAGATTTTAGATGTAAATTTCATTGTCATCACCACATGTACACACAAAAAAGAAAAAAAAACATAGTGTAACAGCCGCAAACTTTTGAAAGCTTGACCTAAATTTTTAGGGGACAAAAATATTAACTGAATGATTTATATCGTATTGATTAATATACTTGCACGCATTTCCCTCTTTTATATTTATATATATATATATATATATATATATATATATATATAATATAATATAATATAATATAATATAATACTTGCATGCAAAGTTAGAAAGTTTCATGGCAGCCCGATACCTAAAGCCTCTTTTTAATTAGTTTTGTACCATGTAAACAAAATAATGTGCCTCACATGCATTTACGTATTTGTAGAATGTCTCACATTTATTGCGGTATTTTGATTTATCTGTGACGGAGTATTTTATTGCAGGAAAAAGCCCATCAAAATTTCAACTAAATCATACTTTTTTTTTTTAACTGAACTAAATCATACCTTGTGATGCCTACTAAATGGGTTTAGCTCACTTGGTTGAACATGGTACGTAAGTCTTATAAACTTTTTAGTACTGTCTACGATTCCTACGGATCAAAAAATACCTTGTGATCCCTTAATAGTGTACATATATCAATTGTTTGAGATAGCTAGGTTTGTATTCGGTGTATATACTAAATTGAGTTCTATGATTTTTCTATTTTAACCTGTTAATAGTACATATATAAAGAAGAAAATACATCTTATAATTTAAAAGGTAAATAATTGTATGTATGTATATATATTTGTGCATAGAATTAGTGATGGGTTTAAATATAGTTTTACTAATCTATTATTTTATGTTATTTTTTCTTAAAAGACCTGGTCTGACTCTCCTCGTGCTTCTTGTAATTCATCCATTAATAATTTATTCACCATTTTTTCAATACATCATGGAGTCTTATATTGAAGAGAAACCTACATGGTTCAGAAAATTTGTCAATAATAAGTCAGTGGGAATAGTACTCCACAAAAAGTTGACATAGATCCACCAGTGCTTAATACCCTCATTATCAATTTCTAAACCATTGATATCGAACAACTTTTGGTTGAAAGTTGTGATCTTTTATACTAAAATTAGAGCACAATAATTTCCGAATTGTATCTTTCAAATTCTTTATTGGGAAAAAGAAAGGACATATATATGATGGCTTCCAGCACTCAATTTATTTGAAATATGCTCATCTATATGATTATGATCACAACTTTTGTTGTGAGTGAGCTATAACAGTGTTCCGCTATAGTGGAGCCACAGTTAAATGTGTATTTATAAAATTGATTTTAAATTAACGTGATTTTATATAATTAATTTCAAGTAAATGTGAGTTTAAAGTAGCGTAATTTTTGTTTAGATAATATATAAAAAAAAAATGATTTTGATACATAATGTTGTTTAAAAGCTTGTAATCAGAATTGATTTTAAATGTGTAGTTACTAAAATGGCTTTTACAAAATAAAAGTTGGTCATCTGTTTTTTTTCTATGTTAAAAATATTAAAATAATGCAATGATAGGCATAAAATAAAATATTTATACCTTTCTTATTTTATTTGCATATGAAAGCTTGCATGACAGATGTATTTATTGCTTATAACGATAATGATTTAACTTAAAATAACTAGAGAGAGAGAGAGAGTTGTTTCTTTTTCCATTCCTTTAAAAGCTGAGCCGAGAGAAAATCATCTCATGCAAAATAGAGTAACGATGTCAATAAACAATTAATGATAAGGATGATAAGGATATATATGTAACTAGATTAGAGCCTGATTGATCATTTTGAGTTATTTTTAAAAAAAATTTATCAAAATGGATTTCTTTTAAAAGATATTACTAGCATGAGTTTGTTTTGATTAAAGACTCGGTCAAATTTTTAACTTTGACGATGTGACATGCCATGTAGGCATCAGTTACATGATTTGAATGAAGTAGCAATTCTGATTTGCTACTTCATTATACTTTTTCTGACGTACAAAAAGTGAAGTAGCAAATAAGAATTGCTATTTTGACATTAACAAAGAAGTAGCAATTATTATTTGCTACTTCTATGTACTTTTTCTTACGCACACAAAGTAAGCGTTAGGAAAAGTACAATGAAAATGAAGTAGCAAATAAGAGTTGCTACTTCATTAAAATGTATTTTTTTTTAATTTTTTTATATATTTTATGTGTTAGTTTTTTTTTTTAAAAAAATAGTTGAATAAAAATGTATTTTTTTTATTTTTGATATATTTTATGTAATATTTATATGGGAAATAGGCTATGCACTAATAGTGTAAAATATTTTTACACCGTCAACCAATTACAACGCACCATGTATGGTAAATTTGTTGACTTTTATGATAACTTCTTTAAAAGTCATATCAACAAGGATTTGTGATTGAATGACAGTATAAAATAAAATTGTTTTACACTATCAGTGCATGACCAATAAACTAAGTGTGAATTTTTGGTAAATTATTCTCTATATGAATTTTTTTCTTTTTTGTAAATTGTAATGATTGTGTGAATTTTGTTTTAATTATTTTACATATATATTTTAATTTGTGCTAAGTGTTGTTAATGATGTATTTGTAAATTATAATACTTATTTGTTATTCCAAAAATATGCATACTTGTTTAATTTAATTTAACTTAATATTTTGTTGTTCTGAAAGTACATTGAAGTAACAATTCTTAATTGTTATTTTTTTGTTAATGTCAAAATAGTAATTCTTATTTGTTACTTCACTTTTTGTGCATAAGAAAAAGTACATTGAAGTAGCAAATAAGAATTGTAACTTCTTTGTTAATATCAAAGTAGCAATTCTTATTTGCTACTTCACTTTTTGTACGTTGAAAAAAGTACAATGAAGTAGCAAATAAGAATTGCTACTTCATTAAAATCATGTAGCCTTATACCTACATGGCTTGCCACGTCGTCAAAGTTGAAAATTTGATCGAGTTTTTGATTAAAACAGACCTATACCAATAATATCTTTAAAAAAAAAAGATCTATTTTGATAATTTTTTTTAAAAAGATCCAAAATGATCAATCAGCCCTAGATTAACCCCCGTGCAAAAATGTAAAAAGCAACCAACAAAGCTTGTCTTTTTTTTCTTTGTTATCATTTGTCAGTAAAAAACGCAAAATGTAAAAACTAAAAAGAGAAAAAGTGTAGAGGCTATAATATGTTGACAGGGCTTGGTTTCTCTGCAGCGGTGCAGCCCCTGCAGCAGCATATAAAGCCTTTTATAATCAATTAAAAAATCTTATTTTTATATTCACAGCTCCTTATCACCGTTAGATATAAATCTAATGGCTAATATTTCTGCTCTAGAGGCAGTATGGCAGTAGAGGATCCACTCCCTGACACTTGTAAGTGAAAAAGGAGGCTGGACAATTTTTATAAATATATTGATAAAGGTGTTGGACTCACGTCATAATGGATCCTGTGTACTACTCGGACTCGGCACTCCACCGAGTAGCCGAGTTGACCGAGTAAAACCTATCACTCGGACTCGGATGATAATAACGGAAAGAATATATCTTACCATGTGATAAGATATAGAAAGATCAGGTCATAAGATAAAGATAGAAGATAGAATTATCTCTATATTCATTACGAGATTTGAGGAAATTTGATAGGAAAATAACCCTATCAAATCTATCTCTCTACACCCTATAAAATCAGAACGATCCATCTCAATCGAGGTACGAAAAATTCTAATCCCACTTTATGATACATGTCTCTCTCTCTGCGCCTCTAACTTGAGCGTCGGAGTGTCTTTGCAGGTACACCCCCACCAGTCACAGAGGTGATCGCCGCGGAGCCACCGCACCAGAAGGCTTACCAAAATTTGGTAAGAACAGATCCTTAAGCTAATAAAAGTAGCTTCATCCAGACTTGGATCCAAACCACAAAATCACTTCTTCAACATGACACCAAACACCACAGTCAAAGGAAAAATCAAATTTAACCACTATTGGACTCACGTTGAAAGCATTTGGATGTGGAACCAAACATGCTCTAAGTCTTCTTTGGATCTTTGTTCTTGTGCGTGTATGGGGAACTTGTTACATCACGCTAAGCTGTGGTGAGAAACGTACTTCTAGAGACACACTCAAACTAGAATTCGGTATAATAATAGTTAGTGTATATAAAATGTGCGTACCTGAGATTGTTAAAAGGGTATTTATAGGTGATGAGTAAAAGGTTTAGTGATTTTTCATCATGAGTCTGTCACATCCTTTTAATGTGTCAATAGATGTCTTTCACACGTGAGATCTATGTGTGTAGGAGCTGCTTGATTGGCATCGAAGATCGTATGATTGATGGTAAAGTAGCAGTTGTCCTTGACAAGGAACCAAATGCTCATATTGGCGAGAGGGAAGGCAAACTGATAGATTGATCGAAGTTCAAGTTGAGTGTTCGGCCTTATTATCCTCCAAAATATTTTTTTGTTATAAAGAAAAAATTATTAAAAAGAGAGTATAATAATAGATTATAAAGAATAAATACTTTATGGAATCGATCAAGATTTAACTTCCACATAAATAAGTCCAAAAGGCATACATACCAACATGAAAACCATGTAAATGGGAAGAAAAATATCAAGACTGCGATATAATTTTAATGAAATTCATAAAATGAGACTTATCAGCAACTTCTTACCAAAACATGAACTATTTGTGATGCAACCACATAGTCCATACCATTAAGTTATTAACCACAAAATTTACCATAATTTGGTGATCTTTACAATGTTATGTTCACAATTTATTCACCATTTTTTGTTATACATCATGGAGTCTTATATCCACACGGTTTAGAAAACAATGTCAATAAGTCAGAGCGTATAGACGTATAGTAATCCACAAAAAGTTGACATAGATCCACCAGTGCTTAATACCCTCGTTATTAATTTCTAAACCGTTGGTATTGAACAACTTTTGGTTGAAAGTTGCGATCTTTTGTATTAAAATCAGTTAGAGCACAATAATTTCCAAAGTGTATCTTTCAATTTCTTTATGAGGAAAAAAAAAGGACGTATGATGGCTGTCAACTCAATTTATTTGAAATATGCTCATTTATATAATTTATGGGACGATGTCTAGCGTGGTCCGCTAAACCAAGTGATGTTTGGTGGACCATTTTTATGAGTCGTTGGATTTATCCGATGCACACAGTAATATCATACATCTCATACACCGGATTACACTCCTTCTCCCTAATCTTGTTAGTTGTTCCTTTGAAGCTCCTCCACCACTAGCCTCAGCGGGTCCACCGCCACAGCCACCATCCAACGCCAGCGGCTCCTTCTCGCCGAGCAACGGAGGCGACATCGCATAAAAGCTCCACCATGGCTTCTCGTCGCAGCGTTGTCTAAGTGGATTGCCGATTCTCTCTTCTCAAATCTCAGATATGAGATCCTTCGAGAGCCTCGCCGCAGGCCTGCAGCTCGCACACATCCACATTCTCATCGCACATCGCCTTCCACGATGCTGTGCAAAGCCCATTCCTCTTCTCTCTTTGTGTTTTTATTTGTTAAATAAGAAGTTCCCTTTCTGATTTCGATTGTTGCTTCTCGATCTCACCATCATGGTGGTGGTAGAAGTTCTTTAAGCTTGTTAAAATTTAATTTTGGATTTTGAAATGATCAAATTTAATTTTCCATACACAAGATGGAAGGAACGAAGAGATCTACATTTCCAGTAGATTTCGATTTCAGATCTCATCATAGAAGTGTGCTCGATGGAGTCCACGGTGCCACTGTTTCAGGTGGACCAGATGACTAGTGTAGGGGTGTGCAAGGTGGTAGTGCTGTTTCCGGCATGCTAGATGTCAAGGTAGCAGTGGTGAAGGAAGGAGAAGGAGAGGAAGGAAGTAGGAGGGAGAAAGGGTTGAAGGAGAAATAATCCAATGTGAATGTGCTTACGGTAACAGTGGGTAATGAGATGAATCCAACTATAAATAAAAATGGTCCACGAAAGACCACTCAACTTACTGGACCACGCTAAACATCGTCAATTTATGGTCATAATTTTTTTTTCCTGAAGGAGCTAGAATAACCACTACAGTGCTCTATGATTTTGAAGTGTATATTTGAATTAAAGTTGAGAGAAATTTTCAAATGTACCTTTACTTGCAAAGCAACAAGTTTTCCTTCTTCAAGAATGTTTGTGTTATCGCTTGAAAACCTTCAAACATATTTTTGGAATAAAAGATACACATGAGATGATAAATTGGTCAAAGTTCAAATTTTTTCAAATTTTTTTTTTTATAAAAGAGTACTTTATGGAATCGATCAAGATTTAACTTCCACATAAATAAGTCCAAATTAAGTATACTGTTTGACATATTCCAAAAGGCATACATACCAAATTTGAAATCTGTAACCCATCATGATAACCATCTAAATGGGAAGAAAAATATCAAGACTGCGATATAATTTTAATGAAATTCATAAAATGAGACTTATCAACAACTTGTTACCAAAACGCGAACTATTTGTGATGTAATCAAATAGACCATACCATCAAGCTATTAACCACAAAATTTACCATAATTTTCTTTTTATTCCCCTTCACAGCCCCCCACCACCCACCACCCGATCATGACGCATGCATGAATTAGGCTATATACATTTTGTCCTTGTAATATATATATATATATATATATATATATATATATATATATATATATATTAACTTTTGTTCCTTATAAAATTATTTCTAAAATGGTCCTTGTTCCTTATTGTTTTGTTTTGTTTTAGTTCTGGTAATAAATCTATGTTTTTTAATCTCTATAATATTTTGTTCATTTTGAATTAGTCCGCTTAAAAATAGAGAATAAAGCAAATGATCTACATATTACAAGAACAAAAATGAATATATGACAAAGATTAAAACAAAATAACAAGAACCAAAATAAAAAAAGAATGTTACAAGGACTATTTTGAAAAAAATAATTATATTTTATAAGGACATAAAATAGTATATTACAAGGACTAAAATTATATTTACATCTTTTTTTTATTTTTGCTCCTTGTTAATTTGTTTTAGTCCTCGTAAAATACTCATGTTTTTTATCCTTGTAATATGTGAATGATTTCCTTTTAATTATTTTATTTTATTTTTCAAAGAGGCCAACACGGTATATTATAGAGATCAAAGACATATTTAAATCTTTGATATATGAAGAATTTCATTGGGTTTTGTATTTGGATTTTTTCAAATTAAACTAAAAAGGGACAATAGCAAAAATTAAGTTATTTCAATAATTTATTATATGTATAATACATCATCATCATCGTCATTATTATTATTATTAGAATCAATTTTTGTTTGGATAAAATTGTTGAAAATTGATTTTAAGATAATTATTTTTGTCTGAATAAAATTAAAAAATCAACTTTTACATAGTAAATTATAAAAAAAGATATATATGAAATTGAAAAGGAAAAAAAGTTATTGAAAAATTTGTGAATAACGTGTTTGACAGAGAGAGAAAATGTTGGCAAAAATCATAAACTATTACACTAAATATTATTGAAAATTTTTTTTTTTTTTATTTATCAAATTTCAGTTGATGCTCCAAAGTCCAAACATAATGGTTATTTTTTAAACAATATTTTCCTAAAAAACAGTGAAAAGGGGCACAAGTAATCTGTCCCAAGTACCCTCTAAGGATAAGTATGCGAATGAAAGAAATTAAAACAAACTTTACCATTGGGGTTTTATATTCTATATATTTCTTTGCCATCAAACTGATGAAAATGAGTTGAGCAACACTTTGTAAAAGGCATATTGCCAGTGATTTCACATAGTTAACGATCAAGCCGTGTAGGACTCAAATTGATTTACTTTTGAGGATCGAGGATTTATCATGTGGCATAAATAAAAGCACCACATGGTACAAAGGAGACACGTATATTATATTTTTGGACAAAATAAGAAAAAAAAAAAGAGCATTGATATTTGATGTTCTCATGTCATGGCATTGCAGCTTCAAAACGCAATTCAAGCATCATGAAACGGGAAATGAATGATTGTACTTTTGCGAATGAATGAATGGAACGTTAAATCAATAATCACAGATACAGACAAAACCCCTGAGTATTTCTTTATTTAGTAAATCCAACAAAAACAAAATTATTATTATTTTTTTGGATGTTTTCATTATTTAATTGTTTCTCGCACATAAATGTATCTCACGAAAGATTCAGTAAACAACTGACATGTAATTTAGCTCAATAGGATGAAATTTATATTATATTAAAAATAAAAAATTTCCTTAGACCCAAAAAATATCACAAGTAACCAACCGAGTAAAGGGAAATAACTGAGACCATATTATGTTTCTTTATTTATCTGTGTCTTTGATTTTCTGTCGGTGATGGCTTACAACTGGTCCTACATTGATTTCGTTATATGTCACATTCAATATGTCTGTGTACTTGCACAGATTCTTTGTTCTTGTTGACTTGTATTTTGAGTTCTTGACTTCAAAAGCAAAAGAGATACATTTATTCTGAAAACTCTTTTCTTCATGCTAAAAATTAATAATTAGAAGCAATTAGGTCACTAAATACATGGATAAACTAATATATCGTTCTTCTAATTTGATCAGTAATCTTAAATTTAAATCTTAAATACATAAATATGTTAAATATTCAGAAAAAAAATTTATTGCCTATAATATTTTATCTGACTTAAATAAAATTGTTCAATGTAAAGAATACATGTAGCATCGTACCAAAAGCTATTGTCCAATGAATTAACTAGCTAGGGGAAGGATATATTAGTTGTGGGCATGCTTCAGTTTTAAAATGCAACAAACATTTTCAAATATATAATTAAGAGAACATTGAGAAATTAATATTGTGTTTGGTAGCGGTGAAATACATAAGAAATGGGAGGAAGGGTGAAGAAATGAGATTGAGGTACGAAAGTTTCCAAGTTTGGTAGCCGAGAAATAAAGAGATTTTTCAAAAATGTGCAAGACTCATGCGTTTTTATTTCCACTCTAATGAACGATGAAATGCAATAAAATACTACACAAGATGCATATGTGTAACTAATTGATTTTGCTTAGGAATGATAATGGGTAGAGTCTGGTAGGGTCCTATAGTACTTGTTCCCATACTCACGTTTAAAAAAAATACCCATACCTGGTCCCATATCCGCGCGGATAGTAACTTTAATCCTCATCCCCGTATCCGCTGGGTACTTATATACACATACCCGCACTAGCTACCCGTACTTTACTTATGTATGAAGTTAATAAATCAATAAAAAAAAATAGGCTTAAATGTAATTTTGATCCCTCTATTTTGCACAATCCACAATTTTAGTCATCCTATTTTAAAATAGAGACATTTAGTCCTCCTATTTTGCACAATCAGCAATCTTGGTCCCTCTATAGAGACATTTAGCCTCCCAATTTTGTAAAATCCGTAATTTTGGTCATTTTATCAAATTGAAAACATTGACAGTTAAGAGATTAATGTTGACCTTGACATTGCCCAAATATAGTGATGTGACACGAGATTATTTATTTATTTATTAATTATTTTAAATAATGAGTAATAATTATTTGTTTATCTACGTCACTAAAACACATGTCACGTCGATTTTAATGGCTGGGATAATCGTGAGTCCTAAAATAGAAATCACAAGTATTAATCATTTATTTTAAATTAGTTCAACATTGTTGAAATACATGGCACATCGTAGTCAAATAAATGATATTACCTTTTTATAAAATATATTTTTCATCAATTATTCTACTCAATATTTAAAATAATTAAAAACTAAATAAATAATCTCGTGTCACGTCATTATATTTGGACCACGTTAATGTTAACGTTAATCTCTTAGCAGTCAACGCTTTCAATTTGATGGAAGAACCAAAATTACATATTTTAGAAAATTGGGAGACTAAACGTCTCTATTTTAAAATAGGAGGACCAAAATTGCGGATTATGCAAAATAGATGAACCAAAATTGCATTTAAGCTATAAAAATATTAATTAAAAAATTATTACAAATAAATTAAAAATTCACGCTTAAATAATTCAAACTTAATATTAAAAGCATTCACACATAATATTAAAAATATAAAATTATTGTAAGTTATAACATAAATCTTTTACTATTAGTGTTAGTTTATGAAAAATATAAAATTATTTTTTTTTTACAAAAAAGTATATATATTACATAATTATTTATTTAAGTTATTATATATATATATATATATATATATATATATATATATATATATATATATATATATATATATATATATAGGTGCGGGGCGGGACGGGGCGGGTACTATAGTACCCGTACCCGTACCCGCAAAAAATTACGGGTAAATACCCAGCCCTGGCCCCAGTCCCAATAAGCGGATATTTACCCAACCCGCTTGCGGATATTTTTACGGATATCCGTAGGGTCCAGGTACACTTTGTCATTCCTAATTTTGTTTGCACATAATCAACTATGTGCAAGCATAATTGATTATGCTTGCACATAATTAATTATGTATAAACATATAGTAATTGATTATATGCAAGCATAATTGATTAGTTGCACCGTGTTCCTCTATTTCATGTGATTGGAGCCATATAATCAATTATATTGATAGTATAATTGGTTATATGGATTGTGGGAGGGGGGTTACAGGTAAAAAAATAACAATTACATATGTAAAAGGTAAAATGATATTTTTAAAATAAATCTAATTTTTTTTTCTTTTAAACCAAACAACCTTATCATTTTATTTTCATTTTTTTCCTATTTCTCTTAAATCAAACCACCAATATTTTTAATCTATTTCTTGTTTATTTTTCTTCTCTTCTTTGCTTATTTACATATTTTTACTCCTATTTTTTTCTTCAATACTAAACACACATAGTCAGTCATGTAAGGAGGGAAGAATTTCACTAAGAATAATCAGTCAAATTTTTTAACAAAGATTAATCATTGATAAAATTGATATATACTACATACTAATCATATGATTAAAACACACACACGGGGTCAGGGTCTAATATTGAATGTCCTCAAATTGATTAGGTAAAAATGATTGAATCTATGCGTTTGACTTAAACATGCTGTCTTATCATCCACACACGCGCACATGAACAGAAAGAGAAAGGTGAGAGAGGAAAACTTCAGGTCCTGATTTCTACAAGGAGTATCACAGAAGGTAAATGCAGATAACTTTGTTAATTATTAATTTTGTCCATGTCAAAGGAAGCGCGTGCACGAGTTTCCAAGAGAGAGAATCGAGAGATTTTCATTTTTTTTAATGGCTACTGTACTTTATTCAGTCCCCACAATCAATAATTAAATATGCAATTCAAATATTTCAAGAATAAAGGTCATTCTCTAAAGATTTGCCGATAGAATCCAGATAAAGAAAAAAATTAAGACCAACCATGTCTCATTCTAATATTAATTTTAATAAAAGATGATACAGGTAATCATGTTCATACCAACCAAACCATAACATAACAATAACAAGCCTTGAGTATCAAAGGACCAAAACATTCAACAGCATAACTTACAGTACAAAATATATGCTACACTATTATTATTCAGTGCATCTTTTAGTTGAAAATATATACAGACAAAGAAACCACAATAACAACAAGAAGAAGGACAACATCAAAATCAAACCCAAATTGTAAATGAGGCTATACTTTTTCAGCTGAAAAAGCTGGCTTTCTTTCCAATGGCAATTCTTTATTTGATTTGAGATCAGTAGTTCCACCAGGTGGCAAAGTCCACTGGTGCAACTGCAGCTGAAGCAATTGGGTTGTTTTGATTCTCAAAGTGCCTTTTACCCATATCAAGATTTGACACAACAGAAGAGATTTCAGCGTTCAAATGATCAGTGGAAAGACTTGTTTCCTGTGAGACACTGACCATTTCCCTCTCTGGCTCAAAACCAGTCCTCATGTTTGATCCATTATTTCCATGGTTGTCAAGGAAGGCCCTAAGGTAATGGTTTGAAGAACTTTGTAATGGCAAAGTTGGTGGAGCCTGAAGTTGAACCCCTTGAGTGGAGTAGAATGAATGGTTTGAAGAAACCCCATAAAGGGTGTTGTTGTTGTTGTTGTTGTTGTTGTTGATGTTGATGTTGTTCAAGGAATCAAAGATCCCTCTTGGAACATCAATTGTTGGACTGGAGAAGCAGGGCACGTAAGCCGGTTCAGTAGTCACACTCAGTGCTTTGGTGTTGTTGCCAATGGAAGGTGAAGAATCATTGAGAGGTGGCAAAGCAGAAGAACCCAATTCGTTTCCATAAGAGTCCAACATCATTATCCCAGAAATATGAGTCTTCTTCACACCTGAACTCTTCTGAAACACCCTACAAATCACCCACTCATTCTGCAACACAACAAATAACACTGAATCAAACTCAACCAATTCACATGAGAGCATAAAAACAGGTGCCTCAAGCCAAACTCCAAGTTGTTATTAGTTATTATTATGATTACCTTTGCAGTTTTGGGGAGATTGTGAACAGAGAATTTGCCATCAAGCCTATATTCATGCATGACCCAATCAGTTTTCTCTCCCTTGGGAGCCCTTCCTTTGTAGAAAACCAATGTTTTCTTCATTCCCACAAGGGATTTCCCTCTGAAAATCTCTTTGTCTTTCCCAGTGGCCTTCCAGTACCCTGATTCAGTGGCCCTATTGGTCCTCAAGCCAGTTGGGTATTTCCTGTCCCTCACACAGAAAAAGTACCACTGTTTCTCTCCCATTTTGGCCTTCCCTGTACCAAAAATCACATGCACACAACTTAAAGTTATAACAAACTTACAAAATTAATATACTTAGAAGCCAAATATCCAAAACCAAAATTAATATACAAAATTAATACACTTTTTTTTTTTTTTTTTTTTTCCATTTTGTTTTGAACTTACATGGCAAATCCCAAGGCTCAGACCTGTTCAAGTCCACCTCTCCAATGGCCCTAGCTGAGAAGTTGGTGTCATTCACCTTTCTGTGAAGGTAATGACTAATAAGCTCTTCATCAGTTGGGTGAAACCTAAACCCAGGAGGCAAATCCATCTGATCCTCTACCTTGCACAGAACTGAAACGTTTTCCATTCCCACTTTACTCAAAAACCAACCCCTTTGCTTCCTTAGCCAAGAATTTTGTTCATAAACAACCTAACAAGAAATTCCAAAAAGAACAGACACCAAGGTTTTAAATTGAGACCGCAGTTTTGATTTTTCACAGGGAAAACAGCTTGGTAGGGGAGGGAATGTTTTTTGGTTTTGTTTGGAAAGAACTGAATTCAGAAGAATCTATATAGACAATAATCAGCTAGAGTGGTTTTTCATTAAAAGGGAAATCACAGAAAAGTCCACAGAAAGTGAGAGAGAAAAAGGGTGGAAATCATGGAAGACATGGAACTGAAATGTGGTGGTGGTGGTAACTGAGGGTGGAGGTGTCAATAGAAAGGATTAAAAAGCAGAGAGAAAAAGAAGCCCCTAAATACTGGTGTGTTGGAGAGAAAGAAACGTGGAAATGAAGGCAACCTATTTAGTTGTTTAATAGCCCACACCTGTAACATTTATCAATCATAATTTATCATCACCCTAATTTTGTTATGACTCAACACACTGTGCCTAAATACCATGCATGTAATTATGATATTCCTAAGTGTTTACTTAGTAAACTCACTGTTTTATGTAAGATTAGTTAATGTACAAAATGACCCACTTGGGAATTTTTAAGTATTTAACACCAATCATCAAACAAGACATCGAGGTTCATTGGTGATTGGTGCTTCTTAACTCAACAAACAATTTAATAATAATTTTTTCATTTTATTTTTTCAATGAGAAAGAAAGAGAGAATTAGAGTCAGGTGGTGGTATTGATGCAAAGAATTAATGTTGATCATACAAAAGCCAGCATCTTGCTTTCCAGAATCAGTTATACCACTTTATTATATTTAAATTACCAATTTGGCCTTCAGGGTTCATTGGAGGAAAACGACAAAAAAAATATATGAGAATAATAACTGGCTTTTTTGTTAAAGTTTCCGAAACTGACATGGCAAGGATATTTCAAGTCATTAAAGTTGAAAACTGAAATTAGATATTTGCAAGACCGGGCAATTTTTCTTTTTTTGTTTTTCTTTTTTTTCTGCACTTAGTGCTGAAATTGTGATACACAGCTTTGAACTGAAAGAGAAACCTAAGGTGATGGGGAGCAAATAAGCGAAGATAAATGAAGCACGTAGCTCTTGAAAAATATAGACACTTGGACAATATCTTGAAGTTAAATTTTGGAGAGTGGCAAATCCAACATCGACACATTATTTCATCGTTAACCCGTAATTTCAGCACTTAAAAAACATTTTTGAATATAACTAATTTATTTTGGCTTTGAGAGGTGAATAACTTTATTTTTAATTTATTTTGAACTCTTATTGTTTTTACTTAGAGTATTTATAATACATAGTTGCTTAATGAGTTGTTTTAAGAGCTTTTCTTAGAGAGTCTTATATTCCACTTTAGATTTTTTTTTCTTTTCTTTTTACAGCACTCCACTACATATTTAAAGTTTTTATTATTAAATAAATTACACATAATCTTCCTGAGATTTTATTACACCTAATATCCTTTCATTATGTAATCCTACAAAAAACTTCTAATTTATTCTCTCCCATAACACGAATACCTCTCCACTCCACTCACACCTTTCGGTGTAATAAGTGAAAACTTCAAGGAAAAGGTCCATATAATTTACTTTTTATTATTTTTTTTCTCCAATGGTAAACATTAAACGAGTTGCTTAAATGACTTGAAAAAATATATTTTTTATTGTTTAAAATTGGTTAAGTAACGTTGTTTATATAAATAATGCTATATCTTTTACTCCAATAATAAATTCTGTTAAGTAACGTTGCTTAACTTGAAGTAACTTTTGTAAGCAACAAACGTTAAAGATGATCTTAGAAATCAAATATTTTATTAAAAAAATTAAAATAAATAGTATAATCATTAAAATAAATAATGTAACATTAAATGAGACAGTGAATGCAAAACTTTAATATAGTACAGAGGATAAAAATAAGAAAAAGAATATAGCATCCAAAGAAATACTATAAACTAAAAAGATAAACACATTTACTAAATACCTCTGTCTAAAATGACATTCTATCTAACATCGACGACAAAAATAAAAATGACATTCTATCTAAAAGTAAAGTCCTTTAATCCCAATGAACATATATAGTGTTGGGATATTTTTATATTTTTTTAAAACGAATAATATTTTTTTCTATCAAACTTTTATCATTAATAGATTTTTTCCATTTACTCGTTAAGTAACACTCATTCTTTATCTTTTGTTGCTATTAAAGGTTGCAATACCACCTTTTGTTACTTTCATCTTTCAACACATATGTTTTACATTTGGTGGGGAATTCCACAATTGTAAAGTTAATTTAATGGTTTTACATGTGTTATAACATACTTGAATTAAAAAACTTGCAGGTATTATCAGAAGACCAAAATTATAATACTAACTACAATATAATTTTGGAGAAACTCAAAACTCGGATAAGAATGAAAATAATAGCAAAAGTAAAAAAGTAAATTTTATATTTTCATTACAATTGAAGCATGAAATATAAAAAAAATAATATTTTTATGAATAATATAAACGAGTTATAATATAGTGATATAAACATTTTTTATTTAAATACTAAAAACAAAACGATTAGATAAATTCAAATGGTTTAGCTTTTTATTTTTGAATTAAAATGCAAATATAAATTATAAAAAAAATTGATAACATAATTTCATCACTCAATTTAGAAATTAGAATTATAAATAAATACGTCAATTTATAAATATTTAATCTCCTATTAAACTTTGTAAAATAATAATAACCGAATATTAAAAAATACAATTATAAATTTTTTTATCAACATTGATGATAAATGTTAGAAACATTAATAACAAAAAAAAAAAAAAAATGCTAGAAACATTTTCAAGGTTGAAGAACGTTTTGGAAAAATGATTCGTTAATTACAATGTTGAACACACTAGATTTAGCCAAAAAGATTACGTGAATGTGCGTAACTACCATTAATAACAATAAATACAAGGTAGATTATGAGTGAATTAATAAAATAAATAAGGTTTAAATAATCTTTTGGTCTATGTAAAATAGGGTGTTTATTTTTTTATTTTTTTTTAGTCCTTTAAAGATTTAAATTTTTTTGTTTAATTTTTGCTGTCAAGTAACAGTATCAATTGATGATGTAATAACGATGTTGGCAGCCAATTGACTTGTCACATCATGAAGGAGTTTGACAAGACAGTTACGTGTAATTTTTTTTTTGGTAAACTATATTTTTAAATCTTTTATCAGCTAGTCTGATGTCATAAACTATTTTGAACAGATGGGAACTTAAAAACACGGTTTACTAAAAAAAAATTACATGTGACTGCCTCTAGACTCCTTGATGATGTAACAAGTCAATAGTCTGCCAATGTTATTGTTACGTTATCATTTAACGCTTTTACTTGACAGTAGAGACTAAAACAATTTTTTTTTTTAAAACAGTAAAATCAAAACAAAAATCTTTAAAGTAATAAAATAAAAACCTCCTATTTTATAGGAACCAAAAGATTATTTAACCCATTAAATAGACATATTGTGACACAAAAATGACTTAATTGCCTTCATTTTGGGTGGAAAAATTATAACAAATATTATATTTGTTATCATTATATATATATATATATATATATATATATATATATATATATATATATATATATATATATATATATATATATATAAGAGAGAGAAAAAAGCTATGCACTGATAATTACAAACCACCATGTATGGTAGGTTTGTTGACTTTTACAATAATTAACTTAAAAGTCATACTAACGATGATTTGTGATTAGATTACAGTGTAATATATGACATATTAAAGCTTAAAGGATATAATATAAACTTGATTTATACTGCTTCACTCAAACTCTTGAGCTACGTCCAGTTCTCCTTCAAATCCTTGAAGGGTTCCATTAATTAATAAATGATTACCAAGCAAATATTCTACCCTACCACTTCTGGCTTACACAAGTATTCTCTAGGTCACTTCTGACACACCCTCAATCTCCCCCTGAGATTAATAACCAATATTAGGCATGACAAAGTGTACCTGGACCCTACGGGTATCCGCAAGCGGGTCGGGTAAATACCTGCTTATTGGGGCTGGGGCCGGGGTCGGGTATTTATCCGCAATTTTTTGCGGGTGCGGGTACGGGTACTATAGTACCCGCCCCGCCCCCCCCTGCACCTACCATATATATATATATAATTAAAATAACTTAAATAAATAATTATGTTATATATATACTTTTCTGTAAAAAAAATAATTTTATATTTTCCATAAACTAACACTAATAGTAAAAGATTTATGTTATAACTTACAATAATTTTATATTTTATATTTTTAATATTATGTGTGGATGCTTTTAATGTTAAGTTTGAATTATTTAAGTGTGAATTTTCAATTTATTTGTAATAATTTTTTTAATTAATATTTTTATAGCTTAAATGCAATTTTGGTTCATCTATTTTGCACAATCCGCAATTTTGGTCCCCCTATTTTAAAATAGAGACATTTAGTCTTCCAATTTTGTAAAATATGTAATTTTGGTCCTTCTATCAAATTGAAAGTGTTGACTGTTAAGAAATTAACGTTAACCTTAACGTGGTCCAAATATAGTGACGTGACACGAGATTATTTATTTAGTTTTTAGTTATTTGAAATACTAAGTAGAATAATTGATGATAAATATATTTTAAAAAAAGGTAATATCATTTATTTGACTACGATGTGTTATGTACTTCAACAATGTAGAACTAGTTTAAAATAAATGATTAAGACTTGTGATTTCTATTTTAGGACTCACGACTACCCCAACCATTAAAATCGACGTCACATGTGCTTTAGTGACGTAGATAAACAAATAATTATTACTCAGTATTTAAAATAATTAAAAAATAAATAAATAATCTCGTGTCATATCACTATATTTGGGCCATGTCAAGGTCAACGTTAATTTCTTAACTATCAATGCTTTCAATTTGATGAAAGGACCAAAATTACGGATTTTACAAAATTGGGAGGCTAAATGTCTCATAGAGGGACCAAGATTGCTGATTGTGCAAAATAAGAGGACTAAATGTCTCTATTTTAAAATAGGATGACTAAAATTGCGGATTGTGCAAAATAAGGGGACCAAAATTACATTTAAGTCTATTTTTTTATTGATTTATTAACTTCATACATAAGTAAAGTGCGGGTAGCGGGTGCGGGTATGGGTATATAGGTACCCAGTGGGTACGGGGATGGGGATTAAAGTTGCTACCCGCGCGAGTATGGGGTTGGGTACGGGTATTTTTTTTAAATGCGGGTATGGGGACGAGTATTATAGGACCCTACCCAGACCCTACCCATTATCATCCCTAACCAATATTCTCTAGGCCACTTTTGACACACCCTTAATCTCCAACTGAGATTGTTGAACAACCAAGTATTCTTTGTCACTAAGTCATTTTTGGCTTTCCAAACAATAGTTTGAAAGATTACAATATGAAAACAACTCTCACAAAGAGGATACATAATAAGAACAAATTACATTGAAAAACTTTGCCGAGCAAAGGATCGCACACTTAAGCACTCAATATTTTATCGTCTAACACACTTGTACTAGAGCATAATAGAGCTTAATGATTCCTCAAAGCTTCAGAACTTCAATCTACTTCTCTGTTGTGCTTCTTCTCATATTTATAGGCTTCAAGAAGATCTATCCGTTGTGAGGATCAAAGCCTTTGAAAATATCCATTTCCTCACAGCACATGACCGTTGCAATGTGGCAGCTTGGGGTGGAGAGAGAAAGGGGACAACAATACTGTCCTTTTTTGAGCTCTTCTCTACTACTTGTATGAAAACATCTTTGCAGAGAATATGCTTCTTTTGTGTCCTGTCTCAGTACACACTTTGAAATTCAAATGATTAGACAATTTCAAAAAGATGAGGGAATAAATTAAGGTACATAGCTTTTTGTGCACGAATCTTCCTCGTGAAGTGTACATGTGTATTGTGTAAGCATTGGACGATAAAAAACTTAGATAGAAAGCATTGTGAAATTTTTTTATCTCCAATTTGGACGTTCAAATATAACTTAGCACTTTGGATGCTAGTTTTTCTCAAACTCTTGGAAGTTGTTCAATTATAGTGCGTTGGACGCTAGCTATTCAATAAAAGCATTTGTTAGAGTTTGAAAACTATATGTGTTGGACGCTGTGTATATATGATTAGAGCAGTGTGAGAGTTAAGGATTTCAATACCAATATTGTTTTGGACGATAATAATCCTGTAACACTTAATGAAATTCATTAGTCCATCAAATTTTAATATATTTGTTATTATCAAAACCATAGAGATTTTGAGGGGCTAGACATCATCCAATGTCTTTGGTTATAACAGAGTGTTCTTCTTCCCCTTTTTGTGTTCTAAGTTAGGGATTTGATGGATTTTGAGGAAATTGTGGGTGAATTAGAAGATTATAAGTGTAGTATAAGTGTTTTGGGACTTAATGTGATGTTTTAGAAGGCATGGGGACCATGGGAAACCTTCCCATTTGTGAAAAATCGCGTTTTTGCAGTTGTACAATTTTCACAATTGGGGCTAAGCGCCATAATTTTGGCATTAATAATGAGAAAGTTAGATAATTGCCTGGCTTTCTTTTGGTTTGACACTAAGTGCCAGATTTATGGCGTTGAGCATGGGAAAGGCAGATAGTTGATTGGCCCTTTGATGGTTTGGCTTTAAGTGCCAGATTTATGGCACTGAGCGTGGGGAAGGCAAAGAGTTTCCTGACTCTTTGATTACGTAAACGCCAAATTTATGGCACTAAGCATGGGAAAGGCAAATAGTCACCTTGACTCTTCGGTGTGTGGCGCTAAGCATGGACCTTTTGCCTGTCATGTTTCCTATATGTTATTATTGCTTAAATAACTAGTTGTGCATGTATCTTGTGATTGTTTATTTGGCTTAAAAACATTATGATTTTGACTATATGTGTGTTTGTGTATGTGTGTGTGTGAGTACAATTACAAATGTTTTAATATAATATGCTTGATGTGTGTGAAGTATACATGATAAGATGTCATGGTATATGCGATGAAATGAGATGAATGAGGACATAACCCATGAGAGGTAGGATCCACCATGTGATAAGTTATGTAAGACCATATGCATCATGACATTAGAAATACGTTGTTTTTTAAAGTACGTTGTGAGCTTGGTTGATGGAGGCCGCGAAGGGTTATTGGACCCTGGCCTTGAGGGTGATGAATCTCACTCCCTTTATTTCTATGTGTTTCTTTGGATGGTGTGATGTACAGGTGACATCTAGCAGGACCTTGAGGAGTGAGTTGAAGTCGAGGCTTAGGCCTTATTGGCTACTTCTTTATGTTCACAGTCTGGATTATAAGCTTTGATAGGATTGTGACATTGGGGATTTGGTTAAATTATTGTTTTATCCATTTAGTTTTAAATTATTGAAACCTTTTATGGAGTTTAATCTATTACGAGTGTGTATGTGATGTCCTTTACTGTGTGGAAAGAAAAGTTTTAAATTTACCATTTTATTCCGCAAACGTAAAATATATCATATTTTCACAACATTTATTTAATAATTAAGTTTTGGGGTAAAGGGTGTCACATTTAGTGGTATCAGAGTAGGTCAGTTCTTTTGACAAGTGTGTTATGTGTTTGTTGTGTTTCCGTGCATGCTTTGTACAATTGTTTGACTTGTTTGAGCTTTCATTGGTTGAACTTTGGTTATTTTGTTTTTATTTATTGTACCCAGTGTTGAATTCTAGTTTATACAGGAAGCAAATGGTTGCTGGTGGGAACAATCATTTCTATTGCTAATGCACTCCATGCCTTAGCATAGGCTATGGGGAATCATAATAAAGATGATGAAGCTACTGAGTTCCACGGGCTAGATAGGTTCTAAAGGAACAACCTGCCTACATTCAGGGAGGATACAATGTCAATGGTGTGCAGAACTAGATGAGGGAGATTAAGAAGATTTTCTAGGCTATGGCTTGTCCCAATGCTAAAAAAGTAGCCTTTGGTACCTTCATGCTCGTCGAGGAAGCCAAGTATTGGTGGGAGATGCCCGTGAATACTTGGTGGCTAAAGCTCGAGCCATTACTTGGGAAGCCTTCAAAGAAACATTATTGGATAAGTACTTTTCACGAGGACATAAAAAACCACAAGGAGATGGAGTTCTTGGAGCTCAAATAGGGAAACCTGACAGTGGCTAACTACGCAAGCAAGTTTGAGGAGTTGTCAAGGTACTATCCTCACTACAACAACGAAGTTGGATAATGCTAAAAGTGCGTAAAGTTTGTGAACTTGAGATTAAACAGGTCATTAACTACTAGGAGATTCGCTAGTTTTCCATACTGGTGAATAGATGCAGGATCTTTGACAAGGACAACAGGGCGAGAGTGACACACTACAAGAGTGTGGGCCTAGTCAGAGAGAAAAGTTTGACGATCAAAATCAAAGGAAGCCATATTCCTCCCAACCTGGCCATTATAGTAACCCTTACAACAACTAGAAATCCATTACAAATAAGCCTATTAGTGGTGGAAGTGGGGAATCGGTTCTTTCTACTTCATAGAGATGCAAGAAGTGCAGTCATTCTAATCACTCGACGTTTGAGTGCAAAGACAAAGATATGACTTACTTTAGCCGCAAAAGCAAGGATACATTGGGAGGGATTATCCTAATCCCAAGAAAGAGCAGAGATTAGAGATTAGAGCTCACAAGTTAGTTGAACAAAAATTACTAGGAGAGTTTTTGCTCTTAGTGGTGCTAAATTCTTGGAGATCGATGACTTAAATCCAAGAAAAAAGAAAATTTTGTCCCTTCACTAAACCGTTGGTGATTGAGATGAAATATTAGTTTAGCTATGATATATATCAGCATTAAGTTAAATAATAAATGCCATTATCCGAATTCCCACAAAATATATGAACATGGATTCAAACTTTAACATGTGCCCAACAGTTTTATGCCCAAAGTTTAGTTTTGGAGGAGGTTAATTTGCATCCATTACATTATATTTGACACATGCCATGCTATGATTAGGGATGGCAATGCGGGCCGGGCCCGGCGGGCCGGCCCGCCAGCCCACTACAAAATAGGCGGGGCGGGTTGGGATTTTTGGCCCGCTGGCCCGCTTAGGCCCGGCCCGCCTGACCCGCCAACCCGCCGGGCCAGAGGCGGGGCGGGGCGGGCCGGCCCGCCAGCCCGCCAGCCCTTTTTTTTTTTTTTAAATTAATATATATAAAATAATATAAGTTATTAGGGACTATTAATATTTTGTGATGTATTTTTAAAAGACTATTAGTTTGTGGTAAGCATTTTTAAGATGTTATTCATGATGATATTGAACTTGTGGTGTTAAAAGACTATTAGTTTGTGATTTATTGAAGAAAATGAAACAATATTATAATTATTTTTAATTGTGTTCACACTTCACAGTAACACAAATACTCTCTATTGTCCTCTTATGATACAAGTGATACAAGATCATTTTATTTATATCTTATTTACAATAATTTAAAAAAAAAAAAAAAAAAAAACTGGCGGGCCAGCCCGCCAGCCCGCTCTAAGGCGGGGCGGGTCAGGATCAGCAGCCCGCCGCAGCTAGGCGGGCCAGCCCGGCCCGGCCCGTTTTCGGCTGGCCACAGGCGGGCCGGGCCTAAACGGGCCGGGCTGGCCCGTTTTGCCAACCCTAGCTATGATGCATGTAGCTAATCCTTCACGCTACAGGCTAATGAATGACTAGTTAAATGTTTTCCTCTTGCTTATTTGAATATATGTGGTTGTTATTAATTATTAATTGAAAGGTAAGGTTCCAACACTGTGAGAATAAAACAAACATATGACACGCGTCACACGAGTTTCATTCATCCGGGTAACCTAACCTAACATTTCTGAGGCTGAGCTTCAAATCGCATCATAAATTATGCATATGCAGTTGCCATCCATGGGAAGGAAGCGTGCTTATTATACCATTCACTTGCCCAACATAAACTATAGTCAACCAACTCTACATACATGTATCTACCATATAAAGGCGATTGGCGCACAATCAAATTAGGCCACGCCACCATCACCAAACACAAACCGCTATAGCCTAGCCAAATTCTCATTGGATTTGATTAAGATTATTAATTAATCAAAGCATGCAAATTCATCAATTGTTTGACCATTTTATTTTAAGTTAAGCATGACACGTGAGGTTGAGCCAATGGCAAGGGTGCTGTGTGCTGTTTAGAGATGGGTCATGTTTCACAAGTTCCGACATGACGGAATGAACAAGACGTTTACGTGGAAGAATTCCATTGGTCCAAAAGCCAGCGGGAGATCAAATAATAATAACAATAATAATAATAATAATAATTAGACTTAATTGTAATTTTTATTCCAAATTTTAAATTTTTGACAAATTTTACCCTCCACGATTTTGATGACGTAACATGCTAAAATAATTGTACTTTTCATCCCAATTTTTTTACTTTTTGGCAAATTTTACCATTAACTTTTTCATTTTTGATAAATTTTATCCCTAATTTTTTACTTTTTGGTGAATTTTACCCTCATTTTGTATGTTTATATCAGCATGCCACGTTATCAAAATCGTGAAGGATAAAATTTGTAACTTTTTTTAAAAAGTTGGGGGTAAAATGTACCAAATTAATTTATTGGGAATAAAATTCGTCAAAAATTAAAAAATTGGGGATAAAAATTACAATTAAGCCTAATAATTACATATCTTATGCTAGGCAAGGGTCAAGGACAGAGAGTAAGAATCTTGTGTCAAGGTGTGTGTGGAAAATCACGAAATAACCATTTCTATTAGTAAAGATTAAATTTAGAGAAATACTCATTTATATATATATATATATATATATATATATATATATATTAAAATTCTAAAAAATTAGTAGATTTAAGTTTTTTTTTTTAAAATTAATTTGAATCAAATACGTATTTTATATCTAAATTTAGTTTAAAATATGTTGTAACTTTAGTTTATTAAAATTTAATTAAGAGTGTATATATTACTATTTATGTATTTTGTAAATTAATGAGTTTATTTTAAAATAAGTATTTTCCATTCAGTTGACCAATTGGGCTGCCTAACTTTGGGAGGTAACGATGGGAACAGGAAACTATGAATATGAAAGAAAATAAAAAAAAAATAAAACAAAAGCTGGGATTATGTTTGTGGCCGAATTGTACGTATCTTCGTAGTGATCAACCTGTTATTTTATCTATGATATATTTGTCACTATTGATGATCTGATTTTTTATTTTTGTTACTCTTCTTGGGCTCTGACATCATGTAAGAATGTCCTCTATTTATTCATTTTACTTATTAAGAAATAAATTGTAATAGGGAAACAAGTTTTTGGTATTATTTTTTGTTTCATCTGTAATACACTTCTTGCTCAAATAGAGGTTCCTGATATGGATAATTCATTTCTATTACAAACGCCACAGGCTACGGCTCACCTAGTTAGTCCCCAATCGTCAAGATATACATGCTAAAAATGGTATCGAAATTAGATTAGTTGGAATGCATGTGTTGTGCCTGTTTTTCTCCTAATATAAAATAATAAAAAATATTGAAGGGTTTTATTTTTCAGGTTAAAGAAGTGGAATTATTCTTCTTCTTCTTAAAAAACAAAGTGGAATTATAATTAACTAGTGTGTTTACCGAACAACGCAGGAAAATCAAAAGATTGATAATGTAATAATAAGCAACAAACAGCGATTAAATAATATTTACTGACTTAAACATGTTTTCAAATGCGTAATTAACATAACCACCACTATAATATTTAAAAATTATAATAAAAAAAATAAAAAAACCCTTTGTGAATAACTAATTTGTTTTCTCACTCGATTTCTCTCATTTTGTTCCACAATTCTTAAAATTGATTGAGGGTTACTCTAAATCGATGCATTCCAAATTTTGTAGAAAATGCATGCCTAGATCAAAAGAATTGAGCGGGTCATGTTAAACTCTCCTGCAAAAAATGGATTTCTCCAACTCAAAGACATACGTAAATATAGAATTATTTGAATAAATATAAATGTTCATAATTATTTTTATTTTTTATTACAAATTTATATACATATTTACTAACATATTTTGGATTAATATATTTACTAACATATACTTATATAAAATTTAAATATAATTAAAAATTAATATATAAAAAATGATAGATTATATACTCAATATCTATGTAGGACAGAAGTTATTATGTTAGCTTATACATATAAGAATTTATCAAGGAGGTTTAGTCAATTAAATAAGATGCGTGAATATTGTAAACCCTTGACACTGGAATGGTTGTTTTCTATTAAAAATCCACTTTATTATTTAAAAAAAGATAACAACCTACATATGATAATTCGTGCATTTTGTGCATCTTATTTTTAGTACTGAATAGCAGTACTCAATTTTAAATGTTGATATACTATATTAAATCGAAGATAATTTTCTTTTTTTGAATAAACTAAATTTTAAAACTATTGTCATTTTGAATAATCTTAATTTAAAATTAATTTTAAATTTTAAATTTAGACATATCATATTAATTAAGATTACAATATTTTTTTTAAGATTGATTAAGATTATAATAATCTTAAGATTTAATTTAATGATATCTTTAAATCGATACATGAAAATTCAAAATTTGAATCAAATTAAATACGAAAACAAATTTAAAAAATAAAATATGAAAGAGATAAAAATCTTTTATTTTAAATCTTTTATCTTAAAGATTTTCCTTTCTTATTTATATTTTTGTTTGTACCGTAACTGTGGATGTTCCGTTCCATTGTTCACTTTAGCAAAGAAGATGAAAAAAACGAAGGACGCTCTCCCACTTGATCTTCTTGACGAGTTGATTGAAGAAATTTTATTAAGGTTGCCTGTGAGATGTATATAATAATCTTTTATATAATCAAAGACTTTCTCCCAATAGACTTCACCAAAAATGGTGAAATGTTGGGACATAATTGCCATAGAACATTAGTGAGACTTGGTAAGAGAATCTCTGTGCTTGAGCATCGCACACATGGGTGGTTGCTGTTCAACCACAAATATGATTCACCATGTTGTGCTATGTACAGAGAGAGTTTGCTATCACTCTCCACCGACGACTTCGAAAAATTAACCAAGCGAAGATGCTACAAGAATTATTTTTCATTTATGTTATGTTCTCCTGGACTTTTCACCATTTTATGTATTACTATTCAACATCCATAATCAAGTTAATTAGTGATTGAATTTGTCTTGCATGTCGTTGGTTTAACCTGTTCTTCATATGGATGTTGATAAGCCTTCTATCATATATAATTTCATGATACCCCTAAAGATATTAATTAATATCTAAAAACCCATTATTGATGGACGAAATCAGAAATAGTTTCCCATATATTTTAAACAATTTTTTAAATTTCAAAATATACATAATTTGTATTACACAAACATCTCGTTTATTTATAATTTATAATTTTAAATCTTTTATCTTTTAAAGATAATCTTTCCTTATTTATATATTTTTTGCACAATAATATAGGTGTATAGTGATTCTATTGTTAATTGTTATCAAGTGAAATGCTAGTGATACTTTCTCTAACACGAAGATTGAAAGCAAGACCATTCTTCCTCATATCCTCCTTCCTGAGGAGTTGATCGAAGAAATTTTGTTAAGGTTGCCGGTGAGATGTCTAGTACATCTGAAATGCGTGTGTAAGTCATGACTTTCTCTTATTTGCAATCCCCGCTTTGCTAAATCTCATTATGACCTAGTGGCTGCACCCACCCATCAACTTTTTCTCACTTCCTATGAGGATTCAAATTCCGAAGTTGAATTCGTAGACATAGATGATGATTCTCTGAGAGTAGCCTTTAAGATTCAGAAAGACGAACCAGTGTTGAAATATAAACTTGATTTTGGGCCTTATTTGTCTAAATAAAAGCCCAATTTCTAGAAACATCCTAAGCTAAAATTCTAGAAGTATGTTCTAGAAGAATCTCTTTAGAAGATAATTCTAGTGTAGCATATAGAATTATCTAGAATGTGTGAGTAGGTATGTATCTATCAAGAAAGTTCTAGAAAGTCATTTGTAGCCATTAGATTAAGTTTGTGTTGGCAAAATCCTAACCATTGGATTAGGAGGAGCCACTAGTATAAATAGGTGTGATGTCCTAGAGTTTGTATCAAGTCAAAAATACAAGAAGTGATCAATTATACAAGTAGCCTCTTCCTTCAAAAATTTCTAGTCTCTCCATTCTCATATTTCCTTCACTACTAAAATTTCATTCCAACAAATTGGCATCAGAGCTTGAAGATCCTGTCTAAAGAGATGGCGAGTAACGGCATGGTTCCATTCCAAGTCCCAACGCTTAACAAGAGCAACTATGATAATTGGAGCATCAAGATGAAGGCCCTCCTTGGCGCGCAAGATGTATGGGAGATAGTAGAGAAAGGTCACACCGAGCCGGAGAATGAGGGTGGTAGTCTTTCTCAAACTCAAAGGGATAGTTTGAGAGACTCAAGAAAGAGAGACAAGAAGGCTCTCTATCTAATCTATCAAGGATTAGATGATGATGCTTTTGAGAAGATTTCGGAAGCAAAGTCAGCAAAAGAAGCATGGGAGAAGCTTCAAACCTCGTACAAAGGAGCAGATTCGGTCAAGAAGGTACGTCTTCAAACTTTAAGAGCTGAGTTTGAAACTTTGCATATGAAAGAAGGTGAAGTTATCTCCGACTATTTCTCTAGAGTCTTAACAGTCACTAATCAACTTAAGAGAAATGGTGAAAAACTTGACGATGTAAAAATTATAGAGAAAATTCTTACATTGTTAGATCCAAAGTTCGAACATATTGTCGCCATCATTGAAGAAACAAAAGACTTGGAGGCTATGACCATTGAGCAACTTTTGGGTTCGTTACAAGCTTATGAAGAAAAGAAAAAGAAAAAGGAAGGGATTATGGAGCAACTACTTAAGACGCAAGTTGATTCGACCAATGAAGAAAGTAGTCATAGTAAAAAAAGCCAACGAGGACGAGGTCGTGGTGGAGATCGAGGAAGAGGACGAGGCCGTGGACAAGGACGAGGTTAGAGGCCCTATGACGACAATAACAACTTTCAAAGAGGAGGAAGCTCAACAAGAGGCCGTGGGCAAGGCAACTCAAGATCAAGGTATGACAAGTCAAATGTGAAATGTTACAATTGTGAGAAGTTTGGTCATTACGCTTCTGAATGTAGAGCTCCTAGCAAAAATAGAGTTGAAGAGAAGGCAAATTATGTTGAAGAAAGAAGTAAAGAAGGTGGCACCTTACTAATGGCTTGCACGGATAATGTAAGAAGTGAAGACAATAGATGGTACTTAGACACCGGCGCAAGCAATTATATGTGCAGAAAAAGGAGCATGTTCGTGGAGCTTGATGAATCGGTGAGCGGCAATGTAGCCTTTGGAGATGAATCCAAGGTAGAAGTGAAAGGAAAAGGTAATATTCTCATCCGTTTGAAGAATGGTGAGCATCAATTCATCTCAAATGTTTATTATGTGCCGAATATGAAAAGTAATATCTTGAGCCTGGGGCAACTCCTAGAGAAAGGTTATGATATTCGCTTAAAAGACAATAACCTTTCTATAAGAGACATTGCAAGTAAATTGATTGCTAAGGTGCCAATGTCAAGAAATAGAATGTTCGTGCTTAACATTCAAAATGATTTTGCGAAATGTCTTAAGATATGCTACAAGGATGCATCTTGGCTTTGGCATCTTCGATTTGGGCATCTCAATTTTGGAGGATTAGAGTTGCTCTCCAAGAAGAAAATGGTGAGAGGATTACCTTGCATTAGTCACCCCGATCAAGTGTGCGAAGGATGTCTACTTGGAAAGCAATTCAAGAAAAGCTTTCCAAAGGAGTCTAACTCAATAGCCAAAAAGCCTTTGGAACTCATACATACAGATGTGTGTGGTTCGATCAAGCCAAGCTCACTTGGTAAGACTAATTATTTCCTTTTCTTCATTGATGATTTTTCAAGAAAAACATGGGTGTATTTTTTGAAGCATAAATCAGAGGTGTTCGAGAATTTCAAGAAGTTCAAAGCCCTTGTTGAAAAGGAAAGTGGTCTTGAGATCAAAGCCATGAGATCCGATCGTGGAAGAGAGTTCACATCAAATGAATTCCAAAAGTATTGTGAAGATCATGGAATTCGACGACCGTTAACAGTGCCGATATCCCCTCAACAAAATGGAGTGGCAAAAAGGAAGAATAGAACAATCCTAGACATGGCGAGGAGCATGCTTAAGAGCAAGAAACTCCCAAAGAAGTTTTGGGTAGAAGCAGTGGCTTGTGCAGTTTACCTTTCGAACCGGTCTCCAACAAGAAGTGTATGGAGAAAAACACCACAAGAAGCATGGAGTGGAAGGAAGCCTGGAATTTCCCATCTAAGAGTCTTTGGAAGCATTGGTTATGTGCACGTACCGGATGAGAAAAGAAGCAAATTGGATGACAAAAGTGAGAAATATATCTTCATCAGTTATGACTCCAATTCCAAAGGCTACAAGCTTTACAATCCAAATACGAGGAAGACAATAATTAGTCGAGACGTCATTTTCAATGAAGAAGGAGAATGGGATTGGGGACCACATGATGAAGACTACAACTTCTTTCCGTGTTTCGAAGAAGATAGCATAGAGCATTCAAGGATAAACCAAGTAAGAGAGGAGCCTACTACCCCACCAACTGCAAATAGTCAAGAAGACGAAAGCTCAAGTGAAAGAGTTCCACGCTTCAAAAGCATACAAGAACTTTATGAGGTAACTGAAAATCAAGATAATCTTACTCTCTTTTGTCTATTTGCTGATTGTGAGCCCATGAACTTCCAAGAAGTCGTAGAAAACAAGAATTGGAAAAACACTATGGATGAAGAAATCAAAGCAATCAAAAAGAATGACACATAGGAGCTAGTTTCACTTCCAAAAGGGAACAAGGCGATTGGTGTGAAGTGGGTGTACAAAGCCAAAAAGAATGCTAAAGGATAAATCAAACGATATAAGGCAAGATTGGTGGCAAAATGCTATAGTCAAAAAGCTGGCATCGACTATGATGAGGTATTTGCTCCCGTTGCTCGACTAGAAATTGTTAGACTAATCATTTCATAGCAGCTCAAAATAATTGGCGGATACATCAAATGGACGTGAAATTTGCCTTCCTTAATGGAGTCCTTGAAGAAGAAGTCTATATTGAACAACCTTAAGGCTATGAAGTCAAAGGAAAAGAAGACATGGTTTTAAAGTTAAAAAAGGCGCTTTATGGGTTGAAGCAAGCTCCAAGAGCTTGGAATGCTCGAATAGATAAGTACCTACATGAGAGAAACTTCATCAAGTGTCCATATGAGCATGCACTTTACATCAAATCCCAAAATAATGATGTTTTGATTGTGTGCTTGTATGTAGATGACTTGATCTTTACAGGTAGCAATCCAAGCATGTTCGATGAGTTTAAGAAAGAGATGACAAAAGAGTTCGTGATGACCGACATTGGTCTCATGTATTACTACCTCGGCATTGAAGTAAAACAAGAAGAAAAAGGCATCTTCATTACTCAAGAAGGCTATGCTATGGAGGTGATTAAGAAGTTCAAGATAGATGACTCTAATCCGGTTAACACACCAATGGAATGTGGAATCAAACTATCAAAGCATGAGGAAGGAGAAAGAGTGGATCCAACACTCTTTAAAAGTTTGGTTGGAAGTTTGCGCTATTTAACATGCACAAGGCCTGATATTCTCTATGCGGTTGGAGTTGTTAGTCGCTACATGGAGAATCCAACAACCACTCATTTGAAGGTGGCAAAGAGAATTCTTCGATACATCAAAGGTACAACAAATTTTGGCTTGTACTATTATGTTTCCGATGATTACAAGCTTGTTGGATATAGTGATAGTGATTGGAGTGGAGATGTGGATGACCGTAAGAGCACAACTGGCTTTGTGTTCTACATGGGAGACACTGCCTTCAAATGGATGTCAAAGAAGCAACCGATTGTTACTCTTTCTACATGTGAAGCAGAGTATGTAGCTGCTACCTCGTGTGTTTGCCATGCAATTTGGTTACGGAATCTACTAAAGGAATTGGGTTTGTCACAAGAAGAGCCAACCAAGATTTTCGTGGACAACAAGTCAGCAATAGCTTTGGCTAAGAACCCAGTTTTCCATGAGCGAAGTAAGCACATTGATACGCGCTACCACTACATTAGAGATTGCATCACGAGAAAGGATGTGCATCTGGAGTACGTGAAGACTCATGATCAAATAGCCGATATCTTCACCAAGCCACTTAAGAAAGAAGACTTCACCAGGTTGAGAAGTTTGATCGGAGTAACAAAATCAAGTTTAAGAGGGGGTGTTGAAATATAAACTTGATTTTGGGCCTTATTTGTCTAAATAAAAGCCCAATTTCTAGAAACATCCTAAGCTAAAATTCTAGAAGTATGTTCTAGAAGAATCTCTTTAGAAAATAATTCTAGTGTAGCATATAGAATTATCTAGAATGTGTGAGTAGGTATGTATCTATCAAGAAAGTTCTAGAAAGTCATTTGTGGCCATTAGATTAAATTTGTGTTGGCAAAATCCTAACCATTGGATTAGGAGGAGCCACTAGTATAAATAGGTGTGATGTCCTAGAGTTTGTATCAAGCCAAAAATACAAGAAGTGATCAATTATACAAGTAGCCTCTTCCTTCAAAAATTTCTAGTCTCTCCATTCTCATATTTCCTTCACTACTAAAATTTCATTCCAACATCCAGGACAGATGTTGCGGGTTCATGCAGAGGATTTCTACTCTTAGCCACTGCGTCCTACAACTTCATTATATGGAATCCGGTAACGGGTATTCAGAAACGCTTTAACAAAGTGTTGCCGTCTAATCATCAATATCTATGTGGCATTGGGTATGACTTGTCAACGGATGACTACGTGGTAGTGCTTCTGACATTTTCATCAAGCCGAATCTCTAAGGTCCATTAGTTCTCTTAGAGGACCAATTCTTGGAGCTGCATTAACAGTGGTCTTCCGAATGTGAACTATGAACATCTTATGGGTGAGCTTGGACATGGATCATTCTTGAATGGGCTATTCATTGGTTGGTTTACTCCAGGGAACATTGTCCCAAAATTATTGCATTTGATATGACGGAAAAGAGCTTTTCAGAAATTCCACTGCCTCATGAATCGAAAAATCTACACCATCCATTTATTTTAAAGATAATGGGTGGATGTCTGTGTCTCTATAGAATTTGGAATCCACTTACTCAAATGTGGACGATGAAGGAATACAAAGTGCAGTCATCTTGGACCATGTCATTTGTTTTCTCTATTGTTTTCTGCTATAATATTTTTGAAGGCTTTGTCCCACTATACTTCTTCAAAAATGGTGAAATGTTGGCACATGATCACAGGAATATGTTAGTAAGACTTAATAAAAAAGGTGAGTTGCCTCAGCATGGCGCACATGGGCTGGTGCTGTTCCTTCAACTCCGGTCACAGATATTTACTACACCGTGGTGTGCATAGAGAGAGTTTGCTGTCACTCCCAGACGCGACTTTGAGAAATTAACCAAAAGAAGATGAACAACAAATAAATAGACTACAAGAATTAATTCATTTTATGTAATGTAATGGTCTCAGTCATTTACTTTCACCATTTTATATATATTACTATTCAACATGGATAATCAAATTATGATTGATGTTTTCTTGCATGTCGTTGGTTTAATTTGTTTCTCATATTGATATTGATGTTGATAAGCCTTTTTGTCATATATAATTTCATGATATCCCTGAGGAATAAAATGATAGTTTCATCAGAACTTGTTAATATTTCAATTCTTATTTTCTCTTCCTCTCTCCAGATTTTATTTATCTGCATAATCTATGACCATGAGACAAGAAACTTTCATAATTAGCGAACTTAAGCTTTATATGTGGACTTCCTGATATATGAAAATCATGAATACTTAATTATGGGCTTTTACGGCCTTAGGGGTTGCATTTTATTCGTACTCTGCACTCTGGATTAACATACTTTTACAACAGGGTTGTATGGTGGTGGGTGGACAGTGATCCATCTTTCATAAATGAAATTGTGTAAGATCAATCTTAAGAGGCACACAATAAAATTGTGGGATAATCAAGAGCATATTAAGTCAAGAATCATGCATATAAGAGAACCAATTTAAATGACAGGTTAATTTCATCATGTCCATGAATTATCTGGCCTTGATTATCAGAAAATGTTTAAGAAAAAGTTCAAATCCACATCGTTCCAAATTTAGAGTTTGATTTTAATTTGATTTAAATTTTCACACCAAAAAATCTTGATATACCATATTTTTCTTTCTGAAAAAAAAATTTAGGTGAGTTGGGTATCAAGGGCTTATCAGGGTCAGGACATAACTCAAGGTTCACTGAGTCCTCACATCGGCAGCGAGAATCGAACCCACGTCCTTATGGAATATGAGTTTGTTCGTTACCCACTAAACCAACCTACCTTGATATGCCATATTAAATTGAAGATAATTTTCTTTTTTGAATAAACTAAATTTTAAGACTATTGTAATTTTAAATAATCTATCAAAATCTGATTAGTCAAACCCAACCTCTTCTTATTTGGTGTAATCCTTCTCATGCCCTTAACACTATCCTACTTAAGGATGGGTTAAGGTAGCTGTTTCTATTATTTTTTCCCAGAATAAAAAAAATCTAAATTTAATTTTTAAAATTTAAATTTGGACATATCATATTAAGGTTACAAAAAAAAATAAAATTTAAGATTAATTTAGAATAAGATTATAATAATATTAAGATTTAATTTAAGTAAAAGAGCAAGATATCTTCAAATCAATACAATATATCGAGATAATCAATCACTTGAAATATGAAAACAAGTTTAAAAATAGAATACAATATATTAAGATTAAGAGTTTGAACCATAAGTTGGCGCAGTTGTGCAAGACCCTAATGCGTTCATATGTGGGGGGAACGATATATTTAACAGGAGAATTCGTATTCGATTACCTTTGTGTACAAAATTCTTTTAGGCCACTGACAGCCACGCATCGCGTGCAGGATTATTACCTAGTGGATTGGGGACACCCGTGGTATCTGACACAGGATAAAAAAATTTAGAGTTTGAATAAACTGAAACATGAAAACAAGTTTAGAAATAGAATTTTTTTTTGGTCTATTTAAGATTTCTGGTTAAGTTAAAATAATTTCGTGTAAGTTGATTAAGTGATATTAAAAATAGAATTTGAATTAGATAAAAATTATAAATAAAAAATATTAATATCTAAAAACCTGTTATTCATGGACAAATTCAGAAAACGATTTTTAAATTTCAAAACTTACGAATTACACAAATATCTCGTTTATTTTAAATATAAAATTTTAAATCTTTTATCTCTTAAATATTTTCTTTCTTTGTGTATATTTTGTTTTTGTTTGCACGATAATACAGGTCTATAGTGGTTCTATTGTTATCAAAGAAGATGAAAAGTGAGACCACTCTCCCTCAGATCCTCTTCCCTGAGGCGTTGATCGAAGAAATTCTGTTAAGGTTGCCGGTGAGATGTCTGGTGCGTCTGAAATGCATGTGTAAGTCGTGGCTTTCTCTTATTTGCAATCCGCGTTTTGCTAAATCTCATTTTGACCTAGCAGCTGCACCCATCCATCAACTTCTTCTCAAATCCGATTCTGATTCTGAAGTTGAATTCGTAGACATAGAGGATGATTCTCTGAAAGTAGCCTATAAGACTCAGAAAGATGGACCCAACACAGATGTTGTGTGTTCATGCAGAGGATTTCTACTCTTAGCAACTGCGTCTTACAACTTCATTATATGGAATCCGGTAACAGGTATCCAGAAACGCTTTAACGAAGTGTCGTCGTCACCGATGCTTCCATATCTATGTGGCATTGGGTATGACTCGTCAACGGATGACTACGTGGTGGTGACTCTGACATTTTTGTTAGACCTAAGAAGCATGGACGTCCATTGTTTCTCTTTGAGGACCAATTCTTGGAGCTCCATTAACAGTGCTGTCCCGTATATAATATATATTCAACTTCGTCCTTCGAACGAGCCTGGACATGGGTTATTCTTGAATGGGGCTATTCATTGGTTGGTTTACTCCTGGGAACGTTGTCCCAAAATTATTGCATTTGATGTGACGGAAAAGAGCTTATTAGAAATTCCACTGCCACGTGAGTTAAATCTACGCAATGTATATCGTTTGAGGATAATGGGTGAATGTCTTTGTCTCTGTTGTGTCTGGACTGCACGGACTCAAATGTGGGTGATGAAAGAATACAAAGTACAGTCGTCTTGGACCAAGTCATTTGTTTTCTCTGTTGATTATTATAATGCTTTTGATCGTAGTGTCCCACTATACTTCTTCAAAAATGGTGAAATTTTGGCGCATGATCACAGGAAAATGTTAGTAAGACGTAATGAAAAAGGTGAGATGCCACTGTTCAACTCTGATCGCAGATATTTACTATACTATGGTGTGCATAGAGAGACTTTGCTATCACTCCCCGACGCGACTTTGAGAAATTAACCAAGAGAAGATCAACAACAAATAGACTACAAGAATTAATTCATTTATGTAATGTTTGCAGTCATTTACTTTCACCATTTTATATATTAATATTCAATAAATTACGATTGAAGTTTTCTTTGCATGTCGTTGGTTTAATCAGTTCCTCATATTGATGTTGATAAGCCTCATGATATCCCTGAGAATAAATGATAGTTTCAGCAGAACTTGTTAATATTTAAATTCTTATTTTCTCTTCTTCTATCCAGATTTTACTTATCTGCATAATCAATGCCATGAGACAAGAAACTCTCATTTTTTTTTGTTAGTTTTATTAGAAATATCAGTGAGGAATTCGAACCCACAACCTTTTTCCGTCCCTTCTCCCTTCTCCCTTCACACTTATTCCCTCTTCCTAACCACCAAGCTAACCTTATATTTCCTGACAAGAAACTCTCATAATTAGCAAACTTGAGTTTTATACATGGACTGCCTGATATATGTAAATCATGAATACTTAATTATGGGCTTATACGATCTTGGGGGTGGTTGCATTTTATTCATACTCTGCACTTTGGATTAACATACTTTTACAACCGGGTTGTATGGTGGTGAGTAGACAGTGACCCATCTCTCATAAATTTGTGTAATTATAGAGATCAATCTCAAGAGGCACATAATAAAATTGTGGGACAGAGTAATCAAGAGCGGATTAAGTCAAGAATCATGCATATAAGAGAACCAATTTAAATGATAGGTTCAATTTCATGTCAATGAATTAGCTATGTCCTTGATTATCAGAAAATGTTTAAGAAAAAGTTCAAATCCACATTCAAATTTCAGAGGTCTGTAACTGTAATTATTCAGCTTCTCCAAATATTGGCTTCATCATAGTGAAAATTTAAGATGAAAGATACTTAGATTTGATTTAGAATAGCATCATCATTACTTTTCAGTGGATATTCAGTTGAAAAAAAGTCCAAGAAGGCATGAGCTTATATTTCCTTTAACACTTGGATGACATTGACATCAGACTTCTGGTGACAACCAATAGTTTTAAGAGTGTCTGTATAATACAAATCATTTTCCTTTTGTTTCGTTTGGAGTGATCCATAACAACACATTTGTAAATAACCTGTCCAAGCTAAGAATGTTTCTTTTTGTTTCATGTCCTGCCATCTACCCTTGTCTTGAATCCTGGATATGCTTCATATCCAACACATGATTGGAAGACCTGCCAAAGGCAACAACATCAGATCCACCTTTTTTCAATTGTTAAAGAGACCAAGTCCAAATACACATGACAAACAATAACCTCAAGCAACACGAAGAAAGGAGTCATAAACAAAGCTTGCACAAGGTTGTCGAACCTAAGCATCATGCATATTAGTAATGGAATAAATCTCTTACCTCAAACACACCATGACCTTGAGCAATCTACTGGCTAAAATAGTTAGTTGTTAAAACTAAAAGTTAGTTGTTAAAAAAGTTAGTATATTAATATGAGTAAATTACAGCAACACCCCCTGAGGTTTCGTGTAATTACACATGCACCCCCTGCTTTTTTAACCATTACTTTGACACCCCTGTAGGGGGTGTTAGTGTAAGGTTTGAGGGGGTGCCACTGTAATGTTTACAAATATATCAGGGGGTGTTAGTGTAATGTTTTCAAACTTAAAGGGGTGCTAGTGTAGGAAAATAAAAAAGAGTGAGGTTATGTGTAATTACATGAAACCTCAGGGGGTGCTGCTGTAATTTACTCTATTAATAAAGAGAAAAAAATACATGTAAGATTTAATGAGATAATGATATTTTGTCAATGATATATAGACAATAGCATAAGATACATTAAATGAAAAATGTGATGCATCTTTTTCAGATTTATTAAAACTGTGTTATTCGCTTAATATAATAAATCATGTCATTTTTTTTATTGAAATTATGTGTCTATTTTTTTTATATAATATATGTTTATATTCTAAAATCAATTATATTATATAAAAGAAGGTTTTGGCACGTAGGTTGATGCCACGTGGCAACACCATATTAATTCTTTTTCCGCCGAAATGAAGATGGTTTTATTTTTATGATAATTTAAAATTTAAAATTGTATAATTCATATTAATTGATAACACTAATTTAAATTCATATTCACATTCAAATTTGAACGTGATCAATATTTTAAGGTATTTATGATTTAAAATTTTAAATTATTTAATTCATATTAATTGATAATACTAATTTAAATTTAAATTCATGTTCAAATTCAAAATTATAACAAATTAAAATAAAGAAATTGTGCAATTAGATTTTTTATCTCATAATTTTATAATGCAAATATATAATTGATAATTTAAACAATATTTATATATACATGTGTGAATGATAATAAAATTTGAAAATTATCAATATTTTAAGATATTTATGATTTGAAATTTTAAATATTTTAATTCATATATTCAGTTAATTATATTAAATGTAGTAATTAAAATCATTACAATGAGTATATAATTTGATATTCTGATTAAATTAATCAATTAAATCATTAAATCTTAAATAGATTTTGATTTTATATAATTTGGTAATTAATTATTAAGTTTCATGGATTTTATTTTATAATTATGAAATATTTTTTATTATTGTGATTTTATGATTTACCGTAAATGATAATAATAATAATAATAATAATAATAATAATAATAATAATAATAATAATAATAATATTATTATTATTATTATTATTATTATTATTATTATTATTATTATTATTATTATTATAAAAGAATATTTTATCACGTAGGTAGATGCTATGTGACAATACCACATTCATTTATCCCCTCCAAAATGCCATTAAATAATTTATTTTATTTTTAATTGATAAATATATATTTATGGTAATTAAGATGATTATTTAATTATGAAATACTTCATTACATTAATCAATCATGACTAGAATATTCTAATTAATTAAATATAATTATATAATCTGATTCAAATTAATTAATAGCACTAATATATATTTTGATTCAAATTTAAAGTAAATTTAAAGTTAAAAATATTGTGAGATTTATTTTAGTAGAACAATCTTTACCATTATTTTGTTACAATATTATAATCATGTCATTGAAATGAATAATTTAAATTAAATTTAAGTAGATCAATCTTCACCATTAATTTGTTACAATATTTATTAATATGAACTCTTCTCGCCGATTCAAAATTCAAAATTATAACAAATTAAAATAAAGAAATCATGCACTTAGATTTTTTTTATCTCATAATTTTATAATGCAAATATATAATTGATAATTTAAACAATATCTATATATACATGTGGATGATAATAAAATTTAAACATTATTAATATTTTAAGATATTTATGATTTGAAAATTTAAATTATTTAATTCATATTAATTGATAACACTAATTTAAATTCATATTCATATTCAAATTTGAATGTGATCAATATTTTAAGATATTTATGATTTGAAATTTGAAATTGTTTAATTCATATTAATTGATAACATTAATTTAAATTCAAATTTTCATTTTAAAATATAAACTATTATTATATATTAAGCACACACATCTAAACCATTCAATTTCAATTTTCATTAACTTCGTCGAATCATACAATGTCTCCCAATTTTGAGACATTGTTAAGGAAGGGGACGTGCTATGAGATTAGAAATTTAATCGTGGCTATAAACAATTATAAATACAAGGCCACGAATCATCCGTATACGATATATTTTAAACAAGTGACCTTTGTGAAGCCGATTGCTGATTCCTCTATTCCATTTTTTGGATTTACCTTCACACCTTATACGGATATTGTGATTTCTCATTTTTTTTTCTATTTATTATGTTTTATAAAAATCTTTGAATGAGATTTTAATTTAATTACTATTGTATTTTTAATCAATATTTTATTTATCAAGTTTTCGTAATTAATTAAAGTGCGGGTAACAAGTACGGATACGGACACGGGTACAGACATTTACATACCCAACGGGGAAAGACTGTGTATTAAAGTTACTATCCAATAGGTGTGGGTCTGGATATGTGAATTTTTTTAAAGTACGGTATGGGGACGAATATTATAGTACCCTAGCCAGACTCTACCCATTGTCATCCCTAACTATGACATGACTTTACACTTTTAGGGACTAAGTTTTTTTGCCAACATAATATAAATTTTTTGGCTTAAATATGATTTGAGTCCCTTAGAGTCTCAATTTCGCAAAAAGTTGTTTTTAGTCTCTCAACTTCACTTTTAGGGACTAAAAAATGA